>OX336392.1:342437913-343637913 GCA_946902985.2 Meconema thalassinum
ACGACATGAGCTGTAACATAATAGTCTACTTGCCAGATATTAGGTTTGTGAGGGAGCCGTGTCAGAAGATTTACTGGCACGTTAAAGATCCCCTTCGGGGCAAAATTCCGGCACCCCGGCGTCTCTGAAAGCCTCAGTAGTTAACAGGTACGTAAAACCAATAACATTATTACACACGATATTAGGTTGATTCCGGACAAGACGAAAATTTACATTTCTATCAGCCTACTTTCGATTTTTGCAAACACTTAAAGTTGACTTTTGAGATCTACACGGGCCAAAAGTTGTCAGTGTCAGTTGTCTGTGTGTGTGTGTGTGTGTGGGTGTGTGTGTGTGTGTGTATCTGTCTGTCTCCACTATCAATTCACGAATTGAACGAAATTTGGTACAGAGGTAGCACTAGCAAAGGACACCTCACTGTCATGCTTTATATCGCCGCCGCCTTGACGGAAACGTAATGGTCGCCATCCAAACGTTCAAAACTTAAATCAAATTACAACTAACCTAATCATCTGATCTCTACCAAATTTTGCAACAACATACCTTCTTGTAGGATGCGTCTTTTGACTAAACCAGAAGATCATCAGCCAAAAGTTTGAAGATAGTAGCCGTGTATGTGTGCAAATCGATCCCCCTATCAATTCAAACACAACGAACCTTTGGTTCAGAGGTAGCACTAGCAAGGTATAACTCAGTGTCATGTTTTATATCGCCGCAATCATAACGAAAAAGAAATGGCGCCCACCCAAATGTTCTAAGCTAAAATCAAATTACGACTAACCTAATCGTTCGATCTCTAGCAAATATTTCAACAATGTACCTTAATGTGAGAAGTGTCTTTTGTCCAAACTACAAGGTCATCAGCCAAATAGTTGCAAGATGGCGGACGTATGAATCATGCAAGTATTATAGCCAAACCGTTACTTACGATTCAACAAGACCCGGCCTCACTAAACCCACTTATCGTACAGAAGGTGGTTTAAACTGTCCTCAAGGAGGTACCCGATTGATATTAACATCTTATAATAGAATATTACTAGCAACCTGCCCTGGCTTCACCCGGGAACAGTTATGCATGCAAGTTGATAGGCTACTTTTAACCGAGGTCTTATAAGATTTCCTTGTATACGACATTAAGTTAGTTGTTTTCCCTCCAGCAGTGAACTCGAAAAGATTTCGGTTTGATGTAACACGCGATAGAGCCACGTAAATCTGTCCATGAGAAAAACATTCACCACTGAGATCAACTCCGGTCACGCTAACTGTCTGACCCTGTGCTTTGTTTATAGTCATGCCAATGCAGACTCATACTGGGAATTGTACTCGTTTGAAATGATAAGGCAAATCTGAAGGAATCATAGGGATTCTGGGTACTAAGACCGTTTCTCCTGTACCACAGCTTGTTAAGATAGTTGCTTCAATGAAACAGTTTTTCAAAGTTTTCACTACCAATCACGTCCCATTGCATAACTTTGGAGGGTGTAAATTACGTAGCAATATAAGAGGCACTTCCACTTTTAAAATAAGCTTGCGTAGTGGCAAGCCAGGAGGAAGTAAAGAATTTAGGAATTCTGCTGGGTAATGATCAGTGTCTTCACTATCCACCACTGCGTCTACTGAGTAATATACATAAACCTGGGCCGTGAATTTGGAGAACACCAAGTCATTAATTTTCACAACTTGTTCGTTTGTCGGCGATAATATTGCTCTTTTTTTTTAACCATGAATGAGACTTGTGAGATAGGTCATGGATTTGAGGATAGACGCTATCAATCAATTCTTGAATGATGCTTACTTACACACAAAAATCGTGATTGAGGGTGATTTTCCCGTCAGTGACCGGAAAATCTAGATTTTCGACTATGAGTAACAAATTAGCAAACAGACTATTATCTTCTGAAGATGAAGTACTCTCATGTTAGTTTTGAGTGGCAATTTTGTTATATCCGGCCAGATGTAAGATCTTTTTAATGAAGCGTTCACTTCGTCGGCTCTCGTTCCACTGGTAACAACTGGTATTATTTGACAATAATCTCTGGCAAACATAACTGTGCAGCCACCCATGGTTAGGGGCGTTCCGATTCCTTAGATCGTGCAAGGTCCTGTCTACAGCTTCAACGGAAGTTTTGTGCGACTTTGTAGCCTCATCCCATACAACTAAAGAAAATTTTTGGATTATACTGGCAGTGTTACTTTGTTTTGAAATATTACATACGCTTCCATCATTACTGCTGACTTTCAAATGAAGTTTAAATGTTGCATGTGCTGTTCTTCCCCCTTCCAAAAGAGTGGCTGCAATTCCAGACGATGCGACGGCAAGAGCAATATTACCACCAAACCTCACTTTGGCGAGCAACAAATTAATCAAGAACGTTTTGCCTGTTTTTCCAGCGGCTTCGAGAAAAAATATCTTACCTTCCTTCTTACTGATGCTAGATATGATGGTGTCATAAGCTTGTTTCTGATCGTGGTTCAGACGGTGTTCTTCTAGAGCAACGGTTTGAAGGAGCCGAGAACGAAGTCTTTCTTTATCTTGTGACAATGGAGAAATTATTTGTTGCTTTCTTTCAATGTTACGTGATAAATGCTTCTTTTTTCGATGTCGATGAACGATGACCTATATCCGTTTTATATCTCGGCATGATGGCTTAAAATCACTGACTGGACTATTAATTATAGCGAATTCTTTTCAGACGTAATTTAAGAATGGCGAGGTGCATGAAAAACAAATCCCCTTCCGTCCAATCTTAAATTAACTGTGTATTTTGCGGAACGAAAAGTTCACAGGCGAAATGAAGAAAAGCCGAGTTACACTTCCAGGGGAATGGCGAGGTGCATGAAACACAAATCCCCCTTCCATCCATCTTAAATTAACTGTGTATTTTGTGGAACGGAAAGTTCACAGGCGAAATGCAGAGTTGCACTTCTAGGGAATGGCGAGGTGCATGAAACAATCTTAACTTGACTGTGTTATTTATTATTATTTGGCGTATGGCACATAAAACATTAAATTATCACATACATGATATTCTATAATAGTTCCAGCTATTGAAACATAACTTCCTACATATCTTCTTTATATATATAATTCTTCGACACGTGTGTATGTGACTGAACTCCTCCTAAACGACTGGACCTATTTTGATGAAATTTGGTATGTACATTAGGGTGGATCCATGTATGGTTTAGATTCACAATCTGACCCGGTAGGTGGAATGAACACAATTTTAGAACCACAATTTACACACAATTTTAGAACCACAATATACAGTCAAAAACAGTCGTCATGGAAACCACTAGCCTTGGCCTTGGTGAAAGCTGATGTCTTTGTACGGTTTGTCTCGGCACGTTAGAGCCACCTGGTCGCAATCAGTGCAACTACCGCCATAACGTACTCTCCGTCCGTGGCGTAAAGTTGTGTTTTATACCAAAGGTGGCAGTGATGTCGAAGTCTACTGTTTGTCTCTGCACGTTGGAGCGTTTCAAAGTCACGTATGCGTTCATATACCGTTCATCCCATTGCAATGAAACTTGGGTGAGATGTTGAGTGTACTCCAGGGAAGGTGTTTGGCTTAGTAAATTATTTTACAATAGATAGCGCACGACTAGATTCAACAAATGAGCGACGACGCACGAAGCGTTTCAAGAAGGTCCCGAATGCGTTCAAATACCATTCGTCCGATAGCGATGAAACTTGGGTGAGATGTTGTGTACACTCCAGGGAAGGCTTCTGGCTTAGTAAATTCATTTTACAATAGGTAGCGCACGAGTAGATTCAACAAATGAGCGACGACGAGCGAAGAGTTTCAACAAAATCCCGTATAAGTTTATATACTATTCATCGATTGAGATGAAACTTTGATGAGTTGTTGTGTACACTTACCTGAAGATTTCTAACTTAGTAAATCCATTTCACAGGAGGTTGCGCACGAGAAGATTCAACAAATGAGCGACGACGTGCGAAGCGTTTCAACAAAGTCCCGTATGCGTTGAAATACCATTCGTCCGATTGCGATGAAACTTGGGTGAGATGATGTGTACACTCCAGGGGGAGGCTTCTGGATTAGTAAATCCATTTTACCATAGGTAGCGCACGAGTAGATTCAACAAATGAGCGACGACGCGCGAACGTTTAAATTTAGTCCCGTATGCGTTCATATACCATTCATCCGATTGCAATGAAACTATGGTGAGATATTGTGTACACTTACGTGAGGATCTCTAACTTAGTAAATCCATTTCACAGGAGGTTGCACACGAGTAGATTCAACAAATGAGCGACGACGTGCGAAGCGTTTCAACAAGGTCCCGTATGCGTTCAAATACCATTCGTCCGATCGCGATGAAACTTGGGTAAGATGTTGTCTACACTCCAGGGGGAGGCTTCTGGATTAGTAAATCCATTTCACCACAGGTAGCACATGAGTAGATTCAACAAATGAGCGACGACGCGCGAACGTTTAAACTTAGTCCCGTATGCGTCCATATACCATTCATCCGATTGCAATGAAACTATGGTGAGATATTGTGTACACTTATGTGTGGATCTCTAACTTAGTAAATCCATTTCACAGGAGGTTGCGCACGAGTACATTCGACAAATGAGCTACGACGCGCGAAGTGTTTCAATAAGGTCCCGTATGCGTTCAAATAGCATTCGTCCGATTACGATGAAACTTGGGTGAGATGTTGAGTACACCCTACGGAAGGTTTCTGGCTTAATAAATCCATTTTACAGTTGGTAGCACACGAGTAGATTCACAAATGAGTGATGGCACGCGAATCATTTCAACAAAGTACCGTATGCGTCCATATACCATTTATCCGATTGCGATGAAACTTTGGTGAATTGTTGTGTACACTCCAGGAAAGGTTTCTGGCTTAGTAAATCCAGTTTTTAATAAGTAGCGCATGAGTAGATTCAACAAATGAGTGATGGCATGCGAATCGTTTAAAGAAAATCCCGTATGCGTTCATATGTCATTCGTCCGATTCCGATGAAACATTGATGAGTTGTTGTGTACACGCCAGGGAAGGTGTTCAACTTGGTAAATCCATTTTACAATATTGGTAGCGCACGAGTAGATGTAACAAATGAGTGACGACGCGCGAAGCGTTCCAAAAAATCCCGTATGCGTTCATACACTATTCATCGATTGCGATGAAACTTTGATGAGTTGTTGTGTACACTTACGTGAAGCTTTCTAACTTAGCAAATCCATTTCACACTTGGTAGAGCACGAGTAGATTCAACAAATGAGTGACTGCGCACGAATCATTTAAACAAAATCCCGTATGCGTTATATGCCATTTATCCAATTGCGATGAAACTTTGGAGAGTTGTTGCGCACGCTCTCACGAATGTTTCTAGATTATTTAATTCATTTCACGATAGTTTAGAGGCAGTTAACAGAAATTGAAAAAACAATTGTGTATCCAAAAGCACTTCAAGAAACAAAGTTACAACACTTTCTTTGATTGGCAGGACAACGTCTGCCGGGTCAGCTAGTCTACTATATAAAGCTTAAATACCACTCACTGACTCATTCATTCATCACGAAATCTCAGAAACCACCGAACGGATTGGAATGAAATTTGGTATCCAGCTTCCTCAAGGGCCGAAAACGCCCGCTTAGAAAGGATTTTTAGCCTATTTTCAATTTTGAAAAAATAGGCTTATGAGATCACCTTTTGTCCGTGTGTGTGTGCGTGTGTGTGTGTGTGTGTGTGTGTGTGTGTGTGTGTGTGTGTGTGATTCGTGTGTGTGTCCCCCCCTAATAAAATCTAAACGGCATGAGCGATTTCAATGAAACTCGGAAATTTCATAGCACTATTCCCGGCGACCTCGACCGTGCCCTTCAAATTTTGTTACGACTCACCAATCCAACATGGCGGCTGTGCGAAATATTTCTCCAGCATTCAATATCTCCGAAACTATTAGCGACATTACCCTGACATTTTGTATGGTGATAAAGGGAACTACTATAAGTTCACTTATGTGACCTTTGAAAACCTGGTAACTACAAAACCAACATGGCGGCCAAGCGAAGTTGCGACTTTTAAATAGACGTTTCTCGCGATTTAACCAACCAAACGCAATGAAACTTGGTAGAGTATATGTTCATATACATTGTAATGCACCGACATCTAACTTCGTTCAATTGTTTACATAACCACAAGATGGCGGATGTGCGAAATATTTCACCGGCATTCTATATCTCTGAAACTATTACTGGTATCTCCCTGAAATTTTGTACGGAGATGAAGGGCACTACTGGAAGTCCATCTATAAGTCTTTCAAAAACCGGTTAACTACAAAACGAACATGGCGGCCAAGCGAATTTGAAAATTTTAAATAGTCCTTCCTCGCGATTTAATGTTCCAAACGCACTGAAATCTGGTACAGGAAATGTTTATACACATTATAATGCACTGGTATCTAATTTAGTTCAATTGTTTACATAACCTCAAGATGGCGGTTGTGCGAATTTTAAAATTAAGTTTTTATTTCTTGTGATGTAGTCATGCGATCGAAGTGAAAGTTTGAATAATGAACCTACGTAATAATTTTCCTTTAATGGTACATGACTCTATGGCCTATACATTTAACAATCCAACATGGCGACCATCCGAAATATTTAGACGGCTCTGAATATCTACGAATCTATTACAGCAATCAAACTGAATTTTATAATGTTCATAGGGGCTATGAACTTAAGTTCACCTATAGGACTTTAAATAACCTAGTGATCACAAATCCAACATGGCGGCGACGCGAATTATAAATATTCACATGGACGTTTCTCGCAATTTAACCATCCGAGTGCAGTGAAACTTGGTACATTAAATCCTCATACGAATGGAAATCCACTGGCATCTAATTTATTTCAATTGTTTCCATAACCTCAAGATGGCAGCTGTGCGAAATTTTAAAATCTCCTTGTTACTTCTTGTGTCCTAATTATGCGATTGAAGTTTGAATACTACACGTACACAATAATCTGCATGTAACAGTACATAACTCTAGGACTTTCATGTGTAAAATCCAACATGGCGACCATCCGAAATATTAAGTCGGTTCTCAATATCTACGAGTCTATTACAGCACTCAAACTGAAATTGTGTATGTTGATAGTGGCAGTTAACATAAGTAGGATATATGAAAATAGGCTGTATAGTTCTTCACGGAACTACTTGTTGGATATTCAGGTTCTCAAGGGGTGTTAAGGGGGAGACCTGCATTTCATTGAATAGCAATATCTCCCGATTGCTTTCATTGAGGGATGTGATACTCGGCATATAAACTCATCATTAAAAATAAGAAGACATGTGTCTGAGGGATTTTCGATGTGGTGTATATTATGAGGTGAAAGGGGTGAAAAGTGGGGGATGAAGGATTCCTAACGGAGCGTGTATCTCTTAAACGACATAGGCGAGGAGTTTGGAACTCAGCCGAAAAAAATCAGCATAAAAATAACTAAACAGGTGTTTGACGTTTTTTCATAAATCCAATTTAAGGGGCCCATGGGGAGGGGTGAAGTTATGGGGGAGGGGGGGAAACGTAATATGTCTGAGTGTAAAATTATACATGGCCTATGTTGTAGACAATAACACATTACATCTTTTTTGTCTCTTGCTGTTTCATCATACGATGAATACTTAGGGAGTTATTAATGATTTTGTATTTTTGGCCGGAATTTTCTAAGTCCCAGGAATGACATAAAAATTGATTCGAATGAAATTTCAAAAAATAGTTTTTTTTAATACTTTTATTATATTTTTCACGTCTTTTAGGGTCCCAAACCAACATGATATTTTGATGGGTTTTTTTTCGTCCCATGCATTTTTGGTTGCAAGTGATAGAATTATTTTCCACTAGGACCCATGCTTATCTATCTATTTAACTAATGTTATAACAGGATTACAAATGTTTTTGCGGGCGAAGCCGCGGGTAACAGCTAGTATCTATATAAAAATATTCATGCTCTTTATGTAGCATACAGTATCTGTTGTTACAGTTAAAAAGTCCTTGAAGTCCCCACGATATGCATGGTTTGGGCACTCGGTCACTAAGTGATGAATTGTCTGTTTCTCTGCACCACAGTCACATTTTGATGACGTGACTATTCCCCACTTGTGGAGAGGGTATGCACATCTTCCATGGCCAGTGCGGATACGATTGAGGGCTGTCCACACAGAGCGAGGTTGATCAAATCCTGGTGACTTTTCCAGGATACAGGGCATGCTACGACATCGTTCAGGGCAGTGTTGTTGCCAATTTTGGCCCCATGAGAGACGAATGTCGAACTTCTCTTCTGACAAAATTCTGGCTGTGGAAATAGCAGGGTTCCTTGATCTGAGCCGTTTCCGCTCCGCATAGGCTACGTCGTTTAACAAAGGCAGCTGCGGTTTATCCATGATCTTCTGATATTCTCGTACGGGAGCACTCTTCCTTCTAGCATCAGGTGGTGGAATATGACTTAGAATGGGTAGCCAGTGAGAGGGAGTAGATCGTATGGTCCCACCAATAATGCGCATAGTCTCATTCAACTGCGTGTCTACTTTCTGTGTGTGAGCGCTGTTTATCCACACTGGTGAACAGTATTCCGCAACTGAATAAACCAACCCAAGAGCTGAGGTTCGTAGTGTGTCTGCTGAAGATCCCCAGTCAGTACCACACAGTTTATGCAGGACGTTGTTCCTACTACTCAACTTGGCAGCTACCTTCGTGAGATGTTCCTTGTAGGAAAGTGTCCTATCCAAAATGACCCCAAGATATTTAGGGAAAATGTATGATGAAGTCTGTTTCCCTCAAAGTACACATTGAGAACTGTGTATTTTGCGGAACGGAAAGTTCACAGGCGAAATGAAGAAAAGCCGAATTGCACTTCCATGGAAACTCCAAATACAACCACCCTTCTCTGAGGTCTTAACTGAACTCGACTCGACGGTTTGCTGCTGGCTGTATCTGGGACAATAGGTTCGCCCGCTAGCTAGGCTGTAACAGGGATGATAGACTCGCCCTTAGCTAGTACGTAAACTGTCGCCTCAGTGTTTGAATGGACATGGTTGGAAGAAATGAAAACGTAAATACACTTATAGTGGGTGATGTATTGAAGATAGAGATATGCTCCCGCGGATTTTTTTGTAGAACTTTTCATGCTGAACAATTCTTACACCCATAGTATTTAGTTATTTTTAACGGTTTGCCCAGCGTAATCTTACAAAGCGCTCGGACGCCAGGGTTTTTTTTTCGACTTTTTCACTGAAATCGTTGCTGCTCGGCTTCCTTTGATCATAAATAAACTGTTTTCTACAGAAATCAACCTCGAGATATCCTTTACAGAATGGTGAAAACCACATCAAAATCCATCCAGAGGATTACCCGTCATATCAAAGAATCGGGGACTTTGTTTTATACTAAGTTGAGATGCCATAGAAATGACTAACATGTCAGGCCGACCGTACCGTATCATGCAGGGCCGTGCTGTCCCGTTAGGTCAAAATGGAGGCTATAGTTCGCTCGCTAGTCCATATTTTAGTAGTTTGATAGTCTTCCAGGGATGTACAGAACAAAACAATACAAATTTAGTATCAAATGGTTCATAAAAACGGCAGAAAACGCTAATGAAATCGTTCTTTCCAAGACACAAAAAAACCAAGAATATGCTAGGCAGTTACACTAAAGCTGTTGTTAACGTTGCTAGGTGTAGTGGGAATGTACAGTATAGCAGCTTGGTAGCGTGCTAGACTCCGAATCTTAAGGTTTGAGGTACAAATTCTAGTGGCTTATTTATGTTTTTACTTGATTTATTTTATAGATATTGATTCATAACTACTCACACGTTATTATCTTAAGCATATATAGTGTTTATTTGCAATCGAAAATATTGTTAAATATATCCACACATGGATACTACACGCTGGACATCTACCCACAGATGATCTACAAGAAACGCTACCACCTACACATCTACAACCATCCAGAGACAAACCCCTGTTATTTACATCTGTCCAACCATCTACACCGACTTCACCTCTTTTTACCCACAAGCTGGTATCAAACACAGCCAATACACATTTCTTTCAACACCAAGCTCGCCCAGTTGACCATAGCTGTTAGCCAAGTGCTTGCCTCACTCCATAAATAAATACACAAATACTGACTGGTAGTGCAGCAACATGCATACCGCAAAGTCAGCACTTGAAGAACATTTATAGGGAACCCCATTCTGAGGGAGGGGAGCTGTTTACGCCGAAGGCCCTACCCTGCTGCCAGCTGACACCGTACCTCGGGTAAGTGACTCACAGATTCCTTACAAACAGTTACACTTCCTTTCTCTCACACCCCTATTGAATTGTACCATTTTACACAGTGATTTACTAGTCCTAAATCAAAGGGACATTCACATTTCACTTGGGTCCATTAAACCAGTGACCACCATTATTACAAACTAGTTGTATTCATTGTTTACCTTCCTTTGCCTTTGCTGCTCAATTCCCTACCCACACCTCAGCCTGTTAGTGCATTGTTCCCGAAACCGCTGTGCCAGCATTCACGACGTGTTCATTGTCAGTAGCCTTGATTTCTAAGTTGCACGCACGCAGGAGTGCATGGTCAGCAGATACGGCGTTACTCATCGCAGCACTCACTCAGTAGTCTGCTAGCTCTCATCTTGAAGCACACCCCATTGATTCGCAACCCCTGTTGCGTAGATCGCCTTTCGAGCCTCCATTACCTTTTTACACATTCGTCCCGAGTTCCACTCATCCAGTGATACTTCCCCCAGATAAAACACCACTCTTTCCACATACCCTCATCCCCCCAGTTCAGTCAACCCTCGCAAAGGTGCTGAACAATATTATATGTACTTATAACACCACATATTTCAACACTGGACTACAGTGATTACAATTCGTTGTTCTTGATCCGCGGTAGAGTCTATTGTTGTTGATTCTTTAGGGGCTTTGCGGCATCAGGTTCGTGTAGCTCCGTGTACTTGGGTGTGTGTAGGAGTTGTCTGATAACCTGTGTCACTGTCATTTCAGTACTTGAGTGTGTACTCGTATAGAAAATGAGGAAGGATTTGTGTAGGAAGCTCTCGTTGATCCGCGATAGAGTCTGCTGTTTGTTGTTGTTGCTGTTGTTGATTCTTTAGGAACTTTGCGGCATCGTGTTCATGTAGCCCCGTGTACCTAGGCGTGTGTAGAAGTTGTCTGACAACCTGTGTCACTTTCAAACGAGGAAGGATTTGGGCAGGAATCTGTTGTCGTTTTGTTTCATTTGAGAGGTTTTTACATCATGTGCATTTAGCCCCGTGTACTTTGGTGAGTGTTGAATAGTGTCTGCTAACCTGTGCCTTTGTGATGGCTGTATTAATGTGTGTATTTGTAATTCAGTTTAGGATTCAATCTATCAATGTATAACATAGGACGTTGTTATTCAACAGTCTACTACAACCAGCATTATAGGCTATATGTTCTTTACTGAACATCTTGTTTTAATTATACGATGTTCTAAATTATATCAATTGGATGTAAATCAAACAACGTTTTGACTTTTTCAGAATCTCAGTTATATTCAGAGTGCGGTCGGCGAAGGCTGTGAAAATCACTGATCTGGACCTGCTTAAACGACTGGGCGTGATTGTCGCTATCTTCAGCGTGTTCCTGGTGATTCGTACTCTGGTAGCACCTCCACACGTCATCGTGGGAAGAACAGCTGACGATTTGAAGGCGTACTTGTGCCGTACAGACTGGTGGGATCACTCCTTCAGCACTCGTAAGTATGAACATGTTGGATTGTCTCCTGCTCGAAATAGTGTGCTTCAACCTCTACTATCACTGTATTTATCTGATTAGTACAGACCTCGTCATATCATTTCAATTAATTATTTAGCTGTAATGTGCAAAGAAGCTTCATCACTTGAATGCGACTTGAGGAAACCGAGTGTTTTCAAAGCTAGTCAGGTCAAGTCTTCAGAAAGTAATTAAAAATTATGAAACGATAACTTTGTTTCTGACTGTAAACTCTAACAACCTGTGAAATGTACTAATAGAGTGGTTCCGTTTTTCATAAATGTTCGGTCAAGAAAAACCTCATAATAATTATGATGATGTCGATGATGATGATAAATGTTGTTTTAAGAAACCTAAATTCGGCGATTGTCGGCCCCTAATGGTTTGGTTGATTGTAGATATGATAAAATGAAAAAATTAAGAAAATATATGAGCCTTACAATAGTCGCATATGATGTGTAACATGTGACATGTTATCCCTTGTTAACAGTGAACTCTGTTGTGATTGAAATAACTACTTGTAAAATTCCAGTGGCAAATCCTGACCGTAATAAATCATAATTGTTATTTGCTAAGACGTTGTATCTTAATCGATTGATAACATATTGTGCATTTTGCAATGGAAAATTAAAAGTGTATATTGTAATATTTTAGTGCAGAAGTGGCTTTAAAAAGCTGAGCCGTCTCGGTTGCAGACAAGATGGCAGCTGACCTCTCGTTCTGAACTATATTTCACTAATTTGAGTAGGCCTATGTTGCATGCAATATAGCCTACAGATATAAAAATAATAGGAACTTTGTATGAAATGAACTTTGTTTGAAATTTACTCTAGTGAAGAAATCGTTCAGTCAAATTCATTATTGGCTAAGACGTTGTATCTTAATCGATTGATAACATTCATTTTGGGAGGACATAATTAGGTCTGTGTTTACAGCGTTGGTCTTTCAACCGGCCTGCTGGGGTTCTATTCCTAACATAGTTGTATTTTTTTGCTTGATTTTCTTAAATATTTATTGTTGTTTGAGTACTGAGGCGTTTTATAACTGAGCGTTATATTGTGCATTTTGCAATGGAAAATATATATTTAATTAAAATAAAGTTCTCCAATGGATCTGCAGTAGTGACATCTACTTTCAACTAGTTGAACTACGGTATGCGGCCATGGCGGAAGCAATCCACTGGCTACTTGATGCGAGCTGCGCTCTATACCGGCCAGTTAGTGAACCCAAGTGAACCCATGCCAGCGATGTTATTGAAAATGGCCTCTTTTTGCCGACAGAGCGCACTGCCAAGTATAGGCGAGATTAAAAATTAGGTGTGCAGAAGATATATTAAATGTGTTTTTCCCAGTGATACGTTTAGACCGAAGTTTCAATTATTGTTAGTAGTCGGTGTTAATATACTGAATTCCTACGTTGTTTGGAGTGTTTGTTGATGCGATATAGATTCAACATAGCCACATGGCCGACAGTACATCGAGTGCTTACATTAAATAAGAATACAGCAAAAGTATAGAGATTTACTAAATCGTAATTGTTTTCAGCAAATATGATAAAATGAATATTTTCACACCAAAGATCTCCAAACCTTGAATTAAACTGTATGCGATATACATTCCCCATAGCCACATGGCCTACAGTACGTCGTTGTACCGATCTCCACCACCACGCGCGCTCATTGTTCCCGTCCCATGCACTTCCGTCCCATCCATTTCCGTCCCATCGACTTCCGTCCCTTTTCCAAAATCACTCCCTCGAAAATGTCCAGCTACCGAGTGCCACAAAAATATCCAGATACCGAGTGGGAAGATCAAAAATAAAAATCCTCATGAATCCCTTGCAGGGGCGTATATAAGGGGGGTGCCGAGGGGGCTCCAGCCCTCCTCCCCGAAAAAAGTCAATAAAAATTAAGAAAGTGTTGCTTTGGTGAGAGCATAAAATAATTGTAAATTTGGTTGTACCTTAATCTTAACTTATTGGCTAACTTATAAACAATATTAAGATTGAAATTATACTAACTCGTGATATATGGGCTAGCATTATTAGCTGCCGCTCCGGAGGTGCGAAATCGATTCCCGGCTCTGCCAAGAAATTTTAATTCTAGTCTGAGTGCTGGAACGGGGTACACTCAGCCTTATAAGGCAAAACTGTGAATTCCACAGTACGATACTTTTGAGAAATAAATTATCAACTTGGGAAAAAAAAACTCTTTATCTTTCTGCTTAGTAAATTGACAAATATTTAGATATTTGCCATTCATAGATAGATCATAATAGAAAATTCACTAAGTATAACATTTTATTTGTGTGTTGTATTTTACAACATTTTTTGTATTGCCAGTAATAATTGTAGGCTATATAAGCTTTGAATCTTATCTAGAATAATTACACAAAGTTATATGCTCTTAGGTATTGGTTGATATTTCTGGGTATTTTGTGGCGACAATCCCCTAAGAATACTCAAAATTTTTTCAGGATAGTCAGCCCCCCCCCCCGAAAAATTGTATATACGCCCCTGATCCCTTGCATATAATTTCACTACGCCTCAGACAAAAGACTGTATGTTCATGATCATCAAGAAATTAAGTGTAGTTATTATCAGTTATGAGGAAATTATATCCAGAGCAAAAACAACCAAATTGGTCTATTTAATACCCAAAATGAAAAATACCTGTTGGTTGACTGGTTCCTTAGTTTGGAGGCTGCGAAAACGTGGTCATGTAGCTCCGTGTACTTTGGGTGAGTGTAGAATTTGTCTGATAACCCTTGTTAATTATGATAGCTGTAGTAATGTGTGTTATCTGTGATTCAGGCAAGGACTGCAGACGATCAATTTTCAAGTAGTTCCTACTTTTGCTAACAAATGCTACCGTCCACGACAACTAACTGCGGACTTGGCTGCTAGATGGCCCCGCAACCAACACCTGGTGACGATCGTTGGAACTAATATAGAGTTCTTTTACATGCCATTAATCTATGACAAGGGCCCGCAGGCTTTATTTCCCCTCCGAAGGAAGGCATACTGAGGGATTTTAACGCTCCTAAAAATCCGACGACTTTGGCCTGACTATGTCACCATAGGCAATAAGTGAGCACCTTAATTAATAGAATGTTCAGGTGAATGCTCTCCACAGTTCGTGGTTTTCAAATTTCAGACAGCGTAGGAGGCTCCGGAATGCCCACAACCGACAAAATTCTCGAAATGTTGTTGTCTGTTATGCGACATACGTGCCCCAGATGAAACATCAGGGGATAAATGAAAATGACGAATTAACACTAGTGGACTGTATTTACAAAAATGTACATGATACAAAAGACACAACACTTGAAATGCGAAGGAGCTGATGCTCCGAAACACAAACACATTCAGCCATGATGGCTACTTCACTCTCTGTCTCTAGGTCACTGCTGCCAACCTAAACATAAATAAAAAATCTCTTGCCAACTGTGGAAAAAAAACAATTATATAATTCTCCCTGAGAGCAAACATACCCCCACCTTGAAATACATGGATTTTAATAATCTGAAATGGAAACACTGAAATGTTCCAATGACAAGGACATGAAACACTAAAATATTCACTAACTTAAAACACTGACATATTAACAGTCAAAATTATGTGTCTGCTCAATTGGTAGCGGAGCTACCTTGGAAACTGGTCGTTTAAAAATACCACTGTTGCACTTCACTGAAACCACTCTTACCACATTGTCTTTACCACCATGCACTTCAGTGATAACACCAAGGGGCCACTGGAGTGGGGGAACATTGTCTTCCCGTATTAGCACCACAGTACCTGGTGATACGTTGCAGGAGGGGGTCGTCCATTTGCTGCGCTGTTGCAGATGGGTGAGGTAATCTAATGACCATCTCTTCCAAAAGGATTGGAGTCTTTGTTGAAGAACCTTATATCTAGTTAACAAAGGCCGTTTATATAATGTTAAATCAGGTTCGGAAAGAGTAGTGAGGGGTTCGCCTATAAGGAAGTGACCTGGTGTCAAGGTAGATGCATCAGAAGGATCATTTGACAGGGTTAGAAGGGGACGTGAGTTTAAGCAAGCCTCAATTTGCGCAGTTAATGTAGCCAATTCTTCATATGTGAAATGAAGTGTTCCGAGAACTCTTCTTAGATGATGTTTGAGGGATTTTACTCCGGCCTCCCAAAGCCCTCCAAAATTAGGGGCATGAGGAGGTATAAAATGCCACCTAACTCCACAACTACTGGCGAAGTTACTGATCTCCTCTCTAGTCCGTTCCTGAGTGAACAATTTCTTGAGCTCCTTGAGCTCTCTACTAGCACCTTGGAAATTTGTACCATTGTCGCAGTACATGTTACTGCATAATCCTCTTCTTGCGATGAATCTCCTGAGTGCTGCGAGGAAAGCTTGAGTGGTTAGGTCGGAAACTATTTCTAAATGAATGGCCTTGGTGCACATACATATGAAAATGCATATGTAACCCTTGACAATGGTCTTGCTACGTGGATTGCCGATCTTCAAGTAGAAAGGGCCCGTGAAGTCTGTGCCGGTGTTGCGGAATGGTCTTGCTTGAGACACACGAACTGAGGGCAACTGTCCCATTACTTGCTGTGTAGTTTTGGCTTTGAACCTGAAGCATTTTGTACAAGTGTTAATAACTCTTCGAACCACAGACATTCCATTGATGATCCAGTAGCACTGTCTGATGGATGCTAAAGTCAACTGGTTTCCTGAATGTATGAGTCTTTCATGTTCCCTCTTGATTATTAAATCGGTAAACTGATGTTTAGCGGGCAAAATCATCTGATGTTTGAAATCGTAGTCTTGATTGGAGTTCTCTAGTCTTCCTCCAACTCTCAGGATTTGTTCCTTGTCTAAAAATGGTACTAAACTTTGAAGTTTGCTACGTCTTGACACTGCATTATGTTTCAAAAGATCAGCTATTTCCTCGCGGAATGCTATTGACTGGACTAGTCTAACACATGTCATGTTAGTTTGCTGCAACTCTTCAATTGTTAATGGACCATGTTTCCGTTCTGAAGGTTTGTGTTTAGTGTTGTGCACGAATCTTAAACAGTATGCAAACACTCTTTGCAGCTTGAGATGGGAAGAAAATCTTGTGAGCACGTCTGCAGGATTAGAGTGGACTGAACAACTAAGCACTATCTTGCGTTGCTCAGGAATCTCTGATTCAGGTTGTTCACTGGAAGTGGGCCAGTTCCGTTCCGAACACTGTAGCCATTCAGGGCCATGCCACCAAAGATGATTATTTAAAAGGTTTGTAGGATCAGTTCCTCGAGAAATTAGATCTGCAGGATTGTCTGCTGATGCTACGTGCTTCCAATCCTTGACCGAAGTGTTGCCTTGCACTTCAGCCACACGGTGCGCAACAAAAGTTTTCCATTTTGACGGTTCTCCTGCAAACCATGCGAGAACAATCTTTGAGTCTGTCCACAGATGAATGCTATGGAATTCAATATTGAGAATATGACACATCTTTTTAACCACTTGTGACAATAGTACTGCTGCACACAACTCTAGTCTGGGTAGCGTGATCTGTTTCAGTGGAGCCACTCTGGACTTGGGAGCACAGGAAATGTGTTATTACGTGACCTTGATCTGTTGACGAGCGTAGGAATAAACATGCACCGTAGCCCTTCAAGGATGCATCAGCGAAGCCATGCAACTGCACCTGAGTACAATTTTCTTGAAGCACAAATCTGTTAATATATATATTGTCAATCAAGGGTATTTGAGAATGCAGAGTACGCCATCTTGTAAGAAGTTCCGTTGGAAGTTCATCATCCCATCCTATCTTCTCGTGGCATAGTTGCTGCAGAAACATCTTGAATGCAATGACAATAGGACTGATTAGCCCAATAGGGTCATAAATTGACGACACAATCGATAACACCTTGCGTTTGGTAAATGGAGATCCACTTCCTTGTTCTTTCTGCACACCACTGGATATCTGTAGTTTGTCTGTCGCTGGATGCCAAAGTAGACCTAAAGTCTTTATATTTTCTCCAGAATCAATCTGAAGGGGAAGCTGCGTCTCTCTGCAGTCCTTTGGAACCGCCTCTAACAATGCTGGATGGTTAGAGCACCACTTGCGGAACTTGAAGCCTCCCTTGGATAACAATTGGATGAGTTCACGTTCCTGAAATGCAGTCGTCTACATAAAAATCACGAAGAAGGACAGATGCTGCCTGCGGATACTGTTGTCCCTCATCATATGCAAATTGCCTTAAACATCTTATTGCTAGAAATGGAGCTGATGAAGTGCCATATGTGACCGTCTGAAGTTGGTACTGCTTGATAGGCTCATTAGGAGAAGCTCTCCAAGGGATGCGTTGAAGGCTGCTGTCTCTGGAATCAACCTTAACTTGTCTGTACATCTTCTCGATGTCAGCTGTAAAGCCTATGGCGTGAGTTCTAAATCTAGCAACAATCGAACATAGGTCTTGTTGAATAGTAGGACCCGTCATTAAAATATCATTAAGTGACTTTCCTGACCTCGATTTACAAGAAACGTCGAAGACAACTCTAGTTTTTGTAGTAGTGCTGGATTTATTGAATACCGGATGGTGTGGCATGTAGTATGCTACCGATGTTGCCATACTAGAATTAACAATATCCATGAGACCTAGTTCCTGGTATTCAGTGAGAAACTGGTCATAATCTAACTTCAGTTGCGTATCATTGTTAAGCCTACGCTCAAGGTATTGAACTCTGCTAGTTGCTGTTTGTAAAGAATTGCCTAATATACTTGGATCCTGCTTAAATGGTAGTCTGACTATGTATTTCCCAGATGCATCTCGTGTCACATGATCAGAAAAATGCTGTTCACATTCAATCTCTTCTTGCGACTTGACTGGCTCGTGAAGTTCTTCGATCTCCCAAAATCGTCGTACTTGGTTATGAAGGTGAACATCATTACGAAGGAAAAACGTTCCTGCTGCATTGTTTCTCTTTCTCGAGGTGGATTCATATGAACCCGACACAATCCATCCAAAATCTGTGTTTTGTAGGACTGGAAACTTCCTTGGTCTCGTCCTGTGTCCCCTCTGTAGAATTCTAAAGAATACATCAGCACCGAGAGACATGTCTATCTTGGCTGGGGGCATAAAACCTTGGATCTGCTAACTGAATATCATTAGGGAGCTCACACTCTTCATAG
Organism: Meconema thalassinum; assembly: GCA_946902985.2. Classification (NCBI taxonomy): domain Eukaryota; kingdom Metazoa; phylum Arthropoda; class Insecta; order Orthoptera; family Tettigoniidae; genus Meconema; species Meconema thalassinum. The sequence continues at coordinate 342,456,870 of OX336392.1, forward strand.
GGTACCTGCTGACTAGGCATGTCGCTTGTAATTTTGGATAGGACCAGACATTCAACATTGTGGCGTGTGTTGCTTATGGAAGATTGCACTTAAACGCTCACACTATACTTGGCTTCAGACATGGACTGAGAAATACCTTCGATGGGTGTGAGATTCTTGGCCTTTCTTAAGCCCAAATTTTGAACCAAACTCTCGGTTACAAAATTGCTTTGACTGCCACTGTCCAATAAGCAACGAGCTAAGTGTAGCCTACCAGCACTATCCTTTACCTTTACTACTGCTGTAGAAAGTAGAACTTGAGTTTGTGGTTTGAGTTTCATAGTGCAATAACTGGAGGAGTTACCACGAACTTGAGCATTGTGAGCCTGGTTGGACTCGGGGTTTGAGCATCTGCTGATAGCTCCTTGCTGAGACTGTTTAGACGAGTTGGCATTGAATTGCTGATTCACAGACTCAAAATGCAACAGTGAGTTGTGACGACCGTTGCAAGTTTTGCATGTTGATTTCTAAGGACAAGAACTTATAGCGTGTGATTCATGCAAACAGTTGTAGCAGAGCTTATGCTGCTTAACTAGGTTGTATCTACGATTAACATCATAACCTAAAAATTTATCACATCTGAAGATTGGATGTTGCCCCTTACAGGCTTCACAAGTATTGTTAATTGCAATGTATGAACTACTTGTAAATGGTTGTTTCTCATGCTTGAAACCATGCTTAGAAGTTTTATCTTGATACAGTCTGCTGATCTTATCACTGTGACCCTTAGTAGGTGAAAAATCAATTAATTCAAGGGTTTGAGCCCGCCTTTCAAGATATTCTAACAACTCCGTAAGTGTAGATAGTTCCTTGGATTTGTTGTTCATTTCCCATTGCTTACGTGTGGCTTCAGGTAACTTGTCAAGTATGATTTGACCTAGTATGATTTCATGTAGGGGAATATTCAAATTCAAAGACTCAACAGACTTTAAATTGGACTGTACTTGATTCAAAAGTGTGCGTAGACTAGAAGATGATTCCCTTTGGACGATATCTGGAGATAATAGTAATTTGATATGTGCATTACCTTTGAATTGCGGTATCGCTTGCAGACCGTTTCCCAAGCTAGCTTAAAGTTACCTGCAGTAAGAGGAATGTTTTGAATGAGTTGATGAGCATTGCCACGCAGTGCTGACATTAAATAATGGAACATTTCAACATTACCCAAAGACTGATTCTTCAGTATTAATGAATCAAACAGGTCATGGAAATGCATGAATTGTGTAACATCACCTGAAAATTCTGGTAACCGTATCTTGGGCAAACTGTACGCACCTGTATTACTACTTGTAGATTCTCTACCGTTGCTAGAGACAGATGAGGCATGTGTGCAATGGGTATTTAGTAACTGTTGTAGCTTAGCCCTAAGTTCATCATAATCATCTTCGAATTCACACCGGACCTGCTCATGAGAATTCTTTTCATCCAAATCCTCCAATTTGCTTTGAATTTCATTAAATTCTGGTAATAGAGCTAATAAACGTTCATTCTTCACATTTAATACTTCATTAGGAGTCTCATTATTAAATTCATTAATTTGGGTATGTAGTCTCGTGAGGGATGCTCGGAGAACACCTCTGCGCTTGGTCAATGACTTTATCTCACATTCAGTAGACATGCTTAAAATGGTTCATGCACAGGAAGGATTGCTGGGTATGGGAAGGAATTGCTATGAAATGCCTTTGTTAACTTATCTGGTGTAGAGGTTCTTTCAGTCTGCGTCGTCACCCAACGGTTGGATATCGAAGTCAGGACGTCTGAATGGAACTGCGTCTGTCAGGAATCGAAGGCTGCACCGCTGAATGGAACTGAGTCCGTCAGTAATCGAAGGCTGCACTGCTGAATGGAACTGAGTCCGTCAGGAATCGAAGGCTGCACTGCTGAATGGAACTGTGTCCGTCAGGAATCGAAGGCTGCACTACTGAATGGAACTGTGTCCGTCAGGAATCGAAGGCTGCACTGCTGATTGGAAGTCGCGAGAACTCTCGCATGGCCTCAAACATGCGTCCCTTGATGCTTTCAACTGCACACCGAAACGTTCACAATACTGGATAAGCTTTTACGAATATACAATATTCATCATGATTGTGTAATTCGGCAAGTCCCGCTGCATGAATTAACTTATTCACATATTAAATTTGTAATACAACAGCTGAGTTGTAAATATGAATCATGCAGGCTGGCGATCAAACACAGTACCGAAGCTAAACGACACTAGCCGAGGCGACACGAAGGCATAGCACATGGGTTCGGTGTTGGCATTATTTGTCAGCCATTGTGCTCAATTTTCAAATAAGTTAGATCGAACAGACAAACATTGATAAATACATTACAATTGAGCCTGCATTGTCCACAATAATGTACTAGTATTGTCTCTACATACGTATTTCGCACTGGTTCACTTAAATACAGCAGTTTTAGCGTTTGTCGGGACCACATGGCCTCAGTTGATATAGCGGGAATCCTGCCCGTGTAGGACCAAAACATATGTCTGTTATGCGACATACGTGCCCCAGATGAAACATCAGGGGATAAATGAAAATGTCGAATTAACACTAGTGGACTGTATTTACAAAAATGTACATGATACAAAAGACACAACACTTGAAATGCGAAGCAGCTGATGCTCCGAAACACAAACACATTCAGCCATGAAGGCTACTTCACTCTCTGTCTCTAGGTCACTGCTGCCAACCTAAACATAAATAAAAATCTCTTGCCAACTGTGGAAATAAAACAATTATATAATTCTCCCTGAGAGCAAACAGTTGTTTTACGTCACATTAAGCTACGGACCCTAACCTTCCTGACGGTACATTTATTTTCGTCATGGCTCATTTGGAAGACTACTTCCCTTATACTTTCCCACAACCATGCGTCTCCAGATTTTAGCCTACTTTTCTCATTTTGCAAAAATGAGGAAAATGTAGACTTATGAGATCGATCCGAAAAAATGTCTGTCTGTCTGTTTGTCTGTCTGTGTGTGTGTGTCCCTCCTATCAACTCCTAAGTAGCTGCAGCTATCAAAATCAAATTTGGTAAGAGTAAAGATCTTTACCTGAATATCTCACGGCCATATTTGAAATTTACATCAGTTCTATCAACTGCTCAAAAATTGCAATTGAAATTTGAGCCTTATGTTGGATATCTCAGAAAATATGCATGCGAACTATTCCACAATTTGCACACATATAGATAATAGCATTCCAGATAAACATTCAGGTACTTTCCATACATTACAGTGTTGACAACATGATTCTAAGCCTGCCGATAGGTCCGATTTCTAATTGCACGTAACTTCTGTACTATCGATTGGATTTCAACCAAATTTCGTATGTATTATGTGTACTACAACAGATATGACTGTGCGTATTCTAAGGAGTCACCAGAGATGCCAACTACTCTCTTTATGCTTTAACCCTAATACCAATATATCAGAAAGTATGCAAGCCAGCAGCTCTAAACTTTACACACGTATAGTACCTGACATTCTACCGTAGATTGGTGTAACTTATATACATCAGAGCTGCCACACGATTCTAAGCCAGCTGATAAGTCCAGATTCTTAATGCATATAACGTCTATACTAACAAATGGATTTCAACCAAATTTCGTATGTACTTTGTGTACCATAACAGTTATGACTATGCGTATTCGTAAGAACCAGAAGGGCTGCCAACTGTTAATAAATGCTCTCTGTAATTGTTGAATCCTAATATCAATGTATCAGAAAGTATACAAGCCATCAGCTCTAAACTTTGCACACGGAAAGTACCTGACATTCTGGATTAAATTGGAGTAACTAATATGCATCAATTCTGCCAACGTGTTTCTAAGCTTTCTGATAGTTTCAATTTTTAATTACATGTAACTTCTATACTTACAAATGGATTTTATCCAAAATTGGCACTATAACAGATCGTAATATTTCAGATTAATTCTGAGCATCACATTCATGACATTGATCCCTACATGATTTTACGCGCACTGATAAATCCAATAGTTTGTTTTAAAGTGCATTTGACTTCAACCAAATTTTGTATGTGCATTCCATACCTTTAGAGTTGGAACTAAGAATATGTTCAGAGTCACCAGGTCTGCCAACTGTAGTAAGTTCCTCTATGAGGCTACACTATCTTAGGTGTATTTCAAACTGCAGTACTTAGAAATGTTAGTATTACCAACTTGATTTCTTCATTATTATAGATAGGTCTATGTAGATTGGCATGAAAGTTAAATTTTAAGAAACATAGGCTCCTTAGTTCTTCACGGAACTACTTATTATTATTCTCTATTAGACAATAGACATAAAAATATTAAGATAGCAAAACTCGTGTTGCGGTGTTGAAGCAAACCTCGTCATAAAACCAAAACTGTCACCGTCTTCTCAATTCGCGGAGAAAAACTTTGATTCCAGTTTCTCGCTTAAATATATTTCTTAATACAAAATATCCCCCAAGGGCTCACAACTTGTGGGACGTGCGAAAGCAACCAGTTGAGTCCGGCATTGCTTCAACTTACTGTACTTGTGCCAGGCTCCTTTCTGTCATCGTTTCTGTCGACATTCGACTCTCGTTTTCTTCCAATCCCGACGGCATAAGGCAGGCTGTTCCAAATCCACGAGTTTGAGTATGCGTACACGCGAGTACTCAGCAGTGATGGTCGGAGCTCGGTTGGAGAGAAACTGGGTGTCATAGCCAATACGTCACTGGTTGAAGGTCATAACACAAGTCCGTGTGCTTCCTGCCAGTCTTGATGTATCGACCGCGCAGTGACGGCAGCCCCCACAGCAGAGCTGTATAGCATGTTGCAGGTTTACTCACACAAGATGGCGAGTACTCATCTGCTCCCTAGAGAGCAGCTCGGTTGGAACAGCCTGGCATAAGGGTATCAGAAGTCTAGAGAGTCTTTCAATTTCCCGCCTTCATTGGCCCTGTCTCATCTTTCCTGATACCCTCATTCTTTAAGAGGTCAGACCTCCTATTTTCTTGGTATCTCCACCCTTCTGCTCAAAGCCCTAAAGAAGGAAGGTGTATGTAGACACACCAATTACACAGGCCAGCAATGAAAAAATATAAGGGAAGTGATATCTGAACTTTATGTATATTTCCGTGCTGATTTCAAAAATAGTAATTAAATTATTGTAGCCAAACTCAATACAAAACCTACGTGCACCACAGTGGTACAAGTTTATATGCCTACCAGTCAAGCTGATGATGAAGACGTTGAAAAGGTCTACGAAGTAATACATGAAATTCTGAGGTTTATCAAGGGTGATGAAAATGTTAAAGTAATGGGAGATTGGAATGTTGTTGTTGTTGTTTGAGCTAATCGTTTCATGTCTACATAGTTACCACACCCTCCATCCGAGGCAATCTGTTTAACATATTCTAACCTTGGTCTACCCCTACAGTTCTTGTCCTCGACCCTTCATTCCATAACTAAGCTTGCTATTCCTGGGTGTCTTAGTATGTGTCCTGCCAGCCTATCTCTTCTCTTCATTAGCAGTCACCAGAAACATCTCTCCTCTCCCACTAGTCTTAATATCTCTTCGTTTGTCACCCTATCTACCCATCTGATCGTCATCATTCTCCTGTTACACCACATTTCAAACACCTCAATTTTCTTCTTTTCTGCTGCACCAATAGTCCAAGTTTCACTTCCATAGAGCACCACGCTCCAGACAAAGGCTTTCAAAAATGACTTCCTAACACCTAAATCTATATTCGATGGCAACAGATTCATTTTCTGTAGAAATGCTTTCCTTGCCTGAGCCAACCTACTTTTTATATCCTCCTTGCTTCGTGCATCACTGGTTATTTTGCTTCCTAAGTAACATAAGTCTCCTACTTCCTTCAGCTTTTCACCTGCCAATTTGATGTCCATAGAGGTTTCTGATTTCTTTCGGCTGCATTCCAATATTTTTGTTTTACATTTATTAATTTTGATCATGAATTATTTCCTCAAGACGGAAAAGGAAGGGAATATAGTAGGAGATTTCGGATTAGGTGAAAGGAATGATCGAAGAAGCAGGCATGAGTTGGTCATAGCTAACACCATATTCAATTTATTTATTTCTCGTCTCGGAAACATACAAATGTACAGTTGCTATACATATAAGGGTAAAACTGTCTAATTATATAACACGTGCCCAATACTGAGCAACATCCAAGGCTCTCGGAGTGGCTAACAGGAGATCATCCTCTGCACAAGATGAAGGGCACAGAGGGCAATGAAGCATGTGTCTTGTGGTTTGTTCTTGTCCACATTCACAAGACGTGTCACATGTACTGAGGCCCCATCTTCTCAGATTCTCTCGGGATCTTCCAACTCCTGATCGTAACCTGTTTAGGGATTTCCACACCAACCAGCTTTCGTTGTGTCCGGGTGGTAGTTCTTCAGCTACTGGCATTCATCCGCAGGGGTGAGGAGTCGTCTTCTTCCATAAATCCAGCCTTGCCTTCTCCGGTGAGACGGTAAGAATCTCAGATGTCCTCAGGAAGCTCTTTTGGGACCTCAGCCATTGCTGAGGAGGATTATATCCATGCAGTGAGTGGGCGCTGTTCTCTTCCACTCTCAGCCTCTCCTTGTTGGCAGCCGCCTCTCTGCGTACACAAGGTGGTGCTATTCCAGCCAGGTAGTAGAGCTTATCGGTTAGGGTAGGATTTAAGCACCTGTTATCAACGAACAGGTTTCGTTCAGAGCTGTATCTACCTGTCTGCCATGAGATGACCTGTACCAAACTGGGCAAGCGAATTCAGCAGTAGAAAAGCACAATGCCATTGCAGAAGTCTCTGGATGTGAGCCCCATTTTGTCCCTACTAGTTTGCGAATCAGGTTGTTTCGTGTGGAGTTTTTCATTTTGTTATTCTTACAGTGGGTTTTGAATGTAAGAGCTCTATCAAGGGTTACTCCCAAGTATTTAGGGGTGTGACAATGCTGTAATCGGTTACCTGACCATTCTATGCGTAACTCACGATGAGCTTCCTGTTCCTTAAGTGGAAGGCACATACTTGTGTCATAGATGGATTTGGTCTGAGTTGGTTCCAACTGTAATAACTTGATAGATTTCTCAGGGCAGATGTCAGATCTGCGCTCTGCGCAGCAAGGCCTAGGTCGTCTGCATACAAGAAGCTTCTTGTGTCTGGGGGAAGTGGCTGATCGTTGATATAGATGTTGAAGAGAATTGGAGCCAGGACACTTCCCTGAGGTAGGCCATTTTTCTGTACTCTCCAACGACTGCGTTTCCCCTGAAAGTCCACAAAAAACTACGGTTTTGAAGGAGAGTACTGATAAGTCTAACTAGATAGAAATCCTTGGTCATACTGTACAACTTGGCATGGAGTAACAGTGTCGTACGCTGCTGAAAGATCCACAAAGACCACGCCTGTCACCTGCCGAGTTTCAAACCCATCCTCTATAAACTGAGTAAGGTTTAAAAGTTGCCCTGTACAGCTTTTATTTGGTCGAAATCCTACTTGTTCAGTTATGAGAAGAGGGCCAATTACACGTAGAATTCTATTCAAAATCATACGTAAAAATAGTTTATAGAGGTGCCTCAGAAGGCTAATTGGTCTGAAGTTCTTAGGATGGTTTACTTCCTTACCAGGTTTGAGAAGGGCTATCACGCTGCTCTTTCGCCAGATCTTTGGAATTTGGCACTTGCTCAGGCAATTATTGAAAAGCTGCAGAATCCACTTTCTTGTCGCTGGCCCGAAATTCTTAATTTGTTCCATTTGGATGTCATATAAACCGGGTGGTTTACCAGATTTGCTCTCCTTGATAGCCTTGTTTAGTTCTTATATCTCGAATGGGAGTGTAAGATCACACCTTTGCGCCTGGACCTCTTGGTGTATTTTAGGTACTGTAATTCTGTGTCCGTCTTTCCCATTCATGAGTAACTGGTGGGCAATCTGATCTGCAATGATGTTGGAATGTGCATTGGATCTAGTTGGGTCATTATTAAGTCGTTTCAATAATCTCCACGCTTGATGGCTGTTTCTGGATAGATCAAGTTCTTCTACATTTTTAATCCATGAATCCCTTCTGGATTCATTCAGAGATGTGACGAGTTTATTCCCACCCGCCAATGTTGCCTCGCCGAAAGGATCTTCTTCAAATAACACCTTATACTCGGTATATTGAGCAGTAAGTTCTGAAGTAAGACCGGAGATGTGTGATGTTCGACAACCCCGAGGAATGGCCAATTAGGAACATCTAATTACAGCCTCCACGAAAGTATCATATGATTCAGGGGTAGATTCTATAGTGGAAACTGCAGTATCCAGCATATCTGTAAACTTCGGCCAGTTGGCTTTCCTGAAGTTAAACCTCCTTCTGAACGAAATTGGCTGTGGCCTAACTACTGCGTATAATTCGCACATGTTAGGCCTGTGTTGTGTATTTGGAATAGGGCTGCAGACTGTTTTATGCACTGTTGTAAGTTGTTTTCACTGCTGGATATCAGATCTGAGTTATAGCCGCGCTTCCATCTGCCGCTGTTAAAAGATGCAGGCTGCTTAGGATCATGTATAAGGCTCAGATGATTGCCTTCCGCCCATTCTTGCAATGCTACCCCATTCTCATCATCAGGCTCATAGCCCCACATGGTGCTGTGGCAGTTAAAGTCACCAATCACTACTTGTGTATGTTGATTGTAAAAGTTATCGGGTTCATTGGTTTTGAAATCAGCTCCTGGTGGTTTGTATATGGATGTGATAGTACAGCCTCTGATTTCCAGACTTAGAACTTCAGGATCATTTGCCTATGCGAGGTTGTTGATATTACCTGTATATCCGATTGGACAAATATAGCACTTCCGTATTTGAAATGAGGTCTTTCGAGAAACAATCGCATTCCACTTATTTTAGGTCGGCGCATTTCACAGCCTCTATGAGTCTCCTGTATGCACAGTACATCGCACTTGGTTTACCTACTTAGATCTCGTAACAGTTCTTCTTTTGACGATGATATACCCTCTATATTCACTGATATGATGGTCAACTGTGGTCCTGAAGAGGACCTAGATTATGTTTCCGGTGTGAAAGGATTAGCCGGCGTTTTCGCCGTTGCCCCATTGCTTCGTAACTACTGTAGATCACAATCATCTGGGAGGCACCTTTCTTGTTCCCCACCTTATTCAATAACCACAATAGAAGAATACACACATGGATGAGACCAGGAGATACAGGTCGTTACCAAATCTACTTCATTATGGTCAAGCAGAGGTTTCGAAACCAGATTTTGGATTGTAAAACATATCCCAGTGCTGACATTAACTCTGACCGCAATCTGGTTGTTATGAAATGCAGATTAAAGTTGAAGAAACTGAAGAAAAGTAAAACCCAAAAAGGTGAGCAATAGACAGACTGAAAGAGAAGGATGTAAACAAAAGATTCAAGAAGAGTATAAAGGAAGGACTAATGAAAAACCCTACACAAACTTCAATTGCAGAAGAATGGGCACTTTTGAAGAATGAAATAACAAAAGCTACAGAAGAAAACATTGGTAGGAAAGAAAGAATAGATAGAAAACCATGGATCACTCAGGATTAAGATTGCCGTACAATCAGCTTGATTACTCATGCTTCAAAGATCCTGTCTAGAATAATTTACAAGAGGATGGAAATCCAGATAGAAACGGAATTGGATGAAAACCAGTTTGGTTTCAGGAGAAATGTAGGAACAAGGGAAGCTGTACTAAGTCTTAGGCTGATTTTGGAAGGTAGAATAAGGAAAGACAAGATAACGTTGATGGCATTTGTAGACTTAGAAAAGGTTTTTAATAACGTTGATTGGACTAAATGGTTTGATATTTTGAAAACGATTCGAATAAAGCACAGGGTTAGAGGGATATACAGAAACCAGACAGTAGTCATTCGAGCTGAAGGACATGAGAGGGAAGCTGGTATTCAGAAAGGTGTAAGGCAAGGCTGCAACTTATCTCCCATACTTTTCAATCTTTACATTGAACGAGCAATGAAAGAAATTGGAGAAAAATTTAATGTGGGAGTGAAGATTCAAGGAGAAATCATTTCAACTCTGAGATTTGCTGATGACATCGTCATCTTGGCCAATACGCCTGAGGATTTGAATGAGTTTTTGAATGGTATGGACTTCTTCTTGAGGAAAGAATTCATGATGAAAATTCATGAATGTAAAACAAGAATATTGGAATGCAGCCGAAATAAATCAGAAACCTCTATCCACATCAAATTGGCAGGTGAAAAACTGAAGGAAGTAGGAGACTTCTGTTACTTAGGAAGCAGAATAACCAGTCATGGACGAAGCAAAGAGGATATAGAAAGTAGGTTAGCTCAGGCAAGAAAAGCATTTCTACAAAACAGGAATCTGTTGATTCGAATATAGATTTAGGTATTAGGAAGTCATGTTTGAAAGCCTTTGTCTGGAGTGTAGCACTCTATTGTAAGTGAAACTTGGACTATTGGTGCAGCAGAAAAGAGGAGAATTGAAGCTTTTGAAATGTGGTGTTACAAGGAAATGATGAAGAACAGATGGGTAGATAGGGTTACAAACGAAGAGGTATTAAGACGAGTGGGAGAGGAGAGACGTTTCTGGCGACTGCTAATGAAGAGAAGAGATAGGTTGGTAGGACACATACTAAGCCACCCAGGAATAGCAAGCTTAGTTATGGAAAGAAGGGTCGAGGACAAGAACTGTAGGGGTAGACCAAGGTTAGAATATGTTAAACAGAGTGCCTCGGGTGTAGGGTTTGGTAGCTATGTAGGGATGAAACGTTTAGCTCAAGACAGGGTGGCATGGAGAGCTGCATAAAATCAGTCAAAAGACTGAAGACTCAAACAACAACAACAATTTAAAAAATTACGAGCCTTACAGTAGTCGCATATGATGTGTAACATCTGACATAGAAAAACCTCACGTGAAATTGTTGATACACCGGTATTTTACAGTATTATTGGCACAAATATTAATTTATTGTAAAAGGGAGTGTTTTACAGATATTGTAGTTTATAATACGGAACTAATTTTATTAGATGATTTGTAGCTTCCACCAGCACTAGCCTAAATAAAGAATACGATATGGATCAACTAGATTAATAGACGCGACACCGCTCATAACCTTAAATTCCTTATAAACAGGTCCTCTTAATTCACAGACCAACACGTAATTTCATATGGATTCTGTTAAAATGAGTCATATTGATATGATAAATATCGTTTAAAATGATAATCTGGTAGCAAAAATATCTACCCCGTCCAGGATATGAACCCAAGATCTCTAGATTCACAGTCATACGCACTAACCCCACGGCTATTTCGACTAGGCAAATTTTGTGCACATGATGGTGACTTATTTCCATGTTCCAATAATACTGCATTACGGAATTAATTTCATTTATATTTTGCTTGTTTCGATAATGTTCCTGCGTGAAATTGAGTTTAAAATGCCTTATGAATAGGCCCTCTTGTGAGTAAAGAGAATGTATTGAGTAATAGTTCATTAAGGCTTGCTCAATTCTCATATAACCACAACGATTATATTATATTGATGACTGCATTACCGTTATGTGGGTTAGTATTTGAATAGCCATTGTGCAGAAACATAATACCGGCAATGCCCACTACTTACAATGTTTGATATTAAGGCATTTTACCATTTAAATACTGATACGAAGACTTCGAATATGTACCATGTCATTTGTTTCAATCACTTGACACCAGAGTTCGCATGAGCGTTTTCCGTTCAGTATGTCATATACATTCTACATGGCCGAGAGTACGTCATGGTATCAACTTCCGACACCGCGCGCTGATTGTTTCTCATACCAGTGCCAGCTGGATCGATCGATCGAGTTGGCAGTGCGTCTTATACTTCTGTTCGATTCACCACTGCCAGCTAGGGCACACTTCCGTTCGATCGATCGAGCGGGCAGTGCATACTTCCGTTTTCCACCACTGCCAGCTAGTACACTTCCGTTCGATCGATCGAGCGGCAGTGCATACTTCCGTTTTCTACCACTGCCAGCTAGTACACTTCCGTTCTATCGATCGAGCGGGCAGTGCATACTTCCGTTCGATCCACCACTGCCAGCTTGATCGTTCCGATCCACTTCCGTCCCCAATTTTCAAAATCACTCCCACAAAACTATCCAGCAACCGAGCGGAAAGATGTTACACATCAAAAGTTCTATCACGTCAAGTTTCCTTGAAAAATTCAATTGTACTTGGATTTTTATCAAGAAGAAGTTTCAGAGGAAAAAGACTACGTGGGTACTTAAATAGTCACTTAGTTTGGTTTGGTTTGTTTCTTGCTCAGTTTAAAATTTGTTTCGAACGTTCACTTGTTCCTTTTGGTCAATCGTCTATTTTATGTTAGTTTCTTCTAGAAACTGCACCATAATTTGATATAAAATGTTTGAACTCGGGGTTTTCTTTCTCTCGATTTTAGCAAAAATATTGATGTGGATTTTACAACAAATCCTGACGTGATGGGAAAAAATGGAGGTCATTTTCGAAACAAGCACACCAAATAAAATAAAAATTATCGAAAACTTCTCTTGAATTATTCAAAAACTTAAATCTCTCAGGCCGGTGTTATGGAGCACCCTGGATAATAGTACACCCTCAAGAGCTCATGGCTGTAGAGTTCGGAAGTTGGCGACCATGAAGAATTCCTGAGCTGGGTCCTGGTTTTCCACTTTTTCCAGTGATTTGAGGGTGTATCCTCTCCTCTCCCTTTCCTATCTGCCTTTGCTTGCTCTAATTCCTTCCAAGTCCCTCAATTACCCCTTGCAGTTTGTCCTTTTCCTTTTCTAGCCCGTAAGCTTGTTGTAGTTAGTTTTACGTCTAGTATTCATTTCATCTTCATTTTTCATTCCCACCCAAACCATTAGGGGCCATGTTAGGCCCCTTAAAACAACAAGTATCATCATCATCAACATAGCAGACATAAGCTGTTATTCTATATGTAACCCTTTCAAATAATACAAACTACCCGCTTTGAAAGAAGATAGACGGATACATGTTTGCGTTCCATAGCTATAAACTCCAATTATTAGTTTTCCATAAACTCCATAATATTGTCTATGGCAATAATTTTGAATGGCTGTAAACAAACTGTAAACAAACACAGCCAATAACAGCCCGAGGCATAACAGATGCACAGAGACGTGCTGATGGAACAACAACAAAGTTGGCTAATTATTACTGGAACGAACGAGTGCAATGGTAATAAGCTTAACATACAGTTCAGCCATATGGCGGTGAAATGACCAACAGCTGTATTCTAGTTTTGTTAGGCTACTTTTCACATTTTGTAACAAGAAGTTCCGTGAAGAACTATACAGCCTACTTTTCATGCCAATGATTATTCTAGAGAATATGAACCTATCTAGAATAATGACGAAATTAAGTTGCTAATATCGAAATTTCCAATTAGTTCGAAATACTGTATACCTGGCATAATGTATCCTAATAGAGCACTACAGTTGGCAGCCCTGATGACTGAATATATTCTTAGTTCCGTCTCTTAAAGTACAAAATACAAAATTTGGTTGAAGTCCAATGAATAGCATGGACGTTACATGCAGTTAAACATTGGATCTAACAGCGCGCGTAAAATCATGTTGGCAACAATGTCATGCATGTATTGGTCAGAAATAATCTGAAATAATATGATCTATTGTTGTGCCAATTTTGAATGAAATCCATTAGTTAGTATAGAAGTTACATGCATTTTAAAATTGGACCTATCAGCAGGCTTAGAATCATGTTGGCAGCACTGACGTATATTAGTTACTCCAAATTCGTCTAGAATGCCAGGTACTATACGTGTGCAAAGTTTAGAGCTATTGGCTTGCATACTTTCTGATATATTGATATTAGGGTAACAAAAATAGGGACAGCACATATTAACAGTTGGCAGCTCTGGTTGCTCCTTAGAATACGCATAGTCATATCTGTTATGGTACTCATAGCACATACGAAATTTGGTTGAAATCCAAATGATAGTATGGAAGTTACATGTATTTAAATTTGGACCTGTCAGCAGGCTTAGAATCATGTTGGTAGCACTGACGTATATAAGTTACTCCAAATTAATATAGAATGTCAGGTACTATACGTGTGCATAGTTTAAAGCTGTCAGCTTGCATACTTTCTGATATATTGGTATTTGGATAAAATAAATTAGGAGCATTTATTAACAGTTGGCAGCCCTGGTAGGTCTGAAGAATACGCTCAGTCATATCTAGTTATGTACACATACAACATACGAAATTTGGTTGAATTCCAATTGATAATATAGAAGTTATATGCATTTAAAAATTGGACCTATCAGGAGGCTTATAATCATTTTGGCAACACTGCCATGTTTAGCCTCCTGGAAATTAAACTGAAATATTATGATCTGTACGTGTGCCAATTTTGAAATAGCTCCCATTCATACTTTCCAAGATATCCAACATGGAGCTCAAATTTCAATTGCGATTTTTTAGCAGTTGGTAGCACTGACATCATTTTCAAATATGGCCGTGAGATATTCAGGTATAGATCTTTACTCCTACCAAATTTTGTTTCGATTGCTGCAGCCGTTTAGGAGTTGATAGGGGGGGACACACACACAGCCAGACAGACAGAAGGACAGACAGACAGACAGACAGACAGACACACATTTGCCCGATCTCATAAGTCTACTTTTTCCTCATTTTTGCAAAATGTGAAAAGTAGGCTAAAAATGAGGAAAAATTAGACTTATGAGATCGATCAGGGCAAATGTGTATCTGTCTGTCCTTCTCTCTGTCTGTGTGTGTGTGTCCCCATCGACTCCTAAACGTCTGCAGCTATCAGAAACAAATTTGGTATCAGTAAAGATCTATACCTGAATATCTCACGGCCATATTTGAAGATGTCGTCAGTGCTACCAACTGCTGAAAAATCGCAATTGAAATTTGAGCTCCATGTTGAATATCTCAGAAAGTATCCATGGGAGCTATTCCAAAATTGGCACACATATAGATAATAATATTTCAGTTTTATTTCCAGGAATCCATACATGAAAGTGTTGCCATGAATATACGGCTGCTAATAGATCATATTGTTATATGCATGTAACTTCCATACTATCAATTCGATTTCAACCAAATTTCGTATGTAGTATGTACACCATAATAGATATGACTATGCGTATTTCAATAGCAACCCGAACTGTCAACTGTTAATAAATGCTCTCTCTATTTTTGTATCCTAATAACAATATATCAGAAAAATGCAAGCCAACAGCCCGAAAGTTTGCACACGTATAGTAAATGACCTTGTACATTAATTTGGAGCAACTAATATACGTCAGTGCTGCCAACAAGTTTCTAAGCCTGCTGATAGGTCCAATTGTTAAATGCATGTAACGTCTATACTAACAATTCGATTTCACCGAAATGTTTTATGTACTTTGTGTATCATAATGGTTATGCCTATGCGTATTCTTTTAAGAACCAGCAGGGCTGCGAACTGTAAATAAATGCTCTCTCTATTCTTCACCCTAATATCTATAAATCAGAAATTCAAGCCGACATCTCTAAACTTTGCTCAAGTATAGTACATGACATTTTAGATTAATTTGGAGTAACTGATATACATCTGTGCTGCCAACATGACTCTAAGCCTGCTGATAGACCCAATTTTTAAATACACATAACTTCTATACTAAAAAATGGATTTAATCCAAAATTGGCGCAATAATAGATAATAATATTTCAGATTAATTCTGAGGAACACATACATGACACCGTTGCCAACATGATTTTACGCGCGCTGATAGATCCAATGACTAACTGCATGTAACTGCATTACTATGCTTTGGACTTCAACCAAATTATGTATGTGTGTTCGGTACCTTACGAGATGGAACTGAGAATATATTCAGAGTCACCAGGGCTGCCAACTGTAGTGCTCTATTAGACTACACTATTGCAGGTATATTTCGAACTAATTGGAAATATTAGTCTTACCACTTAATTTCGTCATTATTCTACATAAGTATATATAGATTAATCATTGGCATCTTAACTTTTAAGAAAAGTAGGCACTTTGGTTTGTTACGGCTGTCGGTCTTGTGACAAGCTTCCTTGGCGGAACAGTGGTTCAATTCCTCAGGTAGTCGGATTTTTGAAAGACGAAAACATCCAAGGCACTTCCATTTATTCAACTGGTTCGTTAATGACCTTTCGTATCACGTTTGGTGATTACAATCCATATGGCCATACAGTAGAGAGTAAATCGATTACATGGCTCCAACTCAAAATACTGCCCCCACAATAACTCAGGCCATAGATTATTATTATTATTATTATTATTATTATTATTATTATTATTATTATCACTATTTTTATTATTATTATCGTTTATTCTCAGAATATTTGCTGGAAATAAAACGTTTACAATCCCAGATATTATGTACATCTTCATAAGAAGCAATTTCTTCAATCTCTCTGCGACTGCAAACTGTAGTAGCATTTATTTTCTCCCTCACTTAGTGACTTTGGTGGTGAAGTTGGTAGCATGCTGAGCTTCTATGCCCAAGGTCAGGGGGTTCAAACCCGGCCGAAGTCTTCGGATTTTTTTAAGGGCGTTAAGAATCCCTCAGTATGCCATCCTTCGGAGGGAAAGTAAAACCGGTGGGCCTATGTCATAGATTTATGGCACGTAAAAGAACCTTCCACAAACTACACTTGTGTGAAGCTAAAATGTGTAAGTTAGATTTGATGAATGCTATATTAGTTCCAACGTTCGTCGCCAGGTGCTGGTTGCGATGGCATATAGTAGCCAAGTTCGCAGCTAGGTGTCGTGGACGGTAGCATTTGTTAGCAAATGTAGGAACTACTTGAAATTGATCGTCTGCAGTCCTTACCTAAATCACAGATACACACACTAATACAGAGATCACAATTAACAACGGTTATCAGACAGATTATACACACACCCAAAGTACACGGGGCTACTACAGGACCGCGTTGTTGCAGCCCCAAAACTAACGAACCCTCTCCCTCACTCCTTCATGCATTATTCTAGGGGCCGTACTTTTGGTAATAGCGATACGCGCAAATTTTTTTCATACCTTTCCTCTTGCCTATATATGACCTTCTAGGTACTTAAAGTAGCGTATTTTAGCAAAATGAACTCGCGAAATATCACGAAATCCGATGTATTGCGCGAATTGCGCAAATAATATCGAAATATACTCCACCATATTATCGAAAGAGCTCTCCAATAAACGTTTAAATGATTTTGAGGAATTGACTGTCGTGGTTTCCTTCTCATTTGATTGATAGTGCTGCATACTCTCTACACAAATACCCACATAGCAGGCAGTAGTGTTCAGTTCCGCGATCTCTACGGCTATCGATGAAAATCGATATCTACTATCGATCACATCAAATGGTGTTGTGGTCGTAGGTACAGTAGTGCAAGTTCGCGACTAATAAAACATCCAGCTAAGTATAAAAATGCCAAAACTAATGTCACACCAGTTTTCTCGAGGGCCTAGGAATACAACAGTGAGGGGTTATATGTATTTAACGCTGCAAGGTAGATTCTAATGCGTAAACACTGCAAAGTTCATATTCAGTGGGAACGAAAAGACACGTGCGATAAACACTGCAGGGATTCAGTAACACATAAAAATAAGAAGAAAGGAGCAAATGAACATAATTCTAAACGGAAAATAACAATCGGTGATACACTACACGTCGCAAAGTAGTTGAAAAATCACATAATTTGTTAGATTTACCCCATAGTATAAGGAAAATTTCAGCAGAAACATCGATCAATATGACAATTCATTTCGCGAAATACCTACCGAAATAGTGTCACTTATAACACCGAAATCAACAGTTTTATTTCACCAAAAAATAAGGCCCTTAATTATTACCCAAGAATGACCTTACTATGTGACACGTCGAAAGTATGACTGACATCTGCATCAGCTTAAAAAGACCGGGGTGTAACTTCAAATCGTGAGAGATTCCTTCAAGTTGTTGGGATTCACGCCAGTGCCGGAGATGATTATAGTAACTGTCCTGACTTGTGCCATGTGCCATTGCTTCCTGATCAGTTCTCAAAGCTCTCTGTATTTTGACAGCTTTACAAAATGTTTTGTTAGCATGTTGCCACTGTTTGAGATTGCCACATCTATGAACGTGGTGTGGCTAATGCATTTGTCAACAAGAACCAGATCAGGTCTGTTGTTCACAGTTGACTGATCCGTCAATTCAGTACGATCCCAGTACAAGGCAAAGTTGTCATTTTCTGTTACACTTTCTAGTGTGAATATATCAAACAGATTGTCTCGGATGTACGGTATGGTAGCTATGTAGATATTATTATTATTATTATTATTATTATTATTATTATTGTTATTAATTGGCTGGGGTGGCCGAGAGCGCTGACGCACTACCCTCTGCCAGGCTGGCATCGGGAGAGCGTGGGTTCGAATCCCACCTTGGCCGTCCGTGAAATGGATTTCCTGGTTTCCCACTTTCACTACCAGGCAAATGCCGCGACGATTCCTTTCAATAGGTCCACGGCCGATTTCCTTTCCTAATCCCTTCCCTGACCCATCCTGAGAAGAAAAATGCATGGCCATTGGCTGCATTAATAAAAAAGAAAAACAATAAAAATATATAATATTATTAATAATATAATTATTATTTGTTACAAATTGTTCACTAAACACAGATCTTCTGGTGTTCAAGAAAACTTCGGTGGTTTTACACAAGAAGCTTTGTTGGTACCATACAATCAGTACCGTATTCCAGAGTTCCCTCTTGGGCACACGACTAGTGGGGCATGGGTTGGCGACCACGGGACTCCAGCTGAGTCCCGCATTGCTTCCACTTCCTTGTGCCGGCCTCTCAATCAATTTCCTGCCTTAATTTGTCTCTTGTCCCATCTTTCCTGATATACTCATTATTCGGGGGCTCAGACCTCTTCTTTTTCTTTTATGGTATCTCCTGCCTTCTGCTCAAGGCTTTAAAAAAGGCAGGATGTGTGTAGCACTTGAGGCAATGGCTCATGTTGGTGAGATTTTTTGTTGGCGACCCTTAGGGATTCCTGAACTGAGTCCGGTTTTTTTCCGTTTTTCCACTGACTTTGTGGCGGGCCCTCTCCACTTTTCCTTTCTTATCTGCCTTTCATAGCTCAACTTCCTTCCAAGTCCCTCAGTCCTCGAGAGTTGAGGGTATTTCTCTTCCTCCTTTCATTTATTTAATGACTGGCTGCGTGACTCATCGGAAACGTTCTTGCCTGCTGTGCCAAATGTTGCATGATCGAATACTGGCGCGGTTACCTGACATTTGAGGGTGCGCAAATGCAAGGGAGCTGTGTCAGTGATTTACTGGCACGTTAAAGAACCCCGTCGGGGAAAATTCCGGTACTCCGGCGTCTCTAAAAACCCCAGTAGTTAAAAGAGACTTAAAACCAATAACATTATTATTAATTTCCTGGTATTTATATTTTCTTTCTATCTTCCCGGATTTCTTCCTGTAGTTTGTAGTTCGAAGTAATTGTATCTTTAGCGTTAGTTTCATTTCATTCCCATTTCTCGCTTTCACCCATATCATTGGAGGCCGATGCTAAGTCCTTAAAGCAACAATTATCTTTTAGAATCATACAATTTACTTCAGAAAATAAGCTTTTTTTAGAGCTGTCATATCAGCTGAATTTCCCTGAGTGTCCAACCCCGGTACGTCGACGAGCTGATTAGAGTCCTTAGATGTGATAGCGTATCAATAACAAGTAGTTCCGTGAAGATCTAAATAGCCTATTTTCACATATCCTACTTATGTACATTCCCCTTTTATTATTTTAGCGAAAATTACCCTACAGGAGAGCGATTAAACTTGATAACATGATGTCATTTGGAGGTGTGTCTCCTCCGCTCCTCCCAAAATCTCTTCATTCGCGCGGAATGCTCTCTCTCTTCCTCTCATCCGTCCACTTTCTTCCAGGTTGTCGTAATGATCTTGGTTCGAACTTAACATTCGCGATTTTCATCTGGCACTCAGTTCGATCTTCGAAATTTTGTATACTGATTACTTGTTAGTCTCTCTGTACCTCTTTAAGCCAAAAATATAGCCAACAAAATTTCAGTTTGATTGCTGTAATAGATTCGTAGATATTGAGAACCGTCTAAATATTTCGGATGGTCGCCATGTTGGATTTTTACGAAGGTTGGGGCAAAAGTCGTGGCAACTATTTTTTTTTCTTGTAGATATGTGAACGGATCACAAACGTATATGTGTCGCGTGGAAGTTCTGCAGGCATAGTGTGTATGCAGAACAACAGATGGCTCTGTAACAGCGGGTAGTAGCGCAACGAGGGCTGTGAAATCAGTCAGTTGGTGACTGTCGTGCGAGATGGAAGTAACCCGTGTTGAGCAGTGCGCTTAAATCAAAATAGCCGTTCTCCGAGGGAGAAATGCGATGGAATGTCACAGTGAATTAATGGAAGCCCTTGGGAATAATGCCCTACCATACCGTACAGTAGCACAGTGGGTAAGAACAATTCAGCAAGGACGTGTGTCAACCAGTAATGATCAACGTTCGGGACGACCTGCCAGTGTGCGGACCGACATGGCACGTGCCATCATCGAGCAGCTCCTGGATGAAAACAGACGATGGACGCTACTGGAGTTAGAGAGGGCAAGCCTCATCGAGAAACGCACCGTCCACAGGATCTTGCGTAATGAGCTGCAAGTACGCAAAATCGCATCGCGGTGGGTACCACATGCATTGACGAAGTTCAAAGATGGGTGCGTTATGCAATATGCTCCGACCACCTTGCACGCTGGCAACAGGACGGCGATCAATTCTTGTCACGAATAATCGCCATCGATGAATTTTGGGCCAGGGCATACGAACCAGAACTGAAACGTCAGTCAGCGGAGTGGCGACATGCTGGATCACCAAGTAGGCAGAAGTTCCGTCAGAATCCTTCCCTTGTCAAATTGATGGTGATCGTTGCGTATGACGTCAGGCGTGTCATTGTTTGCCACTTTGTTCCTCATGGCAGAACAGTGACCGCACAGTACTACAGGGACTTCCTGGTGCGACAGGTACGACGTGGCGTTCGGGAGAAACGTCCGGATCTTGTGGGCAGTGCAATAATCCTGCACCACAACGCACGACCACATAAAGCAGAGTGTGTAGGGAGCTACTGCGACGTTGGGGTTGGGAAGAATTGGGGCACCCACCGCACTCTCCCGACATTTCGCCCTGTGAGTTCGATCTCATTCGAAAGATTAAGGAACCATTACGTGGTAGGCGGTTTGCAACACGAGAGGACATTGCTAACGCTGTGCGCCAACAGGTGACCCGATTCACACATGGTGCGGCAAATGCTGAGGCACATGGTAATCAGCGCCTCCCACATCGTTGGCAGCGTTTGGTGACAGTAGCAGGGGACTACTTCGAGGGTCCTTAGGCCAAGGTTTGCCATGTCAACTGTATGTGTACTGTGTTGTCATTCTTTTGCACCGTGAAGGCCATATTACCCTGTATACTACCGGAATAAATGAGTGTGATACGATATTTTAGTGCTATTGATTGTCCAGACATGTAGCTAACATCTTGCCCTTTCGTCCGTATATGTCACGTTTTCCAACCGGACTGGTATCTTCAAGAAAAAAGTAGTTGCCATGACTTTTGCCCCAAACCTCGTAGGCCTATATTTGTAGGCCACAGAGTTATGTACTATTCCATGAAGATTATTTCTTAGGTGTATTATTCAAACTTCAATCGTATGATTAAGACACAAGAAATAAAAACAAGATTTTAAAATTTCGCAAAGCGCCATCTTGTCGTTATGAAAACAGTTGAAATAAATTACATGTCAGTGGATTATTTATTTATTTATTTAATTATTTATTTATCGTATGGCTTTTAGTTCCGGGAGTGTCCGATGACATGTTCGGCTCGCCAGAGGTTGTAGCTTCTTCAAGCGGACACCACTAGGGTGAGCTACAAGTTCCGTTCAATTTCAAGTAGTTCCAACTTTAGCTACCAGCTTACAATGATACCTAGTGGTGAACGTTGGAACTTTGTTAGAGCGTTACAATGAAATCTAACCAAGAAATTTAGCTTCACACAAGTTTAGTCTGTGGAAGGATCATTTGCATGCCATAAATCTATAAATCTATGGCATAGGACCGCCGTCTTTACTTCCCCTCCGAAGGAAAGCATACTGAAGGATTTTAACGCTCTTAAATAAATCCGACGACTTCGGCCGGGTTTGAACCCGCTATCTTGGGCACAGCATTTCAGCATGCTACCAACTACTCCACCGAAGCCGCTGTCAGTGGATTAAAATTTGCATAAGCATTTACTGTACCAAGTTTCACTGCGCACGGATGGTCAAATCACGAGAAACGTCCATTTCAATATTAAAATTTCGCGTCACCACCATGCTGAATTTGTGCTCACCAGGTCCTTGAAAGTCCCTTAGGTGAACTTATGTTCATAGCCTTTATCAACATACAAAATTTCAGTTTGCTGTCGTAGATTAGTAGATATAGAGAACCGTCTAATTATTTTGGATGATCACCATGTTGGATATTTATGTATGCAGGCCTTAGAGTTATGTACTATTAGATACGATTATTGCGTAGTTTCATTATTCAAACATTGACTTCTATCGCATGATTAGGACACGAGAAATAAAAACTTAAATTTAAAATTTAGCACAGCCGCCATCTTAGGTTATGTAAAATATTGAACTAAATTAGATGCCAATGCATTATAATGTGTATAAATATCTGCTGTATCATATTTCACTGCGCTCGGATGGTTAAATCGCCAGAAAAGTCTATTTAAATGTTTCAACTTTGCTTGGCCGCCATGTTCGTTTTGTAGTTAACAGGTTTTCAAAAGTCACATAGGTGAACTTCTAGTACTACCCTATATCACCGTCCAAAATTTCAGGAAGATAACAGTAATAATTTCGGAGATATAGAATGTCGGTAAAATATTTCGCACAGTCGCCATGTTGGATTGGTGAGACATAATAAAATGTGAGGGGCACAGACATGGTCGTACGAAATAGTACTATGACCTTACCAAGTATCATTGAAATCGCTCCATCCGTTCAGATTGTATCACGGACACACACATACGCAAACACACACACATACACACACACACACACACAGACAAAAGGTGATCTCATAAGCCTTTTTTTTTTTTTTCATAAATGAAAATAGGCTAAAAAGCATCCTGCGCCGGAATTCATGTTAGGTATGGCAGGCTGAGGTACGAAGACGAAGGGGCAAGGAGCGATAGGTTGGTAGGACACCCAGGAATAGCAAACTTAGTTATGGAAGGAAAGAGCGAAGACAGGAAATTCAGGTGTAGACCAAGGTTAGAATATGTTTAACAGATTGTCTCGGAAGCTGGGAGACATCTTGTCAGACCATACCACCACTTTAAATTATTGTCAGAGCCGAGAATCCAATCCAAGCCCGCAAGGCTCGCAGCCAATAACGGTATCCAGTACTCATCTGTTGAGTAACATTTGAAAATCAAACCGCAATCGAAATGTTTATATCAACAACAACGATGATGATGATGATGATGATGACGATGATGATGATGATGATGAAGAAGAAGAAGAAGAAGAAGAAGATGATGATGATGATGATGATGATGATGATGATGATGATGATGATGATGATGATGATGATGAAGATGATGATGATGATGATGATACTTCCTTGAAATATTCACAATGGGACACCTGATCCCTCGGCTTCGCCATAGCAGTAGAGGAAATTTCATGCAGGGGCAGATTAGATTCTTCCGCAGAGCACAACTGTAATAGTGGTTGCAGAGTCGAGCTACGTTACGGCGTTTGCGTTAAATTGTGAAACGGAGCGACAGTATTGGCGTCTTAAATCTTCTAATTCACATTCTGGTTCACATTTAACCGCTTCTTAGCGATGCTGCCTGTACCTTGGATTGACTGCCCTCGCTACCGTATAATGTGCCTGCTTGTGATGTACACTCTCAGTTGCGACATTGGGAGGAAGCGTGGTGCTCCACGCCCCTGCCCATCAAACTGAGAACCATCCAGAAGACGATGAAGGTGCGGAAATGTTCCTTCCGATCTATACGGAAGGAAGCTGTGGTACTCTGTCAACTCCGGATCGGCCATGGGATTGCTACGCACTCCAACTTGATAAGGAGAGAGCCCCCAACCCCTCTGCGTGTACTTTTAGTGCCCACCTTACCGTGGCACACACTCTCTTGAATTTGTGTGGACCTCGCCGATCTGCGAAGGACACTCAAACTGCTTAACACCCTCTCCCTTACGTGATGACGGGCCGTCATCAGACCTCGTAATCTGGTCCATTAGGGAGAGGGGATGTTTATTCAAGTTTTAATATAGTTTAAGACTAATAGTTCGGTTTTAGTCGGTTTTTATGTCTTATTGAGTTCGTATATCTTATAGTTCATTATGCTTTATTTGTTTTATTGCTTTTACCATCATCTTTTTAATGCTTTTATCTCAATAAGGCATAACTTTTGGGATCACTGTCTGTTTTATACAAACCATTTTCCTTTTCATACCTGCAAGTGGGCTGTTTTTATCTTCACCCTTTCAATTCATACCATTTCATTTCATTAGTGGCCGATAATCCAGATGTTAGGCCCCTTAAACAAGAATTATCATCATCATCATCATCATTATTATTATTAAATGACTACAGTTTATGGATATTGAGTTTTGAATTTAAAATTTTTGCTCCATACTTTATCACAACGTAGGCCGTCTACCAATCGCTATTTAGTACATCACATGGAAAATCCTTTTAATAAGCGGGGGAACTTCTAATGGATATGACCAGTAGGATAAATGATAATAGGCAATCAAGTTCTCCACGGTACTACTGTTATTTCGTTATTATAATTAGCATTAGAGGCAGATTATCTAGATATCTCTTCCCTTAAAGTAATAATCATCTATTAAATAGTTGATCCTGTAATAGATTGAAGATACATGAAAGTCACTGCTATATTTCACCAATCGTTATGATATATTATGTCAATATGAACTGGTTAATTAACCTCATTAGCGTAGGTAATCAGTAAATGAAGTTATGTCAAGTTAAATTATACATCATTATCCCCTATAGCGATTTGGAACAGAATTTCTAATTAGCAATTGGTACATTGCCGGATCACTTATTACACTAATTGCATAATAGGATTAAATAATTGGCAAATATACTACATGTAGATAATTTCTAGCATTGTAAGTAATATGTTAGTAATGTCTATTAAAGCAGAGTTTATATAAACATTTGCAAGATTCCCCACACCGAGGAGCAATTTCTCTTTCGGATAGTGATGCTCTTTGGTCCGGATGATGTGCTAATGACATGAGGGAAGTGACCACCGTGTCTCATTGACTCATCGCATGTTAGGAAACTTTATTTGCTGACATGTGTGTTTTATGATCTGTATGTCCAAACGTCCTGATCTATGGATGAAAGAAACAGAGAAAGAAAGAAAGAAATAAAGAAATGAGGAAGTGGTTTGAGAATAATCGATGACCATCTTTAACGATTTTCCGTCGCAATGACCAGCGTTTGATCAGGCCATTAAGATACGAAGAAAAATCACTTGGAAAATCCGTTTCATAGGCAGGAGAGTTTTAATGGAAAGGACCAGTGGGATATATGAAAATAGGCTATTTAGTTCTTCCCGGAACTACTTGTTGTCATTTTCTTTAAATATAAGACTGTATCTAAATGAAATACCAATAGGTATTTAATAAATATATTACACTTTAGTAAATAAAACTGAATTAATATAGATGGTATATTGGCTTTAAAATTAAAACTCAGAAATCCTTCTAGGTTTGTGCCGTGTCTTGTGTAGGGTTTTGCCCAGGACACCAAGCTGGCTCATCAGCAGGTTCTTAGTAGCGGACACCAAGAGCCTGCTGATGAGCCAGCTTGGTGTCCTAGGCAAAACCCCACACAAGACACGGCGCAAACCTAGAAGAATTGCTGAATTAATATACATTAATACCAGTTTCAGCCAAATCTGCGAATTTGTTTACTGTTTAGCCTCATTACGCACACGTTTCTGAATAAATCTACGTTTGCTTCATAAAATTTAGGCAGTTCCTTTCTTCTATTGCGCACATGGGAGGTCACCTCTAACTGTGGAGGTAAAAGAAAATTTTCATTTGTGCAACTGAAGCTACCATTTAAGTGATTTCCTCAATTTTAGGTACATGTTTCTTG
Source organism: Meconema thalassinum (assembly GCA_946902985.2). Classification (NCBI taxonomy): domain Eukaryota; kingdom Metazoa; phylum Arthropoda; class Insecta; order Orthoptera; family Tettigoniidae; genus Meconema; species Meconema thalassinum. The sequence goes on from OX336392.1 coordinate 342,483,189, forward strand.
AAAAGTAAGAGAGTCATAAGAATGAAAAGTACACAAATCTAATATATAAAAGTGAAAGTCTGGTTGGTTGGTTGGTTCCTTTGTTTAGGGGCTGCGACAACGCGGTCATGTAGCCCCGTGTACTTTGGGTGTGTGTAGAATCTGTCTGATAACCGGTGTTAATTGTGATGACTGTATTAGTGTGTGTATCTGTTTTTTAATTCAAGTAGAGACTGCAACTTTGAATTTTCAAATAGTTCCTACTTTTGCCGCCAAACGCCACCGTCAACGACTACTAGGCCTAGTTCAGAACTAGCTACTAGACGCCACCGCAGTCGGCTCTTGGCAACGAACGTAGCAACCTAAGAGCGTTGTTTACATTCTTAACCTATCCAATTTAGTTTCACACAGGTGTAATTAGTGGAAAGATCTTTAACATGCCATAAATCTATGACATGGGACCGCCGGCTTTACTTCCCCTCCGAAGGAAGGCATACTGAGGGATTTTTAACGCTCTTAAAAAATCCGACGGCTTCGGCCGGGTTTGAACCCGCTATCTTGGGCATAGAAGCTCAGCATGCTACCAACTACGCCACCGAAGCCGCAAAAAAAGTGAAAGTCTGTATGTAGGTATGTATGTATGTATGTATGTATGTGGGTTGGTTGCGTATACAAATCTACACCGTTCCACCAATCTCAACCATATTTTGCATACACATAGTTTAGGACCCAGAAGGAACCGCTGGCTACATGAATTTTCTATAGTCTTTCTCATTCTTCTGATTTCGGCCTTTTTGCACTCGGGCAAAGGCAAATAAAGTCAGAAAATATACTGATAAAATAATGGCAAGGCTGGCCATCTCCATGGCAACACTAGCTCAAGACGGGGCCACCAAGTTTCTATCTATTTCGGTGAGAGGCCATGCTACACCCACTGACAGCTAGATCGCATCCCTCCAAGCTGCTTTAAACTGCCTGTCCATTTAGCACAAGATAGGTTGCAGCATCAACCCACTGTGATCGCCGCGGCATTTTCTCTGCCAGCTGGATCACATCCCTCCTGGCTGCTTTAAACTGCCTGCCCATTCAACACTCAGACGCGTACTGGCACGGCCGACTGAATATGAGCTGCGCTCTATACCGGCCTTGACATTCCCAGTCAGAACCCATGTATAACATGTAATTGGAAAGTTTCTACTCGTTGCCGGTAGAGCGCACTCCCGTCCCATTATGGGCGCGAAAGGATCAGCTGTACAGTACGTATATTAAATGTGTAATCTCAAGAACCACTGGATGGATTTTCATGCTGCTTTCACCATTCTGTAAAGGTGATCTCGAGGAAGATTTGTGTAGAAAATAATTTATTTATCACCAAAGGGAGCCAAGCAGTAACGATTTCAGTGAAAAGGTCGAAAAAATAGCCTGGCGTCCGTGCGCTTTTTAAGCTTACGCTGGGCGAACCGTTAAAAATATCATTATATTATGAGTGTAAGAATTGTTCAGCGTGAGAAATTCTACAAAAAAGTCCGCGAGAGCATATCTCTATCTTCGATACAGCGCCCACTATAAGTGTTTTTAGTTTGGACGGGAGGGGCATTTGGCTTGCACCTCGCCATTCTTAAATTACGTCTGACAGGAATTCCTTGCACATTCATAACTGTTCCCGGGCGAAGCCGGGGCGGGTTGCTAATGACACTATATAATTATTATCATTATAATTTCCGCATTATCAAAATTAAAATTATATCACAAAATAAAATAGCGTGCTAATAAATCTAAGAGAAATTAGACATACCTTGCACCTTCTTCGGGTACAAGGACACTACACCAGCACCGTCTCATTAAAAGGAAAGAGAGGATCAAAATTACAGCCGGGAACAAGTAGCAGCTAATCGTGTGTTGTGTTTTGTGCTAAGAGATCTTTCGACAATTTATCAGATACCGTGTGCCTTCTTTTTCACGAAGCAGCTGTCAGGACGGGAGTTACATAAACTCCTGCTGGACGTTATTCTCGAGGTTGAACAATGCGGTTTCATAATTATAATAACTGTCTCTGATAATCACAAAACTAACACTACAATGATGAGGCATTTAGGGGGAGGGAATTTGCAACCAATGGTCAATCACCCATACGACGAGTCTAGGAATGTATTCCCTAGTTTCGATCATTGTCACATTCTAAAAAAAAAAAAAAAAACATTAGAACGCAGTTTCTGTAACGAGAGATGACTGATGGTACTGGAATAATTTCAGGGAAATACTTGTCATTACTATACACAATGCAAAAGGGTGAGATCGTCAAACCGGTCAGACACCTCACTAAAAACACATCGAAACCACTAAATTTGAAAAAATGAATGTTCGGCGTGCCAAGGAAGTGTTCTCATCAGAAGTTATTGGTGCCATTAGTACACTGAAAGAAAATATAGGCATGCACCCGGAAGCGTACACATTCATGGACGCAGAAGCAACCATTTTTTTTTTTGAAAAACGTTAATAAATGGTTCGCTATGCATGACGTAAGCATCACATATCATCATATTCAGTCTAGAAATCCAGATAAAGGGCATTTTTTCTCATTAAATGTCAGTCGCCTAAACTGGCTAGAGGAATATTTTCTTTCTTACCTTGAAACTTTGAAAGCTGCTAGTAACGCTGCTAGAAAGGACTTCCTGAGTTCTGAGACTTACGAAGCTACCTATACAATTAATCACGGATTCAGCTGTCCAGTGCATAAGGTATCTTCTAAAAATGGGTAGAGGAAAGTCGCCAAATATGGGGAGTTTTTTTATAGGGCTCACATTAGACATAAGAAGGAACGGAATAATTTTGGTTTTCTCACCAATGTAAACCTCAGGCGATATACTATGTATATTACAAATATGGGCACGTTTGATGTTGTAATACCCTCTGATATTATTGTTAACTTTAAAAGTGCACATTCCCCGTATTAGGCAACCGGGTTTCGTAATATGGGGAGGTGAGAAACATCACGGTTTTTATTTATAATAGGTACACTGAACAGTATACCCTACTAAGTAAAGCATTAATTCTGACATTTTTTTTTCGTGTGGCCTCCTGAGAGGCCGAGTGCAGGTCTTTCTAGTCGACGCCCGTGGGCGACCTGCGCGTCAGGATGAGAGATGGAATGGATGAAGATGAATGAAACTGGGCAAGGATGTGGAAGGAAGCGGCCGTGGCCTGTTAGAAGGTACCGTCCCAGCATTTGCCAGGTGTTGAAAAATGGGAAACCACGGAAAATCATTTCAAGGACGGCCGACGGTGGGGCTCGAACACACGCGTCTACCGAGTCAGCAGAAAGCTTGGCCCCATGGCCTAACGCTGCGCTTTAGCCAGCGTAGCCACTACTGTCGGTAATTCTGACAATGTAATGAAATCATGAACACAAATAGTACAAAAATACAAAAATGAATTTTTTAAGTAAATAACAGTCCTAGTTTCCTGTTGCCGAACTTCCAAACCGTTCAGCAGAAAAATACATAAACTTTAATGAAAACCGAGTGATTCTGATCGAATTCAACTGTAACGAGGTGCAAGGTATGTCTAATTTCTCTTAGATTTATTAGCACGCTATTTTATTTTGTGATATAATTTGCATTTTGATATTGTGGGAATTATAATGATAATATAATAGTGTCACTAGCAACCCGCCCCGGCTTCGCCCGGGAACAGTTATGAATGTGCAAGGAATTCCTGTCAGACGTAATTTAAGAATGGCGAGGTGCAAGCCAAATGCCCCTCCCGTCCAAACTAAAAACACTTATAGTGGGCGATGTATCGAAGATAGAGATATGCTCACGCGGACTTTTTTGTACAATTTTTCATGCTGAACAATTCTTACACTCATAGTATATTGATATTTTTAACGGTTTGTCCAGCGTTAGCTTAAAAAGCGCACGGACGTCAAGTTCTTTCATCGACCTATTCACTGAAATCTAAAATCGTTACTGCTTGGCTCCCTTTGATCATAAATAAATTATTTTCTACAGATATCTTCCTCGATATTACCTGTACAGAATGGTGAAAGCCGCATCAAAATCTATCCAGTGGTTCTCGAGATTACCCGTGATATCCAAGAATCGGGGACTTTGTTTTACACTAAGTAGAGATAAGTCTTAGTCGTGCAATGCTTGGTGAACAGCGCTGTGTGAGCAGATGAGTAACTAACAAGATTTCATGAAAAAGGTCTCATTGTCTAGGCCGGTATGAGCGCATTCAGTCGGCCGTGGTACTGGATATACTGTATATTAATTCACCACTAGGTTGCAGCGCCAACCTTCCGCGGCTTTTTAAGGGGACGATACCTGAAACGAAGGGTTTTTAACTTTGGAGGCTTAATATCGAGATCGAAAAAAACGCGAAAACATGGCACTAAGTTAGTTGTTTTGTTATTCAATCAGCATAAAGTATATGCTATTAATTCAGACACATACTTACAAGCAAATTTTCAGTACAAAGGAAATAAAAAAATACAAAACGAAGGGTTTTTAAGTTTTGAGGCTTAATATGGAGATTGAAAAAACGTGAAAACATGGCACTAAGTTAGTTCTTTTGTTATTCAATCAGCATAAAGAATATGATCATTTAGACGTTCACGGTCCGTGACACTATCGATAATGTAGAATTTTGGGCTTATGCCGTGTTTTATTTATTCAAACTCGACGAGTTTCGAAAGAAACCATGTTTGTCTTTATCAGGAATAAATGGAAATACGACTAAATTGTTGCTAAGAGAAAGCAACAAAGAAACTAAAAAAGGTGCCTTAAGATGGACGCCATTATAGCCCCATGTTAGGGACAACGAAAAGCAGCAGTGGGTATCTACAGAGGTCCCTGTACTTGTGGCGAGGCTTATATCGGGCGGACTTCGAGAACGATATGTACTCGCATTAACTAACATAATAGATGTATCAGGCTCTTTCAACCTGATAAATCAGCTGTTGCTGATCATGCTTTATCACCTGGCCATGATGTCATGTTCCATGGAGTGGATGTTCTTGCCCGTATAAAGCAATATCGTCCCAGAATCATCAGGGAGGCGGTTGAAATACGTAAACACCCAGATAATTTCAACCGCGACACCGGCTACATTCACAGTGTGTCCTGGCTACCTATTATCAGAACCCTCAGAAAGTAATGCACTGCTGCTTTTCGTTGTCCCTAACATGGGGCTAAAATGGCGTCCATCTTAGGGCATCTTTATTAGTTTCTTTGTTGCTTTCTCTTAGCAACAATTGAGTCGTATTTCCGTTTATTCCTGATGAAGAAAGACATGGTTTCTTTCTAAACGAGTCGAGTTTGATTAAATAAAACACGGCATAAGCTCAAAATTCTACATTATGGACAATATGATATTTATTTATTATTTATCGTGTGGCTATCAACTAGATGAATTACAATATAACAAATGTATATATTAAACCCTTTGGAAAATAGCATGTAGACAAGATTCAAAATTTCGGGGTCGTAATGGATTCTTGTGAATGTGATTTAGAGGTTTTGCTATCAACATAACTTCCAGGGTTCATAAGGTTAACTTACTATTATTATAAAGCCAAGAAAAACAACAGGATCTACTAACAAATGAAATTTATTAACTGAATCAAACATAAAAAAAAAAACTATAACCACCCTTTTATTGTTCACTCGCGTGAACAGATCTAACACTGACCAGCCTGACGTACCATGACGACATGGCATGACAGCTGTCAACAGGCATTGTGACTGCAGTGCCACTTAAATCAAAGTAACAAAAGAAAACGGATCACAAGATCCAAAATAACAAACAAATAAAAAGTACAAAAATTTAATATTTATGAGCGACACGGGTTTTAAGACTAGTTCAAGTAATGAGCATTTTGACGGGCGCTCGTTTCCGACCAAAACAGTTGGTTCGGGAACGGACTCCGTACTGCGAAGGATGAATTACGGAAATGTGGGAACAACAATTACATATTTAAATACACTACTGACATGCTCTAACCTTAGATTACCACAACCAAATACACGTGTGTATTATTTAAAATAAGGGCTGCGGAATTACCGTCTTATACCTTAAACACTAGGATAGCATAACATGACATGAACAAGTTTGGCCGGTTGCCAAATTATATTTATATGAATACAATGGCCTTGAAAATAAGAGCCAACAACAACAAAATACAACTTTTAATTTTCCCGCCGGAAAGTTTGGCGTTTTAAAACAATGAACAAATAAGTCGTAGTAATGATAAAAGAAACTTGGATCGACAACATGGCAACTTCCCAAATTAAACCAAATAAAATAACCTTAACTCATTAGGCTTTAAAGCAAACATAACGTGTCATAACGAGCTGGAGACAACCGGGCCTGTTATCGCATCACCGAGAGAGTGGCTGATTTCTTCCCCCAAGTAGTAATTAGTGCCATGCTAAATATAGATTCTGGCCCATAGCCAGCGTACAGCACCTTTGCTAATCGCCACCTGTTAAACGCGTACAAATAAATAACACATTATCTCAAAACATCCTCTCAGGGATTTTTAAGAATACATTCCCAGGTCAAACTTATCCCCACGGATAACTAGTTTGCCGGAATGATATCGCAGTCATGGACAGGCTTTACCTCTCCTCATCATCATCACTTACACCCAAAAACACGTGGCACATTTCTCGAAGATCTCGTCGTAGCATTAATCAGCACACCCCTCAGATAATGACACACAACATGTCCAAATGACAATAAAGAATAAATAACAGGATCAGTCCTAGCCCGAGTTATCAAAGCAACAAATGCAAATATTCCCCCCACGTAGTAATTAGTTTAACCTATCATTAAATCAGTCCATTTATCATTGTCGTTCCTAGGTTCTCATTCATGGCTACACTTTTTATAGATACGTTAATCGATGCGGCCGTTTCGCAATAAGAATTACGTATACATAAGGAAAACATTTAAATTATAAAATTTACTGTACAACATAATTGTCACGCAATGCCAAAATTTACTACACGCATGTCAGTTAAGAAATCAAACCCTAAAATTTAAATTAAACCACACAAATAAAATCTATACAAAGTTCCACACATCTCTCGCGATTCCCCTCGTCCAAAATCAATAAATCAATTTTTTAATACTCATCACTTAAACTGCTTTCCAGAGGCCTCCCGCCTCGTCAATTCCCATCATTAGGCCGTTAGCCCATAACACTGATGGTAATGGAGGATGAAGCTTGCTGTCTTCTCTCCATGGTCGACATTTTGCTGCTGTTAACACACAATTATATCAAAGTTTTTAAACTGTTCTATCTGCGTTCTAAGTATTTTATTTCCTCAGATCGTCCTATGCAGAATCGTCGACTTTCCCTATTCTATGGCTAATTGCCATCTCACAATTTATGAAAATTTCCAACTTCGTTGCCGACACACAACTATAATTTTAAAACCATATCGTCTTAAGGACGTCTTAAAATGACTGTCGAAGAATAATTAGGAGTGCCCCGATTCATCTCAGACATTTGTATATATACAGAAAGCCTAAAGTTTCAATGGTGGGAGAAAAACAGCTCCTCAATATTTTAAGTAATGGGCCTATAATTATGTGTGACCTCTCAAAATTCTTGTATTTTCTCACAGGTCGCGAATCTGCCGTCGAACAAGCAAACCGATCGTTAGATCTTTTTATATCCGATTGCCGCGCAAAACACACTGACGCTATGTTCTGGCGTCATGTTTTCTTATTGGTCAGATAAGTTGGCGTTGGAGCTCTGACCTTACAAATCCCGCCCTTATTTTGACGTCACGACTATTCTCCTCTCTCTCACTCCTTGCCTTGTACGCAGCATTTTGCCCTTCGATGGTCACGTACGCCACAGCGTCATATCTGATTTTCTCAGAAATCCAAGAATAACATTGGTTGTGAAACTATTGGTCATTTCCAGCCAGCACGTAGCATGTCTTACCAAGTCCAGATTTCTAGCTACATCAATATTACTCAAATATCCAGCATATCATGTATTTAGTATTTCCATCGTTTTTATTAATATGAAACATTATTATTGGACACAATGATAAGGGTTCATCCGACCCCTAGTTGATGAAATTCGAACTCAAATGAAGTCGAATTTCACATCCCCTACTTTTCTGGCTCAAATTTGAAGTTGCTGGTCACCCTCAAATATAATGACTGTCCGCCTCTGTCTGTTTCAGTAGCCGTCTCGTTCCAAACTCATTAGGAAATTCCTGTATACTTATGCCCTCCGGCCTCTTTCCTTGCTACTCGTCTCCCCTCTCACTCTTTCAAAACATCAACATATTCATTAACGACTTCCGCCTGAACTTGTAAACACGTCAGAGCTGTCTTTTGAGCGCTTTAACCACTAGAGTACCCCCGTATCTTTTGTTGTATGTTATCACGCGAATGTTTAATTTGCTGCAGTAACATTATTTCTCGGTTCGTATGGCTCTCTCTGATGATACAATTTTAAATTTGAGATATTATATACTGCCATGTTTCCTGTGCTCACCTCTCGGACTCTGTAGGCGTTGTTACCTAAGTTCGTAACCCCTAGTTGAACTTCCTTAAGCCGCTCCTGTCTCTTCTCCATTTTACCGTGATGTCATCTCCTTCTTCTCCCCCGCGTTGCCATCTTCTTCCTTCTCCCTTCTTCTTCTTCTCCTATTCCCGTACAATAACTTTTTTTTACCATATTTCGAGACCCTTGCCTGACACGGTCTGCGAATCTCTCCTGCTATTCTTCTGTTTCCTATCGTCGGCTGCTCTATTTTCTTCTTCTCCATGCAGCTCTTCCAAATATCTCTGGGTTTCTACATGCATGGCCTCCAACATTTGATGTGTTCCGTTTTCCTCCTCGTGGTTGTCGGGATTCTTCCGCCGATCTATCGCTCTTTCCCATTTATCATTATTTCCTTCCATGTTACGTGGCTCCTCCAGGTACTGTTGCGAGTCAGCGTGTCTCTCGTTCCAATTTCTCTGATCATCCCTTGGATCCGATTGCTCGTTAAACCGCTGGTTATTTTGTGCGTTATATTGTTGATTGTAACGCCTATTGTCTCTGGGCCTATATTGTTGATTATAGTGTCCTCCACGCCATCCTCGATTGTAAGGTGCGTTATTATTATTCCTATTGTATGACGTTTGGTATCTCCTATTATCTCGCCACTGCTGATTGTTTGTGTTCCGGTAGCGGTTAGTTCCTTCCTGATTGTTATGGTTTCTGTCCCTATTTTCGTATCTCGGTTGAGATCTCGGCTCATATTCTTCGGTGCTCTGCCGTCTTTGGTTATCCTCAGTGTTTGTAGCTTGCGACCTCGTGTTTTTGTTCGGTGTCTTGACTACTTCGACTGCATTAACTAACTCTATCTGTCTCTTCTCTCTCGGGTTGATGTAATTAGTGGTTTCATCTATCTTCCTTAATACCTCTTCTGCCTGGACCACGGTCGTAATATTTGCCGCCACCAAGAATTGCTGAACGCTAATAGGCATCTGTTTTCCTATAGTAGTTATTAGCTCCATTTCGCTGGGGGGATTATCAAGATCTTGCAATTTGACAAGTTGCATGGCGAAAAAATCTGCATATTTCGTCTGATGCGTGGAATGGTATTTACGCGAGTATAAGTCCATTCGCAAGCTTTGTTGATACGACCCACTCCAGTATTTGCTTAGGAAGGCCTTGTGGAAACCTTCCATTGATTTAAATGTGTTCTTAAATCCAAGATACCAGGTAAGTGCTGAGCCCGCCAAAAATTTTTCCACCATTCTTAATTGTCGCGTTGAGCTAACATTTTGGTCCGAAAAATATTCTGTCAGTTCCCTTAAGAAAGCTTTAGGTGTCCCTCCGCTCTCTGGTAAAAACTTATTCGGTTTAAATTCGTTTCCACGGATGACTTGTATAACTTGCGTGGGAAGTTGTGTGTTTTGAGGTGTCGAGCTACGACCCTCATAATTCTGGAATGCTTGCGTGTCTACCGTTCTTGGACTTTGCCCAAGCTCGTGGCTGTCTATTGTGTGCTCTCTTTCCGCATTCTCCCCTTTCCCCTTTTCCATTAGTGTCGCAAACATCGTATTATGTCCAAGTGACTGCAACTCCGATTTTATCATGCGGTCCTCTTGAATTTGAAACCTTAACTTCATATTTTCTTCTAACGCCTGTATTTTCGCGTTATTTTCCCCTAGCTTCTTGCTTACTGCGAGCCGTTCATCTTTCGAATCAGCGCTCATCTTGGTCCAATCTTTCCTAATAGTATCCTTCAATTTAACAAAGCGTTTTTCGACTTCCTGTTGATTAGCCTCCTGATTATCTTCAAGTTTATCTATCCTTTCTCCCAGAGAAATGTTGTTCTGTTCTAATGTTTGTTTAATTTCTTCCTGGTCAATTTCTAACTTTTTCCATTTCTTAATTGATTGTATTTCTAATTTGTTGAGTTCCGTCACTAAGCCCGTGATATTGTTATCTACTGTAATTATCTGATCTTGCATACCCTGTGTCCCTCGTTCGATCATCTCAAACCTTTTTTCTAAGTTTGTGTGTGCTTCTTTAATCTCAGATGAGCTGGTCAAACACGCTTGCTCGATTTGTGCTAGTTTTGCCATAACAGTCTCATCCATTCCTTTTATTTCCTTTTTAAACGAATCTTCGATACCTTTTATTATTCCTAATTGTTTGGTATTGTTAGTGCTAACGTCCTTTGCTAATTGGATTAGCTGTTCTTTTGTGTGCTCTTTGATTTCTACCGTTAGCGCAGCTAGATTTTGAGTGTTCCTTTCGTCTTGTGCGTTTAATATTTCATTGTTTTTCTCAGACTGCCTATGTAATTGTTCACTAACCAGAATGTTTTGTGTAGCGATTTTCTGATTTATATTCTCGTTAACTTCAGATAGTTTTGTGTTTAACTGTGACTGTATTTCTTCCGATTGTTTATTTATAGCAGCTAACTGTGTCTGCGTTTCTTCACTATTTGCCGCTAACTGTGTCTGTATTTCATTGGTTATGTCCTTTCTCATCTCACTAAGTTGTTCTCGCGTACGAGCGGATGCTAGTTCAATCACTTCGCGAATTTCTCCCAGAGTTGCCATCACAACAATAATATATTTGAGACATAGGGAAATGACATAAGGGCGGAGCCCTGGATACGCGCGCTCACACATATTAAATATACACACATTAACCCTTTACATACTCAGTTCATTTACTTTAAATTACTCCCACAAACTATAGCATCACTGAGTATAATTTACTTATTATTCCATTTAATTTTAACCCTTTGATTCAGTTATAATCTTCCTGACCTTACTTTACTTACAAATTTTAACCAATTAATAGAGTATTAATTAGTTTTTAAGGTCTAACCTTCCTGTCAAATAATTCTTTGAGTTTGGCTTTTCTACACAAAGCTAATTTAATTTTATTGGGCGCCTGGAACAGTTTGTTCTAATTTTAATCACAGTTCAAACACTTAACTTGTTCCACATTTACTTTATTGCAAACTCCATGACTTTATATTTTTAAACATTTGGCGGTACTATCTTCGCCTAACTTACGTTAATAAACTTATCACATGCCGGTGATCTATTTTTTTACTCTAAAACACAAATGCCACACGTTCGGAAGCCAAAGTAACTCTTATAAACCCTTTGGAAAATAGCATGTAGACAAGATTCAAAATTTCGGGGTCGTAATGGATTCTTGTGAATGTGATTTAGAGGTTTTGCTATCAACATAACTTCCAGGGTTCATAAGGTTAACTTACTATTATTATAAAGCCAAGAAAAACAACAGGATCTACTAACAAATGAAATTTATTAACTGAATCAAACATTAAAAAAAAAACTATAACCACCCTTTTATTGTTCACTCGCGTGAACAGATCTAACACTGACCAGCCTGACGTACCATGACGACATGGCATGACAGCTGTCAACAGGCATTGTGACTGCAGTGCCACTTAAATCAAAGTAACAAAAGAAAACGGATCACAAGATCCAAAATAACAAACAAATAAAAAGTACAAAAATTTAATATTTATGAGCGACACGGGTTTTAAGACTAGTTCAAGTAATGAGCATTTTGACGGGCGCTCGTTTCCGACCAAAACAGTTGGTTCGGGAACGGACTCCGTACTGCGAAGGATGAATTACGGAAATGTGGGAACAACAATTACATATTTAAATACACTACTGACATGCTCTAACCTTAGATTACCACAACCAAATACACGTGTGTATTATTTAAAATAAGGGCTGCGGAATTACCGTCTTATACCTTAAACACTAGGATAGCATAACATGACATGAACAAGTTTGGCCGGTTGCCAAATTATATTTATATGAATACAATGGCCTTGAAAATAAGAGCCAACAACAACAAAATACAACTTTTAATTTTCCCGCCGGAAAGTTTGGCGTTTTAAAACAATGAACAAATAAGTCGTAGTAATGATAAAAGAAACTTGGATCGACAACATGGCAACTTCCCAAATTAAACCAAATAAAATAACCTTAACTCATTAGGCTTTAAAGCAAACATAACGTGTCATAACGAGCTGGAGACAACCGGGCCTGTTATCGCATCACCGAGAGAGTGGCTGATTTCTTCCCCCAAGTAGTAATTAGTGCCATGCTAAATATAGATTCTGGCCCATAGCCAGCGTACAGCACCTTTGCTAATCGCCACCTGTTAAACGCGTACAAATAAATAACACATTATCTCAAAACATCCTCTCAGGGATTTTTAAGAATACATTCCCAGGTCAAACTTATCCCCACGGATAACTAGTTTGCCGGAATGATATCGCAGTCATGGACAGGCTTTACCTCTCCTCATCATCATCACTTACACCCAAAAACACGTGGCACATTTCTCGAAGATCTCGTCGTAGCATTAATCAGCACACCCCTCAGATAATGACACACAACATGTCCAAATGACAATAAAGAATAAATAACAGGATCAGTCCTAGCCCGAGTTATCAAAGCAACAAATGCAAATATTCCCCCCACGTAGTAATTAGTTTAACCTATCATTAAATCAGTCCATTTATCATTGTCGTTCCTAGGTTCTCATTCATGGCTACACTTTTTATAGATACGTTAATCGATGCGGCCGTTTCGCAATAAGAATTACGTATACATAAGGAAAACATTTAAATTATAAAATTTACTGTACAACATAATTGTCACGCAATGCCAAAATTTACTACACGCATGTCAGTTAAGAAATCAAACCCTAAAATTTAAATTAAACCACACAAATAAAATCTATACAAAGTTCCACACATCTCTCGCGATTCCCCTCGTCCAAAATCAATAAATCAATTTTTTAATACTCATCACTTAAACTGCTTTCCAGAGGCCTCCCGCCTCGTCAATTCCCATCATTAGGCCGTTAGCCCATAACACTGATGGTAATGGAGGATGAAGCTTGCTGTCTTCTCTCCATGGTCGACATTTTGCTGCTGTTAACACACAATTATATCAAAGTTTTTAAACTGTTCTATCTGCGTTCTAAGTATTTTATTTCCTCAGATCGTCCTATGCAGAATCGTCGACTTTCCCTATTCTATGGCTAATTGCCATCTCACAATTTATGAAAATTTCCAACTTCGTTGCCGACACACAACTATAATTTTAAAACCATATCGTCTTAAGGACGTCTTAAAATGACTGTCGAAGAATAATTAGGAGTGCCCCGATTCATCTCAGACATTTGTATATATACAGAAAGCCTAAAGTTTCAATGGTGGGAGAAAAACAGCTCCTCAATATTTTAAGTAATGGGCCTATAATTATGTGTGACCTCTCAAAATTCTTGTATTTTCTCACAGGTCGCGAATCTGCCGTCGAACAAGCAAACCGATCGTTAGATCTTTTTATATCCGATTGCCGCGCAAAACACACTGACGCTATGTTCTGGCGTCATGTTTTCTTATTGGTCAGATAAGTTGGCGTTGGAGCTCTGACCTTACAAATCCCGCCCTTATTTTGACGTCACGACTATTCTCCTCTCTCTCACTCCTTGCCTTGTACGCAGCATTTTGCCCTTCGATGGTCACGTACGCCACAGCGTCATATCTGATTTTCTCAGAAATCCAAGAATAACATTGGTTGTGAAACTATTGGTCATTTCCAGCCAGCACGTAGCATGTCTTACCAAGTCCAGATTTCTAGCTACATCAATATTACTCAAATATCCAGCATATCATGTATTTAGTATTTCCATCGTTTTTATTAATATGAAACATTATTATTGGACACAATGATAAGGGTTCAATATAAATAAGTAAATCATATGTACAGTACATAAATGACAAGAACATAGGTTGCGTTCGCATTCACAAGCTTTTCGTTGTCCCTAACATGGGGCTATAATGGCGTCCATTTTAGGGCACCTTTTTTAGTTTCTTTGTTGCTTTCCCTTAGCAACAATTTAGTCGTATTTCCGTTTATTCTCGACGAAGAAAGACATGGTTTCTTTCGAAACGCGTCGAGTTTGATTAAATAAAACACGGCTTAAGCTCAAAATTGTATATTATGGATAATATGATATTTATTTATTATTTAACGTATGGCTAGGAACTAGATGAATTACAATATAATAAATGTATATATAAATAAGTAAATCATATGTACAATACATAAATTACAAGAACATAGGTTGCGTTCGCATTCACAACGAGATGTCCAGTTGTTGACGCCAGTCCAGAAAGGGAGATGCAGCAGAAATAACATCTTGAGGTGATCCAGCATACTTCCTCATCTGACATTATTGAATAATATGCTCTACGGTTTGAAGAGGAGCTCCGCAGTCACAGGCAGGAGAATCATGATTCCCCATTTATGTAGCATGGCGTTACATCTGGCGTGACCTCTTCTTAGGCAATTTAACTTTACCCACTGATTTCTCTTCAGGTTAATTCCCGGAAGTCTTATAGTAGGATCTAGAATACCTTGATGTCTCACAGGAGCAGACCTCCAGTTTTGGCGCCATTGTTCCGTGCAATTAATATCAGGTATGTTATGCCATATTGGGTTCCTTGATCTAAGACGGCTGGAGGAAAGATCATTAAGCACTTCATGAATTGGGAGATCCTGTAGGTGATTTTGTTGATGTACCTTTCTCCACTCACGTACTGTTGCTTCCTGTCGTCTTAGGTCTGGAGGTGATATGATACTGATAGTGTTTAACCAGGGACTTGGGGGTGGATCTCAGTGTACCTGTTATGACCCTCATACTTTCATTCAGATGAACATCGATCTTTTTAGTATGAGCACTACCGTGCCACACTGGGGCACAATACTCTGCTACAGGATAAACCATGGAGAGGGCAGTCGTGCGTAGTGAAGTTGCATCAGCACCCCATGATGTGCCAGCCAATTTCTTCATGATATTGTTCCGCGATTTGAGTTTTTGGCCTGTGTATTCCAAGTGTTTCTTGAAGGTTAAGGAACGGTCCAAGGTGAAGCCAGATACTAGGGCTGTAATTGTGCTTAACTCTTTGCTGGCAGAAGGTCACTTTCAGCTGTTGGTGGGCAATGCTGTTGCAAACATGATATTAATTTAGACACATACTTACGGGCAGATTTTCAATTTAAAGGAAAGCGAAACCTACATGGTGGTGGAAGTGATTGTTTTCAAGGGGCGAAATGTCTAGCTGATTTCCCCGTAATTATACGGTAGGGATGATTAAAAATATACAAATACTTCCAAATAATTTAAATTTAACTTACATACTAGACGATATGAAAAGAAAAGAATAAGGGAAATGAAAGACAGGAAAAGAAATGCCTCCGGCCGCCGAAGAAAGGGATGTTGATTAATTTAGGGGCTTTGGAACATCGTGCTCATGTAGCCCCGTGTACTTGGCGGTGTGTTGAATTTGTCTGATAAACCGTCTTATTGTGATGGCTGTATTAGTGTGTATTTATAAGTCCAGTGAATTGTCCGATGGTAACTCATGAAATGAGATTCCTCGGCATTCAAACTTGACATGTTCTGATTTACAAAAGCACACACATCCATACGCCATCAAAAAATACAAAACACAACTTCACCATTAACATCAATACAAAACAAATGTCTGTAACAGTGACTTGAAAAAGCTGCGAACACAGCGCCTATATTTGGAAACGAGGTTGTACGAATAAACCAATACTGTAATATTTTTTAATGGGCAGTCAGTTTAAAGCAGCCAGGAGGGATGCAATCCAGCAGGCAGTGGCCACAACATTTATTATCTAAAGTACGATTAAAAAAAACATTAGAAATCTGAACGCAATAAAAATCTGAAACCGTATCTCTTTTATTAACAGGGGTCGTAATAGGGAAATGAAATTAAAAAAGAAATACATTGGCAAACCCTGCATTCGACATACTATTGCAGATTATTCTTAAAGTAGCATTATTTTCTTTGTGATTAGATTTTGGATGATAAGGACCAAACAGTAGCTACGGCGGTAGTAACACAATTTGCCATCAGGACCGATGTGGCGGTGGTAATACAGAATGACACCAGGTACCGCAATGGACAGAGACAATCCAAAGATATTAGTGTTGACCAAAGAGGATATAAATAAAGTGTTGACTAAGGCTAGCGGTAGCCATGACAACACTTGGGTTATTGACAAACGAGTGCTGATCTATTATTTCTTCAAATAAAATGGGTGTTCATCCCACATTTTGCTGATTTCCTATGTGTTAGCCATTTTAGTGCTTACTGACGAATGATATTATGTAATGGTGTAGTTATCACGAATTCCCTGAACTCCGCTATAGCATTTTAGTGATCATTACGGTATGGATTTAGAGAATATATTTCTTATCTTACGAAATATTTTAGGGGCTAAAGAAGCCCAATGTGTTCTCAATCAATGCATCGTATTTAACATTAAACTGGGATTATACGTTGTTGCAATTACTTTAACTAGGTGAGATAGATTGGATGGCTCCTCTGTTTGTTTAGGGGCTGAGACAACGCGGTCATGCAGCCCCGTGTACTTTGGATGTGTGTAGAATCTGCCTGATAACCAGTGTTAATTGTGATGGCTGTATTATTGGGTGTTATATGTAATTCAGGTAAGGACTACAGATAGTCAGTTTTAAGTAGTTCCTACTTTTGCTACCAAATGCTACCGTCAACGACACCTAGCTGCAAACTTGGTTAAAAGGTACCACCACTACCACAACCTGACGGTGAACGTTGAAACTTACTAGCGTTAATCAAATTTAAACTACAAATTTTACCTTCACACGAGTGTAGTTAATGGAAGGTTCTTCTACTCCACATACACCTATGACATGGGCCCACTGGCTGTACTTCCCCTCCGAAGGGAGGGATACTCAGGGATTCAGCCCCTAAACTAAGGAACCAACCAAAATACTCAGGGATTTTTAACGCTCTTCAAAAATCCGACGACTTTGGCCGGGTTTGAACCCGCGACCTTAGGTATAGAAACTCAGCATGCTACCAAATACGCCCAATATGAGATAATAGGCATGGAAATACAGCAATACTGTTCCCTAATATGCAGCTATAGTAGCCTACACACTGACTTATGTACATGAATAAGCCATTTCTCATTAATCACACCATTTGTGCGGGGTTAAAAATCGTAAGTATATTTGACTCCAGAATGATGACTTTATATTCCAAACATTGAATAATTTAAATATTGTTTCCTTTCAAAAAAATGGATGCAATAATTTAAAAATTAAAGAGCTCTATGTGAACAAAACGTCTAAATTACACCCATTACAACAAAAATAAAGACTATCAGGAAAGTACTGTAATTGTCAGACTAGATTCTTGAGAAATGTGCATATACAGCCCTTTTTTTTGTTGTTATTGATGCATTCTCTACTACGTTATTGTACTCCACAGTACTTTTCGCCTAGATTTACAGTGAGTTAATATTGCACTTGATTAACTTCAGAGCCCTGGATAACTATGTTTTAAACCCACTTAGGGGCAAAGTGAATATACTTTGCGAAATATATTGGCATGTATCTTTCTATAACAAGTAAATACACCTCCCGGGCAACGCCGGGTAAAATAGCTAGTTTCTCTATAAACACAAGTTATGAAAATGGTGCACAATTATGGCAATCTGTTGCGTAGAAGGTAAAATACTTGAATGACGAAAAGCAATGAAAATTTGACTTTTATCTTTAAGACATTAACAAAATATTATTTATATCTCAAACCTCATGAGTCTAATGAATTAAATCGCCATGATATTGTTCAACATATAATATACTACATCAATATATTTTTAAAGGATACTCCAGTGGTTCTTTTGTCTACAGAATATACCTAAATATGTTATATTTTTTGCTTGGGATAAATAGAACATTCATAACATTCAAGGCCCCCTTAAATATAATTAAGTTCATAAAACTACTTAGGCTATAAGTCAGTAGTTAATTTTAGTTGCAGTTTTTCACAACATCTACTATAATCTAAACTATTAGGATCAGTTGACCTAGATGTTTTACCTATAAAACCACAATCCCCACCACGTTTGAGATAGGATCCTTACAAACACATAAAGGACTATGAAATGACAAACCCACCCTTGGTTGATGAGTCACGTGTGTGCTGCATGTTAACTGAATCCTTCAAGGAAATTACCCTCGAGTCTAGCGAGAAGATAATGATTCTGGAACAATATTCCACAATTATGTTTCCAGTGTGTCTAGCACTATAGAGTAGTTAAGTGGTAGTGTAGCTGGTGTATAGCTTATCAGGGACTATGCTACAGGCTAGAGAACTACAATTAGTGCTTCATAGCAGCGAGATCTCGTGCAATTAGGGCACGCTAGTTAACCTCTATGGCACTACACGCCTCAGTACTGTAAACGCTTAACTACCCTAATTGTTATATTGAACTTGCTTTTCTGGGAAACATCCTTGATAGAGAAGGCGCCAATTCAGATGGTGCATGTATTAACACTAAAATCTTTCCTGGAGTCTTTCATTATGAACAGTACAGACAAACGGAAACGCGTTCAGCTTCCACATCAAAGAAAAAGTGGCAATTGCAATATCTGCCATGAACAGCATTCAGAATATACAGAAAATTTCATTAGAAACTGCGTTGAAAATATTTAAGCTAAAGATCTCACCGATATTAACTTACGGCCTGACATTAATCTGGGACCAACTGCAAAAGAGGGAAATCAAAGAAATTGAAAAGGTAATGGCTAGATTTCTAAAAAAACATTCGGAGTCTCTAATTATACCCTATCGCGATTGGTTTACCTGCTGGCCAGAGAACCATTCTACATTGAAGATCTCAGGTTTGAATTATCATTGCCCACAACAGGAGCATACCAGAGCCTATTACAAGAACTTCGGGACAAAAGGGAAGATATATGTCTAGATTTCTTCTCCACAGACTCGATGATAAACAGGGAATGGATAACGGCTAACTATGAACTGAGGCACACCATGACTCGCTTTGCGGCCCATGGTTTTCACTACAAAATCTGTGAAAGAGATACCTACCATGAACCAAGTGATCTGTGCCAGTGTAAACTCTGGGGTGACCAATGTGATAGATATCATGGATTGTGATAAAATGCAAAAGCAGGAAAATCTCGTTGACAAAATTTTGTAATAGTTAAGTGATATATGAACCAGGGGGACGACAGTTAATAGGGAGCGCGTGGGTCGGAGTAAGGCCCTGTACTGGATGTTCTGCCAACCAATGAAGAATTAATTTTAGCACTAAGGTTCCGTAGTTGGCACTCATGAACGTTCACATCAAATCGACTGGCGGAAGTGGGAATAGTCTGTTTTGATTGATTTTCCTCGTGGTGTTTTTGGTTGTTTTGATTTGTTCAGTATTTTGATTATTTATTTGAATTTAATTGAGAGTCAATCATGCCACTGTAAGGGAGGAAAAATTGCCAAGCACCGGGATGTAAGAATTATAATGATAGTAAGAACAATACGGCAATTTTCATCTGCCTGGTGTTGACCATGTGTAAAACTAGTGGGCAATATGGACTAGGCCTACTCTCGAATAAAAATATATCTAGAATAAATGCGTGCATTTCGTCTCTTGTTTGTTTTCTTACCCATTCTCCTTTGCATTGCAATAAAATTTGTGGTTTAGGGCTACGGGGAGGGGTGGGTGGCAGCCGGCATGCTAGGCAAGAAGTGAGGTTATGGCAATATAGTGTGTGCATTTGGACAGTTTTCTTTATATTCATCGAATATCCCAACAATTCTGTAGAGTAGGAGAGCATTTTTAATTAGCCCAAAGGTGAATTAAGCTCTAGAACGGCATAACTGTGTCCTTCGTGACAAATCTATTGCCAACATTGATACATATCAAAATGTATTATTTTCCTATCTGGACGTATATTTCAGCGCCTAGCGAAAGGCGCAGTTGTGTTTGTGTTATTTTCATCAATAATCAATAACTGATCGCAGAACATAATGTTCAATTACGCGTAATAAAGGCTACATTCATATGGCGTTTTACTTTTTATGTTGCCAGACTTACAAGTACAATCCATAGCCTCAGGCGGTGTTCTCTCTCGGAAATTCTATAACCAAAAGTGACAAATCTCTTATACTTACATGATCCTTGATATGAACTATAGAACTATACATTGACCACTATATCTATAACTATATTATTATTGTATGGCCATTGGCTGCATTAAATATTTCATTAATTATGAAACGCCCCCCTCGCCCAGGGGCTCACACTTATTGGGACGTGGTTTGGCAATCTAGAGATCCCAGCTGGTCCGTCATTGCTTCCACTTACTCGTGGCGGGCGTGACTCTGACATATTTCCTATCGAACTCTCTTGGCCATCTCTTGTTCTCTTCCGACCTCGACGGCATTAGGGTATCCGATGCCTAGGGAGTTTTTCAATTTCCCACCTTAATTGCTCCTTGTCTCATCTTTCCCGATACCCTCGTTCTTCGAGGGGTCAGCGTTCTTTTTTTTCTTTTCATGGTATCTCCTGCCTTCTGCACAAGGCCCTAAATAAGGCAGGGTGTATGTAACCCCCACCACTTCTGGCGAACCCTGGAGGCTTCTTTTATCCAAATAAGCCATTATTGTTAGGGCTCACTGTCTGTTTTATATACACCACTTTGTTTTCATCGCCTTTGCTGTTGGGCTATGTTTAGCCTATTTTCATTTTATGAAAAAAAAATAGGCTTATGAGATAACCATTTGACCGTGTGCGTGCGTGTGTGCGTATGTGTGTCTGTGTAGTGTGTGTGTGTGTCTCCCCCTAATAACCTCTAAACGGCTGGACCGATTTCAATGAAACTAGGTAAGGTCATAGCACAATTCTGGGCGATCCTGGCCGTGCCCTTCAAATTTTATTACGTTTCACCAATCCAACATGGCGTCTGTGCGAAATATTTCACCAGCATTCAATTTCCCCGAAACTATTACCGATATCACCCTGAAATATTGCATGGTGATAAAGGGCACTACTAGAAGTTTACCTATGAGACTTTCAAAGCCTGCTAACTACTAAACCAACTTGGCGGCCAAGCGAAGTTGAAACTTTCAAGTAGACGTTTCTCGCGATTTAACCACCCAAACGCAATGAAACTTGGTATAGCAAATGTTTATACACATTGTAATGCACTGGCATTTAATTTTGTTCAATTGTTTACATAACCTCAAGATGGCGGCTGTGCGAAGTATCTCACTGGCATTCTATATCTCCGAAACTATTACAGATATCACCCTGAAATTTTGTACGATGATAAAGGGCACTACTAGAAGTTCACCTATGAGACTTTCAAAAGTCTCTAAGGTACAAAACGAATATGGCGGTCAAGCAAAGTTGACACATTTTAATAGACTTTTCTCGCGATTTAACCATCTGAGCGCAGTGAAATGGGGTACAGTAAGTGATTATACATATTGTAATGCACTGGCGTCTAATTTAGTTCAATTGTTTACATAACCTCAAGATGGTGGCAGAGTGAAATTTTAAAATTAAGTTTTTGTTTCTTGTGTCGTAATCATGCCATCGAAGTGAAAGTTTGAATAATTAAACTACGCAATAATTTTCCTTTAATGGCACATAACTCTATGGCCTATACATATAGCAATCCAAAATGGCGACTATCCGAAATATTTAGACTATTCTCTGTATCTAAGAATCTTTTACAGCAATCAAACTGAAATTTTGTGTGTTGATAAAAGCTATGAATATAAGTTCACCTATAGGACTTTCAATAACCTGGTGAGCACAAATCTAACATGGCGACGACGCGAAGTATAAATATTTAAATGGACGTTTCTCGCGATTTAACCATCCGAGTGCAGTGACACTCTGTACGGTAAATGCTTATACAAATGTTAATCCACTGGCATCTAATTTATTTCAAATGTTTTCATAACCACAAGATGGCAGCTGTGTGAAATTTTAAAATCTCTTTTTTTAATTCTTGCGTCCTAATCATGCGATTGAAGTTTGAATACCACACCTACATAATAATCCTCATGTAAAAGTACTTAAATAAAAATCCAAAATGGCGACCATCTGAAATATTTAGACGGTTCTCAATATCTACGAATCTATTACAACAAACTGAAATTTTGTATGTTGATAGAGGCAATTAACATGAGTAGGATATATGAAAACAGGATGTATAGTTCTTCACGGAACTACTTGTTATCTTCATCATATCATTTCATTAAATGCCAATACCTTTGATGTTAGGCCCCTTAAAACAAGAATTATCATCAACATGGCTGGTGAGTTCGGGTGTTGATCTCGGGGGATTTCTGAGCTGGGTCCGTTTTTTCCCATTTTCTATTGTTTTCGGGGCGGACCCTCTCCTCTTTCTCTTTCCTATCTGCCATTCATGTCTCTACTTCATTCCGAGTCCCTCAGTCCTCAGTCTTCGTGGGTTGAGGGCATTTCTCTTCCTTATCATTTATTTCCTTTCTTCTTCAACCTCTTAATTTTATTTGGCCTTTTCTTTTTCTATTACAAAAATTACTTGTAAGTTCGTAGCTAATTTTAGTTGTAGTTCTTTCATTATCATTTTCACGATCACCCAATCCGATAACATAGATGAAATGCCTCTTAAAGCAACATTTATCATTATCATCAACATCTCTTATCGCCCCCTTGCACCAAAGATACATTTCGGCTGTTGAGCAATGTTACGACTGCTGCCCTGCGCTACATGGCGTGCCGTACGTGATTCTCGGTATTAATTAAATGACTGCTGGCAGCCGACACAGACAAAGCGGAAATGTGCGGTAATCAAGCCTCATTGTTACCAGACCACCGATCATGGAGCGCCTCAAAAAGTAATCTGAGAGCCGTGAGATCGCCGGTTGTAATTATTTTCCAGTGTGTTCACGTCCAGTTCACTGTGTCAGAGGAACAATCCAGTCACTGGATAGTACAGCCACATCTAGCAGCGTAGCTGAGTGTGTTAAATCAACAAGGAACCGTCCAAAGGGACTCGTCAACAAGGACTCTTCATCAATGACTTGTCAACAATGACCTGTCGATAATGACCCGCCAACAATAACCTGTCAACAAGGACCCGTCAACAGGGATCCCCTCCCCCACCCTCTTACAAAAGCCATGCGTAAAAAACAAAAAACATAATGTACTATTATTGACTGACAATTATTATGATGGTATTATTATTGGCTTTCACGGCACGTCAATAAAAACTCAACAATTTTTCTAGGTTTATGCCGTGTCTAGTGTGGGGTTTCACCTAGGAACACCAAGCTGGCTCATCAGCGGGCTCTTTGTGCTCTCCGCCCGGAGGAAATAACCCATCTCATTTGGGTACAATCGAGTTGGCAATAATTAAGACACGAGTGTCATAATTACCATTATAGGCGAGTTGCATACGACTGTTTATGTTCGACGATAATTATAACTATTTTATGTTCGAACATAAATATTCATAAATATCTGTCGAGATTTCGCCAGTTTTATGTACTGAACAGAGCGTATGGGACGCAGAGAATACCGTGTATTTGACCATGGCCTCCTCGAATACCACTATGACACTAGGCACGCAGTGAAATTTAAAATAGAAGGCCTTGGAAGTGAGCGCAGGTGAAAAGCATCAAACTTTTGTTGACTGACTCTTATAAATCATAAAGAATGTTGAAGCTAATTCAAAGTGTTGCCTTATTGAAAATTGCTATTGCTATGTTCAGTCGGTCAACACTCAATCAACAGATGATATATTGGCTTTCACGGCCAGCGAAGAACCCGCTGATGAGCCAGCTTGGTGCTCCTAGACGAAACCCCACACAAGACATGGCATAAACCTACAAAAATTGCTGACTGAACCAAAAGTTGCAATATTAATCTCACCATAGTGTAAAAAAAGTCCCGGATTCTTGGATGTAACTGGTAATCTCGAGAACCACTGGATGGAATTGATGCGGTTTTCGGCATTCTGTAAAGGATTTCTCGAGAAAAACATTCATTTATGACCAAAGGAAGCCGAGCAGCAACGATTTCAGTGAATCGAGTCGAAGGAAAATCTGCCGTCCGTTCGCCTTTTAAGCTTACGCTGGGTAAACCGTTAAAAATATATATATACTATGAGTGTAAGAATTGTTCAGCACGAAAAGTTCTACAAAAATGTCCGGGACAGCATATCTCTGTGTTTAATACATTGCCCGCTATAAGTGATTATACGTTTTCATTTCTTCCAACGATCTCCATTCGGTGAAAATTTAAACTACTAGCTTCAGAGCGAGTTTACAAGCTAGCGAGCGAGTCTAACACCCCCAACTTCGGCCAGCATCAAACTGTCAAGTCGTGTCGAGTTAAGACCTCAGAGAAGAGTATTTGTGCTTGGCATTTCGCTGTTCACCTCGGCTTTTTGAATTGCATCTGGGATCTGCCGTCCGTGCGCCTTTTAAGCGTACACTGGGTAAACCATTAAAGTACCGGGCGAAGCCGGGCAGGGTTGCTAGTTATCAAGAAATCACGTACAATCAGACACATTTTAAACTGAAATATCTGCTACCAGCAACAAATTTGTAAACTTTGTCAATTCTAATCAATACTATTTTACTCAAATTTCAAAATACCCCTCTCCCCGTTCTGGGGCAAACGACTAGTGGGACGTGGCTTGGCGACCACGAGATTACAGCTGTGTCCGGCATTACTTCTACTTTCTTGTACTAGACTGAAGACTCTCTTTCAATTTCCCGCCTTAATTGACCCTTGTCTCATCTTTTCTAATAACCTCATTCTTCGTGGGGTCAGACCTCTTCTTTTCTTTACATGATATCTCCTGCTTTCAGCTCAAAGCCCTAAAGGAAGCAGGGTGTGTGTAGTTCCAACACGTATGATGCACCTTGGAAAGTGCTACACCCTCAAAAGCTCACGGCTGATGAGTTCGGGAGTTTGTTTCCCCTTTTTCTATTTACTCTTTCTATTTCCTGTCTGCCTTTCACGGCCCTACTTCTTTCCAAGTCCCTCAATTCTCATTCTTCGAGGGTTGAGGGCATTTCTCCCCGCCTTTTATTTATGTTATTCTGCATTGTTTTCCATCTGTTCTTCTAGAATACTCTGCAAGTCTGCAATTAGATTTAATTATAGTTTCCATTTAATTTTCATTTTCGCGATCATCAAAACCATTAGAGGCCGTTAACCTAGGTGTTAGGCCCCTTAAAACAACAATCTTCATCACCATCATCATCTAAGTTGTGACACCCAACGTACTATGACTTTTTGAACGATCCCTGTATTAATTTTGGACACTATCCAAAATTCCTGGGCACATACTGTACATGTAAAGCATGATCAAGAACCATTTTGGAAGTAATTATCTACTGAACATAGTTTGCATGTTATTCCTTTCCACTCATATGTTTTTCTCTCCTTTGTGATTGGAGCGAGCTTTGAGCTATGTAATTATCCATCATTGATGCTGTGTTTGAAGGGTTCAAAGGCAGGCCTACCACACTCTTCGATTCTATACTAATTGGAAGGCTGGTTTACCACATATCACATTTGCTTAACAAAACCCGTGCCTGTTCCGGTAATGAAGACACCAGTGTCCCGTTCCATAGGGTTCATTGTATGGGAGACACGTTCCCACCTTCGTTAAGTAGACCGTATGTGATCCTCGGGCTAATGGCTTCCATTTCTAATTAATTCTAAATTACCACCTGATAGAGATTCTAGCTATCACTCAACCGTAGTTCTGATAACATTAAAACAGCTCTCTGATGGTGAAGGTGGTGATTGTTGCTTGAAGGGGAGAAGCATCTAGGTCATCTACCCTAATGATTTCACTGATAGTGAATATGGTGATGTAATTATGTTTACAATTATAATTAATTAACAACGAACTTACGTATAAGAAGAAGTAGAAGAGGAAGAAGAATGATGATGGTCGTTGTCGTTTTAAGTGACCTAACATCTAGGTTATCGGCCCCTAATAGTTTGGGTGATAGTGAAAATGAAAATGAAATGGAGACTATAACTAAATCTAACTAATGACTAGCATACTAGAAGAATAAAAGGAAAACAAAAGAATGGAATAAGATAAATAAAATAAAAGACAGGACGTAAAGAAATGCCCTCGAATATTGCGAATTGAGAAAGAATGGACAGCCATGAAAGGCAGATATGAAAGGGGAAAGAGGAGTGGATCCACCCCAAAGGCAATGGAAAAAAGGGAAAAACCGGACCCAGCTCAGAAATCCCTCGGGGTCACAAACTCACGAACTCAAGGTACACCCTTGAGGGTGTAGCACTATCCACGGTGCACCATAAGTGGTAGGGCTATACACACCCTGCCTCATTTAGGGCCTTGATCAGAAGGCGGGAGATGTCATGAAAAGAAAACCAAGAGATCTGACCATTCAAAGAATGAGGGATCAGTAAAGATGAGACTAGGGCCAATTAAAGAGGGAAATTGAAAGACTCCCTAGGCCTTGGATACCCTAATACCGTTAGGGTCGAAAGCGAACTAAAGTTGACCAATAGAGGTTGACAGGAAAGATGACAGAGAGGAACCCGGCATAAGTGGAAGCAATGCCGGACTCAGCTATTCTATCAAACAATAGGCAAAAAGCATTCCATTCCATAAATAAACATGAAATAGAAGCCAGAATAGGACTCAAAATTTCGTATGAAAAGACAAAATATATAGAAAGAACTAAATCCAGATTCAACAACCAATATTTAATCAACAAATTTGGGAATATCTGTGAAGTAGATAAATTTAAGTATTTAGGAGGCTGCACACTAATTGTGGATAAATCCACTGCAGACGCAGTATTAAACATCCGAGTTGCGCAGACACGGTTACCCATAAACATATCAGTTGCGTTCACGACCTGGGTGGGTCAAAACTTACAGTGGTGAGGGCTTTGAACAAGAATGTTAATGCAACTCAGTTTTCCGATTATGTTTTGGAACAGTACGTCTAGCTTGAGAGCAAATTGCCACCGTCACTTTGGGCAGAACTCTCCCTTTCCGTGACACGAACGACAAAAATGCGTTTGAATGTTTTCATTCGAAGCTGAACGCTATGTTTTATCACTCACGTCCAAACATATTTCAATTCTTAGAAGCCATCATGGAGGCATAAACCATCGCTTATATGAACAGTGTCAATTACAGAAAAATCAGATGGAACAAAATCGCACTGGTCAAGGAAGAATTTCTTCAAAATAAAATGATCTAATTTCGACAGGGCGGAATAAGCAGATTACAATATATTAGATCCATGATATATAAATCTCTGCCTTTAATTTCAAAATGTTAAAGTTACTCAAAGTTGCATATTATTAACCACACCTGTCGAATCTTACTGAGTTTGGTTGCTAGTCCTCAGTCCTCAGAGAAGGGAAATATGTGTGACGCAACTCGCATATCTCTGGATCCGAAACTCACACAACTCGGGATACGCAACTCGCATCTCGTATATCTCGGGATTAACATCTCGTATATCTCGGGATTCGCAACTCGTATCTCGTATATCTCGGGATATGTAACTCACATATCTCGGGATTCGCAACTCGCATCTCGCATATCTCGGAATATGCAACTCGTATATTTCGGGATATGCAACTCGTATATCTCGGGATACGCAATTCGCATATCTCGGAATTCGCAACTCGTATCTCGTATATCTCGGGATATGTAACTCACATATCTCGGGATTCACAACTCGCATCTCGCATATCTCGGAATATGCAACTCGCATCTCGCATATCTCGGAATTCGCAACTCGTATCTCGTATATCTCGGGATATGTAACTCACATATCTCGGGATTCGCAACTCGTATATTTCGGTATATGCAACTCGTATATTTCGGGAATGCAACTCGTATATCTCGGAATACGCAATTCGCATATCTCGGAATTCGCAACTCGTATCTCGTATATCTCGGGATATGTAACTCAAATATCTCGGGATTCACAACTCGCATCTCGCATATCTCGGAATATGCAACTCGCATCTCGCATATCTCGGGATATGCAACTCGTATATTTCGGGATATGCAACTCGTATATTTCGGGAATGCAACTCGTATATCTCGGGATACACAATTCGCATATCTCGGGGTTCGCTGCTCGCATATCTGGTAAATAATGAGGGTACGCAACGAGGATATATTCTCGTATTTGGTACGCAACTAGAAAACACGGATTTAGGAGAATTTATTCAGACAGCAGGGTTAAATCAAGAAGCGAACAAGAAAAGAATTGCAAAATTATAATAAAAAGTCCTCTCGGCACGCCGGAAGGCGGAGGTAGATTTCACCGGACAAACTTGGGGATAGGCGAAAATAGGCAAAATATGCAGGTTTTCGTAGAAGGATCAGACCTCATTTATTGCGAGAAAGTATTTTATAATTGGAGTTTAATTAACTTTGTTTTTCGTCATTTTCTGCATATTTTAAACATTTTATTGTCTTATGGGGGCGGTAACCTTCTTGTCATTTGGGGTCCATTTTTATACTTGTGGTCACACTGTCCTTATGCAAGGTTTCGACACTGATGTGTAACTATGTAACGGCCTGTTACTTCTTCACGCAAAATTATATCTCCCGCAGAAATTTTGGTTGGTTCCTCAGTTTAGGGGCTGCGACAACGCGGTCATGTAACCCCGTGAACTTGGGGTGAGTGTAGAATCTGTCTGATAAACGGTGTGAATTGTGATGGCTGTATTAGTCTGTAATTCAGATAAGGACTGCAGAAGGTCAATTTCAAGCAGTAGTTCCTAATGTTGCTACCGAATACTACCGTCAATGACACCTAGCTGTGAACTTGGCTACTAGATGCCACCGCAACCAGCAACTCGCAATGAACGTTGGAACTTCCCCTCCAAAGGAAAACATACTGAGGGATTTTTTGCGCTCTTAGAAAATCCGACGACTTTGGCCGGCTATGAAGCCGCGACCTTGGGCATAGAAGTTCAGCATGCTACCAGTTACGTCACCGAAGCCGCTTCACACTTAGTCAGATGGAAATCTGAATCTAATCTCGTGCAAGTGCGTTGTCATGGCAACGTCTGATGGCTCATCCCTCATCAATTTAGTAGTGTTACCATACCAACCTCTGATAGCTCTTGGCATTTTCTTATAATTCCGAAATAATTTTTCTCATCCCTTGGCGTAATGGTGGGTCATATCAAAAATTCTTTCAGACAAACGTTGTAGGTAATTTTTAGGGGAATATTGTCCATTTTGTACGGTTTTGATATTGTGCCTATTAAGAGAGATATGATTAATGTTTCCCGAAAAACTCACTTTTTCCCACCCCTTTGGTCAATGGTTGGTGCTATAAAAAAAACTCTTCTAACATAAATTTTTGGGCTTTACCCGACACATAGTATGAACTTTAAACGGATTCGATATTTCACATATTAAGAGAGTTATAGCAATGTTTCACTTTTTCGAAATAAGCCCCCCATTTTCGCCCCCTTCGACCGATTTAGCCCAGTAACGAACTCGACCGACATTTTATAGGTATACATATTCGGTAAAATAATCAAAGTGATTAGTGCAAAATTACGGCAGTTATCGTGTCCACAAGAAACTGATATACTACATATATATACATACATAAATTATATATAAACTTTTGAACTGACGGTGGTTTTGGGGTCTGGGGGATGTGAAACGCGAAGATATATCGAAATTTTCCGGAAGTCGAAACATGGTACCCATTGCGATAGTTAGCTTTCTAATGAAATCTACCTAAAAGCATGTAAAATTACCTGGAACAGATATAATTTAAAAATTCCGCATCACAAGGGCAAATTATAACATTACAATGTATTTCTGAAACTTGCGATCATGATTCGGACACTCGTGAACGCTGAAATTCTAAAATACAATTTTCTGTATCTGTGGGAGAGCCTAATCGAGAATTATTGCTAAGGTGTAGTAGGGGGGGGGGGGAGAGGTAAAGGACTGCTTTATATCAGGGAAAACTGTAATAAATTGCGCGGTAAAACTGATGTGCCTCATTAATCACTTATGCCGCATTTCAGAGAACATCAAATTGTCATCGGATTAAATTGATTCTAAGTTACCGTAGTCTACATGAAAGCCTTCACGAGAACAAAACAACGTAAGTTAGACTATATACGAGGGCAATAAAGAACCGTGGCAAGTACGCGCAACATTGCAAGACATGGAATCGGCAGTTGACAGATCATCACGGATGTCTCCGTCCAAGCCACGGCTCCCTTGTTGCACTCAGCGGACATCGACCAGCCGAGTTAACTGTTGGGATAGGGCTTACTCGGTCTAGCATCTCTGCCATACCCTTCACTATTGAGATCTTGTCGGTGATCGGGGCTGGCAACGACCAAATGGACGAGCGCCCCTGGATAGTTGGCGCGCTTCGCTTTCTCAAACAGTTCACAGTAACTAACTATAAGATTTCCTGAATTATTAAAGAACAAAATTATGAATTCATATACATATAATTAATATTAATGGTACAATATTGAACAAGTAAGTAAACAGATATGTTTGGGAACCAACAATAATGACCAATGGGATAATTCACGCGAAATTAAAGTCCGTATCGAGAAATCCAGAGCTGCATTTTGTAAAATTGCTAATGTGTTAAAAGCCATTACTTCTCGATTGAAACAAGATTTCTACGTTGCTATATATTTCCATTCTTTTCTATGGAGCTGAGACTTGGACTTTGACCGAGACAATGGGCAAGCGACTTGAGGCATTTGAGATGTGGCTCTACAGAAGAATGCTTAGAGTGCCATGGAAAGATAAATTTACAAACAATGACATTCTACACAAAATGATGAAAGAAAAGGAAGTCCTGAAAACAGTAAAATGCAAAAAAGCTACAATATTTAGGTCTTGTAATGAGGAATGGATACAGGTGTAAACGGCTGCAGAGCATTCTTCAAGGAAAGATACCTGGTAAAAGAGGCCTGGGAAGAAGAAGAACATCTTGGCTTGGAAACAATTGAACATGGACTTCACACACGAGTGAAGAACTATTCATAACATCCAAAACTGACATAACTATGATGGTCACCAACGTCCGGAACGGATAGGCAGAAGAAGAAGGTGAAGAAGGAGAAGAAGATGAAGAGGAAGAAGAAGAAGATGAATACGATGCAGATTAAGATGAAGATGAAGACGATGAATATGAAGATGAAGATGAAGACCAATAAAAGCAAACGTACAGCTTTTATTACTAAAAAAAATTTTAGGGTATTAATTGTTTTTCTTAAATTAATCTGGTCGTTGTGCAACACCTTACCAGCCACCACTGGTGTTGAAAGGAAGAGTTTAGTCAAGCTGTGTATCTAGGAAGCACTTGTCAATGCAAGACACTGTGGGCCACAGCATTAGCCGAAAGACCAGCTTGTTAACGCATTGTGTGATTAGTCCTCACTGTTTATTTACTCTTCCTAATGAGTGGGCTCGAGTTACACACCACTGATCGTTATTACGTTTCCAAACTGGGGAGCGTACGTAAATTGTTTCTAAATGCTCAATTCATCATCCTTCACGGAAAACAAGTGAACGGTTTATTAATAGCCAGGAGCGTACCGATAAAACTTAGAATGGAATGGCTTCGGTGGCGTAGTTGGTAGCATGCTGAGATTCTATGCCCAAGATCGCGGGTTCAAACCCGTCCGAAGTCATCGGATTTTTAAGAGCGTTAAAAATCCCTCAGTATGCCTTCCTTCGGAGGGGAAGTAAAGCCGGCGGTCCCATGTCATAGATTTATGGCATGTTAAAGAACCTTCCACTAATTACACCTGTGTGAAGCTAAATTATATATAGGTTAAACATTCGACAAACGCTCTTAGGTTCCGACGTTCGTCGCCAGGAGCAGATTGCGGTGGTAGCTCTGAACTAGTAGTCGTTGACGGTGGCGTTTGGCGGCAAAAGTAAGAACTACTTGAAAAATTCAATGTCTGCCGTCCTCACATGAATTGAAAACAGATAACACACACTAATACAGTCATCACAATTAACACCGGTTATCAGACAGATTCTACACACACCCAAAGTACACGGGGCTACATGACCGCGTTGTCTCAGCCCCTAAACTAAGGAACCAACCAACCAAACTTAGGATGAGGTTTGCAAATGTTTTGTGTGGAGTGTGGTGTCTTATGGTTCGGAAACATGGACAGTTAGACAGAAATAACAAAAAAAAAATAGAAACTTTTGAAATGTAGTTATGGAGAGGAATTGAGAAAGTGAAATGGATGGATAGAATGAGAAATGACGAGGTGCTAAGAAGGGTAGGAGAGGAGAGGAGTTGCATGAGAATGATACAGAAGAGGAAAATATCTTGGATGGGTCACATACTACGTAGGAATTGTCTACTACAAAGAATCGTGGAAGGAAATGTTGAAGGAAAAAGAGGGAAAGAAGAAGGTTTGGAATGTTAACAGATGTGAAGAGGGGAAGGAGTTACAAGCAAATGACAGAAGCTGCTCAGGGCAGAGAGAAATGGAGAACGTCCAGTTGAAACCTGTCTGCGGACAGATCTACTTAAAGAAGAAAATGACCTCGCTGTTCCGCCCCTTAAAACAACAATAGCTGACTATCATTCATTATCGTGTTGGAAGCAATATATCAGTGTTACCTTAGTAATAAAAAAATAATGCTTTTCAGTCGGTCAATACTATTGTATCCAATTGTAATGAATGTGTGTCCGCCTCGTTTCCTAGTGGCTAGCACTCTTGGCTGTCACCATGGAGGCCTGGGTACGATTCTCGGCTCTGTTAAGAAATTTAATTCAGTTCTGAGGGCTGGAACGAGCTACACTCAGCCTCTTGAGTCAAGAGTGAGAAAAGGCGGATTCAATTCCCACCTCAACCATCTTGAATGTGTTTTTCCGTGGTTTCCCACTTCTACTCCAGGCAAATGCTGGGATGGTTCCTAAGTTATGACCACGGCTGCCTCCTTCACAATCCTCATCTGAATTACAGATACACACGCTAATACAGCCATCACAATAACACAGGTTATCAGGCAAATTGCACACACACACACACACACACACACACACACATACATACACTCACACCCATGTACACGGAGCTACATGACCATGATGTCGCAAAGCCCCGAAATGGATCAACAACAACTGAGATGGGTGTTGCCCTAGACATGGAAAAAAAAATACATGAGATTAATGAATTCATTTGGATGACTAGTTTTGATCGTCAAGCGGTCATCATCAGATTCGTTTCAGGACGTATCATCTCTATCTACAAGAATGTGGGTGATGATATTTGCAATATAATACGCTTACATCACACTAACCAAGGACAGTAACCATTATAACAGGCTAACCAGACCCAGCTGGGTCCGGCATTGCTTCCTCTACCTGTGTCGGGCTCATTTCTGTCATCTCTCATGTTGACCTTCCTTGGCAAACTCTTGTTTTCTTCCTACCCCGGTGGTATTAGGGTATCCGAGACCTGGAGTGAAATTCATTTCCCCGCCTTAATTGGCCCCAGTCTCGTCTTTCCTGATACCTTTATTCTTTTAGGGGTCAGACCTCTTCATTTTCCTTTCACGGTATCGTCTGTCTTCTGCACAAGGCTCTTAAGGAGGCAGCCTTACGTTTAATGGTGCATCCTGGATAGTGCTGCACCCTCAAGAGTTTGAGACTTGGCGACTCATCAGAGAGATACTTGAGATGGGTACGGGTTTTCCCTTTTTCCTATGCCTTTGGGGTGGACCCTCTCCTCTTTCCCTTTCCTATCTGCCTTTCATGGCTCTACTTCTTTCTGAGTCCCTCAGTCCTCATTCGTCGAGGGCTGAGGGCATTTCTTTTTCCTGCTGTTTATATCCTATATTCCCTCCTTTTGCGGCATCGGTGGCGTAGTTGGTAGCATGCTGAGCTTCTATGCCCAAGATCGCGGGTTCAAACCCGGCCGAAGGCGTCAGATTTTTTAAGAGCGTCAAAAGTCCCTCTGTGTGCCTTCCTTTGGAGGGGAAGTAAAGGGGCTGCCCCATGTCAAAGATCTATGGCCAGTTAAAGAACCTTCCACTAATTACATTTGTGTGAAGCTAACTTATAGGTTAAATTTGACTAACGTTCTAAAGTTCCAACGTTCGTCTCCAGGAGCCGACTGCGGTGGCATCTAGTAACCAAATTCTGAAGTAGCAGTCGTTGACGGTGGCGTTTGGCGGCAAAAGCAGGAACTACTTGAAAATTCAATGTCTGCAGTCCTTACTTGAATTAAATAAGTCCTCTCGGCACGCCAGAAGGCGGAGGTAGATTTCACCGGACAAACCTGGGGATAGGCGAAAATAGGCAGAATATGCAGGTTTTCGTAGAAGGATCAGACCTCATTTATTGCGAGAAAGTATTTTATAATTGGAGCTTAATTAACTTTGTTTTTCGTCATTTTCTGCATATTTTAAACATTTTATTGTCTTATGGGGACGGTAAACTTCTTGTCATTTGGGGTCCATTTTTATACTTGTGATCACACTGTCCTTATGCAAGGTTTCGACACTGATGTGTAACTATGTAACGGTCTGTTACTACTTCACGCAAAATTATATCTCCCGCAGAAATTTTGGTAGGTTCCTCAGTTTAGGGGCTGCGACAACGCGGTCATGTAACCCCGTGTACTTTGGGTGAGTGTAGAATCTGTCTGATAAACGGTGTGAATTGTGATGGCTGTATTAGTCTGTAATTCAGATAAGGACTGCAGAAGGTCAATATCAAGCAGTAGTTCCTAATGTTGTTACCAGATACTGCCGACAACGACGCCTAGCTGTGAACTTGGCTACTAGATGCCACCGCAACCCGCAACTCGCCATGAAAGTTGGAACTTCCCCTCCAAATGAAAGCATACTGAGGGTTTTTCAGCGCTCTTAGAAAATCCGACGACTTTGGCCGGCTTTGAACCCGCGACCTTGGGCATAGAAGTTCAGCATGTTACCAGTTACGTCACCGAAGCCGCTTCACACTTAGATGGAAATCTGAATCTGATCTCGTGCAAGTGCGTTGTCATGGCAACGTCTGATTGCTCATCCCTCTTCAATTTAGTAGTGTTGCCATGGCAACCACTGATAGCTCTTGGCATTTTCTTATAATTCCGAAATCATTTTTCTCATCCCTTGGCGTAATGGTGGGTCATATCAAAAATTCTTTCAGACAAAGGTTTTAGGTAATTATTAGAGGAATATTGTCCATTCCATACGGTTTTGATATTGTGCCTATTAAGAAAGATATGATTAATGTTTCCCGAAAACCCCACTTTTTCCCACCCCTTTGGTCAATGGTTTGTGCTATAAAAAACACTTCAAACATACATTTTTGCGCTTTACTAAACACATAGTATGAACTTTGAACGGATTCGATATTTCACATATTAAGAGAGTTATAGCGATATTTCACTTTTTCGAAAAAAGACCCCCATATTCACCCCCTTCGACCGATTTAGCCCAGTAACGAACTCGACCGAGATATTATATGTATACATATTCGGTAAAAAATTCAAAGTGATTGGTGCAAAATTACGGCAGTTATCGTGTCCAAAAGAAACTGATATACATATATATATATACATATACATATATATTGTTACGTGCCACCCCCTAGTGGCACTTTTGTTAACTGTATTACGGAGGGTAGAAAACA
This sequence comes from Meconema thalassinum, assembly GCA_946902985.2. NCBI lineage: Eukaryota > Metazoa > Arthropoda > Insecta > Orthoptera > Tettigoniidae > Meconema > Meconema thalassinum. Next base: position 342,519,301 of record OX336392.1, read on the forward strand.
CAACACCAATTACTGCTTTAAAGAGAAGTTAGCTTTATTGCTTGCAGGAAGAGGTACACTACTCATCAGCAAATACAAGCAATTGGAACCTTACTCCAGTTTCCTCAAGTCTCTTCCTTGAGCGCTCTTGGCCCTTTCACTTGTCAACAAACCACAGAAGTTAAACCGTCTTAATGAGTACGGTGGCCTTGACAGAAACTACCTGCTTCTTTCCCTTATGTACACCAATTACAGTTACTTACGATCACTTGCTGCACGCTGTTCACAAGCTGGGAAACAATGTCACTGGATTTCGTAACTCGCACGGCACTTCGTCTCCACACTTCTGTCGCTCAGGAAAACACGCACTAGCTCAGAAACACACACCCACAGAAAACACGGTCCCCTCACTGTTGAAGCCGCTTATATAGCAGGCTGGTGACTCAATTAATTCTAGAATCGTCCAGGGTACACGGCTTCTCGACATTTCCTTCACTGGTTGGGTCACGAATATTCTGGACCATCCCTTTCACTTCGCAGCCCGTTGCGTAACGCGCACGTAATACACTGAGGCAGAGCACACACATTCCGGGGGAGCTGTGACTCATGCGGCGAGCGACAAAACAAACTCACAGCCGTAACAATATATATATACATATATATATATACATAGGCCTACATAAATTATATATAAATTTTTGAACTGACGGTGGTTTTGGGGTCTGGGGGATGTGAAACGCGAAGATATGTCGAATTTTCCGGAAGTCGAAACATGGTACCCATTGCAATAGTTAGCTTTCTAATGAAATCTACCTAAAACAGATAACACACACTAATACAGCCATCACAATTAACACCGGTTATCAGACAGATTCTACACACACCCAAAGAACACGGGGCTACATGACTGCGTTGTCGCAGCCCTTAAACTGAGGAACCAACCAACCTCCTTTCGTCCTTTTACTCCTTTTAGTATGTAAGTTAGGTTTAGCTGTAGTTCCCCTTTAGTCATTTTTCACCATTAGAGGCCAATGATCTTGGTCTTTTGCCCCTTACAACAACGATTATCATCATCAGGCCCCTAAATGAAACGACCACAGTAAAATAGGTTATAACGAACATTCAATACACACACAAACACAAGGGCCTCAGGACCGTGATGCCCTAAACCCCTAAATAAAGCCTTTATAACTGCTCTGGTAGATGAGCAATCCGATCACGTGAATGTTGATTTAACTCTCAGCTAAGTCCCTTGACTACAGTATTTGATGTAACATAGAGAAACACCTCAAAGTATAACTAACTCTTTGAAGACAAGGCCCGAGCCTAAAAACAATTAATATTACACAAAGAACGAGAGGCCTAATTATTTCGTTTGTTCATTCCACAGTATAAAGGGTAACAAAGAACACGTTCATATCGTCACTATTACGCATAAAGCTGTGCTTGGAATGTTCCCTCTTGTCACAAAGGACGAGGAACGAACTTTAACCTCGAGCTGGAGTTTGTATTGAAACTGACACAACCTCTTTTACGTACTCCGTAACGTCCGATAAAGCCCATGCTAATTACAGTAACACCTGTCTTCAACGGACCCGTTATTAAGCACAAACTTGCCCTGAACGGAAAAATTTAACGTCCCGTGAGCTTGGAGGTGAAAAATGTGTTAAATTCCATTCTTTTAATTAATTAATTTATTTATTTATTTATTTATCGTATGGCTTTTAGTACCGGGAGTGTCCGAGGACATGTTCGGCTCGCCTGAATCTGTAGCTGCTTCCAGCGGACACCCTTATGGTGAGCTACAAGTTCCGTTCAATTTCAAGTAGTTCCAACATTCGCCACCAGATATCAATGATACCTAGTAGTGAACGTTGGAACTTTGATTGAGCGTTCCGACTAAATCTAACCTAACAATTTAGCTTCACACAAGTTTAGTCTGTGGAAGAATCTTTTACACGCCATAAATCTATGACATGGGACCGCCAGCTTTACTTCCCCTCCGAAGGAAGGCATACTGAGGGATTTTTAACGCTCTTAAAAAAATCCGACGACTTCGGCAGGGTTTGAACCCACTATCTTGGGAACAGCAGTTCAGCATGCTACCAACTGCGCCACCAAAGCCGCATTCTTTAATGAAAACTGTGTTACGCGGATAACGGAAACCAAGTGAGCATTTTAAAGAAATAATTTCCCAATACTGTGTTAAGAAACTTTTCAGGCACCCTGTGAACGTCTACTTTGTCTGCTGTAACAGGTGATTCTGTAGCTAACAAGGAATGTACTAATAGGTCTTCCTTCTTTTGTTCTCTATCTTACTCGTCACAAGTTTACGGTTATTTGCCTGTTTCCTTTATCCCAAGCCTTTTCCACTGCTCGCTTTAATTAGCAGTCAATCAACAAATGCTGTATTTGACTCGGCTTAGAATTTAGCTTCTAACTGAACACTTCAGAACTTCCATTACTGACACAGTTCGGCAGTAGTCATTATGGCGTCAAATGCAAGAGTTAAGGTTAGGCCCCTCATTATATTTGAATTGCAGTCAATGGTCATAGCAGGGTACTTTAATTCAACGCCCGTAGGCTCCCAGCTACTTCAATTTCAAGTAGTTCCAACTTTGGCTACCAGAGATGCCACTGACTCCCAGCGGCGAACGTTGGAACTTGATAGAGCGTTTCTAACCAGCCAAATAAAACCTAAAAATTTTGCTACACACTACCAATTGTAGTGGTAGGTTCTTTTACATGCCATAAATCTAAGACATCCTCATTCTTTGAGGGATGAGATAATTTATTTTCCTTCATTTTTCTCCCATTCCCTTTCTGTCCATTTCTTCGTATAGTACCGTATGTAAGTTTGATTTTAGTCAGTAGTTTTCCATTTTTCATAAACTTTTTTTATTACCATCCATGCCAATAGAGGGTTTTTAAACGAAAACAACCACCACCACCCACCATCATTATGTGCCGTGGGTTGGTGACCGAGGAACCTCAGCTGAGTCCGGCATTGCTTCCACTTACTTGTGCCGGGCTCTTCTTTGGTCTTTTCTGTCGACCTTCTTGGTCAACTCTATGTTCTCTTCCGACCCTGACGGTATTAGGGTATCCGTTGGTCTAGGAAGTTGTTCTATTTCCCGCTTTTATTGGCCCTTGTCTCAACTATGCTGATCCCTCTTTCTTCGAGGGGGTCAGACCTCTTATTTATATTTTCATGAAATCTCCTGCCTTCTGCTCAAGGCCCTAAAGGAGACATGTGGTGTGAGACCCACCACTTCTGGTGCACCTTGGATATTGCTACACCCTCAAGGGTTCACGGCTGGTGAGCTCAAGAGCTGGCCACACCTAGGGATTCCTGATTTGGGCCCGTTTTCCCCTTATTCCATTGCCTTTGGGGTGGTCCCTCTCCTCTTTCTCTTTCATATCCGCCTTTCATAGTTCTACTTCTTTCCAAGTCCTTCTCTCCTCATTATTCTTGGGTTGGGGGCATTTCCTTTCCCTGTCATTGTTTTCTTTCTTCTTTTTTGTTTGTTTTGTTCTTTACTTCTTCTAGTACGTAAGTTAGTTGTTATTCAGGAGTTAGTTTTAGTTGTAGGTTTCATGTCATCATCCTTCATATTCACAATCACCCAAACCATTAAGGGTTGATAACGTAGATGTTAGGCCCCTTAAAACAAGAATTATCATTAGCATCATCACATCATCATAAGAAACATCCACCACTAAAAAATTCATTATCTTCAATTCAGAGCCTTTAGTTGTATGGGTCTCGCAAAACACAGCACAAATAAGCCTCTGTAGTTCAAGCGTAAAGCTTCACAATCTGTTTATGCAGAATCAGTAAATACACCTGACAGTGCCTATGATAACTCCCATGGTCTCGTGCAGCCGTATATCAGTATTTGTCGTGTGAATGCTAATTCCCCATGCAGGTCAGTTTGTTCCTCACCTGTATACATATCGCATGTCAAGCATAAATCTATGGATTTGCATTGCATTTCATCTGATTACGTTTCTAGGATATTATTCTGGGAAGTTTGAGTCATATTCTCACACACTACCATGGAAAGCATCAAACACACGGTCAGTTGAGTTCTCTATCATGTTCACCTGGCATAGCAGATGCTGCATAAATATCTTTCACGCATATGGCCGTATACGAACACATGTTCGACGCTGGACACAGCTTCACTAACCTCGAAATCCATTTAAAAATCATATGAGGGCTCATTTTCTTCAAGTTCCGATGGACTGTATAAAAATAACAGACTGACATACCAAACTGATTTTACTACTAAATGTTTGCCTGTTTTATTCTTATGTCTCAACATAATCGCCGAAACGATTGAAACATTTGTCGTATCGTTACACCAGCTTTCCAATGCCCTCGGCAGAAAATTGTGCCGTCACTGAGGTGGTTAGGCCTACGTCTGGACAGTCTCCTGCAGTTTGTTTCCTTTTTGGCAAGCTGTTGCCGCCCAACCATACCTTCAATTCTCGAAAAAGGTGAAAATAATTTACGACCGCGCTGTGCCAACGTTACGATAGACCTTTTCAAAGAATTCATGTGTGAAGTGTTGGACCGTCTGCATGATGATTTTCACCTGTATGTACTGAATGTTATGATTTCACATACTTTCCTCGGTAATTTATAACTTGTGAATACCAAGATAGTTGTGTATTTTACGGGCATACATGCGAGGCGTGTGGTTCTAATGTATGTCCCTTCTATTTGAAACCTCAGATATTAATTGAGTAGCAATACACTTTTGTATCTTCCATTGGAATGCTTCATATACAGTACCATCAGAGGCAAAAAGCCACTACTTTATGTTTCAATATTCATCATCATCATCATCCCTTCACTATCAATACTGTATATACGATTCTAATGTTCCAGTGGAGGTCGTGTTCCTGGTCTGGGGCATCAGGCTGTGCATCATGGTCCGCAAGGCTCCCTCTGAGTTCAACGAGAGCAGATTCATCTCCATGGCAATCTACAACGAATTCCTCCTATCCGTCTTCCTTAACGTATCAATGTAAGTCATATTACTGAACATGGCCACATGCAAGTTATCAATGTAAGTCATATACCCTGACCATCTATAGCGAGGTCTTCCTATCCGTCTTCCTAAACGTATTAATGTAAGTTATATACCTTGGCCATCTATAGCGAGATCTTCCAAACCGTCTTCCTTAACGTATCAATGTAAGTCACATTACAGTACATGGCTACATACAATTTATCAATGTAAGTCATCTATAGTGAGATCCTTTTCGTATCAGTGTAAGTCATATACCCTGGCCATCTATAACGAGTTCTTCCTATCCGTCTTCCTAAACGTATTAATGTAAGTCATATAAGGGGCATGGTGGCTCAGCGGTCTAGCTGTATGCCTCTAGATCAATGCATGTGAGATTTTCGAAGTGAAATGCCATGTCCTGTGGTTCGGATTCCACGTAAAAAGGAGGACCCGTGGCTCATAATCACAAGATTCACGGTCACGTAAACTACAATCTTCCTTCCTTCCTTTAAGTCATATACCCTGGCCATCTATAACGAGTTCTTCCTAAACGTCTTCCTAAACGTATTAATGTAAGTCATATATTCTGGCCATCTATAACGAGTTCTTCCTAAACGTATTAATGTAAGTCATATACCCTGGCCAACTATAACGAGTTCTTCCTATCCGTCTTCCTAAACGTATCAGTGTAAGTCATATACCCTGGCCATCTATAACGAGTTCTTCCGATCCGTCTTCCTAAACGTATTAATGTAAGTCATATACCCTGGCCAACTATAACGAGTTCTTCCTATCCGTCTTCCTAAACGTATCAGTGTAAGTCATATACCCTGGCCATCTATAACGAGTTCTTCCGATCCGTCTTCCTAAACGTATTAATGTAAGTCATATACCCTGGCCATCTATAACGAGTTCTTCCTATCCGTCTTCCTAAACGTATTAATGTAAGTCATATACCCTGGCCATCTAAAACGAGTTCTTCCTATCCGTCTTCCTAAACGTATCAGTGTAAGTCATATACCCTGGCCATCTATAACGAGTTCTTCCTATCCGTCTTCCTAAACGTATTAATGTAAGTCATATACTCTGTCCATCTATAACGAGTTCTCCCTAAACGTATTAATGTAAGTCAAATACCCTCGTCATCTATAACGAGTTCTTCCTAAAAGTATTAATGTAAGTCATATACCCTGGCCATCTATAAGGAGTTCTTCCTATCCGCCTTCCTTAACGTATCAGTGTAAGTCATATACTCTGGTCATCTATAACGAGTTCTTTCTATCCGTCTTCCTAAACGTATTAATGTAAGTCATATACCCTGGCTATCTATAACTAGATCTTCCTATCAGTCTTCCTAAACGTATTATTATAAGTCGTATACCCTGACTAACTATAACGAGTTCTTCCTATCCGTCTTCCTAAACGTATTAATGTAAGTCATATACCCTGGCCATCTATAACGAGTTCTTCCTATCCGTCTTCCTAAACGTATCAGTGTAAGTCATATACCCTGGCCATCTATAACGAGTTCTTCCTATCCGTCTTCCTAAACGTATTAATGTAAGTCATATACTCTGGCCATCTATAACGAGTTCTTCCTAAACGTATTAATGTAAGTCATATACCCTCGTCATCTATAACGAGTTCTTCCTATCCGCCTTCCTTAACGTATCAATGTAAGTCACACACTGGTCATCTATAACGAGTTCTTTCTATCCGTCTTCCTAAACGTATTAATGTAAGTCATATGCCCTGGCTATCTATAACTAGATCTTCCTATCAGTCTTCCTAAACGTATTATTATAAGTCGTATACCCTGACTAACTATAACGAGTTCTTCCTATCCGTCTTCCTAAACGTATCAATGTAAGTCATATTACCTGGCCATCTATAACGAGTTCTTCCTATCCGTCTTCCTAAAATGTAAGTTATATACTTTGGTCATCTATAACGAGATCTTCCTATCCGTCTTCCTAAACGTATCAATGTAAGTCATATACCCTGGCCAACTATAACGAGTTCTTCTATCCGTCTTCCTAAAATGTAAGTTATATACCTTGGTCATCTATAACGAGATCTTCCTGTCCGTCTTCCTAAACGTCTCAATGTAAGTCATATTCCATGGCCATCTATAACGAGTTCTTCCTATCCGTCTTCCTAAATGTATTAATGTAAGTCACCCGGTCACCTGCAACGAATTCCCCAACGTATCATGGCCATCTATACCGAGTTCCTCCCACGTTTTTTTCTCAACATATTATAATGCATTGTAAGCTATATACCATCTATAACGATTTTCTCAACATATCAATGAAATCCTCACAGGCAAATATTTCGCCCACTTAAATAACGCCTTTTCTGGATCTGGAAAGCTGAGGAGAGGTTGTAATAAAAGAAAACGATACTTGAAGACTTGAGGGTTGGAGGTAATGACTACGGGAATCCGAACTGAACCTGGCGTTCTAGCCTCTTACCCTGACTAGTATCCACTCCTTCAACTAATGCATACGGTACATTAAATTATTCCTTTCTTTTATATTTGTCTATTTTAATAATACTGTATATAGCAATACATAAATGTTACAAAGCTGTCTCTGTCATTAACGTAGGCAACACTCTCTAAGCTCCAGCCATATCTGAATGAACGCGGCGTGACGTAGTAGAAACACAAACTTGACTAAAATAATGAGAGCTGTGTAATTTTATCCTTCCTATGCATAATTATCGAGTGCGCTGATTTTAATTAATTTACACTAGCTTGGAGAATGAGGCGCGCCGTATAAAATATCAACTTCCCTTTGCATTATTTATGCTGCTAAGTATAGTGAAACTTTATATTTCATAAAGATGGTATATTGGCTTTCACGGCGTTTTCTACATTTCATACCTATCTGTTCTCGTCGTATGTATAATGAGGTTAACTCACTTTACATAAGGGGAATCAGAATGGTCCGATCCTTTCAGCGTCCATCCTGATTCTTGCAATTTTCCGTACTTGCTGAACTTCAGTAATCTGCGTGGATGTACAGGAATGGATATAATAATGGAAACATTGCTTTTACTACCAAATTGTATACATGCGGTATCTCCATGTAGAAATTTGAATCAATATATCGTCGAATCAAGTTGTGTACGCTACACGACTTCGAAGTATTAAATCAACGCCAGTACTCTCCAATTCAGAATCCTGTGAAATTTTAATTTTCTTCGGTGCATCACTATTCTCCGCATTATCATATTAGTATTTAATGGAAGCTCTGTATCGTATGTCTGCCTCTTCAATTACTCTCTTGCCATTTATCAATAAAAGTCCCTGCCGAATAACACAAAAGTAGTTTGCGATAAAGATTGATTCCCGACAGATTGAATCCTGCTCGTGAAATTTACTTAACAAATGTAACGTTGTTGTTGATTCTTTTTGGGGCTTTGTAACATCGTGGTCATGTAGCCCCGTGTACTTGGGTGTATGTAGAATTTGTCCGATAAACTATGTCAATCTGAAGGCTGTACGGGTGTGTATATTTAGTCATTGGCGTAGACGTTTGGTAGGTAGGAACCGGCCGTGGTCTTGAGTTACGTACCACCGTGGCATTTACCTGGAATAGGAGTGGGGATACCACGGAAAACCTCTTCCAGGATGGCTGAGGTAGTATCAAACCCACCTCTACTCAGTTTTGTCTCACGAGGTTGAATGTACCCCGTTCCAGCCCTCAGACCAGAATTATAGTAAATTTCTGGTCTTCGCGGAGACAACCAAGAATTCTAGCCATTCCCCGCAGGGGCTCACAACTTTGGGGACGTGGGTTGACGACCACGGGACCCCAGCTGAGTCCGGCGTTGCTTCCTCTTACTCGTGCCGGGCTCCTTTCAGTTATATTTCCTGTGGGCCTCCCCTGGTCAACACTCGTTCTCTTCCGACCCGACGGTATTAGGGTATCCGAGGCCTAGGGAGCTTTTCACTTTCCCGCCTTAACTGGCCCTGGTTTCGTCTTTACTGATACCCTCATTCTTCGAGGGGTTAGCCTTCTATTTTTCTTTTCATTGTATCTCCTGCCTTCTCCTCAAGGCCGTAAAGGAGACAGGGTGTGTGTAGCCCCACCACTTATGGTGCACACTGGATTGTGCTACACCCTCAAGGGCTCACGTCTGGTGAATTCAGGAGTTGGTGACCCTGAGGGCTTCTTGAACTGGGTCTGGGTTTTCTCCTTCTTCCATTGCCTTTGGAGTGGTCCCTCTCCTCATTCCCTTTCCTCTCTGCCGTTCGTGGTTCTCTTTTCTTCCAAGTCCTTTAATTCTTGTTATTCGAGGATTGAGGGTATTTCCCTCCCCCCTGTCTTTTGTTTCCCTTATTCTTCTTTTTGTTTTCAGAAGATAGTTTTAGTTATAGTTTCATTTCATTTACATTTCCTTAATCACCCAAACCATGAGTGGCTGATAACCCAGATGTTAGCCTCTTAAAACAACAATTATCATCATCATCATTCGAGCAACTACGCCGTGAGGTGGCCAGAAATGTAATGTACAGGTGTCATGAGTCTGTACACAATATTGTATGATATAATGCTGCTTAGTATGGTCAACAGAAGCTACTACTCTATATGTAGAAAATTTCGGATCTCGAAATCCATCATGAACACCATAGCAGTAACAGTCCTTAAAGGATCTAATATTATTTTGACAAATCACTCGTATTCGTGAATTATGTGTATTTGAAGACTGATCAACTATGTTAATTTTAAAATGCGTAAACATTAACCATAATGAAGATGGTAATAATTATTATACGTGTTGACTGATAGTAATCTGAAATTGAAATCTGCCTTGTCAAACACTATAGACTGTAGTTTAATAATATTGAATTACAAGTACATGTTTCGGTATGCAATGATACCCTTGTCAGCGTAAAAGAATCTTAAAACTATGTTTACAAAATGCTTTCTCTTTGGTATTTGTTATAATAACTGTTATAGCCAAGACAACGCGGGATTCTTTCTCTCTCTGGATATATCAGCGTGTTTATATTCCTTAACTGGATCATAATAGGTATTCTTTGGACATGCTGCAGTCAATGATTTCCCACTTGCGTTATATTTTCAAGTCGTGTTTGTAGAAATTGATCATAGTCGAAACCTAGCTTGCCACGGTGGGTGCGTGGTTATAGTGTCGGACTACCAACCCCAAGATTGCAGGTTCGCTCCTGGCCATGGTAAGTGATTTTTGAAAGGCGACAAAAATCACGACACTCATGTCATACGTTGTTGGCATGTTAAAGAACCCATTTGAATTCAGTAGGCCGTGTTCAATGGCAAAATTAATCTCGGGATTTTCCGCCAACACAAAGTTCCTCCATTCTCTACTTGAAAGCGCTGTAGTGTCAAGGAGTTTAGATATCTATCTAACCTCCTTGACTTTCATAGCGTTCAAAGGAACGACGAAATTCGACATGCAAGCTACCCTCTGGGTGTCAATTAACAAAGCTTGCACCAGGCATCCGAGGCCATACGATATTATTATTATTATAGTCGAAACCTATTTGATAGAATTAGTCTACTCTAAAACGGGAAATTTAATAAGTATTAACATGCATATAACAAGAGATATTATCTAGAATGTGTAGGCTGTCAAAATTTGGAGCGACGAAAATCTGAACTAATTGGGATTGGGAGGGTTCGGGATTTGTCCGTATTTTCGAACATAACCTAGAAATTCCTAGTTACACTAAAAATGTTAAGATAAATAAAATTAAACACTTATGTACTTACATATGTACATACATATTGTTCTTTGATTTATTTGTATCTTTAAATCCAGAATATTGCACTCATTTTACAAAAACAATTCACTACATATTTACAAATTTACATATGTATTCACTGTACGTATGTATACACTGGGAGAAGGAGAGTGGATGGTTCAAAACAAACACTCTCGAGGTTATTATTCTCTCACAGTGCCGTGAAAAATACACTTCATATGTCTAAGGCGGGCGTTCGGATTTTTGACTTTTCGGATTGTTGACGTTCGGATTATTGACGCTCTACTGTCAGAAGGGTGATATATCGACCGACGGAGGTTTTGCTGAAATGCTACAAGCTAATCTATCGGCCCTGGTTTTTTAAATATTTTTATTATTATTTCCAACCACGCAGTGATATTATTATCGTAACAAAGACAACACGGTAATCGTTCTCTCTGGATATATGGATGTGTTTAAATTCCGTGAATAACAGGACTCATAATAAGTATCGTATTTTTTTAATCAGCTGACTTACTGCGCGTTTTATCTTTTGAAGTAGTATTTGTTTACGTTCGTGCTCGGTTCTAATTTAGATACGTGGAAATCAATATGTCTAGATCTTTGAAGGAAGAGGATATAGATAATGTTTTAACGCTTAATGAATTGTGTGAGAGTACATTTTTGACTAATGACAATGACAGAAAAAAATCTCATTTAAATTTGAAAATAAAAATTTTCGACCAATGACAATGACATAGGCTAGAAAAAATTCCCATTTAAATTTGAAAAGAAAAATAATTTTTAAATTATGTTTTATAAAAAATTAAATTCAGCCACTAATACATTTAACATGTACTTTCCTGCTCCGGGAAAGACTTGCAATTTCACTAAACTTGGCATTTTTAACTTAACAATTCATCAAAAGCCTGGCATCAGAGGGGTTAAATTTTCCTATTTAAATTTTAAAAGTAAAATATTTTTTATAAAACATAGTATTAATTATAAAGAATCTAAGCCTCCGTGACTTAAGTGGCAGCAAGCCAGCCTCTCACCGCTGGGTCCGTGGTTCAAATCCCGGTCACTCCATGTGACATTTGTGCTGGACAAAGCGGAAGTCGACAGGTTTTTCTCCGGGTACTCCGGTTTTCCCGGTTACAATTTCATTCCAGCAAGACTCTCCACTATCATTTCATTTCATCTGTCATTCATTTAATCATTGCTCCAGGGGAGTGCGACAGGCTTCGGCAGCCGGCACAGTTCATATCCTCGCCGCTAGATGGGGGCTTCATTCATTCCATTCCCTGACCCGGTCGGTCGACTGGAAGCAGGCTGTGGATTTTCATTTCATTAATTATTAAGAATCTAATACGTTTAAAAATATTTAACTGCTATGAAGAAAATATCAACATTCTGTCTTAATAATATAGACTAGATAGAGGATATTTGTTTTATAAAAAAAACATGTAATTTTACCAAACTTGGCTTGGCATTTTACGTAGTCTAATAGCTTTACATCAAAAGGGTTACAAAATAATGCAAAGAAAGTTTAGCAATGAAGCTAATATTTTAGCAATCTAGCATTGTTTTGAGGAAATTAGCTTAATTTAGATCATTATGCAGCATGGCTCTTCTCGTAAATGACATGCATTTAGTGGAATTGTACAGATACGCTGGGTGTGTTCCAGGTTGTTCCTCCAGTCTCCAGCTAACCCCGACCTGCTGTACATCATCTGCTTCTGTCACACGCAGCTTACCGTCACTTTACTGCTCGGTCTTATCTTCGGTAGCAAGGTGAGTGCACTCCACCAGTAGGCCTCGGATTTTTACCAGCTAAAAACACTGGCAGTATGTAACATAAAGAAAATATTTAACTATGTTTGGGTTATTTTATGTGAATTTTGCTATGTCTCGTTGAATGTTTGTTGTTGCTGTTGTTGTTGTTGTTGTTGTTGTTGTTGTTGTTGTTGTTGTTGTTGTTTCATTCTTCAGTTTTTTGACTGGTTAGATTCACCTCTCTATATCTCCCTTTCCTGAACTAATCGTTTCATCTCTACGTAGCTACCACACCCTACATCCGAGGCAATCTGTTTAACATATTCTAACCTTCGTCTACCCCTACCGTTCTTGTCCTCGACCCTTCTTTCCATAACTTTTTTCCCTTTTTCTCCCCTGGCACTACAGCCCTTGTGGGCCTAGGCCTACCAAGCGACCGCTTCCCAGTCATTTGGCCTGAAGAAATTGGGGTGACGCGTGATCAGCGCATCGGGTCCCCTCGGCCGTTAATCTTGGTTTTCGTGATCGGGACGCTACCTCACTGTCAGACAGCTGATCAATTGTCCTCACGAGGCTAAGTGCACCCCGTTCCATCCCTGACGTCAGTTTCTAAAATCCCTGACGGAGCCAGGAATCGAACCCGGGGCCTCCGGGTGAGAGGCAGGCGCTCTACCCCAACACCACGGGGCCGGCCTCCTTCCATAACTAACTTTGCTATTCCTGGGTATCTTAGTATGTGTCCTACCAATATATCCCTTCTCTTCATTAGTAGTCACCAGAAACATCTCTCATCTCCCACTCGTCAAAATATCACTTCATTTGTTACCCTATCTACCCATCTGATCTTCATCATTCTCCTGTAACACCACATTTCAATCGCTTCTATTCTCCTCTTTTCTGCTGTGCCAACAGTTCACGTTTCACTTCCATAGAGTGCCACACTCCAGAGTTTTAAAAATTATTTTCTAATACCTAAATCCAGTGCTTTTTTTTCTAAAAAGGATTTAAGGGGTACTCTCAGTTGTAGTCGACAAAACATCACGATCTTACAATTTTCGGCAATTTGCAAAATCCGGTCATTGTTTGTTGATGATGATGATAATTGTTGTTTTAAGGGGCCTAATATCTAGGTTATCGGCCCAGGTCATTGTTTGTGTTCGAGTCATTAACTTTCAGCTTTTTAGATGCTTCGATGGATATAAAATAGTTCGTTATTTTCTTCATCCTTCAAAAATGACAACACGCACAAAATAACAACCTACCCCACCTCCATACACTAGCCTGCGTGCTTATAAGAGCAGAGTGCCGAGTTGCCGACCAAAAGAAACTAATTCGATAGATCGATTTAAATCGAGGATTTCTCGAAATCTCCTCAAGCTGTTGTGAACAGCGCGTTGACGCCAGCTGGTCGATGAACTTTCAAGTCGGAAGTTATATTTGCCGGATTAGATACAAATGTATCATAATTTATTTTAAACAGTTTTCATATGCATACCCCCACGTTCCCTCTGAAAAAACGCACTGCCTAAATCAATTTCTGATGTCAACAAATTTATTTTCTGTAGAAATGCTTTCCTTGCCTGAGCCAACCTACTTTTTATGTCCTTTCTGCTTCGTCCATCACTGGTTATTTTGCTTCATAAGTAACAGAAGTATCCTACTTTATTTAGCTGTTCACCTGCCAATTTGATGTCCATAGGAGTTTCTGTTTCATTTCGGCTGCATTCCATTATTTTTGTTTTAAATCTATTGATTTTCATCATGAATTTATTCTTACCTCTCAACGGCTTCGGTGGCGTAGTCGGTAGCATGCTGAGCCTCTATGCCCAAGATCGCAGGTTCAAACCCGGCCGAAGTCGTCGGATTTTTTAAGAACGTTAAATATCCCTCAGTATGCCTTCCTTCGGAGGGGAAGTAAAGCCGGCGGTCCCATGTCATAGATTTATGGCATGTTAAAGAACCTTCCACTAATTACACCTGTGTGACGCTAAATTATATAGGTTAAACATTTGACTAACGTTCTTAGGTTCCTACATTCGTCGTCAGGAGCCGACTGCGGTGGCATCTGGTAACTAAGTTCTGAACTAGTTGGTCGTTGGCAGTGGCGTTTGGCGGCAAAAGTAGGAACTACTTGAAAAAATTCATTGTCTGCAGTCCTCACTGGAATTAAAAACAGATAAACACACTAATACAGCCATCACAATTAACATCTGTTTTCAGACAGATTCTACACACACCCAAAGTACACGGGGCTACATGACCGCGTTGTCGCAGCCCCAACCAACCTACCAACCATTCTTACCTCAATATGCAATATACAATGAGCTTAATCCTCAAGATGTCCATCACAAATGACCGACGATTATTGCAAAATCCCGACTTAAACTTAAACTAGGTCAATGAGAATATCGTCACAAGAATTCAGTCTGTCAGATTTATAGCAGGACAAGTCATTCACTTCAAAATCAATTGATATGTTACACATAGTTTTTAAGCAGACTATTTATCTTTTTTAAACAGCTTTGTATTTCGTTTCGTAACACAGGCTGTAGATCAGCTAAAACTGTATTAATTAGCAGTTTATAAAAAATTAAATCACCTAATTGTCTTCCCTCACCACACAATTATCAAAACATCGTTATGTATTCAGAATACTGAGTCAATATCTGTATTGTATAATCACTTCTTTCTGTTGTTGTTTAAGTCTTCAGTCTCTTGACTGGTTTGATGCAGCACTCCATTCCTCCCTGTCCTGAGCTGATCGTTTCATCTCTACATAGCTACCACACCCTACATCCGAGGTAATCTGTTTAAAATATTCTAACCTTGGTCTACCCCTACAGTTCTTGTCCTCGACCCTTCCTTCCATAACTAAGCATGCTATTCCTGGGTGTCTTAGTATGTGTCCTAACAACCTATTTCTTCTCTTCATTAGCAGTTGCCAGAAACATCTCTCCTCTCCCACTCGTCTTAACACCTCTTCGTTTGTAACCCTACCTACCCATCTGACCTTCATCATTCTCCTGTACAGTAACGCCACATTTCAAAAGCTTCAATTCTCGTGTTTTCTGGTGCACCAATAGTCCATGTTTCATTTCCATAGAGTGCCACGCTCCAGACAAAGGCTATCTAACTTAAGTTATATATGCAAAGAATCAACAAATATTATTCCATGTGTTCAATATGGTGGATCTGCGTAATATTCTACAAGACAACCTAGTGACTTCAGAAAGTAAGGCCTGGTAGCTTCATTATATTATTATTATTATTATTATTATTATTATTATTATTATTATTATCATATAGTCTCTAAATTAATTTACCAATCTACCCCAGGGGATCACAACTAGTGGTGTTTGTGACCACGGGACCCCAGCAGAATCCAGAATTCCACATACTTGTGATAGGTTCCTCTCCGTCATCTTTCCTGTCAACCTCCTTTGGTCAACGCTTGTTCTCTTCTAGCATCGATGGTATTAGGGTATCCGAGGTCTAGGGAGTCTTTCCCTTTCCCGCTTTAGTTGGCCCTTGTCTCGTCTTTCCTGATACCCTCATTCTTCGAGAGGTCATACCTCTTCTCTTTTCTTTTCATGGTACCGTATCTCCTGCCTTTTGCACATGCCCCACAAGGAGGCAGGGTGTATGTACCACACCACTTATGGTGCACCCTAGATAGTGCTACACCCACAAGGGATACGGCTGGTGAGTTCGGGAGTTGGCGACCCCGAGGGATTCCTGGTTTTTCCTCTTCCTTTTTCCATTGCCTTTGGGGCGGAGCCTCTACACTTTCCCTTTCTCATCTACCTTTCATGGCGTTCCTTTCTTCCAAGTCCCTTAATTCTCATTCTTCGAGGGTTAAGGGCATTTCCTTTCCTGCTGTGTTTTATTTCAATTATTCTTCTTTTTGTTTTCCATTTCCTCTTCTAGTATGTATAGTTTCTGTTTTCATTTTCACTATCACCCAAACCATTAGGGGCTGATAAATTCGGTGTTAGGCCCGTAGAATAACAACTATCATCATCAGTAGGGGGGTAAGGCGGTTTCTAAATAGTGACACGAGCCACTCGGCTACGCTGAACTCTCATGTATATTTCATGAAACGATGGGCATGCGACATATCGTTGAACTCGGGCTGACGTCCTCTTTCCTATGGACCATGTATTATATTTTTCAAAATTTTTTTTAAATTTTTCGTTTTCGAAAATAGGCTATAGCTTGAAAACCAAACAGGATAGAACGTTGTGCCATGGCTCAAACGAATGGTCTTTATGACCTTTATTTTTTGTAATAAAACTTTTTTATTTTTTATATTTTTTTGAAAACACTCGAATTTTGAAAATCCTATATTTTGGAAACTAGGAACTCTACAAAAAAAATTGTTTAACGTAAATCAATGGTCCCTACCCCCTCTACCCCCAAAATAAATTTCAAGTCTCTAGAGAAAAAAGTTGTGTTTTGTAAGTAGTGGGGTAAGGGGAAAGCTGCTCCACTTAGCAAGTTGTGAGACCCTGCGACCTTGGAATGGAAGGAGTGATGCTAGGAGGGCGTGCTTGGATTCGTTTTTTTCGTCTCGTCGTGCTCTTTACGGGAATGTAGGTGTCGAAAAGGTGAAAATCTGGAAACACGGTTTTTTTGGGGGGAAAACCATGATTTTGAACTTTTTGCTATATCTCACGAACCAAGTATGCTAGAGGCATGTACGACGGGTCCAAGGACTCGGAGTGACGTCCTCTTTGCTATGGACTACTCGTTATATTTCTTAAAAAATTTTGGAAACTCGATTTTGGGGTAAACACGTGTTTTTTGTGATTTTTGCTGATATTTCACGGACCAATAACGCTAGAGACGTGTACGAGGTGTCCTAGGACTTGGGCTAAAGCCCCCTTTTTCCAAAAAATAATTCACAAAGGGCCTAACGCCGTACATGTTGAAAAAAAAATCATTACCGTTACCTGTTTATAATGTTTATAAAGCGTGGTGGTTGAGAGAGACGATACGGCTGGGTGTGTGTTTCAACGAACCTGCCGCTAACCACAAGGACCATGCTTAATAGAACAATCGCTATTTCGGCTGGTCGGTGTATGACAGAACGAGCATGCGTTTTCTGATATTTTACCTTTAACGTGTAAACGGTAATGAGAACTTGGTTCTATGTTGGTCGAAGCGAGTACAGAAAACAAACTTACAGGAGGTGAAGGTCATTTGAGCTTATTGGAAGGCATTGATCTGACTTGACAACAAGTGCAATGGAAAAAATGACCAAGACGCTTGAAGGTGAAATAATCTGACCATCGTGGTGGTAGGGGGGGTGTGAAAGGCATGCACACACATTTGTGAAACCGCATGTATGCTAAACCAGTGACATCCTGTTTTGCTTCGTACGTGACAAAATGCAAGTTCATGTGAAATTTGATCTTCCACAGGTGTTCCCTTGGGTGTTATCTGTCCACGTGCGCGATAACTGTTAACAAGTCACATCCTGTTTTGCTTCGTACATGACAAAATGCAAGTTCATGTGAAATTTGATTCGCCACAGGTGTTCGCCTGGGACGTTAGCTGTCCACGTGCCTGATAACAGAATGGTCAAAGCGTGGGAATCGCTGAATCAGTAAAAAGTATGATGCAACTTGTGGGAATGATGTCACAACCAATAGATAGGCAAGAGCTGCGAACAGCAGTGGTGGGAGGTTGAGGGGGGGAGAGGGGGAGGGGTAATGTAAGAGAGAACACAGGTGGAAAGAGAAAGACAAACATGTATGAACATGAATGAAGCGCGGAGCGCTGTATACATAGAGCTATAGGTGGTGTTCAACATGTGTGAATAAATAAAAAGTACACAGGTTCACACAACATGTAATTTATTTATCCAGGAATTAAACGTAGAGTTAAACCCTAACCATTTGACGTAGAGTTTATTTCCTTTTTGTTTCAACACTTTTTCCACAAGATAGTGCTGAGGAAATGCTGTTTTCTGAAGTTCATGCAGATAAAATCTACCTTTTATGGGTTGATGGTTGAGGTCCTCGAGTAAATAGGTGACTGGAGTGTCCAAGTAGACTCGACGAATTCGAAATAGTTCAGTCCCCCACTGAGGCGTGTAGCCCTTATTGAAGGCAGACTTAAATTTGCTCACACGAACAAAATCCCCAATGTTCAGTCGGTGACGTTTAGGATCGGCTGTTTTTATGGGGTTAAACAGTTTATTCAATCGCTGAATATTTTTAGTTACGAGACGTGGCTTGGTCCCAATCGTTCTATGGTTGGTGTCATTGTAACGTGACACTAGCTCAGGTAACATGTCCAACCAGCGATAACTGCCCTGAGCGGTAAACGCTTTCCACATATGGGTTTTCAATGTTCGGTTGAACCGCTCGACCACACTGGCTTTGAGATTGCTGTACGTGGTGTAATGGTGAATATCCTTAGATTTGAGAAAACTGGAGAAATCCTTGTTGAAAAATTCTTTCCCCTGGTCGGTTTGTAGCAGCTGAGGTTGACGTTGGGAGTGTTGAATAATATGTTGAAAGGCCTTGGTAACTAGTGGACCAGACTTGCGACGCACAGGTTCAACAAAGGCCATTTTGGAATAGACATCAATGACGGTCAACATATAGCGTACACCGTCGTTAACGCCAGCATAGGGTATCATTTCAACCAAGTCAGCCTGCCAAAGTTCATCCACACCTCGTGAAATCACCTTGAGTCGTGGATAATGACGCCTAGCTGGGCGATGCAACTCGTGAGCAATACCCATTTTAATGGGTGAGGGCTTAAACAATAATTTTGGCATTTCGAAGTTCTTGTTCAATTTCTTGAATTTCCCAATCGTGACCGGTATGGCCAGCTTGACGTGAGGCATGCAACAACTGTAGCCGCTGGACGAGCTTATTGGGATTGTGCCAGTAGGTAACATCCACAAGGGGTTTTAATGGTTTAAATGTCACTCCCGAAGCGGATGCTTTACGACGAGTACTTTGACTGGTGGGAAACATTTTTGCAATGATGGTTTTATATTTTTGAGATATATTGGCATTCACTTGTTGCGTGGGATCATACTGTCTTTTGTGAGCATGGGTATCCAATAAAATGGATTTATATTTGTCAAGATCCTCTGACGTATAATCATGGGAAGAGGGGGTCCGAGAAAAGAGCAGCTTTAACAGTCCTGGCGTTAATTTATAGTTGATGTTTTTAATGACAGCTTTAGTACGAGCAAATTTAATGGATGAATCGCCAATTTTAAAACTATCATCCTCATAGCGAACACCATACGTGGTATCTGTGTTTCCAATAAATAGATCGGTGAAATAGGGTTCCAATGTTGATCCATAATATTTTATTAAAATGGTTTTCAGTTGTGCTTTATGTTGAGGGGTGGCCAAGAGTTGTGAAAACGGAGACGCCCTGGAAGGGCAAGGTGTATCGACCATGGCCAAGGATTTCTTTTTTCTCAAAAACTCTGCAAGGGGTGCGGCCTTTTTTTGAGGCGTAAACACTTGTTCCTCCTCATCCTCAACTTCACTAACACTAGTCAAATCTTCCTGTTCCTCTTCCTCTTCCTCAGGGTCCTCGTGCAGCGTCTGCGTGGCTTGTGAAACGGTGGGTAGAGTTTCAGATGGCTTGAAAGAGGGTTTCAACATGGCTTTTAGTGGAGGTGCTAAATGTTGTTGAATAAACAAAGCATGATTGGCACGTGATTGTTTCAATTGACGAAACTTTTGGCGAATAGTATTTTTTGCTCTAATAATATGCTTTTTTAATTGACTCTCTGCTAACGCCATGGTGTCTTGGCAAATGACTTGCCGGGGAATGAGACAAGGCCTTAAATAGCAATAAAATGATCAAACCCTAAGCGATACCGTCCTTGGTTGAGTTCACTTTGTTTGTCAATCACTAAACAGGCATGACGTTGAGTGTTCCAGCACTTGGCACACAATTCTGTAAACATTTGAAAGGTCATATCCGGATTCACATGTTCATTATAAATGTGACGACTGTTCCTCTCGTCCTGACGAAATAAAACAATGACATTGGCATTGTCACGAATCAACTGTTTGGACATTTTAGAATACGTTTGCCCAAGATAGAAGCAATCGATATGTTTGTGTCGACCCATGCTGAAATAGCTTTGAATGATGCCTTGACGTTCAGTGGATACATCATCGAAAATCATGAGTGAATCAGGCTTTACCTCATCCGGTGAAATCACATTTTCTTGCATGGAAAATGTAAAATAACCCATATTCTCTTTTTGTAATCCAGACATGACTTGATCCAGAAACACGTAGAGGGGTTGGTAGAGAGATTTTGCAAAAATATAAATATTTTGAAAACGCAGACCATTGGGCGCTGTGATGAGCGTTAGCAAAAGATTTGTCTTTCCACAGCCGGAAGGCCCCACAATGATGCAGCGAATGGAAGATGGAAACAGTGAACCATGGCGTTGTTCACGTGATGTGGGACAGAGATGGGAAACCATGTCCCCCACGGGGAATGACTCTTGCTGCTTAATAATCTTCATGTCAACTAAGGCTTAGACAGGCTAGCCGGCTGTCTATATACAGGACACCGAACCTTGTCATAGAAACAGTAGACTGCTACTACAGGTTGACGATGGATGTCTTTGGACGTGCGTTGATGGCCAAAGATAGGCCTGTCCTCATACATGATCCTAAACAGGAAACAGATCCTGCTAATAAACACTATGTGGATAGGTCAGTAGTGCCACGCACAAAACAGGGAGATTATGACTTTAAGGGAAAGCGGTTAACCCATGTAAAACATCCTCAAGTGTCTACAGACGTTACTACGAAAAAGTATGTGGATAACAAAGTGTATGAGTTTTATGACAAAGTGCCCCAGCTTATGGTGAATGGCTATAGCGCTAATCACCATCGGATTATTCACGTGGAAGACCCACAAGACGAAGACGATGTTTGTACCAAGCGTTACGTGACCCATGAAATGAAAAGGCTTTATAAATTTATCCCATCTGTGTTTTTAGTGTATCTGACAAATGAAAAACCTGTGAATGACAGAAACCATTTACCGCTAGTCCATGATCAGCACTTGACCTATGTGCTTGCTTCGGGTTTAAGCCACTATCGATTACACTATGATGGAACCATTCACATCAAATATGCCATACCTGATGAGAACCATTTACAAATAAAGATAAATGGTCATAGGATGTTGGTCCATGACCATGAAATGGTCAATGCAGGGGACGAATTATCCTTTTATCTCATGTTGACATGGGATGAAAAGCAAGCGGGAAAAACCATAAACGACTTCCCACTTTATGTGGAATTGGAATATACAGCCATGAAATAACCATCTGACGTTAGTTGTGATTTAAACTTTCGTGTGAAAGGTTGTTGGTCATTATCATCATGGTGAAACAAAGGTATGTGGTGAGAAAGACTAAAAAAAGGACATTGTCCTTGGCAAAGCCAGGGTTTTCAACTTTCGAGGACAAGCCCTTGCGAAAGAAAAAAAAGAAAAAATAATGTATTGACCATAAGGAAAGCCCTTCGAGCAGCACAGAGACAGGTTATTCCAAAACGTCGGCGACAGGTTTCAAACCAAGGGCGAGTGATTCCCGTCCCCAAACGAGCGGGATTTTTACCTGCATTATTTGCTGGTTTGGCTGCTCTGGGCTCACTTTTGGGCGGTGCCAGTGCAGTGGCGAAAACCATTAAAGCCGCGCAGCAGGGCAAGCAACAACTCAAAGAAAGTCAGCGACACAATGAAACGATGGAAGCGATTGCCATGGGGGCTAGAAATGCCAATTTAAAGCCAGCCTTTTATCAACAAGGATTTGGGATTTCACCATTTCGAAATATTAAAAAAAAAAAAATTAACCTCTGCCATAGCGAGACATGCCCTGACGCATCAACAAGTGGAAAGCTATGCTAAACAACTAAAGCTTTCTCATTTTCGAGGTGTGTTTATGCGAAACCAATTACCCCCACGACCCTGGAAACAGGAATGTGCTGTTGTCAATTTGGATGATCACCGAGGACCAGGGACGCATTATGTAGCTTATGTCAAAGAGGGATCCACGGTATGGTACTTTGACAGTTTTGGGAATTTGCCCCCGCCCATGGAACTAGTGACCTATTTTGGAAACAGGATCAAGATATATTATAATGTGAAACGAGAGCAAACGTTTAACAGCCAACAGTGTGGACGTTTGTGTTTAATTTTTTTATATAAGACGCAGCATAAGCAAAAACGCCACCAGTATGTCGGCAGAAAGTAAAACGTTTACAGTGCATGGACGTGGACCTGAAGTCAGCCTAGACTTCTACCCGCCTATCGAATTGAGTGAAAAACCCTATGGTTTAGGACTTGTTTCTCTTGAAACGTACAATCGAATATACAACATACGTGAAAATGTGAACAACAAGTTTTACTATGATGATTCTGTGCTCACCTTGAACTCTGGTGGATACACGATCGATGATATTTATGAACACATTTATGTGGTGTTGATCAATCAGTATGGTTTAAAGTCATTTCTCGACGGAACGCACAAGTTTGAACTTGTAGGCAATACCAACACTCATCGCTGCAGTATTTTCTCTACCTTCAACATTGACTTTAAAACACACCCCGATTCCATTGGCCCATTACTAGGATTTAAACCACGTGTGTTGGAGCCCAACAAAAAACATGAATCGGACCATGAAGTGAAATTCATTGAGGACCATCATGTGTCGGTGACGTGTAATATTATTAGCCAAGTGTACACCAATCAGGAACCATCGCATTCACTTTATGACTTTATTGTGACATCGCCCAATGGCTATATTATTCGTGAAAACCCTCCAGTGGTGCTTTTTCATGCTGTGGCTGTTGATAGTATGAGTAATATAACATTAAGACTGATCAATAGAGATCAACAACTCATTGATCTAGATTCTACCACACCAGTGACTTACAAGTTGGTGCTACAGCCACTATGAAGTTTGTGTATAAAGCAACAACACCGTCTAGGAATGGTGTTAGTTGTTTGCCACGTGAATACACGTTAACATCTCAGAACAAGCAGATTTTACAGCATTTGGGTTACCACGTCAACCCTCATGATGAATTCTATCCTAGAGATAGCGAACCACATCGAGGAGCAACCAGGAGTGGTAAGAATTGATCTCCATTCCTATCAAGCTCAAACACCTGGACTCAATAACAATGATGAAATTCAATTTGTTATCAACAACCAAGATATTTACACCCTACCGCATGAAAGTGTCATTCAAATTGAAGGTCGGCTCACCAAAGCCGATGGCTCTACACCCACCACATCCAAGTTGGCCAACCATGGTTTAGCCTTTCTGTTTTCTGAAGTACGTTATGTCATTAACGATATCGTGGTGGATAGCACTCGAAATGTGGGCATTTCCAGTGTCATGAAACTATACCCCTCTTATAGTGAGGAAGAAGGTAAAACACTTTGCATGGCAGGTTGGTGTCCTGACTCGACCAATGACTGGATGGTACACACCGATGGAACCTTTACTGGATATTTACCTCTTAAACTGATTCTAGGCTTTGCTGAAGATCACCAACGCATTGTGGTCAACGCAAGGCAAGTGCTTTATCTGGTGAGAGACAGGAGTGATAACAATGCACTCAAGGGAGTCGACAATGCCCCCATCGATTCAAAAATTCAACTACAACGCTTGCTATGGAAAGTCCCCCATGTGACCCTTAACGATAGCAAAAAACTGGACATACTCAAAATGGTAAAGAGAGATATGCCTCTACCCATGGAATTTAGAAGCTGGGCACTCCATGAGTATCCGCTATTGCCCACTACCAACACACACAGTTGGTCTGTAAAAACAGCTCGCTATACAGAGAGACCTCTCTACCTGATCGTGGGTTTTCAAACGAATCGCAAGTATCAACAAACCAAAGATGCCACGCAATTTGATCACCTGCAATTGAGAAATGCACGCCTTTTCCTCAACGGAGCCGTGTTTCCCTATGAAGGACTGGATTTGGATTTTTCAAAAAATAAGTTTGGGCCCCTGTACGACTTGTTTTCTAAATTTCGATGGTCGTATTATCAAAAAGAGAACGGCCCCATGCTACTACCCCAAGCGTTTAAGGCAAGAGCACCACTGATTGTCTTTGACTGTTCTTACCTGGAAGAGTCTGTCAAGCCATCCAATATCGACATTCGACTAGATTTTGAAACGCATGACAATGTACCAGCTAATACCACGGCCTACTGTTTGATTATTCATCACAAACAAGTCAACTATTATCCACTGTCCAACCAAGTGACGAGTGTATAAATAACAGGTCATCCCACGTCAAGCCGCTCAGTCATGTCTTGCTTTAAAGCCTCAAGAGACGTTACATCCATGAATTTAAACTCTGAGGAACAACGTTTCAAGACTTTTGCCACATGGCTAGTGCCTTTCATAAACCCTCAAGCCTTGGCAGCCGCTGGATTCTACTATTTAAAAACAAGAGATGAAGTGAAATGTGCCTTTTGTCCCATCATCATAGACCAATGGCAGGAGGGCGATGAACCCATGCAGGAACATCAGCGCTGGTCACCCACCTGCCCCTACCTGTGTAGAATGAAAGTGGGAAATATACCCTGTCATTCAAGCTATCCCTCACTTGTGTCTCTGGGTGATGAAAAAAAAACAAGTTACGATACGTGTGGACCGTATGGTATCCATGGTGCTTCGGTGAGCAGCTCACCATCAAAAACGCCTAGTTTAGAGACATTGGGACATCATCGGTGTTATGGACGTTACAAACACAAGAGACTATATTGTTGTATCAGTTGCTATCGTCCTTATCCTAAAATGACAAAAGCCTGTAAGACGTGTTATGATAATAAAATGATGTAATTCTTAAATTCTTATTTTTGCATGTCCCCCTGTCCTACCCTAACCTCAATTTTGAAACTAGCATGGCAGGTAAGTCTATGTCATGATCACACCTGATCGTCAGTCAGTCTTCAGTTGAACTCGGTCCAGGCAAGCGTCAACATGTTGCGCACACTCATTGTGGATTGCCAAGGGTTTAAAATTGGTGACAACAAATTTATATTTAAACAAGTGGCCATGATCGATTGTACCACGTTTTGGATATCACAAGCTACGCATTTGCTATTTAAACCACCCCATGCTTTTGATTTGTTGTGTGAAAAAGACCGTAAACAAACCCAGTGGATTGAAAAGCATAGGCAACTAGACTGGAATCAGGGAACCATTTCCTATAAATATTTGGACGTGGTCATGAAAGCACACTTGTCCTCGGCCAATGTGGTATTTGTGAAAGGTAATGAAAAACGTCAATGGTTGCAACCATTTTTGGCGTCTTACTGCCAATGTATCGACCTCATGGAGTTGGGCTGCCCCTCCCTGCAAACGCTCATGGATACTTGTTCCTGTGGCAACATTACCCATACAGCCCTATCACATGCGTGGCATCTCTTTCATTGGTTAACCACCCATGCCTGCTGGGAGTTGTTGAACAAAATTATAACTCAAGATTTACCTGTGAATGACGCCAGTGAGATTTCTACAAGCGACGTGTAAACATCTACAGCACGTGATACCATGGAGAAAGGCAATGCTACGGACAAAGCCATCGGCAAGTTCTTTGTGTGCAAAAAGAAACTAGACAGTTTTACCAAAGAGGAACTCTTGGCGCTGCCCAAGTCGTTCATTTATTATGTGGCCGCCAACGCGGTCAAAGAAATCTGGCAACATGTACCAAAATCATGGACTCAAGACCCTGTGTTGAGTGAATTGCAACCCTGTACGGATTACGATCACCATAAGCAAGTGGCCATGGCAAAAATACCGTCTATGCGTCAGTGTGCGACTTGCCAGCTAGTGAAAATGTATCACGGTCATAAAAGTCCATGTAAAGACTTTGTTGAATCATTCCACGGGTGTCATGGCGAGAAAAAGCAACAACAACAACAACAAACACAAACATCGTCCACAGAGGAGGAGGAAGACCAAACCTTTTTACCATCGATGGAAAAGGATATGCCAGACCTGTACTGGCAATGGCGTCATTGACAAAGTGATTCAATACTTACCTTTCGAAATCCATCTTCCAGGTTATCGTTTTTGTGGCCCTGGAACTCGTCTCGAAAAACGTTTACAACGTGGTGATGTACCCATTAATCTTTTGGATCAAGCATGCAAGGAACATGACCTTTCTTATCGCCATAGTCATCCTGGTTTAAGACATGTGGCAGATAAATTGTTATTGAAGAAAGCTAAACAACGTTTCACATCCAATGATGCCTCTGTGGGTGAAAGAATGGCAGCCCTGATTGTCATGAGTGCTATGAAAGAAAAGTTGATGATGCATGGACATAAACATTGAGGAGTGAGGAATTGGGATTTGTTTGTATTCTATTTTTCTTTTGTCAATTCACTATGACTATGAAATAAAAACAAAAGTTTTCCAGAGCACGATGTTTTGTTATTTTTAATTTTAAGAAATCGTGATGTTGATGGCTGATTTTTCATTTTACACATTTCACACATGATGAATTCCACACACTGTCATTTATCATTTTGCAATTTACAGTTTTTGAAAACGTTCGTTTCAAGTTTAACGTTTTTGATGATATGGATTTTTCCATTTTGCTGATGACACATTTTAAACAATGTCCGTTTGAAGTTTTTGAATTTTCAAATTTCACACATGGCCATTTCCAGTTTTTAAAAATGTCCGTTTTAAGTTTTGCTGTTTTGGTGATATGGAAACATGGAATTTCCATTTTGCTGTTTTCATATTTTTTCCATTTGGTGTATGTCGAAAGTTGAGATTTGACAATGATGTTGATGCGAGTGCTTGACCTTGATAATACTGCAATGTGTTGATGTGTGTTTGGAGAAACGTCGAGGTCTACGACTACTGCAGGTAAGACTGTTTTTACAAAAATAATGTCTATTGACTGCCACATTTCAATGAAAAAACTAAACTATTTAAAACAAAATGAGTATATAAGTGACCATTTACCCCCCTCCCCACCCACCCACCCTACCTCACCGTGTTTGCTCTGGTCAATCATACACACCAGTTTTCTCTCTCCACTCATACATTCACACCTGTCTTTGGGAACAAACACAACCACTTTATTTATTCCCAAAAGCACATTCTCGACATGCACACTCATCCCAAAAAAACTTTTTAGTTTATCATTTACATTACGAAAAATAATTAAATACTAGTTATTAAAGTTACTAAAAATCTTACTTATTTCATATTTACAAAAAAAACTCAACTTTGTACAGCGTTAAAAGAATCACACTATTTACCAATCAAAAAATTTTAAAAAAATAAGGTTGCATAGAACTTTTAAAGAGCAAAAGGTTCAAGTGGATTGCCACTATTTTACAAAATCTATTATTTACAATGACAAGAAAACAATATTTACAAAATACTAAATCTACAAGTTACAAAAAGCCATGTCCCATAAACGATTAAACAATGAAATCACACCTCCTCCTCGTTGCGATCATAACCCCAGGGCAGGCTAGTGAGCAGGTCATCAGCCCACACACGCTTGTTATCCATGGAGGCGAGGGTGCGTTTTCTCTGTTCCACAAGATACAAATAATGGTTGCTGGATTGTATCCTGCACTGTGTATGAGACATAGCTTTGCCAGTGTGTAAAACCGCTAGGTAATCGTCTACACGTAGCGATTTTACCACTGCTCTACCTACACCTTTTGCTCTTTTGGCTTCCTTACAATCGAGTGTGCGGTAAGCATACATTTTCGAAGCCAAACCTACGAATTCCGTCATAATGGAATCACCGCATTCATCTTTTAAAACGCCCATTTCCTTCTTGTTTTTTATGGGCAGCTGAAACACGTTGTCAGCGCTATAGCAAGAGGTGTCGAACCAGTCACTATGTTGCCTCATGACGTCATAGGGGTTGCAGTGGCGAATGTGGTAAATGAATGAGTCCGTGTCCATATACAAAAGAGAGACGTCCTCAAAATGGCGTTTGGCAAACTCATAGTGGAATCGATACATGACCGATTTAGAAAAGTCTAAAATGACTTGACCCAAGTAAATGGGCTTATCCATGGTCACGCTGGTCTTACTCATTTCAATAGTAGCCAAATCCTCATCGATAATTTTGATCGATTTGAAATTTGGCTTGGCAATGTACCGCCGGGCACCCCACCGCCCCTCCCAGACATTCACCAATTTAATGTCACGGTATTTGCGGACATTCTCCATGGATTTGCCATAGATGCAGTTGTTCATTAATTTAAAAAAAATAATTTCAAACTGCTGTGTTGCCATTTGTCGGTGCTCTGTGTTGAGTCGCATGTATGGCTCAAGCCATGCTTTTTGAGCAAAAGAAATACCCCTGTGGATTTTCTTCAACACCAAGCCTTGGGCGAGGCATTGCACTAACATTTGGATATGTAGCACATACCGATTTTTGTTGTAAAGTGTGCCCATGAGTTTTTCAATCTTCACTTTACTGTCTGGGGGAACCATTTGCTCAAGACAGAATGGGAAATCGGCATGTTCATCATACAAGAATGAGGGATATTCAATATCCACTTCTAGCACATATCCACGGCCTGTTTCTTGGCTAGCCTTGATCACGTCAAATTCTGACACTTGTTTGTCTGTCAGCCAAGCAAACTTCCCATAGGGCAAAGGCTGACTCATGGCGTAACCGTACAAATTATTCACGTCATAGTACATTAAGTATGATTCTTGTTTGTCTGGTGAATAATCAGGCATGTAGACATTGTTTGCTTCAGCATGGCGTTGGTTAAGCGACACAAAGCCGCCACGAATGCCCTTTTCAAAAAATAGAACCATGTCTACATCAGTGAGTAAATCCAATTCCACTTGAGTGTATTTCAAAGCGGCATCGAACGAGAGCCCAGGACTCGTATAATAGTGAGCCGGGTCAAGACCGTAAATGTGTTGACACAACTCACGGAATTTTTCAAACACATCAGTGAGCAGCAATACATCCAGTTTTAGGTAATGCAAAGCATATTCACTTAGCGTGTTCATGTCAAACACTCGCCAAACTTGACATGCATGTGCATAGTCTTCATCGGAAACGGTACTGCGTGTTAGTTTCGAGTAAAATTTCTCTTGTGGTGGGAGTTTTCTTTGCTTTAACACGTCCCAGCTATTGCAGAAATCATACGGGAATATACCTTTCCGAATGCACAATTGAAATTGCTCAGGATCATTAAAATGCATTCTAGTATTTTTTAATTCCTCCTCATTCAAGCCATTCACAAGGCTGTCTAGCGAGGATGCCATAAACTTAAAGGAATCCAAAAATCGAATGCTAAAGTCGCTCAACCTCCCTGTCAGGGCTGTAAAACGCTCATGGTTTTGGGGATTAATGGTAAACGAGCCCTTGTTGACATGACCCAATTCACGAATCAAAAACTGAATGTCATAATTTGCCAGATTGTGGAAAAAGACACTGATGAAGCGAGGAGCTGGAAAGTTCAAGTTACATTTACTATGTGCAGCTCCACGAAACTCCCCCGTAAAGTGCGAATGGTCTCTGACTTTTTTCTCTCCACTTAAAATAGGCTTTTCGCAAATATGGCATGTCGTGGCATGCTCATACTGCTGCTGCTGTTCTGGAGATAGGCTCATGGGTACTGGGTGGTTTAGTAATTCCTGTACATGATCGACCAACTTGACAAGTTCATCCAAGAACCATCTGGCACAATCTGGCCCCTCGCGGTATTTGTAAACGGATTGTGTTGGGTCATAGGCACACACCACATTAAATCCTATGGCAAAAGGTTCATGTTTTTGAATGGGTGTGGTTGAGCTGATGGTGGGATCTGGTTCACATCCCGCCATGGGTGTGGTGAGTGCTTCGAAATCTGCATATACCACATAGGGAACAGTGCCACGCTTATGAATGTCTTTAAAGTTTAACACAGCCTTGTCCCCT
This sequence comes from Meconema thalassinum, assembly GCA_946902985.2. Lineage (NCBI taxonomy): Eukaryota > Metazoa > Arthropoda > Insecta > Orthoptera > Tettigoniidae > Meconema > Meconema thalassinum. The sequence continues at coordinate 342,549,776 of OX336392.1, forward strand.
TGTGGCAATATCAATCTCACCGCTTCCTGAGAAACGCAATCTACCCTATGACGTCCCAAAAGCGTAGGGGTTTTAAAATATTGCAAGCAACGGTCACAAATATGTTTTGGACGCTTGTCCTTGGACATTTGACTGCTTAGCAATCTACTCAAGCTTTTAATGAGGCAATAGTGATTCACCTCTCCTACAGATAAATATAAAAGATGAATGTGATGTCGTTTCGGTTCTTTTGTAGCATAAAGAGGACCCACAATCTCATCACCATCAAGGCCATAGACCATGAACGAAAAGTCTTGGTTATCTTGTTCAAACCTATGGATCTCGGTTAAGTCCATAGGGAACGATACTCGAGTTAAATTTAAAGTTTGTTTTAATTCATCAAACTTGTTCCTGTACATTCCTGGCCAACAACCATTATGTTGTACAGGCTGCAAACAGGCAGCCACACACCACAGAAAGCAATCATTGTCATGATTCTTTATATTGACCACTGCCTTTTTCGAAGCTATTGCTGGTGGTGTTTCAATAAAGCTAGACCCAGCATTCAACGGGTTGAATTGACAAATGTTGATTTGCAAATAATGAATTTTGTCTAAGGCTAGACCACTCGGTCCTTGTTGCAGTTTATCAAATTTTGATAGCAAGGCATTCACCACGTGGGTTTCATACCACTGTTCTAAATTATGGGCTATGAATAGCTCTTGCATTTTACTGCAAATATAAAATGTCTCTTTATGCTCTACGCCCTTCTTTTTATATATGAAATCGCACACCAGTTCTGTATTCACCTTTAAAGCCGTATGCAACCTTTGTGCTGTACAAATTTCAATTTTAAAAATTTCAAAACAAGATTCTAAAAATTCTTTGGGAATCAAACTTTTTCTAACATTGACCACGCGGCCAGAGCATACACGTGATTTGAAACAAGACTCAAGGGGCTCCCAAGTTAACGTATCCGCAGCAGTAAAAGACATTATTTTGAAAGAACACTCTCACCTGAGTTCTCAGCTGTAGACTGCTTGACAAGGGTTCCACTCTAAAGCCACTTGGTTTTCAACTGTATTTGCTATAGCAGTGAACCCTTTTTTTTCCAAATATCTAAAAAGAAATAAAATAATCCACCATAAGTATATCCATTCCATATAGTTTATGCATTTCATAAACAAAACAAAACCAAACAGGTTATATATTTAAAAAAAACAAATCTCACCTTCACGTGTAATGCTTTGCTATATTCCCGTCTCGTGGGCTAGTGTGGAAATGATTTCCTTTTCTGTCTTTCTCTCTTTCTTTAATATCGTTCACACACACACACGACAAGTAGGCTATACACGTTATCTGCAAACAAATAAATAAATAAAATCATTAATTACCTAATCAATAAATAATTGCATGTATTTATATAAAAATCAATAAATATATAAATAAATATATACCTACCCCACAACAAGGTTAAGTATTTTCCACCAACACCAAAACTGATAAACAAGGCCAAGTGTTTCACACAACGCTGTAGCGTGTTCAAAGGTAGTCACCTAAGTGCGAGTGGAAATGATAACGACATGTCTTTATATATCACATTGCATGTATAATCTTTTTTTTTCCACGCTTTGAACATTCTGTTATCAGGCACGTGGACAGCTAACGTCCCAGGTGAACACCTGTGGCGAATCAAATTTCACATGAACTTGCATTTTGTCACGTACGAAGCAAAACAGGATGTGACTTGTTAACATTTATCGCGCATGTGGACAGATAACGTCCCAGGCGAACACCTGCGGTAGATCAAATTTCACCTGAACTTGCATTTTGTCACGTACGAAGCAAGACAGGATGTCACTGGTTTAGCGTGCCTGTGGTTTCACACATGTGTTCACATGCCTTTCACACTCCCCTACCACCACGATGGTCAGATTATTTCACCTTCAAGCGTCATGGTCATTTTTTCCATTGCACCTGTTGTCAAGTCAGACCGGAGCCTTCCAATAAGCTCAATTGACCTTCACCTCCTGTAAGTTGGTTTTCTGTACTCGCTTCGACCAACATAGAATCAAGTTCTCATCACCGTTTACACGTTAAAGGTAAAAGGTGTGAAAAAACGCACCCTCGCTCTGTCATACACCGACCCGTCGAAATAGCGATTGATCTATTGAACACAGCCACCGTGGTCAGCGACACACACACACACACACACCCAGCCGTATCGTCTCTCTCAACCACCACGCTTTATAAACATTATAAACAGGTAACGGTAATGATTTTTTTTCAACATGTACGGCGTTAGGCCCTTTGTGAATTATTTTTTGGAAAAAAATATCTACCACACTCGAAAGGGGGCTTTAGCCCAAGTCCTAGGACACCTCGTACACGTCTCTAGCGTTATTGGTCCGTGAAATATCAGCAAAAATCACAAAAAACACGTGTTTACCCCAAAATCGAGTTTCCAAAATTTTTTAAGAAATATAACGAGTAGTCCATAGCAAAGAGGACGTCACTCCGAGTCCTTGGACCCGTCGTACATGCCTCTAGCATACTTGGTTCGTGAGATATAGCAAAAAGTTCAAAATCATGGTTTTCCCCCCCAAAAAACCGTGTTTCCAGATTTTCACCTTTTCGACACCTACATTCCCGTAAAGAGCACGACGAGACGAAAAAAACGAATCCAAGCACGCCCTCCTAGCATCACTCCTTCCATTCCAAGGTCGCAGGGTCTCACAACTTGCTAAGTGGAGCAGCTTTCCCCTTACCCCACTACTTACAAAACACAACTTTTTTCTCTAGAGACTTGAAATTTATTTTGGGGGTAGAGGGGATAGGGACCATTGATTTACGTAAAACAATTTTTTTTTGTAGAGTTCCTAGTTTCCAAAATATAGGATTTTCAAAATTCGAGTGTTTTCAAAAAAATATAAAAAATAAAAAAGTTTTATTACAAAATATAAAGGTCATAAAGACCATTCGTTTGAGCCATGGCACAACGTTCTATCCTGTTTGGTTTTCAAGCTATAGCCTATTTTCGAAAACGAAAAATTTTAAAAAATTTTTGAAAAATATAATACATGGTCCATAGGAAAGAGGACGTCAGCCCGAGTTCAACGATATGTCGCATGCCCATCGTTTCATGAAATATACATGAGAGTTCAGCGTAGCCGAGTGGCTCGTGTCACTATTTAGAAACCGCCTTACCCCCCTACTATCATCATCATCATCATCATCGTTTAGTATGTAGCTTCAGTAGTAGGAGTAGATTACGTTTCATCACCATTTTCAAAAAAAAATGGCACTACAGCCCATGAAGAGCCTAGGTCTACCGAGCGACCGCTGCCCAGCCATTTGGCCTGCAGATATTGGGGTGACGCGTGATCAGTTCATCGGGTCCCCTCGGCCGTTAATCTTGGTTTTCGTGATCGGGGCGCAGCCTCACTGTCAGACAGCTACTCAATTGTCCTCACGAGACTGAGTGCACCCCGTCATCACCATTTTTACTACCACCCAAATTATTATGGTCGATGACCTCGATGTTAGGGCCCTTAAAACAGCAATTATCATCGCTTATAAATATGGCTTCAAACATAGGAATAAATACAAAATATAATTGAGTCATTTATTAAAATCCCTATTAAACCGACAGTGGTGGCAGCGTTAGGTCATGGGGCCGAGCTCTCTGCTGACTCGGTAGACGCGTGGATTCAAGCCCTATCGTCGGCCGTCCTTAGGATGGTTTTCCGTGGTTTCCCCATTTTCAATTCCATGCAAATGCTGGGACGGTACCTTCTGAAAGGCCACGGCCGCTTCCTTCCACATCCTTGTCCAGTTTCATTCACCATCACTCATTTTATCTCTCTTTAACTCCCCGGCCGTGGTGGCTACCTCATGCCCCACTGGCATCGGGAGAGCGTGCGCTCAAATCCCACCTCGACCGTCCTGAAAATGGTTTTCGTGGTTTCCCATTTCACCACCAGGAAAATGCCGGGGCGGTTCCTTTCAATAGGTCCACGGCCGATTTCCTTCCAATATCTCTTCCCTGACCTGCCCTGAAAAGAAAAGTACATGGTCATTGGCTGCATTAATGAAAATGAAAATCCACAGCCTGCTTCCAGTCGACCGACTGAATGAATGAAGCCCCCATCTAGCGGCGAGGATATGAAATATGCCGGCTGCCGAAGCCTGTCGCACTCCCATGGGGCAATGATTAAATGAATGACAGATGAAATGAAATGAGAGTGGAGAGTGTTGCTGGAATGAAATTGTGACAGGGAAAACCGGAGTACCCAGAGAAAAACCTGTCTGCCTCCGCTTTATCCAGTACAAATGTCACATGGAGTGACCGGGATTTGAACCACGGACCCAGCGGTGAGAGGCTGGCGTGCTGCCAGCTAAGCCACGGAGGCGGCTGCTTTAATAAAATTATTATATTAACTCCTATCATGAGGTTGGCGTCAGGAAGGGCATCCGGCGTAAAAAAAATTTGCCACAAAGTCTTCCATCACATCTCATCCCCGACCCCGTTGGAAATTTGGAATAATTAAAAGCAATTAAAAGCACTATTAATACTATGTAGCCCAGCTGGACCAGCTACCTCATATCATGGGATATTGGCGTATTCCTGTCACCATGTTAGTTAAAAGTCGTAATTGAATAACATTTTAATTTCGGTTACGTAATCAATTTTTGCTCATCTCGGTGTTTGATAGAGCGAGCCGCGTATCGCGTGGGACGAGCGAGTCTGTGTGGTTCACGTATCCACATATTGCGCTAAAAATTACAGCTTAATCTGTTTCCCAGATATATGCAACGCAGTTAAATTTTATCCTCGTCTGCGTACGGATTAGGAAAAACAAGTAGTTCCGTGAAGAACTATACAGCCTATTTTCATATATCCTGCTCACGTTAATTGCCTCTATCAACATACAAAATTTCAGTTTAATTGCTGTAAGAGATTCGTAGATATTGAGAACCGTCTAAATATTTCAGATGGTCGCCAGGTTGGATTTTTATTTTTGTACTATTATATTAAGATTATTGTGTACGTGTGGTATTCAAACATCAATCGCATGATTAGAACACAAGAACTAAAAACGAGATTTTAAAATTACGCAGACCAGCCATCTTGTGATTATGCAAACAATTGAAATAAATTACATGCCAGTGGATCAACATTTGTGTAAGCATTTAACGTGCAACGTTTCACGGCACTCGGATAGTTAATTCGCGAGAAACGTCCATTTAAATATTTATACTTCGCGTCGCCGCCATGTTGGATTCGTGCTCACCAGGTTACTTAAAGTCCTATAGGTGAACATATGTTCATAGTCTCTATGAACATAAAAAATTCAGTTTGGTTGCTGTAAAAGATTAATAGATATTGAGAACCGTCTAAATATTTCGGAAGCTCGCCATTTAGGATTGTTATATGTATAGGCCATGGAGTTATGTGCCATTCAAGGACACTTATTGCCTAGGTTCATTATTCAAACTTTCACTTCGATCGCATGATTACGACACAAGAAATAAAAACTTAATTTTAAAATTTCGCACAGCCGCCATCTTGAGGTTATGTAAACAATTGAATTAAATTAGATGGCAGTACATTACAATCTGCAAAATCATTTACTGTACCACATTTCACTGCGCTCAGTGAGTTAACTCGCGAGAAAAGTCTATTAAAATATTTCAAATTCGCTTGGTCGCCATGTTCGTTTTGTACTTTACAGGTTTATGAGTTATACATAGGTAAACTTGTATCAGTACCCTTTATCACCGTACAAAATTGCAGGGTGATATCTGTAATAGTTTCGGAGATATAGAATGTCAGTGAAATATTTCGCACAGCCGCCATTTTGAGGTTATGTAAACAATTGAACTAAATTAGACTCCAGTGCATTGCAATGTGTATAAACGTTTGCTGTACCAAGTTTCATTACGTTTGGATAGTTAAATCGCGAGAAAGGTCTATTTAAAAGTCTCAACTTCGCTTGGCCGCCATGTTGGTTTTGTAGTCACCAGGTTTTTGAAAGACTCATAGTTGAACATCTAGTAGTGTTCTTTATCACCGTACACAATTTCAGGGCGATATCGGTAATAGTTTCGGAGATATTGAGTGCTAGTGAAATATTTCGCACAGCCGCCATGTTGGATTGGTGAGACGTAACAAAAATTGAAGGGCACGGTCGAGGTCGCCGAGAATAGTGCTATGAACTTACTGAGTTTTACTGAAATCGCTCTAGCCGTTTAGATTTTATTAGAGAGACACACACACACGGACAAAAGGTGATCTCATAAGCGTTTTTTTTTTTTTTTTTCCAAAATTGAAAATAGGCTAATAATATGAAAAGTGAATTTTGTAGAGAATGATTAGTGGAACTAGACAATCCACTAATGGGGCCCAGTAGCATGGATTGAATTCCTAATGAACGGGTTTCTCAAACTGTCAGCAAGTTATCATGTTCTATTCAAAGCTTAGGCCTATTGTATTGCATTCTTACAAATTATAACTTACCTGGCAAAATTTGATGGAGATATGGTTAAATATTGTTATATTAATTACAATAGGTGATTTATCGATGTAATTATCTGATTACTTGATCATTTAGTGTAATAATCCCCCCAGGGGTTCACAAATAGTGGACGTGGGTTGCCGACCACGGGATCCCAGCTGGGTCCGGCATTGCTACCACTTTCTTATGCCGGGCTCCTCTCCTGTCATCTTTCCTGTTGACCTCACTTGGTCAACCCTTGTTCTCTTCCAACCCCGATGGTATTAGGGTATCCGAGGCCTAAGGATTCTTTCATTTTTTGCCCTAATTGGCCCTTGTCTCATCTCTTCTTTTTCTTTTCATGGTATCTCCTGCCTTCTGCTCAAGGCTCTAAAGGAGACAGGGTGTGTATAGCCCCACCACTTATGGTGTACTCTGTATGATCCTACATCCTCAGGGGCTCATGGCTAGTGAGTTTCGAAGTTAGTGACCCTAAAGATTTCTTGAGCTGGGTCCAGTATTTACCCTATCTTTTTAGTGCCTCGGGTGGATCCACTCCTCTTTCCTATCTGCCTCTCATGGCTCTTCTTCCATCTATGTCCCTCAGTCCTCATTCTCATAGGGTTAGGGACATACCCTTTTCTGCCTATCTTTTGCTTACCTTTCTCCTTTTGTTTTCCACTCCATTTCTTCTTCTTGTTCTTCTTTGTAAGTTAATTATTAGCTTATAGTTGTAGCTGTCATAAGTTAGTAGGTTTATTTCCTTATCATTTTTCATTTTCACCCAAATAATAATAATAATAATAATAATATCGTATGCATCAGAAACCTTAATCATTGGTGGCAAATCTTTAACCAAAGAGATTGAAAAACAAGAAAGAAAAATTTTACGAAAAATTTTTGGCCCAGTTTTTATAGAGGGAATCTGGAGGAAAAAGTCATCCCAGGAAATATATCGCCAATGTGAAAAAATGTCTCATACTTTTCGGAAAAGACGATTGAAATTTTACGGGCACATTATCAGAATGAACAATGGCAGATTGACTAAAAGAATTCTCAACATGGCCCTCTCACTAAAAACCAAGAACAGCTGGCTACGTGAAATTGAAACAGATCTCCAGGAAATCAACATTTCAGACAATATTATATAGGACAGATGCAAATTCAGAACCCTAATCGACAATCACCAATTTGAAGACAAACCCAACACAAGGGCCACCATAACTTGGACAGAAGACAGAAGAAAGGCGCTCAGCGAGAGTATGAAGAGATTTTGGAAGGAAAAGAAGGCCAACACATCAGCTAAACAGGTTCAACCGTGCTCCTGAGTCGGGCATAACGATGCAAGAAGAAGAATATCGTATGATTTCGGGTGCCAGGTGCAAGCTTTGTTATTTGACACCCAGAGGGCAGCATGCATGTCGATGTTGTCGTTTCTTGGAACGCTATGAAAGTCAAGGAGGTTAGATATCTTGGCTCATTGCCACATAGTGCTTTCTAGTAGAGAATGGAGTAACTTTGTATTGGCGGAAAATCCCGAGATTAATTTTGCCATTATGAACACGGCTTAATAAATTCAAATGAGTTCTTTAACATGCCAACGAAGTACGACATGCGTGCCGTGATTTTTGTCGCGTTTCAAAAATCCCTTACCACGGCTAGGTGCGAAGCTGTAAGCTTGGGGTTGGTAGTCCGACACGATGACCACTCAGCCACCGTGGAAAGCTTAACCCAAATAATTAGGGGTCGATAACCCAAATGTGAGGCCCCTTAAAACACAAATTATAATCATCACCATCATCATCATCATAGCCAGCTTATGGAAACAAAGCAAAATGTGTTAAAGGATCTTCTACTTCAACAACAAGTAGTGAATGTGGGAATCATTTTACGGCACGTTAACCTCCACACAGACCCGAACATCAGAGAGACTGTTTAGTTATTGAGGTGTATACAGCAGTATTTCCGTCGCTGATATGTGATATCTGTTTCAGGTGTACCTAGTACTACGAGGACACGGCAAGCTTGATGATGGCTCTGGTGCGACACCCAAGCCTCCCACCGCCAAGTTCCTGGCACGACCTCGAACTGGCAACTCCCAGTGTGCACCCAGCACCCACTCGTCCACCGCGGGGCAGCTGGAGCATGGTGGACTGGGAGAACTGGACGTCCAGGTGAGATTCCAACCAATCTTCAACCGTATTCCATAGTAGTATTAATTCCAGACAACATTACCTAAAAGCCTACTTTTGAACATCAAAATCCCCCAGGGGCTCACGACTAGTGGACGTGGGTTGGTGACAACGGGATCCCAGCTGTGTCCGGCACTTACTTGTGCCAGGCTCCGTTATGCCATCTTTCCTGTCGACATCCCTTGGTCAACTCTTGTTCTCTTTCGACCTCGATGGCATTAGCGTATCCGAGACCTAGAGATTATTTTCCATTCCCACATTAATTGGCCCTTTTTTCATCTTTCCCTTAGACCTGTTCTTGTACTTCTCATGATATTGAACCCTTGTAAGAAGCTTTTATGAGACTCTTTTTCGGGGTAGTGTTTCGGTTCATAACGAAGTTGCTAAAGGGCGCTTCTTATCAACATACAAGGTAACATAGTCCAAATATATGGCATAAAGAAAGAAAAGTGAAGCCAAATTAACAGAAACAAATTTAATATCAGATCAAAAATGAAAACAAAGTAAAACAACTCCCAATCTTACACCCTCAATTAAATCATGAATATACACAAAAATATCTCTCCCAGAGATTTCCACAAATTCAGTACCTGTGACTTGGCCTGATAAAATCTACTTCTCCAAACCATGTGCCTGAGTGATGTGAATGCATGCAGTACTTATACGTGATTCGCGACCATCATGCGAAGCCGTCAAGTTACGAATCCGTATGTTAATGAGATAGAATAGCAATGAGAACTCAACATTACAAGAAAATACAATACCGACACTCGCTAGCTTAAAATATTTACAACAAAGTTTCCGTATGAAATCTGGACCCAAGTGCCACGGCACAACAAAGATTGCCTCAAAAACAGGACTTCACAAAATAACACAAGTATGATTAACGTGACCACTTAACTACAAAAGAAACAGACCAAAATGACCGGGTGTCATTTTACATAGGGCACAACAAGGTGTCATCAAATTACATGCATCAAAGGTCAAAAAAATGAATAAAAACACAATGCTCAAAAAATGCACTTATTTACAATACAAACATTTTCATTTTGACGTAACACATGAGATTAACGTGCTGGCATGAAGATCTTCCCTTTAACATTTCAAGGCTTTTAAACTGGACAGGCGATCAACTTTAACTTGGTCACGGCCTGGCCGTTTCCCCCTGCCTAATTAGTGTCTCGAAATAACTTAGACCAGAGCTCAGTGTGGACCGTCGCTGCTACTTGTCAATAAGCCACCTGTGTCAATAATATCTCAAGCCAGGCCTTTGCATGGCACAAAGACAACGAAGAATTCACAGCTGTCACCCAGCTAAGTGTGTGTGTCACAAATGCAATATCTCATTAATTACCCTTGGAATTACAAGATTCAATAGGACTGGTCGGGGTCTCCATAGAGCATCACCCGCCATTCGAAGTGCAGCAGTCAAAAACTTGGTCACCACGTGCCAATCTTCTGCGCAAATTTCGCATAACACACAACATGACACACAAACACACAATATCACACGTATGGGTTTGACAATCACCTAAAATAATCACATAAATATTTTCCACACTCATCGCGCGTCTGATCTAAGCTTTCGACCGAAGAATCAAAATAATGCTATCAAAATTAAAACTCATACTTCAAAATAAGAACGGATGGTTCTTTCAAAATGTCTCAACACCGGCAACTCATTACAAGCCTATTCAATCAAAAGACAGCAACAAAGATAGCTCATTTCCCCCATATCTAATTATATATCGTTTCTCTAATGCAGCTTCATTTATCACCCGAGCCGTAACTCACGTCCACGCAAAGCCAAAATATTCGCAACATGTACGCGTATAGTACATGGATTACATTACAAAAATAAAATACAATTAAATCGACTAGTGGTCACACATCCTCCCACATTTATATCTGAGTGTCGGAAACACTACATTTACCAAAACTAAATTAAAACACATAAGAAAAAATATATACAATGTTCCCATGCCAAATTCTATCTACATAATTGAATAAATCCAATGTTTATTACTCAACCATATCAGCAACCTCACTTCAGCGTACGTCACCACTCATGACCCAATCGGAAGTTTACTCAGCCATCATCATCGCTGCGGTAAATCGAATGTTCATCGCCCCAGCAATTGGCCTCGTACCAACCATCTTGAAGTTTTCTTAATGATGAAAATAAATGTTTAAATTAATTCAAAATACACTACAATATCCTACTATAATTGCGATCAGAGTTACTAACTTCACTCATAGTACTATGCAATTACTCTCGACGACAATTTCCCTAATTAGCAATTTATGCTCTAATTTTACACGCAACTTATCACACGCTGTAAATGTTTCACAGTAATACTTAAAGTGTTTGAAAATGTTAATATAGTCAGACCAATTCCTGCTCAAATAATTAAGTTCAAATGCAGAGTATCTCATCATAGATTCAAATTATGAAGTGTTGAACTATCTCCGCAAAGATGCAAATTATAATCACCTGTCTCCTCAGAGACTCAAAATAGAAGTTTCAACCTGCCTCCGCAGAGACGCAAAATAGAATCAAACGTCTCCCCCGAGGCCACAAATTAGAATAATGTTAGGCTGGCACAGTGACCTCATTTATACAGAACTGGCAGATATAACAGGAGTGGGGACTATACATTTATAACATATCTTAGAAATTGGCGAACAGACTTGCGGGTGGTATCATTGTTCTTCTCTCATCCTACAGGTTACCATTCTGCCATGCGGAATAAAATTCCACCGTAGATTAATTCAATACAGATTTCCCTCGCTTTCTGAACCTACGCTGATTTTCCCGCCTTAGAAAGCATCATATCTCCGACTCGTTGATTCAAGTTCAATCCGTTGCTCCAGCCGCGACGACTCCACCCTCTTGACGTCACGAATCCTCTGCCATCTCGCTTGCTCGTACTCTACGCTCTCTCTCTTGTCTGCTCGAGCAAAGGTGTTTAGGTTCCCTACGTCATCAGGGGAAGCCAAGCTCTCCGCTCAACGATCTCGTCTTCCAGAAAATATTCAAACATAACTTGCTTGCTTCAAGTGCTCGAAATCTTGCGACATAATATGGCTCCTTCAACCGGCCTTACTGGTACCCCCAATACAGCATACAATAAAACATGAACAATTATTATATGATAATAATAATCAAGGTTCAATATATCCTGCCTTCTGGGAAGACTCTAAAGGAGGCAGGGTGTGTATAGCCCCACTACTGTGCACACTGGATAGTCTACAACCTCATGGGTGCACGGGTGGTGAGTTCGGGAGTTGGCGACCCCGAGGGATTCCTAAGCTGGGTCCGTTTCTTCCTCTTTTTGCAGTGCGTTTGGGGTGGACCCTTTCCTCTTTCCCTTTGTCATCCGCCCTTCATGGCTCTATTCCAACTAAAGTGCCACCACTCTGTATAATTTACTCTTCTCGGCTGTTTCAGGAGGAGTTCCAGAGGCTGTACGGTCAGCTGGACATGCTCAAGGAGAGGAACATGCGACTAGGGAACCGTCATCTCGCTGCCAAGATCTCAGCCATGCAGGAGGCAGCACGTCAACCTGTCATCGAAGAGGACATCACCCCTATCACTGAACACCTACAGCCCAACAATGTACTGGCGGCTGTAGTCCCATCCAGTGAAGTCTCCGGAGGGTTGCTACCGGGAAGTTCTAGCCCTCCCCAATCCAGACATAGTTCCATCAAGTCCACAGCAGCCATAGAGTGTGCTGAAGCGCCAACCACGGTGACAACAACAGCAACGACGGAGGCAGAACCTCCTCCCACTCCAAACCCCGATATAGAACTCTCAAGTACTTGCAAGAAGAGCAGTGGTCGTCGTAAACGTAGCCGTGCTGCCGGATCGGCAGCCGATGCTGCCTCCTCATCAGCCGGTAGCGCGGACGCTACTAGCCCTGGCGGTGAACACAAAAAGAGTCGAAACCTCAAGTCAGGCCATGCGAGGACGCATGCTATTATCATTAATTTGGACGATAAGAATCGTTTCACTGAAGAAGTGACTGTATAAGAGTAAACATTCAACGATTAATCTTATTACTAAAAACTCTCGATTGAATTTATTTACTTTTAAAAAAGACAATTTATTGTATGATCGTGAAAGTGAATTGAATACATACGATGAAATGGGTTGTCCAGTTCTAAAATACGCTAATTATATTTCAGTTACAAAAAAACTCCACAAGTTTTGAAGTAGTTGTAAAGAAAGAAAGAAAGAAAGAAAAATAGCACATGCTTTGGCTGCAATATTGGAAAATAAATGTGTGGATGTAATTCATAAGATTCAACTTACCATTTAAGAGGGGGTGTATTGAAAATTTAGGCATTTTGAAATATAAACTAGTTCTAAATTTCATTTTTGTGGTTATTGGAAAGCAACCGCTTAGCTATTTTGAAACACCAGATCCTTCGAAGTTGACCAACATTGGGTGTATTGAGATCTTGAAAAGGAAACCGAGACGGGCAACGGCAAGCAGTTGGCTGAAGGAAACAAAGAGTGTGCATTTACTCAAAGAACTTATTTTTTGAAATTCTGAATTTTTGTATTCCGTAATTTTTGTTCATTATTATAATTATTAATTTTATTTTTTGTTTTATTAATTTTAGGCATTTTTAAAGAAAATCATGATTGACCTCTAAATTTTTAAATTCTTCTAAATTTTTATAATATTATCTTTGTTAAAAGGGGGCAGATGACTTAGCTGTTCCGCCCCCTAAAGCAACAATAACTCACTAACTAACTAAGGAACTAAAGAAGAATCGGATAGGGACTGACCACTTTACCACAAATAAATTCAAGCTAGGGGAGTCTCGCTTGGAGGTGGCAGAAAATGATATTATTATTATTATTATAAATAATATTAATAATAATAATAATAATAATCCCGACTGAATGTATATACTTTTCGAAAAGACAATTGCATAACGTAGACCTTAAGCTTTCTGAATTCTGTAAACCATGAACCGTGGAAAGCATTCACCAAACCGTTCTTTCAATTTGTTATTCGTGACACCATCATACTTTTCAACTTTGTATATTGAATCATCCAATTAGGATGTCATTGACAAGGATATATTCTCCTGGACAATTAACAGCTAATGTTTTACCATAGGACAAGTCTCTTGACGGTCATGAAAATATTGTCTCTTCGCTTGGAAGCGTTGTGAAATTAGAAGCAATGAATTTAAGAGGTTTAATTAGGCAGTGAATGTTTGCAAAATGGAAACTATTATTATAGTTTTAAGATTCAAGCATGAGTAACGGAGTTTTAAATCTGAAACAAACAATAGTTTAGTTCAAATAACTTTCTATAACCTTGACCTGACCATAGTCATTTCTTCTACCGGCATCATCCCTAAATCATTGGCTCGCAATCTAGAAATATTGGGAATACATCCTGGTCTACATATCACCAAGCAGAAGGCCGTCATCTTGGAGACCTATTCCATTGTTCGCTCGTTTCTCAATGTGCCACCTTAAGAGAATTAGCCAAACCGTCTTGCAAACAAGCCGACGATATGTTGATATGTCCCACTTATGTGGTGAAATGAATGTGATAATAATAATAAGAAGAAGAAGAAGAACAAAAATTCGACCTCGAATTCTTTGACCCACAATTGATCATTTTGATGTCCGCAATGAAGAATATGTTCATAAACAGCAGTACTAATATGGTGTGAAACTCAACTAACTTATTTTGTTTCATTATGGTGGAAAGACTTACAGTAGCTGCGGATTTTGAAAACGTATCCCATTCTCACAGTAGTAAAATAGAATTGTATGTTTTAGAACTGGACGGCTTAAGAACCCCTGTTTCAGGCTACCGTCCGCTTGCCCACCATCATGTAGCCCACTCTTCCACGCACAAGAGGCGTTAAGCCAGGACCAGCTGGTGCGACTGACGCTGACGGTGACGTTTGGGCATCCCGCCTCTGAGCCCCCGGCGCCTGCCCGCGCGTCTCCCTTGCGCAGCTAGCACGCTTTGTACATAGGCTTTATCGTGACCAATAAATATTATACCCTGTCTGTGATACTCCGCTGACTTTCTTTCACCCTGCCATTCCATACTGTCACTGTTCTTTTTCATAGGTTAAGGTTAGAAGCATGGCAACCTCTTGCTGGTGGGCCATTGCATGGAATCTATCGCCTACTGTCGACCAAAATACTATGTGCACTCGAGTTTGAAGGTTATTTGTGAAGTAATCAATAGACCTACATAAAATCCAACAACATCATCATTTTCGTCGTTCTATTTTACGTTAGTTCATGTAGGTTTGGAATGTTTAATTTATATTTTAATATTTTTATCGCAGTTGAAACACAAAATGAGCCTGTTTTTAAGCGCGTTTCAACCATGCGTTACATTTAAGAATTATTATCTCACGAAGAAATGTTGCGTCTCATCAACATCAAAAGGGAAGCCTATCTATCTCATCTTCAAGACCCATCCTCAAATACGATGAAAGCTCTGTATTTAGAACTCAAGAGTAAGTGTCAGACACAAATAAGAGAGATAAAGAATACTTGGTGGCAGCGGAAAGCTGAGGAACTTCAGAGGCTATCTGATACTCGTGATCTGAGGAACTTCTATGCAGGGATTAAAGAGATATATGGCCCACTTCGTTCTTCATCAGGTACACTAAAAAGTGCTGACAACTCTGCCACTCTTACTGACAGCCATGATATCTTAGAGCGTTGGAAGGAACATTTCTCCATCCTTCTAAATCGTCCCTCAACAGCTGCTGAAGACTTCCTTCGTGATGTGCCGAAATATCCTGAACAACCATGGATGGCTGTACCTCCTTCTTACACGGAATTCAGTGTAGCTCTCATTCAAATGAAACCAAGAAAGGCACCTGGCCCAGATAACATCCCACTGGAATTAATTCAAGCTGGAGGTCAGTCCCTCAAAATGCGGATTTTCACTCTTATTCTCAAAATTTGGGAATTAGGAGAAGTACCTGGTGACCTAAAGAACGCCACTATCATCACAATCTTCAAGAAAGGTGATCGTAGTGTTTGTGGCAACTATCGCGGTATATCGCTACTATCTACTGTGGGTAAAATTCTCGCCAGAATTTTACTTAACCGCCTTCAGGTTATCTCAGAAAAGATCCTCCCCGAGTCCCAGTGTGGATTTCGATCTTCCAGAAGCACAACTGACTTGATTTTCTGCATAAGACAACTACAAGAAAAATGTAGTGAGCAACAGAATCCACTCTTCTTAGTCTTTTATGATCTGGAAAAGGCCTTTGACTCAGTTCCAAGATCTGCTATGTGGGCGGTGCTACAACGCTTTGGCTGTCCTCGACGCTTTGTTGATCTAATCCAAGCTCTCCATGATGGCATGACCGGTCAGGTTTGTCAGCAAAATAAGATCTCTGACGAATTTCCTATCACTAATGGACTGAAACAAGGCTGCGTACTTGCTCCAACACTGTTTGCATTGTATTTGGTTGCAATGCTCTATAAATCGCCCACAAACATCCCAGGTGTAGATGTCAGGTACCGATTTGATGGAGGGCTCTTCAACCTAGCTCGATTTTGCTCCAAGAAGCTAACTCAGGTTACGAAGATAACCAATATGTTGTATGCAGATGATGCAGCATCGCCTACACTCACGCCAGTGGAGTTGCAACAGACTGTTAATTGCTACAAGAATGCATGTGAACGTTTTGGTCTCACCATTAATGTTCAGAAGACCAAGGTTCTGGCACAACCCTCACCAGGCACTTCCCTTCCGCACTTCAACATTTCTATCTCAGATACTCCATTGGAGCAGGTAGACCACTTCTCGTATCTGGGCAGTCTGCTATCTGTACACGGCAATTGTGGGCAGGATGTTGAGAAGAGAATCGGTGCTGCCCATGCGGCATTTGGGCGACTATCGCACCGGGTCTTCTTGAATAAAGATCTGACCGTGAAGACGACGCTCATGGTGTACCAAGCTGTTGTCATCTCAACATTGTTGTATGGCTGTGAAACCTGGACCCTCTATCGACATGACTTCCGAAAGCTTGAGCGCTTCCATCAACAGAAACTTCGATCCATCCTTAAGATAAAGTGGGAAGACCACATCACCAATCTTGATGTTCTTGAGAAAGCGCCTGCTAATAGTATAGAATCATCCATCATTGGTCATCAACTTAGATGGATTGGACATGTCCATCGGATGGATGATACGAGACTACCACGCCAGGTTCTGTATGGTGAACTCACCTCCGGCACCAGACCTCATGGAGGCCCTAAGAGACGTTACAAGGACCAATTTGAGCAGAATATGAAGTTGACAGGTCTCAATCCACAAACCTGGGACCAGCTTGCTAAAGACCGTTCAACTTGGCGCCAGACCATCCCGGCTGCTGTCAAAATGTTTGAAGAAGAACGTCGTAGAATTGTTAAGGCCAAGCGACAAGCACGAAAGCTCCGTGCAGCACAGCCACGCCCTCCACCAACAGTTCTGTGTGATCTGTGTGGACGTTTGTTTCATGCACGCATTGGGCTGTTCGGTCACCGCAAACATGCCCACAGACCTCAACCTTAGATTATTTTAGACTGTTTTGGAAGAAGATGTATACTCGGAAACGAGTTAAAGCCGACGATTATCTCACAAACCCATCATCAAATCGAATTCAAATTTTAACACAATATACATTGGAATGTTGTATACCTGGTTTATTAATTTCAAAATTTTGTGTGTTCAAGAACGAAAGGTGTTATCATTTTTGTAAGGTAACTTTTTCTCGGCTCGGGGTCGTTGGAAAATGTAGTTCTTGGTTGCGTTGTAATCCTTATAGATCAAAAGGTTATGCCGTTTGACTGTGAAATACATACATTAATTCACTTATTTTATATCGGTTTGTATATGTACGGGGAATTAAGACATGGTTCACCGACTAGCCGCTCCGGGAAATGCAGTACAGCGTTGCTGATATGGAGCCCATCACTTTCGAGCGAGGCGCACCATGACGCGTGATGGAGCCCATCTTGGCAACGCTGTACCGCTTTCACCTGAGCGGCTAACTGGTGAGCCATGTCTTAATTCCCCGCACAAATACAACCCGATATAAAATAAGTGATTTAATTTACTTTTTTCACATTCATAGAGCATACCTTATTGATGTATAAGGATTACAACACGACCAAGAACTACATTTTCAAACCACCCCGAGCCGAGAAAAAGTTACCTTACAAAAATGATAACAACTTTGTTTCTTGGACACACAAAATTTTAAAATGAATAAACCAGTTATACAACGTTCCAATGCATATTGTGTTAAAATTTGGATTCGATCTGATGACGGGTTTGTGAGATAATAATTCTTAAATGTGACGCATGGTTGAAACACGCTTAAAAACGGGCACTTTTTGTGTTCCAACTGCAATAAAAAATATTAAAATGTAAATTAAAATTCCAAACCTACATGAACGAACGTAAAATAGAACGACGAAAATGATGATGTTATTGGATTTTATGTAGGTCTATTAGTTACTACACAAACAACCTTCAAACTCGAGTACACCTAATATTTTGGTCGACCGTAAGCTAAGGGATTCTTTGTGATGGTCCAGCAGTGAGGTAGTAAGGGGCCTTGCCTTATGAAGTTCTATTTCTATGTTCCTTTTACTATAGTGTGTTGTTTTTAGAGAGTATCTGTTTGTTGAGAGAAGTTGGAAGGCTTGATGTGAATGAATATGGATATATAAATGGTGATGGAGGTTATATCTTCTTGGGATGATTTTGTAGGTTTGGTTATGTTGAAAGATGTAGTAACAAGAAAAATAGAATGAAGCCAGAGTTATGTTTTACAAGTATTGATTCTCTTTCCTCTTTGTGCTTTAACAACCACCACCCCGAAAATTAGTACAGTTACAATACTCACCCTTTCAGGACTACTTGCGGTGCCCACCTTCACGTGGCACACTTTATCATGGAGTGTGTGGACCTGGCCGATCTGTGAAGAACTCTCAAACTGCCTAACACCCTCTCCCTTGTTCTATGTGATGACGGGCCGTCAGCATACATCGTTATCCGGTTCATGAGAGAGAGTGACTACTTCTTTTAAGTTTTAAAAATAATTTAAGACTTTTAGTTTAGTTTCATTATATTTTTAGCCTACTTTTCACATTTTGCAAAAATGAGGAAAAAGTAGTCTTATGAGATCGGGCAAATGTGTGTGTGTCTGCCTGTCTGTCTGTCTGTCTGTCTGTCCTTCTGTCTGTCTGGCTGTGTGTGTGTCCCCCCCTATCAACTCCTAAACGGCTGCAGGAATCCAAACGAAATTTGGTAGGAGTAAAGATCTATACCTGAATATCTCACGGCCATATTTGAAAATGATGTCAGTGCTACCAACTGCTGAAAAATCGCGATTGAAATTTGAGCTCCATGTTGGATATCATGGAAGGTATGAATGGGAGCTATTTCATAATTGGCATACGTATAGATAATAATATTTCAGTTAAATTTCCAGGAGGCCATGCATGGCAGTGTTGCCAAAATGATTCTAAGCCTGCTGATAGGTCTAATTTTAAATGCATATAACTTCTATACTATCAATTGGATTTCAACCAAATTTTGTATGTAATATGTGTACATAAACAGATATGACTGGGCGTATTCGTACGAGCCACCAGGGCTGCCAACTGTCAATAAATGTTAACTCTATTCTTTTATCCAAATACCAATATATCAGAAAGTATGCAAGCCGACAGCTTTAAACTATGCACACGTATAGTACCTGACATTCTAAATTAATTTGGAGTAACTTATGTACATCAGTGCTACCAACATGATTCTAAGACTGCTGATAAGACCAATTTTTAAATACATGTAACTTCTATAATATCAATTGAATTTCAACCAAATTTCGTATGTGCTATGTGTACCATAACAGATATGACTATGCTTATTCTTAAGAGCAACCAGGGCTGCCAACTGTTAATACATGCTGTCTCTATTTTTTACCCAAATATTAATATATCAGAAAGTATGTAAGCCAACAGCTTCAAACTTTGCACAAGTATAGTACCTAACATTCTAGATTAATTATGAGAAACTAATATACGTCAGTGCTGCCAACATGACTCTAAGCCTGTTGATAAGTCCAATTTTCAAATACATGTAATTTCTATACTAACAAATGGGTTTCATCCAAAACTGGCACAGCAAGATATCATAATATTTCAGATTATTTCTGACCAACGCATGCGTGACATTGTTGCCAACATGATTTTACGCGCGCTGATAGATCCAATGTCTAACTGCATGTAACGTCCATGCTACCCATTGGACTTCAACCAAATATTGTATTCTGTATCATAAGAGATGGAACTAAGAATATATTCAATCACCAGGGCTGCCAACAGTAGTGTACTATTAGGCTACAGGTATATTTCGAACTAATTAGAAATTTCGATATTACCCACTTAATTTCGCTATTTTTCTAGATAGGTCTATATAGATTGGCATGAATCTTAAATTTTAAGAAAAGTAGGCTCTTTAGTTCGTCACGGAACTTCTTGTTATTGTTCAAAATGCCTTATTTGTATTATAGGTTTTTTGTCTTGTTGTTCCTTTTTCAACGTTTCCACTTCTTTTATCCAAATAAGGCATTATTATTAGCACTCACTGTCTGTTTTTTTTCAACCATTTTCGTTTTCATCCTCCTGGCAGTGGGCTATTTTATCTTCATTTCAATTCATATATTTTCATTAGGGGCCGATAGCTTGCTACGGTGGGTGAGTGGTTAACGTGTCGGTCTACTAACTCCAAGCTCGCAGGTTCGCTCCTGGCCGTGGTACGTGTTTTTTGAAAGGCGGCAAAAATTTACGACACGCATGTCATACGATGTTGGCATGTCAAAGAACCCATTTGAATTCAGTAAGTGGTGTTGATAATGGCAAAATTAATCTCAGGAGTTTCTGCCAACACAAAGTTCCACATTTAACTACTAGGATGCGCTATAATGTTCAAGGAGCTTATACAGTTTATCTAACCTCCTGGACTTTCATGGTGCTTCAAGGAACAACTAAATTTGACATGCAAGCTACCCTCTGGGTGTTACACACCTGATTCGGTCCTGGGTTGATATCCACATCTCCACTGAGAGCCACAGACAACATCTAGGTTATCGGCCCTTAATATATACGAGGCCATACAAGAGAGAAACGTAACATTATGAACGTAGGGTATGTACCGTAAGCGAATTTGTATTATGTTATAACGTCAAGTCTGAGAAATTTCATTATCTGGGGGAATACACAACTGCGTGACGACAGCACTGCCTCAGTACTTGGCTCCGAAAGTTTTGGCACCTACGATATTAAGTTGCTGTATAATTGTGTACGAGTGCGGTGGTCTTTTGCAGTGTTCAGAAATATTAATCTTACATAGTGTGCCCAACATATTAACCCAATATAAGCACGGAGTGGTAACTCCGCGAGCACTGCATGTTATCGCTGTGTGCGCAACGGCAAGGTTGAATGACGTCACTCGTACCTGATTACTATTTCCGCCAGAGAGCGCTCCCGCTGACCACGTGCTCAGTCCTTGTGTTCGGCAACTTGTCACACCGAGGCAGGCAGACACATGCTTTTAAGTGCGTATACGGGACAGTGCTCCGTCGTGCGGATCGTGAGTGGCTTTATATCCGGTCGTGATTGCGAAGGGCCGTGAATGCAATATCGCCGTGTATCGGGAGTGAGTGGTGTTGGAGTCTATGAAAGACCCTATAATTACGTATCGCCAAAGTTACCGTGCGCAATCGAAACTAACACGGCCGAGTTTTTGTGTGCATAATTGTGAAAATGCTTTTGGCTTGAAAACTAAAGAATTGACTTATATGCGGGCTACATTACGGCATCTTGTATGAACGAATGTTCGGGAACAATCGAGCAGTTGCCATCGTAGGAGGACTCGCTGATGCAATTTGTGATTTGAGGATGCAAATGAATTTCATGAATAGCTGTGAATGCTTTCAACTGACTGCCAATGTACAGCTTGTGAAGACTAGTTGATAGAAAAAGTCGTGTTCCAATATGAAATGTGCGTGGCGCAGAGACTTGTAATTTCCAGAATGGAATTAGGGCATTTTCCGACTTGTGCTATTGGAGTGTCTGTAAAAAATTTGGATATGGAAATATTTACTGAAAATACGGAGCACTAAGCCGGTACATAAGGGAACGAGATGGAGTGATAGCCACGCCAGAATGAAGCCATGAGAACACCATGATGACCACATCGAGGGAGATGGAGATAGCCACCATGGGGCTGGAAGGTCCCGGGTTCGGTTCTTGCAAGAAACTTGGAAGAAGACTGAAGAAGATGGATTCCTGCAGCTTTGGATTTGGGGGCGGATGGTACTGGATGAAGATCGGGATTTCTTCATTGGATCCGGAGATTCTTCACACCAGGAACGTAGGCATACTAACCTTGTACCAACCTTTCTTATTTCTTCGAGTTGGTTAGCCAGAATATTTCTTCATTTAGTAGTTGAGTGGTTTGACTACTCAGTATTACTCTATATCATGGAATTGAGCTAATATTGAACTAAAGTTGAATTAGAAGTAGAATTGAATTTAGATAAGATGGTGAAGGAATTGGATTAAGCAAATTACTGGTTAATTATTTGATTGATTATTATTATTATTATTATTAATAGCCATATTTATTCTACGTCTACGAAGGATATCTGATGTAATATTTTCCATGGATGGGCTATTGGACGTGGAAGGACATAACCCGGGTTTCTACGATCCAGTTAATATTTTGCGGTTATTCTACAAATCCATCTCAAATTCGGATGATAGGATTTTGCTACCTTTGGACGTTGTAACTTAATAGGAGCATGACTATTTTTTGGTCGTATACAGGATAATCTATTCGACTGTATTTTCGATGGAATATGCTAGATGCCTGTAACTAATTTGATATTGAGAGCTATAGTAAAATTCAGGTTTAAATTCTTGGATCTTAACTTCAGATATTGGCGGATATTATTATGATTTGCTAAGTATGATTATCAGTTCAATACTTTCATATTTTCTTCTCCCATACTCTTTGCTTTGGGAATTTGAATGATTTCAAGCACGTTTTGCTATTTTTGCTTGAACGTTTATACATTTGACGTTGCTTCTAGTCAGGCCTACTTCTTCTTCTTCTCCTTCTCCTTTTACGGCCTCATTGGACCACTTCAGTCAATCATTTCTTGGTCCTCTTCTTCAGTAAGTTTCCTTTCCGAGTCGCCCAGTAGCTTTTCATTCGATCTGATCTTCCCAGGCGTTCCTCATCTGTAAATACCCTTTTTACTGTATTACGTTTGTCTAATTTAGCCTGAAATCTTATTTTTATATCTCTCAGTTTTTTAATTTTTTTGTTTTGTTTTGCAAGTCATCCAAGGTTATTCCTAATTCTTTCATATCTTCTCTAATTTCCTTAATCCATCCTACTTGTTGTTTCATATTCCAAAGTTTCACAACAAATTTTCTAGATAACCTGGTTTCTGGTGTCCTCATGATGTGACCAAAAAAAGAAATCCGTTTCTTCCGAATAGTATCAGTGATGGGCTCCAGTTCTCTGTATACCACTTCATTTGGTACTATCCGCCACTGTCCATCTTTCTGATATTTTTTTATTTATACATGTTCTAGCTATTCTACTTTCTACTTTTAAAATTTTGTCGATTCTGTTTTTCTGAGTAACTTTAAAAAGATTTTCACTTCCATATGTCACCTCTGGTTGAACCACCGTCTTGTAATGTTTTAAATTTGTTGCGATTGATAGACATTTTCTTTTATAAGTAGACCATGTTAATTTTTGGGCTTTTATCATTTTATTAGTTCTTTCTTGCCATGCAGGTTTCTCATCCAAGTTGACAGTTATAATTTCTCCTAAGTATTTAAATTGCTTCACTATTTTAAATTTCTTGTTATTTACTGTTATGTGATTGATTACAAGTGGATTTGCTACCATTATCTCTGTATTTTCAAATGATATCTGAAGTCCAATTTTTTGTGCTATATTTTGTAGGCTTATTATTTGATTTCTGGCTTCTTGAATATTATCAGCCAGTAACGCTAAGTCATCTGCGAATCCCAAGCAATTTAAGTCTATTTGATCTTTCTTGGTTCCAATTCTTATGCTCCTAGGATTTTCCCTGTACCATTCCCTCATTACATATTCCAAAGCACAATTGAAAAGTAGAGGCGATAAACCATCTCCTTGTCTTAATCCTGTTTTAATCGTAAACGGTTCAGATATTTCTCCTCTGAATTTTACTTTAGATTTGGTGTTTGTTAGAGCTAGTTTTATAATTTTTATTAATTTGGGATGAAGTCCGAAATTCCTAAGTATTTTCAGCAATGAAGATCTATGTATGCAATCATAAGCTTTTTTAAAGTCTACGAAGGTTATGACTTGCTGTTTTTGTCTACGTTTGTAGTAGTCCATTACTAATTTTAAGGTGATTATCTGTTCAGGGCAGCTTCGCCATGGCTGAAATCCACCTTGATATTCTCCTATTTCCAGTTCTAATTGATCTTTACAACGATTATATAGAATTTGTGACATGATTTGATATGTGATATCCAAAAGGGAAATTCCTCGATAGCTGTCAGGATTTGATTTTTCTCCTTTCTTGTGTAATGGATGTATTAAAGCTGTAGTCCAATGGTCTGGCAGTTCTTCTTTGATCCAAATGTTCACTATGCATTGGTGTAATGAAATCTTTACTGGTTCTGCTGCATATTTCCACAATTCTGCAAATGTTTGATCTTCTCCACTTGCTTTGTAGTTTTTGAGCTCTCTCAGGGCTTTGTAGACTTCTTGAATTGTGGGTGGATTTATGTTTCCTGATGGTGTTTTAATAGAGGTGTGTATTTATTTCAAGCAGTTCTGGTGGATCTTCGCAATTTAGCAACTTGTTAAATGTTTCTGCTAAAATTTCTGTATTTCTTTTATTACTATGACCTAACTCGCCATTTTTAGCCTACTTTCGATTTTTGCAAAAACAATGAAAGTAGACTTATGAGATCACTACAGGGCGAAAAAAAAGTGTGTCTGTCTCTGTGTGTGTGTGTGTGTGTATGTGTGTGTGTGAGTCTGTGTGTGTGTGTGTGTGTGTGTGTGTGTGAGTGTGTGTACTCTGAATGTATGTCCCTCCCCCCCCCCCTATCAATTCAAACACGGTGAGCGCAAATTGAACGAAATTTGGTACAAAAGTAGCACTATAGAGCATCCAGCGTTTAGAAAAGACTGTGGGTCTTATTGGCTTTTTCTTTTAACGGAAACCCCCCTTACACTGGTTTTGTTACCTCTCCTCCTATCATGAAGGAACTCTGAACATATATATGTTTCGTCATAATAGCTTCCTACAATTATCTGCCAATTGATTACCGTTGTTATTGCATACAAGTATCGTTTATATTACGTCTTAGTAATTTTAAACAATTTCGAGGTTAGCACGCTGGAAAGAAGAGCCTCGTCCTGTGCTGCATGTTCGCCCGGAATGGAGCACGTGCTCAGTTCCGCCGACAACATAAGTTCTGAAGCACTATCCGTCATTGGTGTTATTGTTGTGTAATTTCTGTTCGATCGAATCAAGGCTGCAAGCTTACAGCCGCGTGCCCCTAGCCGCACGGCTAACTCACTACAATATTACAAATAATAATCTAAACAAAACAACAAGAATAACATTGAAAGAAACTAAATTACAGACTAACTAATAATCAAAAAGGGTGATGATCAACAGTATTGCTGACGTAAAAATTGTTAACATCGTCAGCATACATCCGAGAAGGAAGGACGGGTTGTGCTCTAGACATCTGTCAATCAGTAATGCGTCATATCACAACGAAATGAATACATCGTTATTGGTTCTCTATGCGTACAGTATCCATAATACTGGTCCAATCCGTTAACACCTGCAAAACTGTTCCTTCCTGGGCGTGTTCTATTTCAGGTAGCTGCTGGGGTTGTGGTTGTCTCGTTAACTTATGAAAGCGCAGTACTCGTAGCGGGTGAACATAACGTATGACGTCAGCGCTACCTCTGCCTCGAGTTAGCAACACTGTCGCCATAAGGCTCCACAGTCTTTTCTAAACGCTGGATGCTCTATAGCAAAGGACACCTCAGTGTCATGTTTTATATCGCCGCCATCTTGACGGAAACGTAATGGCGGCCACACAAATGTTCAAAGCTTAAATCAAATTACGACTAACCTAATCATCCGATCTCTACCAAATTTTGCAACAACATACCTTTATGGAGGAAGCATCCTTTGACAAATCTAATAGGTCATTAGCCTAATAGTTTGCGGATGGCGGCCATCTTTGTGTCAAAATCGATTACCCCTATTAATTCGAACACGGTGAAACCGAATGGAATGAAATTTGGTACAGAGGTAGCACTAGCAAAGGGCACCTCAGTGTCATGTTTTATATCGCCGCCATCTTGAAGGAAACGTAATGGCGGCCACACAAATATTCAAAGCTTAAATCAAATTACGATTAACCTAATCATCCAATCTCTACCAAATTTTGCATCAACATACCATTATGGAGGGAGCATCCTTTGACCAAACTAATAGGTCATTAGCCTAATATTTTGCGGATGGCGGCCATCTTTGTGTGAAAATCGATTCCCCCTATTAATTCGAACACGGTGAAACCGAATGGAACGAAATTTGGTACAGAGGTAGCACTAGAAAAGGCCACCTCAGTGTCATGTTTTATATCACCGCCATCTTGATGGAAACGTAATCGCGGTCACCCAAATGTTAAAGGCTAAAATGTAATTACGACCAACCTAATAATCTAGTCTCTACCAAATTTTGCAACAACAAATCTTTATGTGGGAAGCATATTCTGACCAAACTGCTAGATCATCAGCCCAATAGTTTGCAGATGGTGGCCAAGTATGTGTGCAAATCGATTCCCCCTATCAATTCAAACACGGTGAAACTGAATTGAACGAAATTTGGTACAGAGGTAGCACTAGCAAAAGGCACCTCAGTGTCATGTTTTATATCGCCGCCATCTTGATGGAAACGGAATGACGGCCACCCAAATGTTAAAAGCTTAAATCAAATTTCGACCATCCTAATAATTTGGTCTCTACCGGATTTTGCAACAACATGCCTTTTTGTGGAAAGCATCTTATGACTGACTACAAGGTCATCAGCCCAATAGTTTGCAAATAGCGGCCATGTATGTGTGCAAATCCATTCCCCAGATCAATTCAAACACGGTGAAACCGAATTGAATGATTTTTTTTTACAGAGGTAGCACTAGCAAAGGGCACCTCATATTCATGTTTAATATCCCTATAGCACGTTGTATTTCAACAAGCTACTACAACCAACATTCAATTATACTCCTTGAAAAGGACAAAGAGTTATAACAATACCCATGCATTTAGGAGAAAGTAGGCTATATGTTTTTTACTGAACATCTTGTTGTCTTTTAACATTAATGTTGGAGGTTCATATCTTTGTAGTTGTTTGCTAAAATTTTGTTGTAATCTCTTGAGTTTGTTTTCGCGTTATTTGTTACGATTATCAGAAGTATATGCTTTTGGTATAGCCGTTTAACCCTTCGTATTATTTTTTGAGTAATCTTCCCTTGTTTTAGGAGATCCAAGTGTGATTCATCTGTTTTTTTTCTCTGATACCGCAACCGGGCTTGATGTCTATCTTCCACTGTATTATCACACTCATCGTTCCACCATTGGTGTTTATTCCTTGGATTTATTGGGGCTACTTGTTCAGCTATTTGTTTCCATTCGGGAACTATTTCCTCTTGATTATCTGTTATTTTAATATATCTAGTTCGTTCTTTGTATCCCTTGTTATTTATTAGTTTATGAGGGTCGTATGTTCTCTTCTTTTCATGTGAGTTTTTTCTTTTTCAACGGGGTAAATTTAATTTTAATCTGTATCATGTAATGATCCGATCCAGTATCTGTTCCTCTCAGAACTTTCAGGCCTACATTATATTATAATTTATACAGGCCAATTATGTGATCGAAGGGAAGCCATAATGATTATAGGGTAATAAATATACATTGTCTGCACTAAAACGGTAAAGATGGTGTGTTTGTTAAAAAATGAGATTTAAAAAAATAAAAGAGAATAATGTAAGGGGATAATTCACATATGCTGTGAAAAATTCGACAATGGTTTGAGGATTAATCTTGGTGTTAAGTAAAATAAAGTTAGTAGAATAATGAAACACTTGGTGAATATATATATATATATAAAAGATATATATTACTTATAATAATCATTATTGGTGTGAGGTCATTCAAAACGGCATGACTACGTAAAGTATTGTAAATTAAGCATTGATATACCCTAAGCATATAAATGATAGTCTAATCACTTTGCATTTAATCAAGTGGACTATATTACAAACTAACCATCGAATGGGAAGAAATAGAATCACTTAGTTGTCACATTATATTGAAACATAAAATTTGAATTTTGTACAAAAGATAATGAGGGGTGCACATTTGTTGCAACATTATGAGTAATAAGGGTAATGAGACTCTGAAATAACTTGGAAATCATAATATTTGAGACATAGACCTGAGATGAGTGTCTGATAAATTTGGAAGGCATGGATATTCTACTAATGAAATGTATTCTTCTATTTGAAAGAATGTAGATAACAAGTTGTATAATAATTGTAAATAGTGAATTTAATCTTGATTTAGTGGTCAAGCTAGACCAATATTGCTACGGCAATAATTGCTGTTAATAATTGGTAAATGATATAGTTAATTATTGGACTTTTCTCATTGGTTGCACTAGTTAGAATGGAGATCTATACTTTTACTCCGAGGCAGGATAGTTCTTTTCTATAGATTTTTCTTTAATCATAATCTCAAGTGAGTGTGTTTGTGACAGACTGAAAACACCACCTGACGGACATTCAGGGTGATTAATGGATCACATAGTCAAATATGACCGAACCTAACCTGTTTTTATTTTATTTAATTTTCTTCGAGTATCTCCTAATTTTGATTTATATCAAAGAATAGGACCGAGGAGATTCGTTGACCATTTAAACCTTTTTTTATTTGGACTATAAATATTTTTCTTTTGCATCGATCCACATCAAGCCTTAATTTAGACTGAATCTCCGAGGCAAGATAGGCTTTAGGGATTTCTATTTTTATGTGTTGGTCGATAAGTTACCAATAAACGGATGCCTATTTTATCTTATTATTTGTGCTTATCTTCTGATTTCTGTTGTGCTATTGCTTTGATTTAGGTTTGGGAGTGGGTTGATTTAACCTGTTACACCTGTATACTGTTAACCACCCCTGAGACTACTTGAGGTCTCGTACCCACCGGCATATTTTTTTGGATATTCAAACCCAGACCTCAATCATTTTTGTTTTTTATCTGATATATGTATTGTGTTAACGGCATGAATTGCGATGTTTTCGCCGGGTCATCCAATTCACTGCCGGTTAACGGGGACAATAGGCTAATATTTGTTATTGTAAGCGTGTTTTGTGAGGTGGGAATAACGCGTATCAGTGTTATTAAACATAATTAAAATATACACTGAACGAGTATTTCGTCGTACGAGGGAAGTGGTCATCTATGTATTATGTGGCATTTTATTTTTAGACCGTAACTTAATGCTGCGACAAATTACTTTATAATTTTCACTGTGTTTTCAGGCATTGAAGGTGTGCATGTCGTTAACGAAATCGTGAAATGAACGCGGTAAAATACTCCGAAACAAGATCTGTGAATTAATCAAGTCTCTAAAGATTAAAAAAAACAGAACATACTACAGCACTTTCAATAAATCTGTGTATAAAAAATGGGATTGGTTATGTGGATGTCCAGTAATAAATTCATTCTTTGTTTTCCGTGCCTGTTATTTGGTGGCAATGACACATGGACCAAGACTGGCATTAATGATTTAAAACAATTACCTGTCAAAATGCCATATGAACAATGAAATGAGTTGAACAGTGTTAGGGAATATAAGCATAGCGCAGCAACTGGATGATGGCTACAGGATATATGTTCGAAAACACAACGAACTTGTGGACAAGAATAGATATATAATGTCATGCATTATTGATGTTATTAAGTTTTGTGAATTGTCCTTGCGTGGAAATGACGAAACCAACGAGTCAATTAATCCAGGTGTTTTCAAGGGTCTCATCAATTACACTGCGATGCTTGACAATGTTTTAAAGGATCACTTGGAAAATTCAAGCGTGTTTAAAGGGACATCGAAGGTCACCCAAAATGAAATTTTAGACACGATTTTGTCCGTTTGTCGCAAGAATGTTGTCGACGAAATTAGTTTGGAAGACTTCCTCTCGCTCCAGGCTGACGAAACAACAGACGCTTCATGCAAAACACGAATGTCCCTAATTATTAGGTATCAAATAGCAGGTAGAATTGTTGAGCGATTTTGGGGTTTCTTTGAAGTCACCGACAGGAGCGCGCACGGTCTGGCTGCAACAATATTGGGACAGTCAAAAAAAAAAAAAAGTAGAAAAATTCTCTGAGAAACTTATTTGTCAAACGTATGACGGTGCTTCTGTGATGAGTGGGCATAAGGGTGGAGTGCAGTCGTTAATTAAGGAGAAATACCCAAACGCGAATTACATTCATTGTTACGCACATCAAGGTAAATTGATTCTCCATCACGCCACTTCATCTTGCTATCAAAGCAGAATATTTTTTCAAGATTTGCAAGGTATAGGGACATTTATTTCAAGGTCTCCAAATAGAATGGATTGCTTGATTGAAGTGGTTCAAAAGAAAATAGGTTACGCCTCTCCGACAAGATGGTACTTTCAACATAGAACTGTTAACTGTTAACACTGTGTTCGAAAACAAAGAAAATCGTTTGA
Source organism: Meconema thalassinum (assembly GCA_946902985.2). Taxonomy (NCBI): domain Eukaryota; kingdom Metazoa; phylum Arthropoda; class Insecta; order Orthoptera; family Tettigoniidae; genus Meconema; species Meconema thalassinum. The sequence goes on from OX336392.1 coordinate 342,580,352, forward strand.
AATGTTTTGAGCACATTGGAGATTCAGAAGTTAATGACAGAAATACCTCAAGTCAAGCTGCAGGATTTGTGCGTACATTGAAAGATCCCCAGTTTATATAATGGCCAGTGGCGGCCGGTGGTATGTAAAGCTGGGTGTTGCACCAACATTTCTGATGTCGCAATTTTATATGGGAAGTTTACACATGTAACAAAAATCAATTAACGTTAGATAAACTACATTTCTATAAAAACTGAAATACATGGGTTTTCCAAACTAACTGTACGTTCGACAAATAGATAAAATGTTAATGGCTCTTTTAGGCTTCTTCCTATAGGAATTCATAAAAAATTATATGTATGTATTTACGCCCTATGCCTGAGTTAATTGGAAGAATTTAAAACACAGCAGGTTGTCTAAGTTTGGGTCTCTATCTCCAGGATAATAAACATTCTCAACATAAAAACATGGCAACCGAAAAGTTTGTACGTTACGAAAAATGATATAACTAACAAAGATGGGCACATATTCTGCATAATGATAGTTTTTTTTTTTACTATAGCTTGAACCCCATCAGAGGAACCAGCCATGAAGTGCGCTCTGTCATACGTCCACGCAATTCATTTTTGCGGAGTTTCATTCAATTTCTGCTTCTTTAATTAATCCAGTAAACACGCTGCTAATGTGTGTGCATCATGTTTTCCTTTCCTTCTTAGTACGTAACTTATCGGTATACAACAGCCATCTGAAATATGTTTGAAATATCACTAGTTTCATCTGCTATAATGGCTAAAATTTCCGATTCCTTTATTTGCTTTGATACTTCTTCTTGGCAAACCACCAAAATAATCTGTAAAATTTATTTTTGAATTGTTTTGGACGTTCCTTTGAAAACAGTAGCCCTTACCAAAATGACCTTTAACACAGCATCCAACTCAACGCTAAAATTAATTAGTTCTCTCAAAACACCTGGATTTGTTGATGTTACACTTACATCATGATCACGCAAGGCCAGTTCGAAAGAGCCACAGAAACGAATACAGTTTATTACAATATTTAACACATACCTATTGTGCCTAACTTCTTCGTTATATTCCGCAATTTACCTTCTATAGACACTGTCCAATTGTGCAGCTTCGTTAACAGTTCGAAAAAGGGTCAATTTCAAACAGCTGAAGATTGGTTGGTTCCTCAGTTTAGGAGCTGCGACAACGCGGTCATATCCTGTACTTTGGGTGTGTGGAGAATCTGTCTGACAACCGGTGTTAATTGTGAAGGCTGTATTAGTGAGTGTCATCTGTTTTTAATTCAAGTGAGGACTGCAGACATTGAATTTCAAGCAGTTCCTACTTTTGGCGCCAAAGGCCACCGTAAACGACTACTAGTTCAGAACTTGGTTACTACACGCCACCGCAGTCGGCTCCTGGCGACGAACGTTGGAACCTAAGAGCGTTGTTCAAATTTTTAACCTATAATTTAGCTTCACACAGGTGTAATTAGTGGAAGATTCTTTAACATGCCATAAATCTATGACATGGGACCGCCGGCTTTACTTCCCCTCCGAAGGAATGCAAACTGAGGGATTTTTAACGCTCTTAAAAATCCTACGACTTCGGCCGGGTTTGAACCCGCGATCTTGGACATAGAGGCTCAGCATGCTACCAACTACGGCACCAAAGCCACTCAGCTGAAGATTCACGTTTCTTTATTTTAGGGATTAATTTCCGTAACTCCTATTTTGGTCCACGCGGATTCTCCACCAACAAACATGGAAAACAGATTAAAGCGTTTTTAATATCGCATTCACATAACCAATTATTATTGCCTTAAATATATCCTTTAAACGCCCTCGTAGCCTATACTTATATTTTGGACAATACTTATCTGGTAATGGTCTACCGAGTGTTTTTACTGTGAGTTGATCGTCATCAGGGAGCTGGGAAAGCTGTCTAACTAGTAAATTACTTGCTCTATTAATTTTCACGTACACTCCACAATACAATTAATGTTTCAAACTAAACATTCCGTTTAAATAAAATACTAACTTACAAGATGCACAGATGATACATCTGGGTGCTATATCGGAAAGTGGCGCGAAAGGCAAACTAACAAAACACTGAATTTTGCTAGCCTGAAATTTCGTAGTGAATGCATAGTAGTGAATCAACCAAACAATAATAATAATAATGCACGATTATGTATCTGCCTGGAACCAAAATACTCAATCAACTAAATACAGAACTAATCGCAACCCAAATCCCGCAAGAACAAGAGTGGTAATAGCAAACATAAACCGCTACAGTACACCAACAATACGTCGCAAAATAGTTCAGCCAATTATCTACTGTACTTATAGCAATGGTGGCGTTCTTAGGCTCGCTTCACAGAACAATTGACAAAAATATTAAATGAAGTTATGATGAGAAAACATCTAAAAATAATTGGGTGTGAACCAACTAATGTCTCCCTATGAAATTCCGATATTTGTACTGTTGTGGGTGGTGTAGCATTCCCTAGTGGTGTGGGAAAGAAACTACCCTTCAGGGGCAGATGACCTCGTAGTTCCGCCCCTTAAAACAACAGTAACTAACTAAACTACCCTTCGCGGGGAAAGAGAAATCGAGGGTGTTGTCATTTCCAATGAGTGGTGCAATCTAACGGGGCCATTTGGAACTGAGTGTTGCCAGGGGGCTGGCAGCTCGTCTGCAACTCCCTACAACCCATGCTGGCCAGCAAGCATGTACAAGCTTGGCCTCGTCCCTGCCGTCCGCGCTAACCCCCTGGAGTTTGATTTGAAGGCGGCAGCTTTTATAGGTACAGTGTGAAGCATTACGATAAATAATAACAAAATATCGATGATTTAAACACATTTTTGAGTGCATTAGATCTATAAAACTAAAACATTAAAGGAAAAAAACGACGAATTAGTTGCAAAATTATTGGGAGTTGTGCAACGCTGCAACAATATCACCAGCCGCCCTTGATAATGGCTGACTTTCTTCCATAAAGTTATGCCACACTTAGCTATTTTCTTTGATTGTATTCAGTAAGATGGTATTGATGCTGTTAAAGTCAGTGACTTTATAAAGCAGTTTTCTAAAGCGGTGACCAAAGTTCGCGAATAATATGCGGATAGTGAAGTGTCCTTTAGTGAGCCCGCGAGCAAAAGACTTTGTGTTGAACAAGGAAGTAGTACGAGTAATCGTCTGGCCGTAATAGAAGTGTGTGATACTATCGTTAGTAGCATGAATGACAGGATTCAGTTTTCGGATCACTTGTGTGCTTCAAAATTATTTCTAGTTGAAAAGTTTCCATATTATTCCCTTGAATTTCCAGAGAGGGATTTCCAGACAACCGTTACATTGTTCCGTGCAATAAATGGTCCGAAATTGAGAACGGAGTTGGAGGTATTGTACTGTCGTGAAGATTTGCGTAATGCTTCCGGTGCGGCACCACTTCTGCAGTTCTTTTATAACAATAATATGTTGCGCACATTTTCAGAGTGTGTGATACTTTAGAAATCATTGTTACTATCCCAATGACGACTGTAGGGACCGAAAGGTCATTCTCTAGTTTGAAGAAGATAAAAACTTTCCTGAGAAATTCTAAGGGGGCTTATAGACTGTCTTCACTTGCAATGTTGTCGATGGAGAAGAGGATGATAAACAGTATCCCAGATTTCAGCACACGCGTAATAGAGGAGTTTGCTGCTACTAAAAATAGAAGATCGAACTATTCTACAAGAAGTGTAAGCTTTTTTTAATTGGCATAACTCTGATTTTGTTTCTATTTTTATTTCGTGGTAATCAATCCCGTGTACCCTAGCCTACTTATTGTGTGTGTTAATTACTTAGAAACCTGCGTTTTATTCTGTTTATTTGACCGGGTTTGTACTTTATTATCTGTGCCTACAGTTGGGAAAGGAAGGCAAGATGAGGATGACGCTCATAATCAAATCACTCAACAATGGTTTCATAGTTCACTCATGGCACGGGTCAACATCGAGGATTGGGGGCAGATGACCCCGTAGTTCCTCCCCCTTAAAACAACAATAACTAACTAACATCGAGAATTATGGTCATGTGCTTTAGCAAAACTGATACCTGCCGTGCCCCACAATTATCAAAGCCCGTGAGCCGCCTCTGGGCGGATCCTGCTGCAGTGTGTGGAAGCATTAACGCCCTCTCTGTGTGCGTTATTCAACCTATCAATCAACCAAGGTTCTATGCCATGTGGGTGTAAATGTGCTAATGTGGCGCCAATCTATAAGCAGGTGACAGAGAAAATGTTGCAAATTACAGACCAGTGTGTCTAACATCTATAATCTGTAAATGTATGGAGCGGCTAGTAGCAAACAGTGTGCTGGAAATCCTGCGGGAGAACAAACTGCTCGACCCAAATCAGCACGGTTTTCTTCCGGGTCGTTCTTGCACTACGCTATTGATAAAAGTCATTGATGAGTTTCAGTTCTACTTGAATCAGCCAGAAGTGAAACAAGTAGACTGTATCGCACTGGACTGCCTCATGAAAGACTTTTGTTAAAGCTACAACAGCTTAACATACGGGGTAGCTTACTGGCATGGGTGAGGTCATTCCAAGAGGGTCGATCGCAGTGTGTGGTGTACGGAGGAGCTCAATCACAGGCTGTTCAAGTTACTTCTGGAGTGATTCAGGGTTCTGTGATCGGACCTCTTCTCTTCACTATACAGTATATGTGCTCGATATTCCTGGCTGTGTCACCTCATCAATGTCACTATATGCAGATGACTCCTTGCTATATAGGTGCATTAAAAGGGAGGAAGATTCCCTCTCTCTTAAATCAGATCTGCAAAACTTATCGCTGTGGTGTTCTGTGAATAGTTTAAATATAAATGTAAAAATGTAAATACATAAGAATAACTAGGTCAAAAAAAACATTGAGGATGAATACAAAATTATGAACAGTGTCATCCCACAGTGCACAAACTTAAAGTTATTGGGGGTAACAATTTCCGACACTCTGAATTGGAACATTCAAAGTGAAGGCAAGATGTAAGGCCATCAAAGTCCTGGGTTTCTTGTACAGAAACATGAGTGGTTGTAAACCTATAGTTTTAAGGACTGCCTACCTATGCATGGTCCGTCCGATATTAACGTACGGCTTACCTGCTTGGCATCCCACTACAGAGGGAAACATGAACAAGCTGCAGCTTGTACAGCGCCACGCAGAGAGGCTAATACACACATCAAAAAAAGTTTTGCATCACCTCGGTTCCCAGATCTCCGGCATATAGACGTTGACTGTGTATATTGTATCCAAGATACAGTCCCTTTGACTGTTCATAGATGTCACTAAAACTGCTCAAAGATGTAAACAACCATGCATGAGCAGGGCCTATTAGACGGAGGGGGTACGACAGCCGATCAGTTCCAGTCATTCCACCAGGACGAAGGTACGCTGCTCATGTTGTCTGTAGTTCTACCATGCCTAGAAGGTCAATACCGCAGTTCGATCGCGTCCGCATTGTTACTTTGTGTCAAGAAGGGCTCTCAACAAGGGAAGTTTCCAGGCGTCTCAGAGTGAACCAAAGCGATGTTGTTCGGACATGGAGGAGGTACAGAGATACAGGAACTGTCGATGACAGGCCTCGCTCAGGCCGCCCAAGGGCTACTACTGTAGTGGATGACCGCTACTTACGGATTGCCGCTCGGAGGAACCCTGACAGCAATGCCACCATGTTGAATAATGCGTTTCGTTCAGCCACAGGACGTCGTGTTTCAACTCAAACTGTGCGCAATAGGCTGCATGATGCGCAACTTCACTCCCGACGTCCATGGCGAGGTCCAGCTTTGCAACCCCGACACCATGCAGCGCGGTACAGATGGGCCCAACAACATGCTGAATGGACCACACAGAATTGGCATCACGTTCTCTTCACCGATGAGTGTCGCATATGCCTTCAACCAGACAATCGTCGGAGACGTGTTTGGAGGCACCCTGGTCAGGCTGAACGTCTTAGACACACTGTCCAGCGAGTGCAGCAAGGTGGTGGTTCCCTGATGTTTTGGGGTGGCATTATGTGGGGCCGACGTACGCCACTGGTGGTCATGGAAGGCTCCGAAACGGCTTTACGATACCTGAATGACATCCTCCGACCCATAGTGCACCCATATCGGCAGAATATTGGAGAGGCATTTGTCTTCATGGACGACAATTCTCGACCTCATCGTGCACATCTTGTGAATGCGTTCCTTCAAGATAACGACATCGCTCGACTACAGTGGCCAGCATGTTCGCCAGACATGAACCCTATCGAACATGCCTGGGATATGTTGAAAAGGGCTGTTTATGGACGTCTTGACCCACCAACCACTCTGAGAGATTTACGCCGAATTGTCGTTGAGGAGTGGGACAATTTGGACCAACAGTGTCTTGATGAACTTGTGGATAGTATGCCACGACGAATACAGGCATGCATCAATGCAAGAGGACGTGCTACTGGGTATTAGAGGTAGTGGTGTGTACTGCAATCTGGACCACAAATGCTGAAAGTCTAGCTGTATGATGGTACAACATGCAATGTGTGGGTCTCATGAGCAATAAAACGAGCTGAAATGTTGTTTGTGTTGATCTCTATTCCCTTTGTATTTAAAGGTTCCGGAACTCTTGGAACCGAGGTGATGCAAAACTTTTTTTGATGTGTGTAGTTCGTCATTCCCCTTCCCATTTGTCACAATTTCCATATATAGAGGCAACAGCCAAACAAACTGATTTGATACTTCTCAAAAAATCCCTCACAGGTTCCATTACTATTTTGCCGACTGTCATTGGCATATCGCTCAGTCCGGAGAGGACGAGGTGTAACTCTCGTAGCAATGCCAACCTGACAGGTTTCTACGGCCGCTCTGCGCGGTAATTGGCGACCCAGAGGGATTCCTGAGCTAGGTCAGGTTTTTAGCCTACTTTTCACATTTTGCAAAAATGAGGAAAAAGTAGTCTTATGAGATCGATCCGGGAAAATGTGTGTCTGTCTGTCTGTCTGTCTGATTGTCTGTCTGTACTTCTGTCTGTCTATCTGGCAGTGTGTGTGTCCCCCCCCCCTATCAACTCCTAAACGGCTGGAGCAATCGAAATAAAATTTGGTAGGAGTAAAGATGTATACCTGAATATCTCACGGCCATATTCGAAAATGATGTCAGTGCTACCAACTGCTGAAAAATCGCAATTGGAGTTTGAGCTCCATGTTGTATATCTTGGAAGGTATGAATGGGAGCTATTTCAAAATCGGCACACATATAGATAATAATATTGCAGTTTAATTTCCAGAAGGCCTTACATGGCAGTGTTGCCAAAATGATTATAAGCCTACTGATAGGTCCAATATTTAAAGGCATATAACTTCTACACTATCAATTGGAATTCAACCAAATTTCGAATGTTGTATTTGTACATAACCAGATATGACTGAACGTATTCTTATGAACTATCAGTGCTGCCAACTGTTAAAAAATGCTCTTAATTTATTTTATCCAAATACCAATATATATGAGCAAGTATGCAAGCCGACAGCTTTAAACTATGCACACGTATAGTACATGACATTCTATATTAATTTGGAGTAACTTATATACCTCAGTGCTACCAACATGATTCTAAGCCTGCTGAGAGGTCCAACTTTAAATACATGTAACTTCCATACTATCATTTGGATTTCAACCAAATTTCGTATGTGCTATGTGTACCATAACAGCTATGACTATGCGTATTCTTAAGAGCAACCAGGGCTGCCAACTGTTAATAAATGCTGTCTCTATTTTTGTTACCCTAATATCAATATATCAAAAAGAATGCAAGCCAATAGCTCTAAACTTTGCACACGTATAGTACCTGGCATTCTAGATTACTTTGGAGTAACTAATATACGTCAGTGCTGCCAACATGATTCTAAGCCTGCTGATAGGTCCAATTTTAAAATGCATGTAACTTCTATACTAACTAATGGATTTCATTCAAAATTGTCACAACAATAGATCATATTATTTCAGATTATTGCATGACACTGTTGCCAACATGATTTTACGCGCGCTGTTAGATCCAATGTTTAACTGCATGTAACGTCCATGCTATTCATTGGACTCCAACCAAATTTTGTATTCTGTACCTTAAGAGATGGAACTAAAAATATATTCAGTCACCAGGGTTGCCAACTGTAGTGCTCTATTAGGCTACATTATGCCAGGTATACAGTATTTCGAACTAATTAGAAATTTCGATATTACCCACTTAATTTCGCTATTTTTCTAGATAGGTCTATATAGATTGGCATGAATCTTAAATTTTAAGAAAAGTAGGCTCTTTAGTTCGTCACGGAACTTCTTGTTTCCTTTGACGTTGTCTTTGGGGCGGAACCTCTACTCTTTACCGTTCCCATCTGCCTTTCATGACTCTCCTTTCTATCAAGTCCCTTTATTCTTATTCTTCGAGGGTTGAGGGCATTTCCTTCCACCCTGTCTTTTATTTATCTTATTCCTCTTTCTTTCCTTTCCCTGTTCTAGTATCATAGTAAGTAATGAGTTTTAGTTTGAAGAGTGTAGTTACTTTTAGTTGAAAAATGAAAATCCACAGCCTGCTTCCAGTCTCCGACCGGGTCAGGAATGGAATGAATGAAGCCCCCAACTAGCGGCGAGGATATGAACTGTGCTGCTGCCGAAGCCTGTCGCACTCCTCTGGGGCAATGATGAAATGAATGACAGATGAAATGAAGTGATAGTGGAGAGTGTTGCTGGAATGAAATTTTGACAGGGAAAACCGGAGTACCCGGAGAAAAACCTGTCTGCCTCCGTTTTGTCCAGCACAGATCTCACATGGAGTGGCCGGGATTTGAACCACGGACCCAGCGGTGAGAGGCCGGCGTGCTGCCGCCTAAGCCACGGAGGCTACTTACTTTTAGTTATAACTAGCTATTGTACCCAGCGTTGCCCGAGAGGTGTCTTTATATGTTATAGAAAGATACATGCCAATATATTTCGCTGTGTGTATTCATTTTGCCCTTAAGTGAGTTTAGAACATGTTTCTCCTCGATTCTGATGTTACTCAAGTTCAATATTAACTCACTGTAAATAATCGAAAGGTAGCCTACAGTACTGTTACGGAGAATGCAACAATAGAAACAAGTAGTTCCGTGAAGAATTATTCAAACTATTTTCATATATCCTACTCATGTTAATTGCCTCTATCAAAATACAAAATTTCAGTTTGATTGTTGTGATAGATTCGTAGATATTCAGAACCGTCTAAATACTTCAGATGGTCGCTCGGTTGGATTTGTTATTTATGTACTATTACATGAAGATTATTGTGTACGTGTAGTATTCAAACTTCAATCGCATGATTGGGATAAAAGAAGTAAAAACGAGATTTTAAAATTTCGCACAGCTGCTATCTTGTGGTTATGAAAACAATTGAAATAAATTAGATGCCAGTGGATTAACATTCGTATAAGCTTTTAACGTGCAAAGTTTCACTGCACCCGGAAGGTTAAATCGCGAGAAACGTCCATTTAAATATTTATACTTCGCATCGCTGCCATGTTGGATTTGTGCTCAACAGGTTACTGAAAGTCCTAAAGTTGAACTTATGTTCATAGCCCCTATGAACATTAAAAAAAACAGTTTGATTGCTGTAAAAGATTCGTAGATATTGAGAACCGTCAAAATATTTCGGATGCTCGCCATATTGGATTGTTATATGTATAGGCCATAGAGTTATGTACCATTAAAGGAAAATTATTGCGTAGCTTCATTATTCAAACTTAGAATTCGATCGCATGATTACGACATAAGAAATAAAAACTTAGTTTTAAAATTTCGCACAGCCGCCATTTTGAGGTTATGTAAACATTTGAACTAAATTAGACGCCAGTGCATTACAATGTGTATAAACGTTTCCTGAACCAAGTTTCATTACGTTTGGATGGATGGTTAAATCGCGAGAAAAGTCTATTTAAAAGTCTCAAATTCGCTTGGCCGCCATGTTGGTTTTGTAGTTATCAGGTTTTTGAAAGTCTCATAGGTGAATTTCTAGTAGTGCCCTTTATCACTGTAAACAATTTCAGGGTGATATTTGTAATAGTTTCTAAGATACTGAATGCTGGTGAAATATTTCGCACAGCCGCCATGTTGGATTGGTGAGAGACAATAAAATTTGAAGGTCACGGCCTGGGTCGGCCAGAATGGTGCTATGATCTTACCGAGTTTCATTGAAATCGCTCCAGCCGTTTAGAAGTTATTAGGGACACACACGCAATTCCTCGTGAACTTAGCCTCACCATTACTTTCCTGATAGTGTTTATTTTTTTATTTTTAGCCTATTTTCAATTTTGAATAAATAGGCTTATGAGATCACCTTTTGTCCGTGTGTGTATGTGTGTGAGTGTGTGTGTGTGTGTGTGTGTGAGAGAGAGAGGTGTGTGTGTGTCCCTAATAACTTCTAAACGGCTGGAGCGATTTCAATGAAACTCGGTAAGTTCATAGCACTATTCCGGACGACACCGACCGTGCCCTTCAAATTTTGTTACGTCTCTCCAATCCAACATGGCGGCTGTGCGATATATTTCACCAGCATTCAATATCTCCGAAACTATTCTCGATATCACCCTGGAATTTTTTACGGTGATACAGGGAACTACTAGAAGTTCACCTATGTGACTTTTGAAAAACTGGTAACTACAAAACCAACATGGCGGCCACGCGAATTTGCGACTTTTAAATAGACGTTTCTCGCGATTTAATCAACCAAAAGCAATAAAACTTGGTACAGTATATGTTTATACACATTGCAATGTACAGACATCCAACTTCGTTCAATTGTTTATATAACCACAAGATGGCGGATGTGCGAAATATTTCACTGGCATTCTATATCTCTGAAACTATTAGCGGTATCGCCCTGAAATTTTGTATGGAGATAAAGGGCACTACTGGAAGTTCATCTATAAGACTTTCAAAAACCGTTTAGCTACAAAACGAACATGGCGGCCAAGCGAATTTGAAAATTTTAAATAGATTTTTCTCACGATTTAATGTTCCAAACGCAATGAAATCTGGTACAGGAAATGTTTATACACATTGTAATGCACTGGTATCTAATTTAGTTCAATTGTTTATATAACCTCAAGATGGCGGCTGTGCGAAGTTTAAAATTAAGTTTCTATTTCTTGTGTCGTAATCTTGCGATCGAATTGAAAGTTTGAATAATGAACCTACGCAATAATTTTCCTTTAATGGTACATGACTCTATGGCCTATACATTTAACAATTCAACATGGCGACCATCCGAAATATTTAAACGGCTCTGAATATCTACGAATCTATTATAGCAATCAAACTGATTTTTTACGTTCATCGGGGCTATGAACTTAAGTTCACCTATAGGACTTTAAATAACCTGGTGATCACATATCCAACATGGCGGCGACGGGAAGTATAAATATTCACAAGAAAATTTCTCGCAATTTGACCATCCGAGTGCAATGAAACTTGGTACAGTAAATCCTTATACGAATGTTAATCCACTGGCATCTAATTTATTTCAATTGTTTCCATAACCACAAGATGGCAGCTATGCCAAATTTTAAGATTTCTTTGTTACTTCTTCTGTCCTAATCATGCGATTGAAGTTTAAATGCTACTCGTACACAATAATCTTCATGTAACAATACATAACTCTAGGACCAACATATATGAAATCCATCATGGCGATCATCCGAAATATTTATTTGGTTCTCAATATCTACGAATCTATTACAGCAATCAAACTGAAATTTTTTATGTTGATACTGGCATTTAACATAAGTAGGATATATGAAAATAGTCTGTATAGTTCTTCACGGAACTACTTGTTTATTTAATGGGGTCCGCTATTCTTATGGCAAAGCATCATTACTTACTCTTTGGTTCTTGTAGAAAATTATCGCATAATAATATATATTCGTAGTTTAATTACCGTATATTATTGACATGATATGAACTAAATTCATAATTTAATATCCGGTTCCATTACAAATTAGCATAGTCATAGAGCAGGATAATTACCAATTACAATATAACCCGAGTAACAAAAGGAAATATTATTCATAGAACAAGCTGCTTTATCACGCAAACGTTACTGTATTTCTGATTTGTAATACAAAATACAGCTGGTGTAGACACTGTCAACAATAAAACAATGCAGTATATGGACATTATGATTTAAAAAACATAAAAGTCAACATATCAGTAGTAAAACACACCTTAACGGAGAGTATAAAACTTCGATTCTAGTAGATATTACATAGAATATATTACGCATTATACATTTCGTCATAAGGTAAAGATTCAAAATCTTCCGTAACAGCAGCGGCATTAGAGTATATGGTTAGACCCAAAATGTCACATAGGTTTCTGTGACCTAACGACTGAAGGGTAAATAAAATTATTACTTACATAAAATGCAAAAATCATTTAGACCACCACGTGTATTAGCGGCTAACATTTTCGGCTTTCGCCTTGGAGGTCTGATTTTGAATCCCGGATCTGTCAAGAAATTTTAATTCTGGTTACTTGTGCCGGGCTCCCTTCTGTCATATTTCCTGTCGACCACCCTTGGTCACCTCTCGTTCACTTACGACATTACGACACTCCCCCTCCTTCAGGGGCTTACAACTTGTGGGACGCTGGTTAGCGATCAGGGGGCCCCAGCTGACTTCGCGATTGCTTCCACTAAATTGTGCCGAGGTCGTCTGTGGCATATTTACTGTTGGCCTCCCTTGATCAACTCTTGTTCTCTTCCAACCCTGCCGGTATTAGGATATCCGAGGCCCAAGGAGTCTTTCAAATTCCCGCCTTAATTGGACTTTGTTTCATCTTTCCTGATACTCTCATTCTTCAAAGGGTCTTGTTTCTCTTTTCATCATATCTCTCGCCTTCTGTAAAAGGTCATAAAGGAGGAAGGGTGTGTGTTGCCCCACCACTGGAGGTCCTATACCCTCAAGGGCTCACGGCTGTTGAGTTTGGGATGATACCTGAGCTGAATCTGCTTTTGTTTTCCTTTTTCCAGTGATTCTGGGTCGGACTCGCTCCTATTTCTCTTTTTATCTGCCTTTCATGGCACACCTTTCCAAATCCGTCAATTATCATTTCTTGAGGGTTGAGAGCATTTCTTTTACCTGCATAACATATCCCTTATTCCTTCCTTTATGTCCTTTTGTCCTCCTAATCCGTATTTGGTTGTAAATTGTAGTTATTTTTAGTTCTAGTGTTCATTTTATCATCATTTTTCATTTTCACACCCAAAGAATTAGGGGCCTATAACCTCCAAGTAAGGCACTTTAACATTAACTATCATAATCAAATGCTTGCCACGGTGGGTGAGTGGTTATAGTGTCGGACTACCAACCCCAAGATTGCAGGTTCGCCCCTGGCCATGGTAAGTGATTTTTGAAGGCGACAAAAATCACGATACTCGTGTCATACGTTGTTGGCATGTTAAAGAACCCATTTGAATTCAGTAGGCCGTGTTCAATGGCAAAATTAATCTCGGGATTTTCCGCCAACACACAGTTCCTCCATTCTCTATTTGAAAGCGCTGTAGTGTCAAGGAGTTCAGATATCTAACCTCCTTGACTTTCATGGCGTTCAAAGGTACGACGAAATTCGACATGCAAGCTACCCTCTGGGTGTCAATTAACAAAGCTTGCACCAGGCACCCAAAGCCATACGATATTATTATTATTATTATAATCAAATTACAATCTCAGCAATATCTTTTCCGACAATGAATGAATGAATGAATGAATTAATTAAATGTTTATTGCAGCAAAATAGCCAGAGAAAATACATAATACATATGAAAATATTATTATTTGCCTATATCTAATCACTGCACAGTTTCGTTAGTGATATTAGTCTTTTTTGCACATATTCGCATGATATCGGGAACATTGATTATGCCATAATTCACTCACACAGTCCTCATTTGGGTAATGAAATCTTTTGTTGGTGCATAGCTTGTGGTGAAACCCGTGTACTGCAAATCGTGTGATGGCGTGTCTCCGTTTATAGTTGGCTTGTCTCCAGTTTTGTGTCAGTATGACGTCTGTTGTAGAAAACTCTATCCAAATGTTGTTCCCTTTTCCAAGTAACATTTGAAATGTTTTCGCAAATACCTTTGGGTTTGGAAGATGCAACTGCAACCTCGTATCTTCTATGAAGAAGTTCTCACTAGGCATAATGTAAGTCAGTCTTGATGGTACTGTTATTCCTATTCCCAGCACTCTTTTCATGTAGCAGGCCTTGATTTTTAGCTTACTTTTCACATTTTGCAAAAATGAGGAAAAAGTAGACTTATGAGATCGGGCAAATGTGTGTCTGTCTGTCTGTCTGTCCTTCTGTCTGTCTGTCTGTCTGGCTGTGTGTGTGTGTGTGTGTGTCCCCCTATCAACTCCTAAACGGCTGTAGCAATCGAAACAAAATTTGGTAGGAGTAAAGATATATACCTGAATATCTCACGGCCATATTTGAAAATGGTGTCAGTGCTACCAACTGCTGAAAAATCGCAATTGAAATTTGAGCTCCATATTAGATAGCTTGGAAGGTATGAATGGGAGCTATTTCAAAATTGGCATACGTATAGATAGTAATATTGCAGTTTAATTTCCAGGAGGCCATACATGGCAGTGTTGCCAAAATGATTATAAGCCTGCTGATATTCCAAATTTTAAATTCATACAACTTCAACACTATCAATTGGATTTCAACCGAATTTCGTATGTGCTATGTGTACATAAACAGATATGACTGAGCGTATTCTTAAGAGCCACCAGACCTGCCAACTGTTAATAAATGCTCTCATTTTTTTTATCCAAATACCCATATATCAGAAAGTATGCAAGCCTAGAGCTTTTAACTATGCACACGTATAGTATCTGACATTCTATATTAATTTGGAGTAATTTATATACGTCAATGCTACCAACATGATTCTAAGCCTGCTGAGAGGTCCAACTTTAAATACATGTAACTTTCATACTATCATTTGGATTTCAACCAAATTTCGTGTGTGCTATGTGTACCATAACAGATATGACTATGCCGATTCTTAAGAATAACCAGGGCTGCCAACAGTTAATAAATACTGTCTCGATTTTTGTTACCCTAATATCAATATATCAGAAAGTATGCAAGCATATAGCTCTAAACTTTGCACACGTACAGTACCTGGCATTCTAGATTAATTTGGAGTAACTAATATAGGCCTACGCCAGTGCTGCCAACATGATTCTAAGTCTGCTGATAGGCCCAATTTTAAAATGCATGTAACTTCTATACTCTTTGATGGATTTTATTTAAAATTGACATAACAATAGATCATATTATTTCAGATTATTTCTGACCAATACACGTATGTCATTGTTGCCAACATGATTTTACGCACGCTGTTAGATCCAATGTTTAACTACATGTAATGTCCATGCTATCCATTGGACTTCAACCAAATTTTGTATTCTGTACCTTAAGAGATGGAACTATTTAGTCACCAGGGCTGCCAACTGTAGTTCTCTATTAGGCTACATTATGCCAGGTATACAGTATTTCGAACTAATAAGAAATTTCGATATTACCAACTTAATTTCGTCATTATTCTAGATAGATCCATATAGATTAATCATTGGCATGAATCATAAATTTTAAGAAAAGTAGGCTCTTTAGTTCGTGACAGTACTTCTTGTTTGTGGTGTTAAGAGGTCTGTGACAGTAAGAGTATCCCATATAATGTTGAGTCCGTAGGTAGCTATTGGTATTATTACAGTTTGGAAGAGAATCATTCCAGCAATACCACCGCAATATTGCACCAATCACATTTCCGACAATGAAAACTGAAAAGTCTGGTTTAAGTTGTATTCACAGAGGAAAGAATTTCTTGTATGAAATATTAGGATTGCATTTCTCAGTACTCTAATCCCCTCTACTCATTAACCTCACCGCAGCAGCAGTCTTGCCAGCATCATTGCAGAGAAATTCGTATCACCGATTACGAATATTATTTCGGAAGCCGAAATACCGGTTGCTTCCATATAAATTCTGTACTAACCACTCAGCAAGAAAGTTCATAAAGTTTTATAACAATCGAATGAACCTAATGGGATTCCATTTTAATAAGGTGCAATGAGGCCTGTTTGCCAACTCTTGATGAATGCAGTACATTTGCATTTGTCTGTTGGCACAGGCTAGAGTAAAATGTGGCTTTTCACCGCTGTCTCAATCTTACTCATGGCTGTGATTATATGGAAGCTACTGAGATATGGGTGGTGCTTAGTAATGCCATTCGGGGCACAGTCAGTGCCTGTGGATGCTGTGACGGGTTCTACTCGTAGGGTTAGTACTGCTGTTCTGACTCAGTGAGGAAAGTAATGGCAAACTACCTCACTCCTCATCTTGCGTAGTACGTACGCCTCACTATAGAGCTGCCTTGGGTCTTTGGGGGTATCTACCCTCATAACGTAACGGCGGAACTTTTTGAGGATCCAACAAGCCTTCGGGCTAACTACCTAACAGAAGGTGCAAAGGTATGTTTAGTTTATGTCATTTAATATCACGCTATTGTATTTTCTGATATAATTTGCGTTTTGATATTGCGGAAATTATATTGAAAAATAGTGTCAAGTCTTTGTTATGCTACACAGGATTGACAGTGCAGTGTGAGCAGTTGAGTAACTAACGGGATTTCATGTAAAGAACCTCATTTTCTATACCGGTAGTTGAGAGCGCAACTCACATCCAGTCGGCCGTGACTCGACTTGAGCTATGTTGCCATGGAGATGGCCGGCCTTGCCATTCCTTCATGAGTTCATTTTATGACTTGACTAGCAGAAGTACCCATTCTTCGAACGGTCTTCGGTATTAATAACCAGACGTTATCAAATGATCTACTGTTGCAATGGTGAGGGGCTTGGAACCTGTTTTCGACAAAGAAAAATGGTTAGTTAAAATGTGCTGTAAAACTAAATTTACCTAACGGGTTCTTCCTGACGTGAAAATAAAATTGAAAACCTCGTAGACATGACCGCGTTGTCGCGGCCCCTAAACTTAAGAACCAACCAACCTCGTAGACGAATCGCAATACACGTCACATACAAACTGACCCTAACAGTTGTGTCAAGTGCCCAACCACAGGAAGACCCCTTTTATAAATTATAAAGGCTTGGGGTGCATGAAAATTCAGGTTTTTTAACCTCCGGCCCAAATTCCTAAAAGCAGCAACAACAAAAAGTCTACTGTTTCAAATCAGCAATTTTTGAAAATAATGTTGCTGTTTGGAGATATAATAGACCTTCTGTACGACATATCGCTCGTGTATGTCGTGTGAAAAAAATCTAGGATAATCCTTGAACCCCTTAAGCATATTGATGAATTTTACAGTTTTAGTTGGTTCTGTGCCATTTGCAAACTTTCTGAAATGTAATAAATGGAGTATTACTTCTTGCAGAAATAGATGGAAAGTTGGTTGTCACCTCTTGAGATTCTTGCATTCCTTCATTAGTTTATTAAACGAAATAAGTTTTCTGGGAATATCTAAGAAACTGTTGGTTTTAGAGCCTTAAAATGTAGTTTTCGGGGACCCTTTGCGGCTCATTAGTGGCCCTGAGTTTTGTTTCTGACACCAAGGGGTTGAAAATGAGCTTTGTCTCGTCGCTGTACGCCATAATAATGAAAATAATTATAATTATAATAATAATAATATTATAACAATATAGGGATAGGGATATGATAGACCTTCCGTACCATACCCGTGCGTGTAAATCGCGTGATAAATTTCTAGAGTAACCCTTGACCCCTAAGCGCATTATATGTATTGATGAATATTTCAGCTTAATTTGGATCCGTTATAACCTTATAGCCACTTGCAAACCATCACAGTAATGTAATAAATGGAACTGCATTGCGTCTAACAGAAATAGATGGACCTATGGGATTGTGTTTCCATGGTTACCGGCTTGCATTCTTTCATTAATTTATTAACTGAAATTAATTTTCTGGGAATATCTCAAAAACTGTTGGTTTTAGGCCTTAAAATGTGGTTTTCGGAGTTTCGTTTCTCACATTGAGGGGCTGAAAATGAGCTTTGTCTCACCCTTCTACGCCTATTTCAGCATGTATTTTAAGGGATTAGGCCCCCTTTTATGAGAGGTACGGAGAAGAGTTAGTGTCGTGCCTCTGATGGATATCTGCATCAAATTTTACGTTGATCCACCCAGCCGTTCTCGAGTTATAAGGACACAAAAAATTGTCCACAGACAGACAGTCAAAAAATTTATTTTTGCGCACATCCGTCATAAAACAGTCTGAAACGCGCAAATATCGCAAATGTCCGTGGAAATTCAGAAAAAAACAGACAAACTTCCATTTTTATATATAGAGAGATTAGCCTTTGCTCGAGTGCAAAAGGGCCGAAATGAGAAGAATGAGAACGACTATCGAAAATTCATGTAGCCAGCCGTTCCTTCTGGGCCCTAAACTATGTGTATGCAAAATTCGGTTGAGATTGGTGGAACGGTGTAGATTTGTATACTGAACAAATCCACCCACATACATACATACTACACACATACAGACTTTTACTTTTATATATTAGATTTCCATTCCAATTTCACGATCACCCAAACCATTTGTGGCTGATAACCCAGATGCTAGGCGCCCTAAAACAACATCATCATCATCATCATCATCATCAAAGCATACTCTAGGCGGTATCATTTTTCATATTCTCATAAAAGTTTCAGTGGTTCCACAAAAGGTAATTTCAAAAGACGCCTCTGGTAGCGCCATTTGACCAGTAATTATTGCATCGTGTGGGTTGTACAACCCTGGTATTACGGCTTATCTTTCAAGTACATCAACGTTTCAATATGTGAGTGGTCTTAATGTATTGGCTTGTCAGCGTGTGGCTTGACGCAACCTTTTAGTGCCTTAAATAGCTTATAGTCATACGTTCTACAATAGCGGTACTTACTCGACACACGTATTGATTACTCTAATGGATAGGGGGATATCCCATGATTTTTTCCTTTCTATTATCTCAAAAGAATACCTATAACAGTACTGTATTGTACGGTTTCCGAGCTACAGCTACATCAGCATTACGGTAAGACATGGTTAAATCTCTATAGAGTAAGCTTTCTATCTGAATATTAATGTTCCTCCAGGGGTCCACGACTAGTGGGACGTTGGCTGACGACCAAAGGACCCCAGCTGAGTCCGGCATTGCTTCCACTTACTTGTGCCGGTCTCCTCTCTATCATCTTTCCTGTCGACCTCCCTTGGTCAACTCTTGTTCTCTTCCGACCCCCAAGGTATTAGGGTATCCAAGGCCTAGGGTGTCTTTCACTTTCCCGCCCTTGTCTCATCTCTCCTGATCTCTCATTCTTCGTCGGGTCGGACCTCTTATTTTCTTTTCTTGATATATCCTGCCTTCTGTTCAAGGCCCTCAAGGAGGCAGGGTGTGTGCAGCCCCGCTACTTATGGTGCACCCTGGATAGTGCTACACCCTCAAGGGCTCACGGCTGGTGAGTTCCGGAGTTAGTGACCCTGAAATATTGCTGAGCTGGGTCCATGTTTTTCCCCTTTTTCTATATACTCCGGGACGGACTCTCTCCTTTTTCTCGTTCCTATCTACCTTTCATGACTCTCCTTCCTTCCAAGTCCCTCAATCTTCGAGGGTTGAGGGTATTTCCTTTCCTCATGTCGTTTATTTACCTTCTTCTTCTTCTTCTTCTTTTGTTTTCCATTTATTCTAGTATTTAAGTGTGTAGAATCTGTCTGATAACCTGTGTTAATTGTGATGACTGTATTAGTGTGTGTTATCTCTAATTCAGGTAAGGACTGCAGACGATTAATTTTCAAGTAGTTCCTACTTTTGCTACCAATTGTACCGTCAACGATACCTAGCTGTGAACTTGGCTACTAGATGCAACCGTAACCTGCACCTGGCGACGAACGTTGGAACTTATAGAGCGTTATCAAATCTAACTTCAAATTTAGCTTCACATATGTGTAATTAGTGGAAGGTTCTTTCACATGCCATAAATATATGACATGGTTCCGCCAGCTTTACTTCCTCTCCGAAGTAAGGCACAATGAAGGTTAGTTATAGTTTCCATTACATTATACTTTTTGCTATCACCCAAACTATTAGGAGCGAAATCATTTCTCAGCGGACAAAATCTTAGCAAATAAAAGTAAAATCAAGCGTTTTCCTCAATTGTGCCAAACGTTGAAGGGCTAAAGGGACGTATTCTCCGGACATTGTCATTGCTACTGAATCTTGGTTATATGAGAATATAAATGGTAGCGAAATACTTCAAGGGACCAATGAAATGTACAGAAAGGATCAGGGGAAGCGAGGTGGTGGGCTATTTGTGTGCGCAAAAATATAGCAAGTTTCTTAAAGTGGGCTGATACGGATCATGAAATGTTATGTGTACAAATTTCGGATGATTAGTATAAACAGGTTAAAAGTTCCACCTGATCAATACTTTTATAAATAAAGATCACTGTGTGATCATCAATGGGACATGTTTCGAGGCCTAAATTATATTTTTGGCCCCTTTATCAGCCTTAAAATTGAATCTTGTATGGTGCACCATAAAGAGAGATTGAAACATTTACCCCTAATATGAGTTAAAGTATGTAAAAAGTCTTATGAACTAGGTCTATAAACACTTTCAATGGACACCTCACAGTGGTACTTTAGATGTTATTGAAGATACAAATGTATGGTACCGGTTCGGTACGACAGCAACAGTTCAGAACACCTTTGTTGGAATCAGCAGTAGGAACACTTAATTCCTCAATACTTCACCAGCAATATAAAGATAACAAAACCAATGAAGTCACTGCGATGAAATCATATCTTGCCTAATCTTGCTTACGAAGTGCATAACTTCAACAATTGCCATGGCAGAGATTGGCCTCTAATCAGTTTAACAATAACATCTAAAGTACCACCGTGAGGCGTCCATTGAAAGTGTTTATAGACCTAGTGCATAAGACTTTTGACATACCGTAACTCATATTAGGCGTAAATGTTTCAATCTCTCTTTATGGTGCACCATACAAGATTCAATTTTAAGGCTATTTTAAGTGCTACGCAAAAAAAAAACTTGTATCGTTCTGTCATATCGGCTGATGAGGGGGCCAAAAAATAGTATTCAGGCCTCGAAACATGTCCCATTAATGACCACACAGTGACCTTTATTAATAAAAGTATTGATCAGGTGGAACTTTTAACCTGTTTATACTAATTAGTTTATCAATAAGGAACCAGAATGAACCTTTTAAGTTCTAAAATTTCGGATAAAGGAAATAAATTACTTCTCCAGGTGATAGGGGCGTATAGAGCACCGAAAGATAACTTTTCGCTCCTCGACACACTGTATGATAAAACTTGTATGAAAAAGGGCATAATAATTGCCGGAGATTTAAACCTCCCGAAAGTAGACTGGTCTGGTGAGTCAACTAGCTGAGGTCAAGCTCAGAGTGCTGCAAACAAATTCTTAAGGGAGGGGGGATTTTCCCAAGTAATTGACTTCCCTACTAGAGACAATAATACCTTAGATGTGTATCTCGTATGGCCTGTAGAGCTGTATATTAACTGTCTAAAAGTACCAAGAATTAGTGACCATTCTGGGGTTGAATTAAATATTAGATACGGTGACATTACAAAATTAGACTCTAATGTAGCAAAAATATCATATTCCAGTATCGCAGGGTGGATCAGGGCAAATTTCAGGGGTATTTCAATGAGCTATTTGTAAGATAAGCATCGGAAGGAAATCACATTAATATCCAGTGGACTAACTTTTTGCAAATTTTAAATAGCGCTATTGATAAACTGGTCCCATTTAAACTACTGAGACAAAATCCAGATCCTTAGTACTACACACGAGAAATCAGGAGCCTAAAACGACAAATTAGGAAACTATGCAATAAAAGACATGATAGTGACAACTGACAAGTATATGTTGTAATTTAAGTCCTTATCAAGAGAGTTCGTCTTAAAAAAAGAGTGCTGCTCATGACAATTATATGAAAGGTTTACTTGGTTCGGGAGGTGATGGGTGGAAGAAATTTTACAGTTATGTTAGGAGAAGAAAGGGAAATTCAAATAATTTGTCGATGATAATGTCCGGTGACGGTAAATTAATTACTGAGAAACAGGCTATTGCTAATGAATTAAATGTCTTTTACGGTAGTGTGTTCAATAAATTCAATAGCTGTGTGTTGGACCTTAACGGAAAAACAGGGGCTCCCCTTTTCCAAATAAACCAGTCAGCAATTGTAAAGCTTATACAAAAACTACGTTACAATATATCGAAGGGTCATGATAATATTGTTAGTTAAGTACTTAAACTAGGAGGTAGGGCCGTGGCACGATACTTGTAGGTGATGTTTGATGTGTCCATAAACAATGCGCAAATCCCAGATGACTGGAAAAGAGCTACGATAGATCCAATATTTAAAGGGGGGGGGGGGAAGGAAACTTGAATTGGGCAACTACAGGCCGGTTAGCCTTACGTCCATCGTTTGCAAACAGATGGAGCATCTCATTTGCGACTACTTGAGGGAGCAGTGGGAAACATTATCATGGTTTAATGATAGGCGACATGGATTTCGGAAAGGTTACTCATGCGGGAGTCAGATGCTATCACTTTTTCAAGATATTAGCGAATCGTTAGACCATGGAGTTTCAGTCGACGCCGTTGTTATAGATTTTGCGAAGGCATTTGATGTCGTGGTGCCGGCCCCGTGGTGTTGGGGTAGCGCGCCTGCCTCTCACCCGGAGGACCCGGGTTCGATCCCCGGCTCCGTCAGGGATTTTAAAACTGACGTGAGGGTTGGAACGGGGTGCACTCAGCCTCGTGAGGACAATTGAGTAGCTGTCTGACAGTGAGACAGCGCCCCGATCACGAAAACCAAGATTAACGGCCGAGGGGACCCGACGCGCTGATCACGCGTCACCCCAATATCTGCAGGCCGAGTGGCTGGGCAGCGGTCGCTTGGTCGGCCTTAGCCCGTCATGGGCTGTATAGTGCCAGGGTTGATTTGATGTCGTGCCACATGACATTCTACTCCATAAATTAGCTTCGACGAAGATTGATAGAAGAGTAATTTTATGGATCCAAGAATGTTAACGGGTCGTTCCCAGAAAGTGAAAGTCGAAGGCAGATTCTCGGATGAAATTACCGTAACGTCGAGTATCCCTCAGGGCAGCGTAATCGGAACTTGGTTATTTTTGGCGTTTATAAATTACTTACCAAATGGGATTCGCAGTGACTGTCGATTGTTTGCGGATGATTGTGTAATATATCGAAAGATACATGACTCACAAGACAACGCAGTACTTCAAGATTACCTGAACCTGGTAAATAAGTGGGCGATTGAAAATAAAATAAAATGAACACAAGAATAGGTAGTCTCTTAGAAATAGGGAAAGTGCGAAGGCAAGACTGTCAATATAACATTAGCTCGGAGATACTTGTAGAAGAAGATTCTTGCAAATATTTGGGCGTTCACGTAAGGAATGATATGAAATGGAGTAGTCATGTAGGATGGGTAGTGTCTAAAGCTTACAAATCCCTGCACTTTGTAATGAGGGTATTAAAAGGAAGTAGTACATCTGCTAAAGAATTAGGATATTTGTCACTTGTAAGACCTATTCTGGAATACGCCTCGGCGGTTTGAGATCCATATCAAGTAGGGCTCATAAATTATTTGGAAATGGTACAAAGAAAGGCCGCTAGATTTGTGCTCAGTGACTTTAATCCCAGGAGCAGTGTGAGCCGTATGTTAAAGAAACTTGGGTGGGAATCACTTGAAGCCAGGGGGATGAAATCTAGACTTTGCGTTATGTACAACACGTATGCAAATCAACCAGCATGGGGTGAGCTTAGGAAACGTAGGGGAAAGACCACTTACATGGGTAGGAGTGATCATCCTTTCAAAGTTAAGGGCCGACTACAGCGAACAAATTATGGAAAATATTATTTTGTAAAGCGTGCCATTGATAATTGGAACTCTCTACCTGCCGCAGTCTTAGAGCCTTTCCCCAAACATATAGGTGTGTTTAAGAAAAGACTGACTATTTGTGTAAATACTCCAGTTTGTTATTGAATTGTTATGTATAATTATCTGTTATATATAACTAATTTGCAAATAAACGAATGAACGAATGGATGAATGAATCAATGAATAAATGAATGAATGAATGAATGAATGAATGAATGGAAAGCCTTACAATTCTGAGTCTAGGAGAGCTCTATCAAACTAAACCAGTAGTTCCGTGACGAACTAAATAGCCTTAAGATTCATGCCAATGATTAATCCACATAGACCTATCTAGAATAATGACGAAATTAAGTTGGCAATATTGACATTTTTGATTAGTTCGAAATATACCTAAGTTAGTCTAGCCTAATAGACCACTACATTTGGCAGCCCTTGTGATTGATTATATTCATAGTTACATCTCTTAAGGTACAGAATGCACATACATAATTTGGTTGAAGTCCAATGGATAGCATGTACGTTACATGCAGATAGACATTGGATCTATCAGTGCGCATAAAATCATTATGACAACTATAGCATGTATGTGTTGCTCAGAATTAATCTGAAATATTATGATCAATTATTGTGCCAATTTTGGATGAAATCCATTTGTTAGTATAGAAGTTACATGTGTTTGAAAATTGGACCCATCAGCAGGCTTAGAATCATCTTGGCAGCCCTGGCGTGCATTAGTTACTCCAAATTACTCTAGAATGGCATGTAATATACGTATGCAAAGTTTAGAGCTTTTGGCTTGCATACATTCTGATATACTAATATTAGGATTAAACAATAGTGAGGTCATTAATCAATAGTTGGCAGCCTTGGTTGATCTGAAAAGTACGCGTGGTCATATCTGTTATGGTGCACATAGGATATACTGATACCGAGGGTATTGTGCTGACTGGACACGAACCTGGTACTCGAAGAGAAGAGGTCGGTCAAGTAGGGCAGATGAGAACTGAACCCAGACACTCCGAGGGAGATGTCAGGAGGAAAACCATGAAATATGGGCCGAGGAAGATTATAGGAGTAATTCAACCTATATCCCGACTGCATAAGTTGAATAATAATGGAATTATTGAAGGAACACTGTATGGTTGGTAGAGGAACATACAGATTTCTAAGCCCAGAATCCTGAAAGTCACAGAGAATAACAGGAGACTAATGTGTACAGTTGAGAGGGCGTGCCAGACTGGCGACGTGTCAGTCAAGTTGGAACTTATTCTAGGCATCCCTTGTTCGGGGAACCACACATGTGACACAGAGACCTACTCACACACAAAGAAACTGTGCAGTGGAGGGGGAGGTCGAGAGATTGATTCGTGGATTACCCGGCAACGAGGTAATCAATCAAGATGGAAGTCACACCAGAGGACATGTAAATTCGGATAGCTAATTTACAAGACGTTGACCGCTTAAATCGAAGCCAGAACAACAAGTTGGGCGCAAGGGCACCTTTAAGGAGATCAGCGGAAGAATTTCGGGGACTACCCTACTGATGGCGTGGGGACGCCGAAGAGAAATTAATTTATATTAATTGATCTGCCGATGGAATCACGAAAGAAGCCGCAGAATTGGAACGTGCACATCAAGACCCGCCATTTGAGAGCATTACCCAGCAGATTGAGGCATTATTATGGAAAAGGGAGCTCAAGAGGGAGGATGGAACTAGTTTTTGGCCCAGATCTATTATTAGCTAGTAGAGGCAGGGAACGCCAGCCGTTTGTACCAATTCAAAGACGACCACGGGCGATCTCATGTCCCGTCGGACGGCAAGTGACGCGCACAAAGACTTTATCATTAAAATAAAGCGTGTGCTATTTAAAGTATTGTAATGTAAGACTGTGCAAGGCACGATAGGTTGCGAAGTTGAAAGAAGATTCAGTAATCACATGTATCGTGACAGAACAATTAATAATGATGTGGTTTACAGTTATAAACATTACGCAGTCAATCACAAAGGCGCGACCGGTAGCCACGGTCATGAACAATCAAGCAATAGATAAAGGTGAAACAAGGAAATGCCAGATCGCCAGTGCGATATATCCTGCGTGTAATTATTGTAATTAGCACGAACAGTAGTTCAAGTCTAGAGACTTATGAGGATAAACTTGATAAGCATTTTATAGTCAGAGCTGGGATATGCACCTAGGTGCTGTAAGCAGTTGCACTAGAGCAGGACACCGGATTGCGAGGGATTGATCAGATGTATTAGAAGATTTGTATGTGGATTGCGAGAGACTATCAATTCAGGAGGGTTAGGAGTCGGATCGGGAATAGGAGCTCGGCGCGACATACAACTGCAAATCTGAAGTTTCGCAAAGTGGATAGCCCACGAGGCATTGTGTAAATAATCAAGTGTTTTAGTGTTATATGTATTTTCGAATGTGCAAAATTGTCAAAGTGCTAAAAGTGAAGTATAAGCCTTTCACTAATGAATAAAATTAAAGTGGGATCAGTGTTGAAGGATCCACATAATATGTATGAAATGAAAGAGGAAATGGCGTGCTAAGAATGCAACGATGGTGGGCGAAGGGATTTATTATTGGAAGAGGCCACCTGAAGCAGGAGTAAAAACTAAATCATGATTATTGCGTAACAGTAGGACTCACCATACGCCAATTTATAATGTGTTAATATGCCAGACAAAGTGAATAAATGTAGGGATGATTTGTAGCCCCTTATCATTGTTGTTAAGGGAATTTGCAATTGAATTATGATTGATTTACGTCAAGTAATGAGTAAAGTCATGTCGGTGATAAAGGTAAAGATGAATGGCAAGATGAGTGAACGGTCATAGTCAACAGCGAACGTGAATGTTCAGAATGATAACAGTAAATAGCGTTATATTGTGTCAAGTGAAATGAATTACAAGATAGTGGGCATGTAAGTGAGATTTGTAAGATATAAGATTCAGGGTAATCTTTGTAGACATGTTGAATGTAATACCTGCAGTAATTGGAGCAGTGATTTTAAGTAAAGAAGGGCCGTAATAAATAAACAAACAATTTTGTAAATCTAATTGGAGCTAACTGAGATATTAAGATAATTAATCAACGTATTAATGTTTGAGTAATAGGGCAACAGTGTATGAGATTGCAAGTAAATGAAGTTCTTAGGAATGGAAGAATTTAACAAAAACTTCGAAGTGCTGCTGATATCAGCAATGTAAAGATAGAAGCCAGATATTTTACATTAAATATGCGAGGAACCGTTCAGTAGACTGACGGTCAGGATATTGGGCAAGCTAAGCATCGAGTATAATTCTCGCATAGCCGTGGGCATGCGAATGAATCTTCGAGGATTTGCCTATGTATGGTATTAGAGCGGTTGGGACATGATAGGTTGGTAAGAGCCTACCCCCAGACCAGCATCATCGAGCAGTTAGGCATTGGATTAAAGGCCACCCTAAGCCAGCTATGTAATTGTATAATCACCTCAAGGGAGTGTGATAATAATTGTGCGAAGCGAAATCTTGGGACACCATACCTCACATAAACGTCAGCTGCCGATAATCCCCAGGACTTCACGACTACCTGAAACTCTTTCCTCTGATGAGATATGTAGATGAGCCGTGTTGGCCAATTAATGAAACCTAATGATAGGGAATTTAAAATGATTAAATCCTTCCATCTTCCTAAAGTAAACCCAGTAAGAGCAGACAGCCTGCATAATTAAGCCAAGGGAGTAAGCTTGACCATAGTAGCACACTGTTGTCGTGAGACCCGAAGATCAGCCCTAGTATCGCACCAGGAAGGCACTGAGTGACAGCTGAAGATATATGAGTCAGCCATGTTTTTGAGTGCAGAGCCAGAGCCCATTGTAAGGCGAGGAGAGGGTCATGTTGACCTGAGACCTTTCTTAAAAGCTAGTGGTAATTAAGATATGATAATGTTATGCCCTGAAGTAGTTAGAATTTGTATGGTATGGAAGTCATAATCCATTGTATGTGTATTAAGGAATATTAATCTCGAAGATCTCGAGAATATCTTAATATTTGGCCCCGTTGTATAATAATAATAATAATAATAATAATAATAATAATAATGTTTGCACAACCCATTAAACACAGATCAAAGGGATAAACCCATGTCTGATGGTATTCCATGCAGATGGGTAGGGGTTATAATGACTTGACACAAAGATAACTATCGTAATGAATTGATATGGCCGATTCATATGGCGTATGGTGAAGTTAGAATTCAGTATGGTTTGAAATATCAGCATGTTACTCTTGTAAAGCGTTTTTGAAAGGGGAAGAAGGACGACGGAACCACGTAAAAATTGCATTTGTAAGATAATACTGTGAAAGATAAATAATACACATGCATTGTTGATAGTAGTGAATAATTATAGTCAAATTGTGTTTAAATATAACGTAATTGCAGAAGCAAGTGTTGTTTGACATTAATTAATAATTAATATGGACTCAATTAGAGATTGAAGTGTGAAGTGAACTAAGCGAAATTGCGAACATTTAATAATAGTGATAAATGGGAATGAGTGATTGTAGGAGCATTCCTAAGTCAGATCAAGCTAGTGGTGGATGCAGTGTGGCATCAATTGATGGACTCACAATATTTAAAGATGTGAATAATTAGCAGAGGATGGTTATGGGAACCATAAGAGCTGGATATAACCTAATCTAATCTGTGAATTGGAGTAACCAGCAGTGTAGAGCACAGATAATAACCAATTTTAGGATTGTTTTGTTAGATCTGATTCATCTGATTGCTCAAATTTTGTTGTTTTGCTATTTTTTGTAAATGTAAATGTTCTTTTGTTTGTTTTATTTCATGATTTAGCTCAAGTCAAATTCATATTTGTAGGAGAGTGTATTTTCATTGTAGAGTTGATACCTGGTAGTATTCAAATCCCGAACGTGTGGTCGTACAGGGGGAGAACGCTTCACCCCCGAAAGACCGTGAGCTGGCGGGATACGAACACACGTTCTCCATAAAACATCATGTGGGTACATGGGGAATTAATTAATGTACATGGATTAGAACTACAGGTACAACTTAAGTCGGTCAAGATTAATAATTATAGAATCAGGAAGAAGCACTAAGTAGCATAATTTATTTAGGGAAGGACCGCATCCCCTATACGATATAAGCCTATAACACGTCAAAACAAATGTTGATAATCCCCAGAGTATTATCATGGCCCACGGTGTACGTGTGGCTGGGATAGACCAGAACTCACAAAATTATCATGGTGTCCGAATCAACGCGAGGCTTATGGTATTTATGAAACCCCATAGGATAGTATGGTTTTCATGGGGAAAACTATAAAAAATCAATTTTCCTCTAAATCTTGTTTGAGTGATATTTGAGTGATGATCAGGTTAAGTAGAGCAATAAAGAATGCCGAAGGGTACGATCGTCGCTTACCCAGTTCACAATCATGTTCTCAGTCCATGTTATTTCAGTAGTGAAATCTTACAATTGACGTGACGTCAGAATTCTTTCCCAGTATGACGCATCCAATGGACAGCCGAATAGCCCACCTAATTATCAATATATTGGATATAGGATGGCTAGCACAGAAGCAATACTGCAGTGTATTGCGGAAATGAGAGAACATTTCGACAAGCTTCGAGATGAAAGTAAGGAAGATGCTAAGGCATTTCAGGAGGACATAAGCCACCGATTGGAGGCAAATCAGCAGGATATAAGCCAGAAGATGGCTAACACAAATAATAAGCTAGAACAAGTAAAAGAGACCATTAAGTTTGAGGTCACAGAAAGCGTTGTAAGCTTAATTTCAGAATTGCAGGTAATCACGGACAAGCGATTTGAAGCGATAGAGCTTAAGCTAGAAAATAACTTACAAGCGTGTAAAGAATCACAGCGCGAGGTTAACGATAGGTTAGACGCGTTATCGGACGACTTTAAGGACATACAGATCCAGAATAAGGCGAACACCAAACGCCAGGAGAACCAATTCTCTAATTTTATTAAAACAGTGGATCTGAGATTGGAGGAAAGCGACGCGAAGAGGGAAATACGCATGGCAGGTTATACGAAAAACATCGATAGTGAATTGAAGAAACAGGATCAGAATATTTTCGACCAATGTCAGGAAATAGGAGAAATAAAATCTATCGTAGGCGAAAATAAGGAACTGGTAGGAAACATGAGATTGCATATAGGCAAGGTTCATAAGGAACTAGACCTAGCCAGAAGTGACATTGTTGTCGTAAATAAAAGACAAGAAGAGAACCGAGGGGAAATTAAGAATGTCGTGTCAGAAATACTAAATGTCAACGGATACGTGCAGAAAGAAATCAGAATTAGAAATTCGAGGAGGCCAGAAGACTGAAGCCTATTACAAGTTTCTTATGGGGTTGAAAGAAGTAACAGGTGAAATCACTCACATTAAGGAATGCCTTAAGGATGACAAGAAGAAGATAGTTAAACTGGCAGAAGAGATCGGTTATGGAGAATCGAACAGGAAGTACTCGTTCGCTTAGAAAGAGCAGAGGCACGCCACAATATGATAGAAACCAGGATGGTCGCGCAGGAAGAGTCTGCATTGCGAAATCCTACGTCAAGTGAAGGCAGCATAGAAGATATGAGAAGAAACAGATGGGCAGAATTAGAGACCCAGCCTACAATGAGGAGCGCAGCAATTCAAGACGAAAGTCCATACAAAACGCCAGGCGCACCAATTGCAGCGTCAACCCCGCATGAAAATGCCATACAAAATCAAGTTGTAACCGTGATTAGGGCCAATGAGGAAAGACCAGGAAAGTTTTCCGGAAGCCATTCTAACATGACACCTAAGTATTGGCTGAAAGAAGTTTTCGAGTATTTGAATGATGCACAGGTACCTCAGGAGCGAAGGTTGAGAGCGATCGAAAAGCTAACAGAAGGAGAATGTGCTCTCTGGTTTCGCAAATTTCGATATACTTTCGATACTGTGCATGAATTCGGGAAGCGTTCTTGAAAAGATATTGGGATCCAAGCGTTCAACAGAACCTACGCTTAGACCTATATTCGAGGAGGTATAGCACAAATAACCCCACGAAATACGCTGAATTCTTTATTTCGCAGTTGTGCAAATTCAAAGAACTAGACCAAGCATCTGGAGAAGCAGATTTATGCATAGCTATTGCCTCATGAGATACAAAGGTTGCTTATTTCTGCCAATGATAAAACAGCTATGGAGATGGAGGCAGTTCTGAGACAGTTAGATTTAACTACATCTCATGCAACGCGCCAGAGTCGAACTGCAGAGCAAGTCCACGTAATGAACGCGCACACTGGGCCGAGTAAAGTTCAAAGTAAGACCAAATCAACAAGTACCGAAATTGTCAATTCCAATTGGAATCAAGCGGGAAATGAACCCAGGAGATGGCACAAACATTTCGAGGAAATGCAAATCGAGGCAGATTTGGAAGGAAACCGTGGGATCAGCGAGGGTCGCATGGGAAGCCGCCACATAATAATGACAGGAATAATGGAAGAGACGGGGCCAATAGGAAATGGAAATCCCAAGAACAAAGCCGTGGATATCACGAGGAGATAGAAGAACGATACAGAGAATTGCAACGATATCTGGATGAATGGGGAGACGAAGCAAAGAAATCCCAGGTTCGATGGACTGAAGCTATCCAGAACAGGAGATCGCCAGATATATACGAGGACAGAGCGAAAAGCCTGCAACTTCAGCCATGCGAAGAGCAGAGACGACGATCCGATGCAAACGGAGCTAAAAAAATCTTCAAAATTAGGCCAGTCTGAAGAAGACAGGCAGGAGGGATGGAGTGCAGTACACATTGTTAACTGTATCGCCAAGCCCGAAGAGTTAATTGAGGACTCGGAAGAAGGACCTGTCATTGTCAAGAGAGAGTTACCCATTATAATGAAAATAATAGCAGGGATGCAAATCAGAAGCCTGCTAGATACGGGGTCAACTGTATGTTTAATTACCCAAGCTTTGGTAAATGAATTAGAAAATCGAGGGCACGTTTTTAAAATTCCTATTTCAAGCGTGAAAATTAAAGGAATTATCCCAGAGAAAACCATGATATGCAAATACCAGGTATTTCTAGACTTGCAGATAGGGAACTCTATATTTTCCCAGAGTTTTCTGCTGGTGTGCAAGCTGTAATGTAATCTTATTATTTGGGTAGATTTCATAAGGGAATATAAGGTGATAATTGATCTCTCACAGGACATTGTCATGTTTCGTGTAGACAATGAAGCTGAAATATTAGATATTTCATTAAAGCAAAGTAAGTCGAGGACAGGCGAACAAGTATGGAATACATACGGACATATGACAGGGGAGGAAGTGTTGGCCATAAAACAGTAACTGGAAACACTCGCCACGGACTTGGAGAGGGATGCAGAACCCGAATTCGATACCTGCCTTGGGGAGAAATTAAAGAAAGCAAAGATTGGCTCAGAGCAGAAGGAAGCTCTAAAGAAATTATTATTTGAACACAGGGATCCTTTTGATTCAAATCCTGGCCGAATCAAAAATTATAAATATGCATTCCAAGTGAACGATTGGGCACCTTTCAATCAGAAACCATATCCAGTCGCTGAAAAGCATCATTCCAAAGTGAAGGAAGCAATTCAAGAAATGCTAGAGGCCGGCGTCATAGAAAAGACAGCCACGCCATATGTTAGTCCACTGGTAATAGTGCCAAAACCAGATGGAAGTGTAAGGGTATGCCTGGACCTAAGGAACTTGAATGTCAAGGTAATATCTGAATTTGACCGAATACCACCCATTAAGGAGATTCGCAAGAGATTTTAGGGGTAGGCCATTTTCTCAAATTTAGATATCACGTCCACCTATCACCATATTGAGCTAGAGAAGAAAACAAGTCTGTTGACTGGATTTCAATTCGATAAACACACATTCTGCTTCTTACGATTACCATTCGGCCTTAAAATAGCTGGTTCTGCACTGATAAGAGCACTTGATCGAAATTTATCCGAGGAGGTAAAAGCAAATACCATCAAGTATGTATATGACATCCTACTCACGTCAGAAACCGTGGAGGATCATATGAAAGATTTTCAGAGATTATTAGATGACCTTAAACAAGCCAACTTTAAGGTTAATCTGAAAAAGTCAAATTTCTGTCAGAGAGAAGTGACATTTTTATGTCATGTTATTGACAAGAATGGTGTCAGACCTAACCCTTGCAAATTAGAGGTCATTCCAAATATTCCTAGGCCCACGAAGGTGAAGAATGTCAGACAATTCCCAGGAGTTATTGGTTTCTTCGCGAACCATTGCCCAAACTACACCACAACTGTAGCGCCTTTGAAAGATCTATTGATGAAAAGCGGGAAGTGGAAATGGAATGAGAATTGTGAAGAAGCCTTCGTGGAGTCGAAACACATGTTATTAGACTATCTGAAATTGGGATACCCAGATTATACCCAAAGCATAGCGTATAGAAGAGAAAGTGACGTGACTTGTGGAGTTTGTATGGTCCAGCCGCCAGGTGGCTCTAGCGTCGGCTAGCGCTGTGTGAGGACGGTATCAATACAAGCAGTTGAATGTTACTTTTCAGTACTTGAATGTTATCAGCTTACACTAAGTTGTATTAGACATGATGATCCAAATGTAAAATTGGCCGCACTGAGTATATCTAACGCTGACGTCCATTGTGTTAGTTATGAAACATCAGATTACGTCATAGGTTCATATAATAAGGAAATAAAACATTCTGACGGGGTCAAAATGTAACTGAATGTGTAAAAGTCGTAAAGCTACAGACCATTCACTACTGCACAAATACAGTAAATATAATATAATACAAACTCACCCATATAACTTATAGCTCTCAGTTGTCCGAAACTTTGGACAGCTTACGCGACGATTTTCCAGACTTAGAAGATGACTGCCCTTTCCTAATTTCTTTGGTACGAAAGAAAAAGCGCAGTTCATGAAATGAAAAACGAGTTTTCCAATAAGGTCCAGTCTATGTTCCATACAACATCAAAAATCACGGCCCTAAAACAATCTCATCAATGCTGTCCTAACACTCATAAAATATATCAACCCACAAATTTGAAAGGGAAGATAATTTCATTTCAACGACTACTTCGACCTGTAAAAGATTGTTGAAGACACTGTCAGACGGTTGAGTTAGGTAACTAAGGGCATTTATTGTGCCAAAGTCCTTTATATTAGTGAAAGTTGCAGCTGTTGTGTCCGACGGCCTTTTCACTTTGAAGGGTTGTTGCACACTTCACACAGCTGATCCCTTTCCTTAGTTGCTTGACAATGTACCCGGCTAGATAGTGTGGGACTGCACCAGGCTTCAAACTCCATCTCATTCTCGCCATTTCGACTGTCTTTCCTTCTATAATGAAAGTGTCCGTTTTTATAAGGAAACAAGCTGTACCCGGCAAGCGTTGCAATGCCAATCAAAGAAAGTGTTGGCGTTGAAATTCTGTTTCTTGAAGTGCTATTGGATACACAACATGTTTTTCTATTTCCGTTAACTGCCTCTAAGCTATCGTAAAATGGATTTTCTAATTTAGAACCATTCGTGGGAGCGTGCACAACAACTTTCAAAAGTTTCATCGCAATCGGATGAATGGCATATGCACGTATACGGGATTTTGTTTGAACGATTCGTTCGCTGTCACTCATTTGTTGAATCTAGTTGTACGCTACCTATTGAGAAATGGATTTACTAAGTCGAAACCCTACCCTGGCGTGTACACAATAACTCATCAAGGTTTCATCACAATCGAAGAAGGT
This sequence comes from Meconema thalassinum, assembly GCA_946902985.2. NCBI lineage: Eukaryota > Metazoa > Arthropoda > Insecta > Orthoptera > Tettigoniidae > Meconema > Meconema thalassinum. The sequence continues at coordinate 342,615,197 of OX336392.1, forward strand.
TATTTGAACGCATAGGGGATTTTGTTAAAACGCTTCGCGCGTCGTCACCCATTTGTTGCATATACTCGTGCGCTACCTATTGTGAAATGGATATACTAAGTCGAAACCCTTCCCTGGCGTGTACACAATAACTCATCAATGATTCATCGCAATCGGATGAATGGCATATGCACGTATACGGGGTTTTGTTTAAACGATTCGTGCGCTGTCACTCATTTGTTGAATCTACTCGTGCGCTACCTATTGAGAAATGTATTACTAAGTCGAAGCCCTTCCCTGGCGCGTACACAATAACTCATCAAGGTTTCTTCGCAATCGAAGAATGTTATATGAACGCAATAGGGGATTTTGTTGAAACGATTTGCGCTCGTCACCCATTTGTTGCATCTACTCTTGCGCTACTTATTGTGAAATGGATTTACTAAGTCCCCTTCCCTGGTGGGTACACAATAACTGATCAATGTTTCATCGCAATCGGATGAATAGTATATGAACGCATACCTGATTTTGTTTAAACGATTCGCGCTCCGTCACTCATTTGTTGAATCTACTCGTGCGCTACCTACTGTAAAATGTATTTACTAAGTTAGAAACCGTCACGTCAGTGTCCACAACATCTCACCCAAGGTTCATCGCTATCGGACTAATGGGATATGAAGACATAGGGGACTGTATTGAAACGCTCCGCGTGTCGTCGTTCATTTGTCGAATCTACTCGTGTGCTACCTACTGTAAAATGTATTTACTAAGCCAGAAACCTTCCTTGGAGTGTCCACCATATTTCACCCAAGTTTCACCGCTAACGGCAGAACGGTATATGACCTTATACGGGACTTTGTTGAAACGCTTCGCGCGTCGTCCGTCATTTGTTGAATCAACTTGTGCGCTGCATATTGTATAGTGGATTTACTAAGCCAGAAATTTTCCATGACGTGTACACAACATCTCACCCAAGTTTCATAGCTACGGACGAATGGTACATGAATGCATACGGGACTTGGTTGAAACGCTTCGCGTGTCGTCGCTCATTTGTTGATTCTACTCTAGCGCTACATATTGTAATATGGATGTACTCAGCCAGAAACCTTCCCTGGAGTGTACACAACATCTCACCCAAGTTTCATCGCAATCGGATGAAAGGTATGTGAACGTATACGGGACGTTGTCGAAACGCTTCGCGCGTAGTCACTCATTTGTTGAATATAAACGTGCGCTTCGTATTGTAAAATGGATTTACTTAGCCAGAAACCTTTCCTGGAGTGTACACAACAATTCACCAAACATTTATCACTATCAGACGAATGGTATATGACTTTATACGGGACTTTGTTGGAACGCTTCGCCTGTCATCGCTCATTTGTTGAATCTACTGGTGCGCTACCTATTGTAAAATGTATGTACTAAGCCAGAAACCTTCCCTGGAGTGTACACTACATCTCACCCTAGTTTCATCGCTATCGGATGAATGGTATATGAAATTATATGGGACTTTGTTGAAACGCTTCGCACGTCGTCGCTCATTTGTTGATTCTACTCGTGCTCTACCTATTTTTAAAGGGATTTACTAAGCTAGAAACCTTCCCTGGAGTGCACACAAAATCTCAGCCTATTTTTTAGTAGTTTCATCGCTATCGCATGGTATATGAACGCAAACGTGACTTTGTTGAAATGCTTCGCGCGTCGTAGCTCATTTGTTGAATCTACCCGTGCGCTGCCTATTGTAAAGTGGATATACTACGCCAGAAAATTTCCCTGCAGTGTACACAACATTTTACGCAAGTTTCATAGCTATCGGACGAATGGTATATGAATGCATACGGGACTTTGTTGAAACGCTTTGCGTGTCGTCGCTCATTTGTTGAATCTACTCGTGCGCTATCTACTGTGAAATGTATTCACTAATTTTGAAACCTTCGCGTAAGTGTACACAACATGTCACCCAAGTTTCATCGCTATCGGACGAATGGTATATGAACGCATAGGAGACATACCCACAGACATACCCACAGACAAACTATCACGTTACATTGATTTATATATATATAGCTTATCGGAGCAATGATTGTCACATAGCCTGCATATGACTTACTTGACAATTTAATGTCTTTCCTCGGAATGGCCTTATCCCATTTAAATAAATCATCTTCGGCTTTTGGAGGTCTAAAAAAGTGCCTACCTGTTGCAGATGACATGTCGTATCCACATCGGCACCCGGGAACAAAACAACACGGCATATTCACTTACACAGTTTTGTTTGACGAAACTTACCTGGTTATAATTCACTCGACAGCACAAATGTAAAGAAGTAAGTGAAAAGGCTTGCAAATACTAAACACACCAGTGTCATAACGTATGTATTATTTCACTATCGCTTCTTGATCGCATACACTTTTCAACACCAAGAAATAAGGACTAAACACGGCAGCATTTCCATGTTTTCAAACTCGCGAGCGCTTAGAAAGTGTCTCCAGCCAGCCACAATCAACCGCTGCGCAGTCTACCGGCGGGCGCAGCAACTACCCATACGAAAGATACGGCAAACTCGGGAGTCAGCACACTTTCTCTTCTAAACGCTATGCCCAAAGGTTTATAATTCAGACGGACGCATCACTAATTGGCATTGGTGCAATGTTATTCCAAGAAAATGCTGACAAGCCCGAGGAAAGAACTTATATTGCTTTCCTTATTCGAAGATTGAAATCCCACGAGAAAAACAATAACTGAAATTGAGTTACTCGCAATATTGTATGCCTTGCAATATTGGCGAAAAATTGTATACGGATTTCAAATTGTACTTAGAACAGACATGAAGCCTTAACATTCTTGTTAAAGACTGACTTGTCTAGTCAGAGATTGACAAGGTGGTCTCTGTACATTCAGCAATTCAATGTGGTAATTGAGTATTGCCCAGGAAAAGAGAATATGATCCCAGACGTGTTAGGCAGATATCCGAAGTCCACAGAAGAGGAGATTCTAGCAGTCGAAATTGAAGATAAGGATCATAGAATTCTTGAAGAAATAAGGAACCTAAGTAATATAAGAGATCCCTGGATAAGGATGATGACGAATTACTTCTAGGGAAAGTTAACGAGAGGAACGCCGGCATTTTTGAAAGCCGAAGCATTGTCAGTGGAATACGATTTGTATAACAATTTACTACACAAATTTATTGATACAGAGCACGCTCGCCTAAGAATAGTTATCCCGGCAGTGCTGCAAAGAAAGTTAGTATGGCTGTCACACAGAGCGTTTGGACATCCTGGAGTTGACAAGACTGTATCATTATTGAAAGAAGCATTTATTTGGCCTAAATTGAGAAAAACAGTGAGGAACACTATTAGGACATGCGATATGTGTCAGAGAGTGAAATCTATACCGTTGTTACCGGAGAAGCCATGCCAGCTGATAGTGTTGGACAACTTTGACCCACTTCCGAAGTCACGTAGAGGCAATAGACACATTTTTGTAGCAATGTACGTATTCTCAAAAATGGTTGTTCTGTGCCCTATACAGAAAACCAGTACAAAGCAAGTACTTAAGAGATTAAAGGAACGAATCATACCAATCCTGGGAAAGCCGGAGAATTTACTCTCAGACCATAGAAGTTGTTTTACTGGTGCAGAATTTCGCAGAGGGTTAGCTAATCTCGGAATTCGGCAAATTCTTTCATCGATTCGCCATCCTGAGGCTAACATAGTTGAAGGCGTCATGAGAGAGATCCAGAAATACTGCAAAATTTACTGTTCAGTAGGGAACTGGAGATGGATTGAAACTTTGGAGATCATAGAATATTGTATTAACAACACTGTACACGAAGCCACCGGAGAAGTACCCGTGAGCTTACAACCCGATAGAAGACCAGAAAGGCCATGGAACGGAGTGATCCCGACACCTATTGACGAACAGCTAGGAAGCGAGCCGAGGATCAGGAGGACATTCGAACACCTCCTGGCGCAAGCGGAGAGGCGACAGCGCCGGAACAGAGGAAAGCGCTACCACCGATCATTAATCGTCGAGAATTAGTTCTCACTAGAAGAACGTGCTGCTCCGCAGCATTCACTTCAACAATCCTACAGCACTTATGTCCATATGACATTTGTATGTGTTCATGCTAGTGACCTGAACAGACATTTACGGTACCGTCGCTTTTGGGTAAATGATGAAGTAGACTTATGAGATCAAATGTCCTCTGTGTGTGTGTGTGCCACTATTTACCCAGCGTAAGCTTAAAAGGCGCACGGACGTCGTGCCACTATTTACCCAGCGTAAGCTTAAAAGGCGCACGGACGTCAGGTTCCAGACGCAATTCTGAAAGGCCGAGGTGAACAGCTAACTCCGAACACATAATCCATACTCTTCTCTGAAGTACGTGAGTTGGTGACCACGGGACCCCAGCTGAGTCCGGCATTGCTTCCACTTACTTGTACCGGGATCCCCTCCGTCTTCTTTCCTGTCGACATCCCTTGGTCAACTCTTGTTCTTTTCCGACCCCGACGGTATTAGGGTATCCGAGGCCTATAGAGCCTTTCACTTTCCTGCCTTAATTGGCCCCTGTCTCATCTTTCCTGGTCCCTCCTTCTTCGAGGGGTCTGACCTCTTGTTTTCTTTTCATTATATTTCCTTTTCTCTTTAAGATCCCGCACTGTTTTTGGTAATTGGCTCCCGTCTATCTAAATTCCATTTAGCGATTTCTTTTGCATCCACACTCCATTTTATAGGTGTTTTCAGTCTACGTTGCATTTTGTAAGTCTTTTCGATCTACAGTAAATTGAATTTTGCTAGTGTTTTCAACCTCGATTGCATTTTGTAAGGATCGACAATCTAAATTGCCTTTTAGTAAGTCTTTCAATATAGGGGATGGGACTTTTGTGAGTATTTTGAATTTCAATTGCATTTTGTATTTTCAACCTAAACCGCTTTTTGCACGTATTTTGAATCAAGTTTGCATTTTGTATGGTGGTCATTTTGCAGGGATTTTGATTCCCAATTGCATTTTGTGGGTATTTTGAATCCAAATTACATTTTGTAAGTATTTTCAATCTAAATTGCATTCTGTAAGCATTGTCCATCCAATTGAGTAGTTTGAATCTACCATGCATTTTGTAAGCATTTTCAATTTCAATTGCATTTTGTAAGTATTTTGAATTTCAATTGCACTTCGTGATTTTTTGAAATCTGAAATGCGCTTTTTTCAATCTAAATTGCATTGTGTATTTTCAATTTCAATTGCATTTTGTAAGTATTTTGAACCTCAATTGCATTTTGTACGTATTTTCAATCTCATTTGCGTTTTGTAAGTATTTTGAATTTCACTTGCATTTTGTAAGTAAAGTATTCCGGCTCTACATTGCATTTTGTACTTATATTTTGACGTCTTTTTCAATCTATTCCTTTTGTGAGTGTATTCGCTCATGCACAATCACAATGTATTCGCTCGCATATTTTTGCTGTGTTTAAACATTTTGAATAGGCAAATGGCCACAAAGGAGAGAACCTTACTGACATTTGGACTGAAGTTGCTCTAGATGCGTGAGGTACAACAGGCAATACCTGCCTAAAATCTCCACCTAAGATGATAATTTTTCCTCCGAAAGGCACGTCGTTATTCATTATGTCCTTGAGCAGCCGATTTACACACATCAACGCGTGATTATTAGCCTTAGGGTCTTCATCCCAGATGATAATTGCTGAACGAATATAAAAAGCTTCCTTGCTGTAAACTTTTATTGATACAGAACTTTCATGTAAATGAAGAGGTAACTTCAACTGGCTATGTACAGTGCGCCCTTGAGGTAGTAACATTGCACCAATACCAGTCCATGCAACAGAAACTACATTTAACCCCAAATTTGTGCAACTGTGAATCAAGAATTGGTAAAGAAATGTTTTCCCGGTGCCCCCTGGACCGTCAATGAAATATGCATTAACGGTACTCATCCTTTCATTGCCGTACTAACCCCAAAATTTCTGTAATTATAGCCGTTTGGTTTTCATTTGCTTGGTTTATCATCCGACTTAATTGATCCTCATTAAGTTTTGGATAATTCATTGGTAAATTTGTCTGAGGGAAATTAATAATAATAGCTGGAAATTCGAGATGTAATGGGAAGACCATGGAGCTTTAATGTATTAGAAATATGTATGACAGTGAACTGATATGCAATGTTAGGTTCGTGAAACTGCAGATAATCTTCTGATAATGAATTCTTGAAAATATCCCATAACTGTCTTACATTTGAAGGGGTCTGAAAGATGCATATGTAAGAAAACAGTTGTCGTAACTGAGAAGGCATCTGAAATTGTGACACTTCTGCCAAACAACGCCGCCATTCAGAATCATCATTCAGAAAACCTTGCTCCTTAGCTGTTTCTTTAAAAGTAGAATAGACAACGGCTTTGTATGTTTTAGGTCCTGGAAACTGGTAGCACTTATGACGTGAAGCAATAACAGGCGTAAATAATACCTTTCTGTTTCTGTAGGCGAAACATTATACATTCTGCCTATAGTTTTTGAAACTTTTTTTTTTTTGCCACTGGCAGTTGCTCTTATTCCAGACGTAATGTATTGGTGTTTCAGGATATATACGGACTTCTGGCTTGCGAATCTTGATTTAACATGAACCACGCTTGTAATTCCGTGTTGCGCAGCTGTGCTTGAAGTAAAATATCAGGAGCGTTATCATTTTTAAAATATATATTTTGCAAGTTTGGCAAGTGAACTGGTAATCGCACGATAGAATGTGACTGTTCATGCATGTGAAATGAAAATATCCTGTATGCGGCTTCTGTTGGACCAACATATCAAGCATTTAGGAAAGAAGTGATTTCATCGTAGTTCACCGTTTCGCTTTCAGGACATATTTTAACATGACAGCAGTCATGACCTTTATACACATACTTGTGGATGTATTTAATAATCCGAACACTTGAGCATATTTCAACATTAATATGAGCTTCAAAGTAAAGTAAAAGAAATGGATTGTAGGGAACAATGAATCGACTATCGATGTCAATGTCAATGCCTCGAATTGTTTTTACAATAATCCGTCCATTATTTCTTCTCCTATACGAAGGATAACCATTGGCGTTATCTTTTGGTCTCTTCCTGAAACTGTTTAGGGAAATCTTTCTTACATACGCCATCTTTCATACAGACTGAAAAAGGATTCAAAGATCCGCAAGGACCATGTACCATATGACGCCTTACCAACTCGTATAGCGCTTCATCCTTGAGATCTGGTATTTCGGCTGACACCACACTGTCAATGTCAGAAATTTCTCGAAACTTACTATCTTCCGTTAATGTTAATAGTAAATGGATGTGCGTGAGACCTCGTTTTTGAAATTCCACTGTATATAGATATGCTTTTACTTTACCGAAAATTTCCTTAACATTAATCAAACGTAGCAATTCCTTTACATTGCAATGGAAAACTCTCACTACAATATCAGGCCTATTATTAGCCGTTTCCCAAGGATGAATGCTGTTAAGTATTTCTGGCCAGCCCGCATTACATGTGAACGTAATGAATAAATCTGGCTTTCCAAACTTCCTCACTATCGCCATCGCATCCTGGTAATTTTGCATCATATTCCTTGGGCTACCTGTAAAAGAAGATGGCAAAACTGCAATACGACCGACTCTGAGATTTTCATTTTCGTCTCGTACATGCAAGGCGTCTGCTAAACCGGCATATGTATCAACTCACAACTTCGTTTGAGGATGACGTATATATTTTAACCGGTCACCTTCCATACGACAGTAGTAATCCACGAATAGCTGTTGAGTCAATTTACCAGCGTTAATAAGGGGATTGAACTCGAACTCAGCTCCTAGACCTCGAATGGCAATTCTGTACAGAATATACTCACGCATTGTTACAGTATGACGATTTTAATTTGTCTCACTCCAGCAGTTGGCATTGAAATGTGCCAACCAGACTCTCCGCAAGGCCAAATCAAGGTATAACACATAGGATCACAGTGCATACTATCATAATCAACATTCCTCAAGCCACCTTCTCTCATATACTGCAATGTGTCGATGAGATTGTGGAGCTCCATCAACAGTTCCAAATAAAGCAGCAATTTCTGAACATGTGGGGTCATTATAACGTATTGAATCTGAGGAAGCTTCGTTATAGAAACGCATTACGAATTCATTTTGACGACGATTTTCTTTTAGAGCTGATTTTTTCCCTTCACTTACTTTCTGGTGCATTGTTTTATAAGAGCGCACGCAAGGATTGTGCTGATCTAGTAAACGATTTAAAAGACTGAGGGTATCTTCTCTCAGTTCGTGATTAGCATCATTCAGTAGCATTAAATCATTTGCCTCTGAAAATTCTAAGATATATAATTGGCCATATGAGCTGTTTTCCTGTTTTCTGGCATATAAAGGGGAAATTCTATGATGAATGACACATTTGATTTTGAAACAGTAAGGCCCATAGCTCGGTAGTAGCTCAGCAGTAGCACCAAAGGATACAAACGACATAGCATTATTATACTGTCGAACATTTTTCCTAAAATTTTTACTGATTTCGTCACAATTCGTAAACAACTGCTTAATTTCCGGAAGTATTGTGTATGGTGGAAGTTTCACTTTGCCATCGCTACAACAAAATGAAAAGTGACCACTTGTATTTTTCTCTTTTGAAAAGTATACTGCTGAGCCGTAGTGATAAATGTTACACAGACTTCCAATTGAGAATGGTTCTATGTAGGGAATAGTATCAAAAATAGCACATCGATAAGTGGCTGAGAACGGTTTTGTGACAATCTGTTTCTGATATCGATTTGAATCGCGTAGTGCTCGTTTCTCTTTCTTGGTATTGACGTTTTCGACCATACTTGATTCTGAGTTAGCACTGATATCTAGGACGTCATAGTGACCGTTCCGGTCATCTCCAGTACAGTAAGGAAATTATTCTATTTGGTGGCGTATTTTCGGCGTTTACAGTATGCGTTTTACTATTAGTAACTATATTAATATTCATTGTAAACTTGAGCAGTGGCAACTAACTCAACATGACCTCCATGAATACCATTCATAGACATATACATTTTGTAATCATCGCTCGTATTGATAACAGTTTTGTACATATCGCTGTTGCCAACAGTAAAGGAGGAATCATTATTCCAATTGTCTGTAACATGTTTTACAATTCGCTTTCTAACCTGTGTAAATAAACTCTGATTGTTGTACTCACAATATGCCAATGACCTGAACAGACAATTACCGTCACCTTAAATCTATATAACATTTGTAATTGAGTGTCGCTTCTCATTCAACATATTATGATTCATTGTTTTGATTGAGCACACAACCTATAAGGACGAACGATGAAACAAAAAGAAGACAGTTTGTAGCTGGTGATACCAAAGACTATATAATTGAATGAAAGATCGGATACACAATACAAAATGGCGGTTCCAACATTCGACTGTAGCGGCATCTTCGTGAAATTAGTTGTCTTTCGTATACAGTATTTGTTGTCATTCAAAGAGATGTTGACATCACAGTGTCGTTAGCAAAATGGCTACTGATTGTGCATGAGCATTTCAGTCTCAAAGTAATCCATTCTTTGAGAAGTTTTAATTAAATTATGTGCACAGAATCCCCTTCTGCTTATTGTATGTATACATGCGACATTAGCGCCTGAGTAGAACAGGTAGAAGTTAACGATATCATGTATGGATACATGCGACATTAGCGCCTGAGTGGAGCAGGTAGAAGTTAGATTCAAACCGCTTAGAAGATTTGTAAGTGAATGCGTTATGTTCCCAAGGAGATTTGATCTGTGTTAATATAAAGTTAGATTTATTATTGGGGTGGCGTTGAATATCATGATACAGTGTTAGTCGTTGTCGCCTAGCGACAATATGTCCGTCAAGTCATTCGATTCTATTTTCGTGTGACCTTGGAGGAAGTAATATTCACAATTATTTTAATACATGGATGATATAATCAACTAAGGTGGGTATCAATCGAGGGTGCGTGGCAGGCATTACATTTTAAGACAACAAACGTCGTCGTAGCCAAATACTTCCCGAGGTATTTCAGTTTTAGTAAAAGGTGAAATTTTTTGAAAACTATTTTAATATATAAGATTAAGAAACCAGCAATTTCAGACCAAGAGAGCAGGGTAAACAAGAAATGCAATCCAAATTTCCACGGACCGTATGAGATAATCAGAGATCTCCATGATGATGCGTACAGAGTAAAGCATAGAGAAACGGGTAATGAGGTAGTCATGAATGCAGCTAATTTAAACCTATATTTTCCTCCAGAAGATTTTGAAGAGAGGGAAAAGGAAAATCTTCACACGGTAGTTCACGTGGAGGAGATCCGCGCGCATGCAGAGAGTCGAAGGAACGACCCACACCAGGCGGAAGAAGAATTGGACGGCCAGACCAGTGAGGAAAGGAAGGAAAAAGACTGTAGCTGCGGGTTGCAAGCAATTTATGAGGAGCTCATAGAAATGGCCAGGGAAGCTCAAGCAGTCAATAGAGTGCTCCGGTTGGAGAGAACAATACTGCAGACCAGTCTAGACGGGCGGTGGAAGGAGGAAGAGACCCAACCCAACCGCGCTGGGAGGAAAGACGGCCAGACATAAACATTAACGGTCTAGGTCACGTGCCAGTCAGCAAATAGTGTTTAAAGACATTCACATATGGTAATTGAATTCTTTAAAATTAGCAAGGGAAATCTATGCCCGAGGGTATTGTGCAGACTGGACACGAACCTGGTACTCTAGGCAGAAGAGGTCAGTCAAGTAGGGCAGATGAGAACTGAACCCAGACACTCTGAGGGAGATGCCAGGAGGAAACCCAGGAAATAGAGGCAGAGGAAGGTTATAGGAGTAATTCAACCTATATCCCGACTGCATAAGTTGAATAATAATGGAATTATTGAAGGAACACTGTATGGTTGGTAGAGGAACATACAGATTTCTAAGCCCAGAATCCTGAAAGCCACAGAGAATGACAGGAGACTTAAGAGTCCAGTTGAGTGGGCGTGCCAGACAGGCGACGTGTCAGTCAAGTTGGAACTTATTCTAGGCATCCCTTGTTCGGGGAACCACACATGTGACACAGAGACCTACTCACACACAAAGAAACTGTGCAGTGGAGGGGGAGGTCGAGAGATTGATTCGTGGATTACCCGGCAACGAGGTAATCAATCAAGATGGAAGTCACACCAGAGGACATGTAAATTCGGATAGCTAATTTACAAGACGTTGACCGCTTAAATCGAAGCCAGAACAACAAGTTGGGCGCAAGGGCACCTTTAAGGAGATCAGCGGAAGAATTTCGGGGACTACCCTACTGATGGCGTGGGGACGCCGAAGAGAAATTAATTTATATTAATTGATCTGCCGATGGAATCACGAAAGAAGCCGCAGAATTGGAACGTGCACATCAAGACCCGCCATTTGAGAGCATTACCCAGCAGATTGAGGCGATATTATGGAACAGGAAGCTCCAGAGGGTGGATGGAACTATTTTTTGGCCCTGATCCTTTATAAGCTAGTACAGGCAGGGAACGCCAGCCGTTTGTACCAGTTCAAAGACGACCACGGGCGAGCTCATGTCCCACCGGACGGCAAGTGACGCGCACAAGACTTTATCATTAAAATAAAGCGTATGATATTTAAAGTATTGTAATGTACAAATGTACAAGGCGCGATAGGTCGCGAAGTTGAATGAAGATTCAGTAATCACATGTATCGTGACAGAACAATTAATAATGATGTTGTTTACAGTTTTAAACATTACGCAGTCAATCACAAAAGGGCGAGCGGTAGCCACAATCATGAACAATCAAGCAATTGATAAAGGTGAAACAAGGAAATGCCAGATCGCCAATGCGATATATCAAGCGTGTAATTATTGTAATTAGCACGAACAGTAGTTCAAGTCTAGAGACTTACGACGATAAATTTGATAAGCATTTTATATAGTCAGAGGTGTGATATGCGCCTAGGAGCTGTAAGCAGTTGCACTAGAGCAGGACACCGGATTGCGACGGGATTTACGTGATCAGATGCATTAGAAGATTTGTATGTGGATTGCGAGAGACTACCAATTCAGGAGGGTCAGGAATCGGATCGGGAATAGGAGCTCGGCGCGACATACACCTGCAAATCTGAAGTTTCGCAATGTGGATAGCCCACGAGGCATTGAGTAAATAATCAAGTGTTTTAGTGTTATATGTATTTTCAAGTGTGTAAAATTGTCAAAGTGCTAAAAGTGGAGTATAAGCCTTTCACTAATGTAAAAAATTAAAGTGCGATCAGTGTTGAAGGATCCACATAATATGTATGAACTGAAAGAGGAAATGGCGTGCTAAGAATGCAACGATGGTGGGCGAAGGGATTTATCATTGGAAGAGGCCACCTGAAGCAGGAGTAAAAACTGAATCATGATTATTGCAGAACAGTAGGACACACCATACGCCAATTTATTATGTGTTAATATGCCAGACAAAGTGAATAAATGTAGGGATGATTTGTAGCCCCTTATCATTGTTGTTGAGGAAATTTGCAATTGAATTATGATTGATTTACGTCAAGTAATGAGTAAAGTCAAGTCTATGATAAAGGTAAAGATGAATGGCCGGTCATAGTCAATAGCGAACGTGAATGTTCAGAATGATAACGGTAAATAGCGTTATATTGTGTCAAGTGATATGAATTACAAGTTAGTGTGCATGTAAGTGAGATTTGTAAGATATGAGAGTCAGGGTAATCTTTGTAGACATGTTGAATGTAATACCTGCAGTAATTGGAGCAGTGATTTTAAGTAAAGAAGGGCCGAAATAAATAAACAAACAGTTTTGTAAATCTAATTGGAGCTTACTGAGATTTTAAGATAATTAATCAACGTATTAATATTTGAGTAATAGGGCGACAGTGTATGAGATTGCAAGTAAATAAATTTATTAGGAATGGGAGAATTTAACAGAAACTTTGAAGTGCTGCTGATATCAGCAATGTAGAGGTAGAAGCCAAATCTTTTACCATTAAATATGCAAGGAACCGTTCTGTAGACTGTCGGTCAGGATATTGGGCAAGCTAAGCATCGAGTATAATTCTTGCATAGCCATGGGCATGCAAATGAATCTTCGAGGATTTGCCGTGGAGCATCCTATTTATGGCATTAGAGCGGTTGGGACATGATAGGTTGGTAAGAGCCTACCCCCAGACCAGCATCATCGAGCGGTTAGACATTGAATTAAAGGCCACCCTAAGCCAGCTATGTAATTGCACTGTATAATCACCTCAAGGGAGTGTGATAATAATTGTGCGGACGGAATCTTGGGACACCATACCGCACATAAACGTCAGCTGGCGATAATCCCCAGAACTTCACGACTTACCAAATGGGATTCGCAGTGACTGTCGATTGTTTTCGGATGATTGTGTAATATATCGAAAGATACATGACTCACAAGACAATGCAGTGCTTCAAGAGGACCTGAACCTGGGCTTTAAGTGGGCGATTGTAAATAAAATGAAAATAAACACAAGAAAATGTAGTTACTTAAAAATAGGGAAAGTGCGAAGGCAGGATTTTCAATATAACATTGGCTCGGAAATACTTGTAGTAGAAGATTCTTGCAAATATTTGGGCGTTCACGTAAGGAATGATATGAAATGGAGTAGTCATGTAGGATGTGTAGTTTCAAAAGCTTACAAATCCCTGCACTTTGTAATGAGGGTATTAAAAGGAAGTAGTACCTCTGCTAAAGAATTAGGCTATTTGTCACTTGTAAGACCTATTCTGGAATATGCCTCGGCTGTTTGGGATCCATATCAAGTAGGGCTCATCAATGAGTTGGAAATGGTACAAAGAAAGGCCGCTAGATTTGTGCTCAGTGACTTTAATCCCAGGAGCAGTGGGAGCCGTATGTTAAAGAAACTTGGGTGGGAATCACTGGAGGCTAGGAGGATGAAATCTAGACTCTGCGCTATGTACAACACGTATACAAATCAACCAGCATGGGGTGAGCTTAGCAAACGATTGGGAAAGCCCACTTACATGGGTAGGAGCGATCATCCTTTCAAAGTTAAGGGCCGACCACAGCGAACAAATTATGGTAAATATTCTTTTGTAAACCGTGCCATTGATAACTGGAACTCACTACCTGCCGCAGTCTTAGAGCCTTTTCCCAAACATATAGGTGTGTTTAAGAAAAGACTGACTATTTGTGTAAATACTCCAGTTTAATTGTTGTATAATTGTTATTGAATTGTTATGTATAATTATTTATTTGTTATGTATATACAATTTGCCACCGGGGGACACACCCCCCATTGCAAATAAATGAATGAATATGAATATGAATATGAACTACCTGAAATTCTTTCCTCTGATGAGATATGTAGATGAGCCGTGTAGGCCAATTAATGAAACCTAATGATAGGGAATTTAAAATGATTAAATCCTTCCATCTTCCTAAAGTAAACCCAGTAAGAGCAGACAGCCTGCATAATTAAGCCAAGGGAGTAAGCTTGACCATAGTAGCACACTGTTGTCGTGAGACCCGAAGATCAGCCCTAGTATCGCACCAGGAAGGCACTGAGTGACAGCTGAAGATATATGAGTCAGCCATGTTTTTTGAGTGCCGAGCCAGAGCCCATTGTAAGGCGAGGAGAGGGTCATGTTGACCTGAGACCTTTCTTAAAAGCTAGTGGTAATTATGATATGAAAATGTTATGCCCTGAAGTAATTAGAATTTGTATGGTATGGAAGTCATAATCCATTGTATGTGTATTAAGAAATATTAATCTTGAAGATCTCGAGAATATCTTAATATTTGGCCCGGTTATATAATAATAATAATGTTTGCACAACCCATTAAACACAGATCAAAGGGATAAGATAACTATCGTAATGACTTGATATGACCGATTCATATGGCATATGGTGAAGTTAGAATTCAGTATGGTTTGAAATATCAGCATGTTACTCTTGTAAGGCGTTTTGGAGAGGGGAAGAAGGACGACGGAACCACGTGAAAATTGTATGCATTTGTAAGATAATACTGTGGAAGATAAATAAACCACTTGCATTGTTATAGTACTGAATAATTATAGTCAAATTGTGTTTAAATATAACGTAATTGCAGAAGCAAGTGTTGTTTGACGTTAATTAATAATTAATATGGACTCAATTAGAGATTGAAGTGTGAAGTGAACTAAGCGAAATTGCGAACACTTAATAATAGTGATAAATGGGAATGAGTGATTGTAGGAGCATTCCTAAGTCAGATCAAGCTAGTGGTGGATGCAGTGAGACATCAATTGAAGGACTCACATTATTTAAATGATGTGAATAATTATGTATGGTTATGGGAACCATAAGAGCTGGATATAGCCTAATCTAATCTCTGAATCAGAGAGAACGTGTGCAAAGTTTAGTGCTGTTGGCTTGCATACTTCCTGATATATTGGTATTAGGATTTAAAAAAAGAGAGAGCACATATTAACAGCACATATTTCAGCAGTGTAGAGCACAGATAATAACCAATTTTAGGATTGTTTTGTTAGATCTGATTCATCTGATGCTCAAATTTTGTTGTTGCTAATTTTGTAAATGTAAATGTTCTTTCGTTCGTTTTATGCCATGATTTCTGCAAGTATTCATGATTATTTAGTGTAGAGCACAGATAATAACCAATTTTAGGATTGTTTTGTTAGATCTGATTCTTCTGATTGCTCAAATTTTGTTGTTGCTTTGCTATTTTTGTAAATGTAAATGTTATTTTGTTTGTTTTATGCTATGTTTTAGCTCAAGTCAAATTCATATTTGTTGGAGAGTGTATTTTCATTGTAGAGTTGATACCTGGTAGTATTCAAATCCTGAACGTGTGGTCGTACAGTGGGAGAACGCTCCAACCCCGAAAGACCGTGAACTGGCGGGATACGAACACACGTTCTCCATGGAACAGCATATGGGTACAATATGAAATTTGGTTGAAATCAAATTGATAGTATAGAAAATACATGTATTTAAATATTGGACCAATCAGTATGCTTAGAATGATGTTGGCACCACTGACGTATATAAGTTACTGTAAATCAATTTAGAATGTCAGGTACTATACGTGTGCAAAGTTTAGTGCTGTTGGCTTGCATACTTCCTGATATATTGGTATTAGGATTTTAAAAAAGAGAGAGCACATATTAACAGTTGGCAGCACTGGTGACTCTTAAGAAATCGCATAGTCATATCGGTTATTGTACGCTTAGCACATACGAAATTTCAGTGAAATCCAATTCATAGAATAGAAGTTATATGCAAAAATCATGTTTTCAACACTGTTATGCGTGGACTCCTGAAAATTAATCTGGAATGTTATTATCTAAGTGTGTGCCAATTTTGGAAGAGTTCTCATGTATAACTTCTGAGATGTCCAACATCGAGCTCAAACTTCAATTGTGATTTTTCTGCAGTTGGTAGCACTGACGTCATATTTATATATTGCAGTGAGAGAATCAGGTATATATCTTTATTCATACCAAATTTGGTTTCGAAAGTTGCAGCCGTTCAGGTGTTGATATGGGTGGGGGACAATCACAGACAGACAGATATATAGACATACAGAAGGACAGACAGGCATACATTTGCCCGGAACGATCTCATAAGTCTACTCTTTCCACATTATTTCAAAATGTGAAAAGTAGGCTAAAAGTCAAATTTCGAAAATCACATCCCGCATAAATGCTGTTCCGACAAAATAACCTATAATCGCTTGTTTCTTTATTCACTTTCCTTTTCGTTCGAATCCTAGCCAAATTAACTTATTTACGTAATTATTTCTTTAATGTGTTCCTTGGTTCAATACCCTCATGAGTTTTTTGAATTTTTGAAAACTCTTAACACCGGAAGTAGTTATAAGTGCTTGAGTGAAACTCTGCTTTTACTCACACTAGCAGTCGTAGTGGTAGAAAAGGCAAATTGCTTAACTAATCGGCCGGATATGGTTGAGCTTCAGGCGATCAATCAACAGTCTACCACGTGTCCTTAACGTTTGGAAAAGTGGAGGAAACAACAAAAATCATTTAAAAATTCACGAAATAAGGATTAGTGTACATGGAAGTTCTAGTCTATGACATTAAAGGATATTTTGAACATTGAGCTGCTTGCATAATATTGCATGATTGTGTGGATTTTTTTTTCGGCCAAAATATCGTATTTATCCCCATTGAGGTGTATAGTAACCAAATATACCCCCTACTGTATAATGTGGAGCATAGGAGCGTGGTCCTGGGAGGAGAAATGGCAGAAAAATGATTTAGAAATATTCATTTTACAAACATATTCTATCAAGAGCTGCTCAAACTTAAAAAGTTGTCTGAAATTCCACAAAGTCGTCAGTGTTTATTACATTCTGGAATGGAATACCGATTTTTGTGCTGGCACTCCTCATACCTCCTTGTCGTTTTTTATGAATTGGGGTGAAAACCACTGGAACGAATAGCATTAAATTTCGTATTTACTCTGAAGGCAATTTTGTTTATTTATTGATTTATTAATTTATTTATTTATTTATTTATAATTCTAGTTTACTTTGTTTTAAGAGCAGAACAGCGAGGTCATCTGCCCCTTTATGAAATTATCATTTTGTAAAAGTGATATCTTCAATTTAACATGGTTTTTACAAGAGAGAATGATGTGTGCAGTGCAATACATTGTTCAAATAACAAGGAGAAATCAGTAGTTAGTAGTAATCGTATTAATTTACATTATAATCCACATTATTGTGGGAAGATTACCCAGATGTTACTCGCCATAAAACAACATTAACTAACACAATTTCAGTGCTCCACAAAAAATTGGTAAACGATTCATGCAATATTTTGCGAACAGTGTACTCTTGATCAACTCACGATTTGCGTCCTTTTCTAAGATGAGCATCCTTACGATCACATTATTTGGTTCTCACATATAGAACACAAGTCATTTCTGCACCAAATAAATATTCACATCATCCTGATTCATGTACTTTTGGATAACTTCAGTAACACTAATGTTATTGTTTTGTATGTGAACCATAGGAAGTCAATTGTTAGCGACTTAAAATGCAATTTTTCTAAGCAGTTAATGAACTCAAGTAGGCATTTTAGTCCTTCGTGAAAATGTAATTTCTTTTGTGTGTTCCAGGACTGAAAATGTTCGGGAAGGGGGTAGTGAAAATATTCCTCATCATTATGGAGAGCAGTGAGGCACTTCTCCAGTTTATGGCAGGCAATGAACACCTGAACATCGACTATTCATCGGACATGGAGTTCATACCAGCTAACTGCTTCGGTCCAGAGAACCGGATGATGACGGTCTTCTTAGAATCCTCAATTGTTCCTGCGGTATCTTCGAAAATTCTTAAAACCACCCATGAATATGAAAGCACTAGTTTAATGATCATAACCCTGGACAAACATCGATCTACTGACGTGCATACACCTAATTCTAATAATAACTGTAATGAACTCAAAGATCTTAGTATGAAAAGCGATGCATATATCTGTATCATCCCACAACTCAATGGGGAACAATTTTCAGCGATCATCATACGTCTTAAAGAACTGGACACCTGGAATGGTCGAGCCAAATTTCTCGTTATCATTGCCAATCCTACAAAGAATATCACACAATATGATATAGATAAAATCTTGGAGGTATTTTGGATTCACAAGATTTTGCAAGTGGTAGTAATCTGCATTAGAAGCAAAGGAGATGTTCACGCATTTACTTACAACCCATATAGTTCACAATCGTGTGAATTGTGTGTTATGAATGTAACTCCCATGGTGAAAATGAGAACTTGTAGCATGTACTTTGATAAAGTAATGAACTTGCACATGAAAGAGATAAAGGTCTCGATGTTTGCCGTTGCTCCCCTGGCTAAGATAGACGACAGCTGCTCCCATTTTGGAGGTCCCGACGGAAGAATGATGAACACCGTGATTGATCATTTGAATGCTACTATCAGTATTATTCCGGCTGGAGTACATTCTTTTGGGACCAAATTTGAGAACTGTACCCTAGTGGGAGCCAGTGGTGATCTGGCTTACGGGCGAGCTGACGTCAGCTTCAATTCGCGATGGCCCAAAACAGATGATAATAATGATATCGAATATTTACAACCTCATATTGGAAGAGAAATGTGCATTTTAGTTCCAAATTCAAAGAGAATTCCTCAGTATCAAAATCTATTCCTACCATTTCACCCCGTCACTTGGATCTGTGTCGGATGTAGCCTAATTCTTGCAGCCGTTAGCTGGTATATTATTCACCGATTAAGTACGTCCATTTATCCATCACATGTAGAGAATAATGGTTTCGTTTTCATTTGCTTGGAAACTATTTCTTCATTCCTGTCATTGGGTTACTCTTCGGAACCAAAGTATCAGCCAGAACGCATTTTCGTAGTATTTTGGTTGCTCTACACTTTGATTGCTATTAACTCATTTCTAGGATCGCTCATGGGATACCTCGCAGTTGTACTTTATTTACCTCCCTTGGATACTATTGAGGAACTGCAGAAATCTGGCTTAGCGATGTTGATGCATCCTGGCTTAAAGAAAACTTTAATACATCCTGATATTCACGACACATTCAGTAACATTTATGACAAAGTCGTTTTTAATAAGTTCATCAGTACGTTTGATGATATAATCATCAATCATGAGAATGTATCTGCCGTGACTGTTTCCAATATCATTGGGATGATGATCAAAGAGAAGCAAAATGTAAAGGAGGGTAGATCTCTCCTTCATATGATGAATGAATGCATAATAACAGCATTTCAAACGTATGCAACATCAATGCATTCTCCTCTCGTTCCAAGACTTAACGATTTCATCCAGAGAATTGTTCAGGCAGGATTGTATAGGAAATGGGAAGGCGATATGTTGAGCGAAGGAATGATCTCCGGTGAATGGGTGACGACAGTAGATCGTATTGTCAGACATCAACCACTATCCATCTATCATTTACAGACTGGGTTCTACCTACTCCTCGGTGGTTTGTTCGTCAGCTCGATAGTGTTTACAATGGAGAAATTATGTCAAACATTCACCAAATAAAAGTTAACTTATTTAGGTCTCGGCCAGTCTGAAGATGTTTCATTTCCGGTGTTTCCAGCATTTAACTTAACTCAAGGCTGAGCTGCTTCCTTCTCCTGCCTCCCTTTTCCTCGAAGGTATGGAGAGAGCTTCAACACTTTTGATGTGAATACGTCTTTTAATTTTGGTGCCGGTTATCCTGCATGTTCAAAGACTCGAGTATCACGTAATCGGTGCTAATTCCAAATATCCAAATATTCTAAGCAACACGTTGCTGCCCAACCAGCCAGACACGGCGTCGTAGTGGAAATATTTTTTTATTTACAAATGAGTTTAAACAAATGAGATAATGTGAGTTCGCATGGAGAAACAACATTTTTCAGGCAGATAAGGATACACAGTAGCATTCAGCATAATCACGTGGATTGCCCAAGCACTTGTTATAATGGTATACAAGGCATCGACGCCAGCATGGAAGAAATCAGCGCCAGTTCCTCAAGCAACTTTGAAAAAGTAACGGATATCTTTTACACTTGGAATAACCTTCAAGATTAGAAAAGATTAAAACACATTTAAAATAGTTCTTCAATTTGATATTTGATAAATATACCTTCCAATATATTTCTTCTTCTTGAGAGAAGTAAGCGCATTCCATACACTGACTCTGATATCTGAAAATATATATTACACACAGTGCACGTAGCATCCTAAAAGGTGAACGACGGAGATAGTCGCAATCTACAGTAAATGTAGGCTGAACAATCCATTCGCGTTCAATATAGATCTGGGATTGATTTATAACACGCTGAAATTCCACTCTAAATTCACTTCACACATGTTGTGTGACGTCAGAATGTGCCAATCTAGAATGTATTCTATCCCTTGACACCCTGCAGAAACTTCACACCTATGAATGTGATGGAGTATGCTGCTTGTTGAATGATATCATGGATGATAATGATTGATGTTTTAAAGGTGGTAAGTGAGTAACTGGCATCATTTACTCTCGCTATCCTGATGAGGAGATCAATAAGAAGCACGCCCTTATGGTGCCATAGATCCATCGTCACAATTTCTTCTTAAATGGAGCTGGTTAGATTTTCTTATGAGGTGAGCACAAGGGATGTTTCCATGATATGGCTGCTTGCTTCGTCACCGGTGTCACAGGATACACCCACGTTACAATACGCAAAGCCTGAATCACTTGCATATTACCGTGCACACAGCCAAATTTCACCCCATATTGTGACGGTCGAACGAATAATATGCACCATAGCCCCCATCAACTGCAACTGTTTAATTTGAATAACTGGAATTGAGAGGAATCAAAAATAAATGTCAACTGCCTATGCAATTGTAGAAAACACAAGGAAACCTAAGACACAACGGTGAAATGGAGCGCGGAGTAATATCTCTATAGAGATGCAATAGGATGCTTGGGGTAACGAAGTATGCCCCAACCTGACTAGTATATTGCTATAGCCCCAACTACCTAAACCCATAATAATTAATACAAGGAAGAAAGTACAGATGGACAAGACTGCTGAAGCAACAACCATTGCCCCGTGACCACAAAACTGTAACCACAAGCTTACAGTATTACCCAACAATATTAATAACAGGTATACATGCTGAATTCCGCTGACGAGCAGTAACCTAATTAAGCCCTCAAATACTCAAGACACCTTCGCGCCCGGGGACATTGGGACATTCATTTTAACAGTGAGACAGTCAGACGGTTCCACGGAGAGGAGTGGGACGGATCCTGGAAGGCGGCGCCCTTCGGGAGCAGGACACCACCCCATCATAGACGACGCCCTAGCTACGAGAACACGAGTCTAGACTTCCAATGGTGAGTATGTCGGTTAATCCTTTTTATTCATTCTCCGCCCCTTAAGTACCCTTTCGCCCCTTTACTTTATTGCTATAAACTGCAAGGTACAAATGAGGAACTTCTCTTTCTTTAGCCCCGGCATTGCATCCCAATGTCTCTCTACGCAATCATGGCACGGTCTGCGACCGCTTCGCTGACGCTACATGATGGGGTGAGAGGCCAAGGGGTACATGTGACAGAAAGTTACTTTTGAGAAAATCAAGGTTAAAGTTTAGATGGGATAATTATTTCCAGGACATACATATGGTAATATTGTTTGTATAGCGTTTTAAGATAGAGTTTTATGTGTCTGTGCCTAATTTTACTGTAGCAATAATTTCCATCTGTCGACAGTTATCTTTGAAACAGTGATAAGAGGTATCACTTGTACCCCTTGACTTCCAAGTGAGAACTGAAACGGTAGGAGGTGAAAAGAAAATTCTATGACTATGCAAATCTACTAGTTTAATATGAACCAAAATTAAATACAAGACAATTTGTCTCCTGAAATGTATAAAATGAACTATAAAACACTTAAAATTATCTTTTCAGATTTGTTGAAATTAAGAGGAAAAAAACATAAAATAACTAACTCTACATTTCTTGATGCATATCCTTAATCTGAATCACTGTCAAAGATATTGTCAATTGCATTGTCTGAGTAATTGCTCTTTGGGAACCCATGTTCTTCATCTTGTGCTGCACATGTTGGTTCTGAGACCTGTAACTGGTTCGTTTCTGTTCTGTCTTTCCTCCGCACGCTTCGATCGTCTCTATGCTCTTGTGGACTGACTTGGGCACTCAGTTGTCTGTAGAATGTGTGATGTACAGGAGGAACGAATGGTAGAAGGTTGAGTAAATCTTTGTACTTATTTTCTTTAATTTTTGGTGTCGTTGACCTGTGAGTAAGCGGTGGCAATGTCTGAACACCTCGGCCAACTGCTTTAGCTTTCATGTTGTAAGTTAAGAATTCCATGTCTTCGTTGAATGTACATTTATAGAACAATGCCCATGGTTCATCCTTCTTGAAGTGCAGCCATTGCATTGTTTGAATTCCCTTAACAGCTTTTAAAAACAATTGTTCAATCGCTTCTAAAGTGACAAAATCCTCGCCATCCATTTTTACTACCACAAATCGTTTTGATGACTTGGCAATTACATCCATCCAGTCTTGAGGAATGAAGATGCCCCTGTCGGAACGTTTCTTCGCCCGCTCAATAATGCCAAAGTTTTTGTCACACTCGTTATATGAATGGCCAGAAGGAAGAAACTTGTGGTCAACAGTCTGAATGTGAGTATTGTTAACAACGTAGAGCCAAAATTTCACTATGTTGTGGCTCTTGTTTTGTCCTCCCGCATTGTCACTAAATGCAGTCAGATGCGTGATGGTAGGTGTCAAACAGTTAATAAATTTCAACAGACATGACATGATCTCTTGACATCCTCGGGAAGCTTCTCCCTCATGCCACATAAACATAGAAGCATTTCCTGTTCCCAAATTATAAGTCTACAATTGTCGGGAGTAGTACACCTTTGAGCATGTTAGTACTGGGGTTGGGAGCATTTTCTGCAAGTCAAAACATATAGCCACATGAGTAGAATTATTTTCAACCAGTTTTTGTACATCAACCAGTTGTTTCCGAGTGCTTTCTGCTTTCCGTAGAAAGCAGAATATTCTTGGGAATACACGGTAAGACAGAGTAAGCTTTTGCTTCTCTTTGCTTTAGTTCATCCCTTCCTTTCCTTTTCAACAAGAGCATTACGTTTTTCATCAGGCGAACCAAAGTCAATGGTATTTTGAAGCTTATCGCACGTGGCACATGTGTCTGTACGTGGCCTATGGAAGCTAAGATTAAAGCATGTGTTAAAAATATGTCGGTAAAAGCTTTCTCGTACTGGTTCAGTTTGCTTTTCCTCACAAAATTCCTTATAAAGCTCATACAGTTTCTTAAGGTTTAGGTTAACGGCGAGATATTTCTTGTTAGGTGCTTGCAGTCGTGAATAATGGCTACTGTACTTCGGGAAGTTTCCAATGTGTTCCTTAACCAGGTCTATTTTAACTTCTTCAATCTTATTGCCAGGTGTTTTCTTACCTCGTTGGTCCTTGGGAGAAATATTTGTAGTTGAGGTGCTTTTTTTCTGCAACACGTTTGTTATTCTCTTATTAGACACATCCAGGGTCTTCAGAAAGAATTGTTTGCAAACTCTCTTATCTGCAAGAAAAAATTGGCAGCTGATTGATTTTCTATTTTCAGCATTTCCTTTCCTTCTACTCGGCTCACTGATAGTAACTGATGAACTTAAGCAGGAGGTCTGTAAGTCCCAGTTACCAAGACCCCAATATTCATTAAATATTTCCAGTCTATTTTGTTCGCTGATGTTTTCGTTACACTTGAATCGGCAGTTGTGATTGAACACTCTTACTTTCTTTTCTTCATGCATCCTTCCATTTCGATCCACATACGCTTTGCCTTCATTACGTTTACTGGAAGAAACAACTCTCTTCCACAAATGTGTCCTTCTCGTTTCTATTCTTCCTAAATGTCTTACTCTCTTCGGACGTTCGTGCCCTCCATCGCATCGATCTTCATCATCCCACTCCTCATTTTCATCTGAAATGAATAAGCACAAAAATGTTAGCCTAGTTAGATTTAGCTTTTTGGGTAGGCTAATTATGTTTTTTCGTGATTGTCGTTTCTTAATTACTTACGGTATGTGAAAACTTAACTTCTTTTACGGCTTGTTTTGTATCTATAAATTACAGTAAATTACCTTGATCACTTGAGTTTTCCCTGGAATCCATATTTTCACTATCAACCTCTGGTTCATACGTAGAATCATCATCTGTATGAAAACCAAAACTATATTTTGTCATTATGGCATAAAATAACAATCTCCTAAATATAAAATATAATTGCTACAGCCTATAACTACGGTATGTCAATATTTTTTAAGGTTTTCAATGAACATACGGCAAGAATATCAAAAGAATACTTGAATAGGGCTACTGGTGTATTCTTTGGAATACACGGTAAGACAGAGTAAGCTTTTGCTTCTCTTTGCTTTAGTTCATCCCTTCCTTTTTTCGCAAACACCAACAGTGATCTCCTGATTTCTCTTTGTTGGTATATGTTTCTTACACTACCTGTAAGTCTGTTCTAGATATATATCTTCCATGACCCACTTAGCGTTATCTATCAGCGAATCTCTGAAGTTCCTCAATTTTCCCTGCACAAGAGGACTCCCTTACCAATCTAGCCACCAGATCTCGTCGCTATCGCCAGCTATCATCTCCGTGATCAAGAGAACTTCGTCTACTTTTTCACCCACCAGGCTGTGCTAGTGACGCTTGCTATCAACTCTCTGAAGACCATTTCATCAAGAAGATTTTTTTTCTGTTATGTTTGCTATTCTTATATGTATTCCTTTTGTCTCCTACCCCCCACCTTTTTCTCTTCCCTGGTCTCTCCACGCTCCGTTGAGCCGGTCTCACTTGTGCGTCTGAAGTCAAACCAGTCAGTTGGAGCTTAACTAAAGCTCGCATCCTCTACTCTAGAGGCAAACTTTTAAATTCGACGCCATGTTAGAGTTTTAGAATCAAACGTCAACAGCAACATCGCCTTCTTCATGAAGCAAAGATAAGTACCGACTTCATGTTTTAACCACATACTCATCGCTTTTAAAAGGCTCAATGCTTTTATTTGGATTTTATAGACAGTGAAAATTGCTATATGTGACAAAATAACTGCTTTCTAGAGATCTTCTTGATCAAACTCGAACTATCAAGTCTAACTTTCAAAATGAAAGATTTTCTGAGATGCTATCTCACATCGAGGGATATTTCTAAAATACCCACTGTCTATATAATCTAGTTTTCCGCCGAGGGATTCTCTACCCAATTTAAACAACTCATCATTGCTCTGGAACCTTCCAGAACCTACACTCTATCTACCAGTTATACTGTCATGTATTTTCCACTTGATATGGGAATACTTTCTTCCCTGAGAAACTTATGTGGGATAAACTTCTAATCCACATAAACTGTCTTCCTACGTGGGAAATTTTCTGCCGTATTTAACTGCCGCCCATAGAAACTACAACTCATAATTCTCTCAAGCCAAAACTCAACTTTTACATAACTGCAATAACTTTTCTTTCTATAAACTTTTTGTGCTACTACAGTGAACTTTTCAACTATATCAACATACTACAGTATAGTGAAAACAGTGCCTGTTCAACTTTTCATCCACGTCGCGCTCGTCCGAGTACAATAAATACGGCCATGAACATTCTTCCACAATCCCATTTGATATTTCCCAAACCCTTTACTAACAAACTAAAATAATAAAATTGTTACTTTAGGTCTTTTTTCAATGAGGTGTCACTCTCAATAAGTGCCCTCCCCTACTTGCTCCACGTACTACGAATTAATGTCTGTAAAACTTCGTGTCTAGTACACGCCTTAAAGTATATTGTTTCTCCCTTCTAATGAGGGAATCCAATTCTTTTTACTCAAAAGTGAGTTATCTCTAGGTGTCACGAAAGGGAAATTTGCCCCATTTTTCTCGTGATCCCTACTTAAACATAGGAGTTCTAGAAACTTCCTATCAATTTTTCTCTTCAGGTTTCACAATAAGTGACCTGCCCTATTTGTTTAATCTATAAAACTAATTCTGTGTTAATACAAGAAGTTATAGAAACTTCTATTTCATTTCTTCCTGTTTTTTGTTGTTGTTACTTTCGAAGTTGTTATTTGTTCATATTTCTAAGATACCTATCTAGAAATCCTTAAATTACACATCTTGTACTTGATTTATTGTTTAACCTCAATTACGTTAATTATCTTTAAATTTCCCATTTGTTAATCTTAACAACATTTCAAAATCTTACGAAGATTTTAAAGCATATAAAAGGTTTAAAACCCAAAGAATTGTCAATTGCCCGGCGCAAGCTTTAAATGATTTAGGAGGTCTGTGACCCCAATTGTTTACAAAATCAAAATTATATATTTGTTACATAAACTACTTCTTTTTACATTGTTAAATAAATTAAGATTTGTTCTTTGCTTTATCATTTCTCTAACATAACGGTTAGGCAAGATCCTGTCTTCCTTGACTCTTCCTAGGTTTATGCCCTCTTTAATAAAAATAAATCTATTGATTGGGTTTTCACCACTTGTTGCATTTGAGCAAGAACTCTTAGTTATTAACTTAGTTAAGTCTCTCTTAGCTTTAATAGCTAATTCTAACTGGCCAGTAAGGCAATCATAGCACGCTACGCCAGCATCCTGCTTGTGGAGATTCTCTCTACCACTTATGGTTGGTTTTTCAAAATTTAAGTGTTTCTCATTGTCTAAACTTTTAGACGGCGCCTTGCTGGGTAAAATCTTAGTCATTTCTAAATGCAACTATTGGTACACTTACCAAAATTATTCCCAAGGGTATAATTGCTTTATTCCTATCCTTCTTGGAAGTGTTCGGTCGCTCTTTTGAAATTCTACAATTTCAAGAACTAAAATATCAAGGCTGATTCAAATTATTTTTACTCTTCAAATTACTTGTTTAGAAACAAACTCCTTTGAACAGATACACAATAAATCTGTTACTCTTTTTCTTGCCAGACCACCACCCTTCCCCATAGTAGGTATATTTATGCTTGAGAGGGAATACGCTACAGCAACTTTCTTGCGAATAGACCAAGTTCCAGCTGCGTTTCCTGTTAGCTTCGCCCAGGTCCCTACCCACTTTATGTATCGGAAAGCGGATTTGCAGTGGCAGCTGCCTTTGAGTATACTTAAAGTTAAAATTATAACTTCTTTTGGACTCTCGTACTATTTCTCCATCCTTTTTCTCCAGTCCGAAACCCACTTCTTTTTCTTCATCATCTTCCCTTGGCGGTTAGGTTATTCCCAAGCTAATAATCTACCCAGCTACTCACCTTCTGAGAGGTTATGAATGCTTTCTTCTAAATATGCCATAGTTGTTGTTCTTTCAAATGACCATTTTGGTATTAAAAGGATATTAATATATGTATGAACGCAATAAGAACGCAAATACAGTTGCTTTATTCACTTTTAAGCACTAAAATGTCAACTTCACTTCAAAAGTGTAACACTGCATTCATTAACAAGCAGGCATTGCTGGCCAAGTCACATGTACCTCTTGGCCTGCAAGGCAAACACGATCTTCACTAAACAGTTTTTCTTACACTCACCAGATCGCAGCACCAGATGGAGGTGCACTTATATCTCTTGACCACAACAATTTTACATATATTAGATACCCATTTCTGTACTTAACTCATATTTTTCAAAAATGTCACTTGTACCCTTTGGCTTCTCACCCCATCACATGTTACCAGCTGTCGGCACGAGTACCCATCCTGAAGTTACTTCAAACTCCTCTACACTCACTCATTCCTAGCTCCGCAACATTCACACTCTTGTCTCACTCACACACCCCGTTAGGCGCGTCATCCCCTCGTGCGGCTACTCCCCCTATTGCTTCGCCATCCCTTTGCCAAACATCACCAACCTACCCGAGGGGGTGCCAACCTTAACAAGTGGTGGATGCGCGGGCAGTCGAAACTAAAAGGACCAATACAACTGGCCCAGCGACGGGGTTAAACCAATAGATAGAACAAGTTTAACTCGATTCCGCAATCCTCACCCTCTAGCAAGCCAAGCGAAAATTAACTTATAGCAAGTAAAAAGAGCCTCCCCTCCCCCCCCCCCCCACCTCCCCTTTAGATAAGTACAAATTAACACGCCACTCTATACAAAACAATTCACCCCCCCCCCCCCTAAGATTAACACTAGCGGCGAAGGAGCCCCCTCCACCACCACCTTGAGGCAGTAAACAATTGCTGGTATCACACGCCATACATGAATTCAACTATGCTCAACTACATATTTACATACATTATTCTCAACCCACCAAGGAGCCTCAATTTATTCTATGTTTATACTCAGACATCAGGCCATATTACGCTCCACTCGGTTCCATAAGCAACCTTGAGAAAACGCATATATGCACATTTAAGCACGTACAAGGCCGAGCTGGCTAGCGCAAAGACATTCACCTCGCCATCGAGGCTAAGTTGGCACGTATACCAACTCAGCACGATATTAGCACTAGCTGTATTCAACAACACAAGTTCGAATCTTGGCGTAAGCAGCTCACACTTCAGAATAGGCTACACAGGTTTATCATCCATAACACATCCATCGACACATTAAGAATCTTGAGATCCTAAGGAAAACCTTAAGACCACTCAGAGATGCTACCTAAAGTGCGTACAGTTTTCATATCGTTCTTTTTCTAGAAGAAAATTCTATTTATAACAATTTGGTTTCTACACTTGTAGAATAATATTCATTGCTCCCCCCACCTCCCCTAGACACTAGACATTTATTAGATCGCCTGACAAATACTAAGCCTAGAAAATCCTAAATCACTAACTAATTAATATATTAACATTAATTATAAGGACACCCTGCCCCACTAACTAACTAAACAATTAATTAACATTAGCAATAAGGATACCCATCCCGAATTTTCACAAGTAGTAATCGGCACGGAGAAATATTCCAAACACAAACACGCTCATTCAATTACCCCCCCCCCCCTATTACGCACATGTTAACTCGCGCAGCAATTCATACATAATAATAAACTTAAGTGTTCAGAGACACTTTATACACCCCTCAGCTCAAAATAAGCCTTTTTCACCCTGCAAGCATAGTTCCCACTTTTTGCCCACACCAGCAAGTATTTTGGGGAAGCGTTCCCTATCATAATCACAAAGTACACAAGAACGAACATTTAAACGCGTTACAATCAACCAATAAACGAGTAGCAAAATTTAAAACTACATCTCAATTATGGCGTTTACACAACGCATTATTAATTGTATTATATTATTATTATTATTAATTATTATCGTTATTATTAATATTGTCATTATTGTCATAAACGTTATCGTATCTTTATCTACACAAATTACACTAAGAGAGGAGAAAGAGTCGAATATATAAGAGAAATAAATATTACACGAGTATATCGAAGAATAAAGAACACTTACAACACAAACACGCGCTAAAACTATTAAATACAACATATAACACGCAGGGAGAGAGAGTAAAAGAAGAAGAAAGAGAAATGAGAGCAGAAACAAATACACATGAAATATTTGTATTATTATTAAGCTTATTATTATTATTATTATTATTATTATTATTATTATTATCGCCACTGTGCCACACGCCTATAAACATAACGTGATTCAAACACCAATCAGCAGAAACATGCACAAGAAACAGATGAGCAATATATATCACACACAATAGGAGCCAACAGCAACAATATCACAAACATAAACAGTATCACAGCTCACTCACAGCTGAACGGGGTATCAAACAATTCTACTCACGATTGAGCACACGGAGGATATTTGAGTACATTCGTAAAATAAGCGAGATCATCGTCACGCAGCAAGGAAATCAGGGCAAACTACCCCAAAACTCACCTTGACCTTGACACATCATTTATATCAAACAACCCCTACGAATGTCGATATAATAATTAACTCACAATTTTAAAGGGAATAAGAACATCAAACACAAACTTAAATAAGAGAACACTAATATCCAGTCCTGCTTTGAGCTGTCAATAATGAATATCACTTAACTGTCTTCTAAGAGTGATGCTGACAATTTGTCAATTAATGGCACTTCGGACAGTGGAAGAGAGAAAAGAGAAAATTTTAAGAGATAGGATTGAGCCTTCCTAAGCTAATTTGAATGTATTCCACTAAATACATAGCCACATCTCCCAACCCTGTTACATAGGGAGTAATTAGTAATATGAGGTGCAACGTAACAGGGCTACTACCCATCTGAAAATCATATTTTTATCAACAGTTCCAAATATATTGGCCGTTATCGCTAACGGACTGAAAGAAATTCACAGATGCTTCTAATTAATTTAAAGTATAAATACCTCTATTAAAGAGATTTTGTATAGACCACTTCAAGAAAGACGCCACCTAAGAGCCTTTTATCACCAACCGTGCCTGCCATTATCTATTAACTACCCCCCTCCCTCCCTCCCCTCTCCCCACACCCTGACACAAGAACCACATCTGCCTATGTCTATCTCACTCACCATTTCACTCACCATTTTAGCCCTTAAACGTAGATATAAGAGGTAGTCGTAAAAATCCATAGATCTAAGTATTGCACACGGAACCAGAGCTAAACGCTGGGCACTTCGATAATGATACGTCATTATCATTAGCATTGCGTGATTATTACTATTATTATTCCTATTTATTTATTTATATGTTCACCAGGTCATTGAACACAACATCATTTGACCATACCAGACCCGAGAACTGACCACCCTCGAGGCCTGTGCTGATAGGAATCTTTTGCCCCTAAGGGACACACATAATTCAACCCTTAGCAAAGTTTTCTTTCGTCCACATTTTACGCATTAGAAATAACATACTAATATTGACATTATATTTAAATTGTACATAGCACATTAACAGTAATTGCATTCAAATCACACCCATTACATTAAAATTAAGGAACCATGTCTTTCAGCAATCAATAAAAATATCATAACTACTAAGGTCAATTCAATTAATCTTAAACTTAACGTAAGCTACTAGCCATAGAGTATTAACAAACCCTCCAAACCCAACCCCAGCCCCCAACTATCGCCATTACCCCATTCTTTCTATTAACATGGCATACAGCCACGACCAACAATGGTAACAATGTGTATAACATGTGGATAACCTGGATATTTTTTTCAGCAGTGCCAACACATTATTCCACAATGTGCATAGGCATATACAGTCACATACGATATATAAGGCTTACTACTAGGCAAACCACTTACGCTACATACACAATTGAAAAACAGTACGAATGTAGCCCCTAGAAGCAATAGGATCGTCAAGCCTCACCATGACCTAGTCACAACATTATAATTACTATTATCCTCAAAATTATGATTATCAAGTGGTTCATATCTATATTTACACACTAGAGAAGGAAGGAAGCAAGTGTACCCGCTTGGATGAAGATGAGTAGATTAGAGTAAGTCACAACGCAAACAATGCATTACACAACTATAGTACTGTCCATGACGATATGAGATATTAGCACAACAAATCATATAGAGGGAAACACGGAGAGAGAGGGAGATAGAAATAAGGAAGAATAGAGAATCATGGAGAATATGAATATATGAAGAAATATATATCACGCTTTAGTATATAAGGAGTAATAGTATATAAATTACAACGCAAATATTCATTAATATTATCGCTCACAACATTAACTACGGAAAGACAGAGGAAAGGTACAGGAACAAAAAAAAAGTATACCCATTATATCATCTTTTACATTGAAACATCACCATCTTACTCACACTTTAATCCATTACAGGTGGAGAACGATCACCGTGGTAAAAACACCCAAACACGCACAGAAACTAATACCACTTTCTGATTGCAGAAAATAACAAAGGTGGCAATCCCTATTGACGTCAGAAAAGTTGGATGGCGCAGCCACGCGGCAGAATGTTGAAGCTGTAACATTGTGACTGGTGAGAAATATTTAGATGGTGAAGCATTGACGTCGTGATGGAAACAGAAAGAAATTTGTCAAATTCGAGGAGGTACTGCTCTGTATACGGTTGCAAATCGTATAAAACGGCTAAGAAATATCTTCACTACTTTCCTGTACAAAAAGTTCAGAGAGAAAGATGGGCTTCGGCGCTGTCAATTGGAAAACGTGTTACATGTTACATGACAGTGTGCAGTCTGCATTTTTGTGAAGACGACTTCTTTCCACCGGTACTGTTGATTATTGATAGTTATTGTCTCTAATTTGTATTCACATGGATTTAGCTACATCAAAAATACTAATAAACTTATAGCCTATTACTTCTGTGCCGTACAAAGAATGTAATCCGCTCTTCGTAAACTTATTTTAGGGGTTCTTCCGATTGACAATAGCCGAAAGGTTAGAAAACTTAAGAAAAATGCTGTTCCTAGCCTTAATTTGCCAGAGAATTTATATTCTTGCCTTTAGTTAGTTAGTTAGTTAGTTATTGTTGTTTTAAGGGGCGGAACTACGAGGTCATATGCCCCTAATTGCCTTTGAACAGCAAGTATGTAGGTCACTGAAGTATGATTTGGCTTAAATTGTCTTTTTGGCTATGAAAATGTTTTTTTTTTTTTTAAGTACCGGTTTGGTGACCCATTATCCCCGGCAGGCCGGCAACACCTATACTACTCAGGCAGATAGGTCACTTAGCTGTAATTTTGAAGTTATAGTGATGTTAAGTATATATATGCGGTAATGTAGCAAGAGACCGGATCGGCCTAGGCTATTCTAACTTTAATTAGTTCCCATTTCAGGGTTTTACAGTTTTGAGTGCGAATAGTTGGTTTGAAAGTTGAACAAAAGTAAGGAGAGTATGTTTTGTATAGGTTTTAATTGGTATTATGGTTTATGTCGAGCTGAGGAGTGAATTTGGTTTGGCTTATAGTGTAGTTTTTGATCTGTTCCGTTTGCTTATGACAAGTTCAAATGGAGACTCCAGCTTTGTTAAATATCTGTATTTTAAATATTTAATTAAATATATTGATAAAGAGGATGTCTCCATTTTAACTTGCCTGTGGCAAGAGATTAATAAATTAACATTCTTGCCTTTGAACAGCAAGTATGATTTGAGCATCCCAAGTAACGCTTCTTTGAACCCAAAACATTCATGCAAATTCAGGGTTGCTTGATTCAATTTATTATCAGGGAGTCGTCCTTTGTGTTATGTGAGATATATATATTGTGAAATTAATAAAAACATCGATACCGCTAGGCTCCCAAGTACAGGCTTCATATAGCCTATGTAACAGCAGACAGTAAATTAACTATCTACATGTGGGTAATATTTTTAACTGGTAGTAATTAGGCACTGCATTTAAATTGATTATAAAAATATTTCTATCAATGAAAGGAAATATGTAGTATTTTGCCATCATAAATTAGAAGCCATAACAAACGCACACCCAATTACTTACGTCACTATATCGCCGCCATATTGCAAACAGCTGACCGTAAGCTCCTCCCCCGTTTCGGACGTCAACACTCACCATAATAGCACGTGACGATAAGGTGACCATGGAAGAAGATGGAGCCGACGACAATTAAACGAAATTAAGCAGAATACCGAAGACAACAATCAAATAGCATGTAAAGCCGTATATAGGCAGGTTAATCGTAAGTTCTATTCCTTCTATACATACACACAACAATTCATCACATAATGAACTGTAAAAACACAAATTTCACCAACAAACTTAAAACTATCATTAATACATCATCACCCCTACTTTATAGGGAAAATAACGTTGTAAACGCACCCTCACGGCAGAACGTGAACTATGGAGTACTACACAATTCAAGGACGAGTCCGAAAGGGGTAGCTATACCTTAAATTCCCTATACACTATTTCACACCATTTATTTTTCTCTTTATTAATATTACACATCTTAATTACATTCATACAACACTCACACTTTCATCCACAACACATCTTAAGCTATACTTACTCTCACATGCACATCCATTTTTGTAATCATCCCCATAATCAACCTCACATTTCAGAAACAACAATATACTAACAAATTAACTATATGACAACAACAAATGAAAAATGTAAAATTTGTAAACTGACTGTATACGCCACAAAACCACCCCTTGCCACACCTACCCACCCCTAGCACGGCACATTTATCTATCTAACAACGAGTAGAAAGAAGAAGAACAGAAGAAAGGAAACAAGAAAGGAAGAACATAAGAAAGAAAAGAAGAAAAGAAGAACAGAAGAAAATTACAAAGGAAAGAAAATATAAACCAACCGGCGTCCCCACGACTCTCACCAATGGTCGGGGACGACCTTTCATCGGAAGGGGAGGTCTTGTTACAAACCCAACCCCAATACAGGGGTTGTGACTACCTAAACCCATAATTATTAATTAATACAAGGAAGGGACTACAGATGGACAAGACAGCTGAAGCAACGGCCATTGCCCCATGACCACAACACTGTAACCACATGCTTACAGTATTACCCAACAATAACATTAACAGCTATAAAAGCTCAATTCTGCTGACGAGCAGTAACCTAATTAAGCCCTCAATTACTCAAGACACATTCACACCCGGGGAAAATTGGGACTTTCATTCTCACAGTGAGACAGCCAGACGGTTCCACGGAGAGGAGTGCGATGGATCCTGGAAGGCGGCGCCCTTCGGGAGCAGGACGCAACCCCAGCATGGACGACGCCCAAGTTACGAGACCACGAGTCTAGACTTCCAATGGTGATTGTGTCGGCTAATCCTTTTTCTTAATTCTCCGCCCCTTAAGTACCCTATCGCCCCTTAACTTTATTGCAATAAAGTGCAAAGTACGAATGAGGAACTTTTCCTTCTTTAGCCCCGGCATTGCATCCCAATTCCTTTCTACGCAATCACGGCATGGTCTGCGCCGCTTCGCTGGCGCTACATGTTATCAATTGTCGGCACGAGCCCTCGCTTTCATGCCATTGCCCCCGCTAATGGCATGCATGTTGATCTGTAATAAGTGCCCATCCTGAAGTTACTTCAAACCCCCTACACTCACTCATTCCTAGCTCCACAACATTCACACACCACCCGTTAGGTGCGTCAACCCCTTATGCGGCTACTCTCCCTATTGCATCGCCATTCCTTTGCCAAACATCACCAACCTACCCGAGGGGATGACAACCTAAACAATATCAACCGGCCGGAACAGCGACATTCATGGAAGTCCTGATATTTACACACAACCTTACCTCAATCCAAGCAAGCATGCGAGAAATTCCTGGAAGAACGGTCACAGAAAGCAGCAGAAATCGACTCCGCCTTCTGCTGCAAACCAACCATGAAAAAGGAGGAATGGAAACCAGCCGATTGCGAACTCCGCCACCTATAAACCAGAGGGGCAATAAATGGATTCCACCACCGAATCTGCAGTAAGAAAGGTTTCCCATTCACTGAGTGATTTGTGAACTCTGCAGCCGATCCTGCGCACAGTATCTCCTGTTCGAATGTACTCAAACAACTCAGTCAATTACACATTATGCAAAGGACGAATGAAACTGACTTATCGTCTAGATTATTTTTGTACACATTGTGTTTGGTTGGTTCCTTAGTTTAAGGGCTGCGACAACGCGGTCATGTAGCCCCATGTACTTTGGGTGTGTGTAGAATTTGTCTGATAACCGGTGTTAATTGAGATGGCTGTATTAGTGAGTGTTATCTGTGATTCAGGTAGAAGGACTGCAGACGATTAATTTTTTCAAGTAGTTTAATTCAATAAATAATAGGGGGCGTGGTGGCTCAGCGGTCTAGCTGTATGCCTCTCACCAAGGCGGTTTGGGTTCGATTCCTGATCAATGCATGTGAGATTTTCGAAGTGAAATGCCATGTCCTGTGGTTCAGATTCTACGTTAAAAGGAGGTCCCGTGGCTCATGATCTCAAGATTAACGGTCACGTTAAACTACAAGCTTCCTTTTTCAATAAATAATAGGAGTAAGTTCGAAATCAAATATTGCAAATACTAATACAGGAGATACTAGAATCGCAATCTCGAAAAATGACCCGTGAAGCCCATGTTCTTCTCGTAATAAATGAGTACATTATGCAACGAGCCTATTGGTAACTCCAGCCATCTGATATGACATCTAGCGGTAAAAATGAGAAACCTACCAAGCAGGGTACATTTGTCACGTGGTGACTGTTTGTATATGGTTTCTTGTATTGGTAAGCAGATCGTAGTAAATTCTTCGTGTCTTTATACATAAGTAATAAGTTTCACCCGTTGATAGAGTGTAAAATGATTAAAAGCAAAGTATATTGCTCAGTTTACGGCTGTAAGTCGATGTCGGATATAAGTTTTCATCACTTTCCAACCGGGTGAGTTAGCCGAGGTCGTTGCGGCATGACTGTTGGCAGTCGCTCACATCCGGGAGGCGAGGAGGTTCGAATCCCCCCGCCGGCAACCTTGAAGATGGTCTTCGGTGGTTTCCCATCTTCCTTCCAGGCAAATGCCGGGGTTGGTCCCTAACTATAGGCCACAGCCGCTACCTTCCAACTCCTCGACCTTTCATTCCCACTTTCCTCCCCAACGGTACTTGTAGCTCACCCATTGGGTGTCCGTCTCGAAGCAGCTACAAAACTGGCGAGCCGAACATGTCCTCGGACACTCCCGGCACTGAAAGCCATACGCTAAAAAAAAAAAAAAATCACTTTCCAAAAGATGCAAATAGCAATAGCCGAAAGGTAACGATACCAAATAAATACGGTCAACAGGAGCGGGTTGGACCACTCACTGACGACAGGACGGGTTGTTCACTGTTACGCCGAGCCAAGCCGCACCTAGACAGCCAAGCACAGTCTCGCCGAGCCAAGCCGTACCAAGACAGCCAAGCCTACACCAGCCGAGGGCAGCCAAGCTTCATCAGTCAGGTATCCTTCCCCGCTCCCTAGTTCATTTCCAATAACCCTACCAACCGCCATCACCTCGCTCTTAGATATCCGAGCCATTCCAGTACGAGTCATATAGGTTTAATTTGACTTCGCAGGGTAAATATCTAGGCCTACTCTGCAAGAACCTGCTACCAGTCTGATATTCAACACCAAACCTAACTGCTAACCATCCAAATCAAGCAATTCCTGTCTCCCCCCGAGTTTTAATACAAGCTGCACTCATCTCTTCGCCCTACCAAGCAGCAAATAATCTAGAGTCAATGGTACAGTGAGCAAACTCAAATATACGGTAGCTTTTAAACGTAACAGCGCCTTGACTCGAACTGCTCAAAAACAAATACCAGCAGTCAACCAATGGTTGATAATATGCAATTGACACATAAAATCCACTGAACACACCAATTAGATCACGTGTATCGCACAGTTATCTTTATATATATAATTCTTCGACACGTGTGTATGTGACTGAACTCCTCCTAAACGACTGAACCGATTTTGATGGAATTTGGTATGTATAATAGGCTGGGTCCATGTATGGTTTAGATTCACAATCTAACCCGGTAAGTGGAATGAACACAATTTTAGAACCACAATTTACACACAATTTTAGAACCACAATATACAGTCAAAAACAGTCGTCATGGAAACCATTGGCCTTGGCCTTGGTGAAAGCTGATATCTTTGGACGGTTTGTCTCTGCACGTTAGAGCCACCTGGTCGCAACCTGTGCAACTACCGCCATTACATACACTCCGCCCGTGGCGGAAAGTTATGTTTTATACCAAAGGTGGCAGTGATGTCGAATTCTACTGTTTGTCTCTGGACGTTAGAGCGTTACAAAGTCCCGTATGCGTTCATATACCATTCATCCGATTGCGATGAAACTTGGGTGATATGTTGAGTGAGCTCCAGGCAAGGTGTTTGGCTTACTAAATCCATTTTACAATAGATAGCGCACGAATTGATTCAACAAATGGGCGACGACGCGCGAAGCGTTTCAAAAAGGTCCCGTATGCGTTTAAATACCATTCGTCCGATAGCGATGAAACTTGGGTGAGATGTTGTGTACACTCCAGGGAAGGCTTCTGGCTTAGTAAATCAATTTCACATTAGGTAGCGCACGACTAGATTCAACAAATGAGTGACGACGCGCGAAGCGTTTCAACAAAATCCCGTATAAGTTTATATTCCATTCATAGATTGAGATGAAACTTTGATGAGTTGTTGTGTACACTTAAGTGAAGGCTTCTAACTTAGTAATCCATTTCACAGCAGGTTGCGCACGAGTAGATTCAACAAATGAGCGGCGACGTGCGAAGCGTTTCAACAAAGTCCCGTATGCGTTCAAATACCATTCGTCCGATAGCGATGAAACTTGGGTGAGATGTTGTGTACACTTACGTGAGGGTTTCTAACTTATTAAATCCATTTTACAATAGGTAGCTCACGAGTAGATTCAACAAATGAGCAACGACGCGCGAACTTTTAATCAAATTCACGTATGAGTTCATATACCATTCATCCGATTGCAATGAAACTTGGGTAAGATGTTGTGTACACTTACGTGAGGGTTTCTAACTCAGTAAATCCATTTCACAGGAGGTTTCGCACGAGTAGATTCAACAAATGAGCGACGGCGCGCGAATCGTTTCCACAATGTCCCGTATGCGGTCATATATCATTCATCCGATTGCGATCAAACCTTGGTGAATCATTGAGTACACGCCAGAGACGGTTTTAGGATTAGTAAATCTATTTTACAATAGGTAGCGCATGAGTAGATTCAACAAATGAGTGACGGCACGCGAATCCTTTAAAGAAAATCACTTATGCGTTCATATGTCATTCATCCGATTCCGATGAAACTTTGATGAGTTGTTGTGTACACGCCAGGGAAGGTGTTCAACTTGGTTAATCCATTTTACAATATTGGTAGCGCACGAGTAGATGTAACAAATGAGTGACGACGCGCGAAGCCCTCCAACAAAATCCTGTATGCGTTCATATACTATTCATCGATGGCGATGAAACTTTGATGAGTTGTTGTGTACACTTACGTGAAGCTTTCTAACTTAGTAAATCCATTTCACAGTTAGTAGAGCACGAGTAGATTCAACAAATGAGTGACAGCGCACGAATCATTTAAACCAAATCCCGTATGCGTTAAATACCATTGATCCGTTTGCGATGAAACTTTGGAGAGTTGTTGTGCACGCTCCAACGAATGTTTCTAAATTAGTTAATTCAATTCACGATAGTTTAGAGGCAGATAACAGAAATTGAAAAAAATGTTTATCGAAAAGCACTTCAAGAAACAAAGTTACAACACTTTCTTTGATTGGCAGGTCAACGTCTGCCGGGTCAGCTTGTCTTTATATATATAATTCTTCGACACGTGTGTATTTGACTGAACTCCCCCTAAACGACTGAACCGATTTTGATGGAATTTGGTATGTATATTAGGGTGGGTCCATGTATGGTTTAGATTCACAATCTGACCCGGTAGGTGGAATGAATATAATTTTAGAACCACAATTTACACACAACTTTAGAACCACAATATAAAGTCAAAAACAGTCGTCATGGAAACCACTAGCCTTGGCCTTCGTGAAAGCTGATGTCTTTGGACGGTTTGTCTCTGCACGTTAGAGCCACCTGATCGCAACCTGTGCAACTACCGCCATTACATACACTCCGCCCGTGGCGAAACGTTGTGTTTTATACCAAAGGTGGCAGTGATGTCGAATTCTACTGTTTGTCTCTGCACGTTAGAGCGTTTCAAAGTCCCGTATGCGTTCATATACCATTCATCCGATTGCCATGAAACTTGGGTGATATGTTGAGTGAGCTCCGGGGAAGGTGTTTGGCTTAGTAAATCCATTTTACAATAGATAGCGCATATATATATATATATATATATATATATATATATATTTCCTGAAGGACATCCGCCCGGCATTCCGGGAGACCATAAAGATCCAGAATACAGTGTAGGTACATTGTTGGCTCTACAGTACATAAGTCATTACGATATACCATATAAATGGTTATGTAGCATGTTGAGTGAAGCTCTCAATACGCCCAAGCAGATCTTCTCAAGATCATCCTCGATGATGCCAAGCTTCTTGAGGATATCCACGACGAACTTATAAGATGTTCCGCGAGCTCCGAATAGAAGGCCATTCACTTTCCATACATTTTTAGGTAAGTTATATCAATCACTCAAGTGAGGTATGCATGGTCGGTAAATAGCCTCTTTCTCCTCGTTGACCCGTACGGCTTGCGGAATGTCCACTTCCATTCGTACCGTGGGGTCCAGGACCAAACCCCTTCCATTCTTCCTGTCAATGGCAACGATATCTGCTCTACGGTGACTACCATTTTCTGAAATGCAGTGCACTTCCTCATAAACTGCCCATTTCAATTTCCTCAGAGAAGTGGCAATTGATGATCGAACTCGGTGATGGCGGGAATTTCGTAACAGTTCTCCTTAAGAACATTGGCCCAGGACATGTCCTAGCGTCTCTGGTTGGTCACATCCTGGTTGTCGGCATAGGGTTGTGTGCTGACTTCTCCCCGGCACAGCTCTCACCGTTGAGATGTTGCAAGACATTTTGATGGCATTCGTCCATTCAGAGCGCGATAAGCCTTTTCTGTTATTTAACCACGAGTTGTTCTTAGGATGTTGTTCATAAACTTCCACTCCTTTACCTTTATGAGGAAGTTTGCACCAAGCTTCAAATGACCGTTTCCGAAGCTCATTTCGTACCCAACGTCCTGATTTTGATTCTGTGCAATCACTAGTTGGAAAATTAAAATATTGAAGAATTTCTTTCTTTTCCCCGTCAAGATTTCGACAAATATCTAAATGAACATCTTCCACTCTGAGTAACTTTTGAACTTTATTAAAATGCTGTATATATGCTTCCCATTCAACCTTAACTAAACCCAGCCCCCGAACATTCCTGGATGCATACAACATATCATTGGGACAGTCATGTGGTAACCCAATGATTTATTTGATAGTTGATCGCAAAAGTTTATCAACATCGACCAGAAAACTTGATGGAATTTTATTTAACGGTGTACTCTGTATTGTATAAATCAGAATTGGCCAAATGTATTGATTAATTATGTTTAACTTTTGGTCTGATTTTAGTAAACAAGAAACTGTGAGAGAATTCAAGTCTTTTTCTAAACTATTTATCAACTTGCTCTTGTCAAACACAATTTCATCTTCAAACGTTATTCCCAGATATTTTATGGTTTCCCCAGATTTTACACATGTCAAAGCAGTATTTCCTAGTGTCACAGCACTTCTCTGACAAAGGTTCCCTTCTTTAATATTGATCATTCTGCATTTTGAAGGATTCATCGAAAGACCTACGGTATAGCAGATAAACTATTAACGGCGGAATTTAAGAGTTCCTGCGCCGAAGCTTCATCTTTCGCCACTAATACAATATCATCCGCAAACGCTAAGGCTGAAACATTTTCAACGCCAGATGACAGCTGATACCCATACTCTTGAATAATATCCTGATCTGTGAGTTCTTTGATAGTAACATCTATTGCCAGGTTGAATAAACCAGGTGAGATTGGAGATCCCTGAGCGACGCCTTTCCTAAGCTCTATGCTCACTGTTTTATTAATACCACATTCAACTTTGATACTATTTCCTAAAATAAGGTCGATTACTAAATCTCGCAAGTTGTTTGGCATATTTACTCGATTAATGCACCGCTTAAGATGTTCATGGCCAATATTATCATATGCCTTTGAAACATCCAGGAACACCACACAGCAGCTAGTTTTCTTTGTTTTAGCATTCCTGAGGCAACCATTAATAATTGAGGTATTAACATGTGTACCAGGGAGATTAATGAATCCCCTTTGATGTACGGAGAACTCGACGAATGAACGTAGTCGCCTGTCAATCGCTTTTTCTATAATACGTCTGATTACTGAATATATGGTGATAGGTCTCCAGTTACTTATTTCTTCAGCACATCCTCCTTTGTGGAGAAGTACTGTTCTTCCTGTTTTGAATATATCGGGGCATTTCCTAAATTTGAGCATATCGTTTGCAAGGAGACTCAACACTTTTGACGTTTTAAGTTCCTTCACAGCTCTGATAATTACTCGGTCAGGACCAGCTGCTGTATCTGCTCGTACTCTGGCAAGAGCTGAATTAATTTCAGAATCTTCAATTTCAATGTCTTCCTCTGTACAAACGACTTCTGTTGGTTGCAAGTGTGTTAATTCATTCTCTTTTCCAAATAAATCTTGAAAGTGTTCAAAACTGTGGATACGGGAATTCTACATTCTGTGCCATTTTGATTATTCATAATCATGCGTACGACTTTGCGCCTTTGATTGA
Organism: Meconema thalassinum; assembly: GCA_946902985.2. NCBI lineage: Eukaryota > Metazoa > Arthropoda > Insecta > Orthoptera > Tettigoniidae > Meconema > Meconema thalassinum. The sequence continues at coordinate 342,658,116 of OX336392.1, forward strand.
AATACTGATATTGCGCTCTTCTTCGCTTTGTTAACCTTGATGGATTTTTCGTTTTAGAATATGTAGTTGTATGACCCCCCCCCTGTCGTTTTCTCCGCGCATTATAATAGCGAATAGCTGGATGTTTGGGTCCTGAGAGCGAACTGATTGCGTCAGCCAAGAATTCCGTTAGCTCAACACTAACTGTCTCAAAAGCTTGAATATCACCTTTAGTTATGACGTCCGTGAATTTTCGTTCAAATTCCTTTATAGCATCTAATTTGGAATCTAATGCAGCCGCATCTTCGCTATTAGCGCTAGTTGATACATGATCAATTTCTTCATCCAGCAAGTGAATACCACCTCCATCGGATTTATGCAAACTTTGATCTGAGCTCTTATATTTTGACGTTAAACCTCTACGATAATCCTCTGGATGTGCTTTACTTACATGAATTGCAACAGATTTAAACGTCTTCCCACAAATATCACAGGTATTGACTCGAGTAGCACTATTTGGGCGACATGAATCAGAGTTTTGAGTCAGGTTAAATGTGTTTTTGTCTGACATTTCAACATTAAATACTGCAACTCCAGAAATACTATACGGTAATATAATCTTCAATCATCAGTTTTCCGTTCCCTGCGTATATTTATACAGAAAAAGACAAAGTCCATATGGATCAAATATCGGTAAATAGCACCTTAATCAGCATCCAATAACCTAGTTATTTAACCTACAAATTCTATTAAAAATTCATAAACTCATTCCACAAATCTTAAAATCAGTATACATCCCTCATTTCAGTTACTCTATTCATTAAACAACCATAGAAGGCGTAGCCATGACCCCTTCATGGAGTAGGCTATTGTCTAAATCTGACCACGCATACTACAACCTTACTCTAATTCAAAATTACGGCCAAATGATCCAGCTGACTGGGAGGCAAAGGTATTTACCGGCTTGTCTGGGATGATGGGCCTCAAAACTGGTACCGTGTCTGGAGTTCAAACATAACCTAAATATTGAATGCTTAACGTTTCCAATAACTTGGACAACTGGATTTAGGCTATTTCATTGAAAGAATCAACGAACTGTATAAAACTATAGGCACCTACAGGTATACTTAACTTATTAATTAAAGCTCTACAATAAACATACAGCACAATCAATTGTAGCATGAAGTTATCCTGAAGAAGTCGTTTGATTAGAACGACTACTTAAATTCGAATGATTCCATTCACTTGGAATTAGTCGTTTGCCAACGACTTGTTTCATTCGAATGATTTCCAACGATTGCTTTGGGATCAGTCGTTTACAACGACTACTTCGATTCGAATGATTTCATTCGCTTGGAACTAGTCGTTTGCCAACGACTTGTTTCATTCGAATGATTTCCAACGATTGTTTTGGGATCAGTCGTTTGCAAACGACTTGTTTATGATACGGTGAGTAGTCGTTGAATTCATTCGACTGTTTTTAAAAGCAGTCGAATAAGTCGATTGTTTTAACTATCGACTAATTCGACTGTTTTCAGTCGACTGATGCCCATCTCTACTTTGGAGTAGTAGTGTACGAGACAAGCTTATGTAAACAGGTCAAATAAACCAAGCAAAACTCACGTCGTAATTTATTACTACATTGGTGACCCTGACGTGATTTCAGAAATGCTTGATTACATTGGGGCAGTGTCATACAGTTGGTTAACATAGTATTATAGTTGTGTAACATGTGCAGTGTCTTATAGTTGGTTAACATAGTGCAGTGTCATACAGTTGGATAGCATAGTGCAGTGTCCTATAGTTGGGTGCCATAGTGCAGCGTCGTACAGTTGGTTCACATTTTTTTTTTTTTTTTTTTTACTCAAGGGGAGTAGAAACCTTTCATCTTCTTCAAGTGCCGTGCCCTCTCAGGACGTTGGCGCTCAGTAAGCATGATCTGTTTTTTGTCCATAGCTCTTGTGAACAGTTTGAGTCTTGTCACACCAAACCACTGGCTTAAGTTGTCGAGCCACGATATCTTTCTTCTCCCCGGACCTCGTCTTCCATTAATTTTCCCTTGGAGTATTAATTGAAGGAGTTGATTTTCGTGACCGGGGCGCTGCCTCTGGTCAGACAGCTACTCAATTGTCCTCACAAGGCTGAGTGCACCCCGTACCAGCCCTCACGTCAGTTTCTAAAATCCCTGACGAAGCCGGGAATCGAACCAGGGGCCTCCGGGCGAGAGGCAGGCGCGCTACCCCAACACCACGGGGCCTGCCAGTAAATACCAAGGATCAGCACTCTCCACGACAGCACAGCCTTACCACAAAAGGCACCCCAAAACGACTGTAAGTCCAGTAGTACAGGACTCACCACCACTCGCTCCGGCCGAAGAGTCAGATTCCCGAAACTCTTTTCGCCATAGCCACCTCATCTCCGTGGGGGGCTGTTGTGGCGAAACCACAACACTTCTCCACTGCAGGAATCCAGAGCGCAGCACCTCCTTTGTGACTGCCGATCTGGACTCAGGGAGGCAGGATCAAGGAAGCCATGTGAAGCAGTCATTATCTCTGAGGTAACCATGGAGACAATAAAATAAACAATGTACACTCCTTATTCTTTGGAGTCAGAACAGTCCCCGTAACATACACTCCCGAGACTCATCGCCGAAAAGAGACCCTCCAGGTGCATGCTGGAATCATCGCCGGTTCCGCGATAATTCCCGGAAATGCGAGCAGCCATGCAACTATCAGTCAAGCTCCAGCCAGCCTGTAATGGCGGTAAATGGCTGCCCGACAGGTGGAGGCCGCCTCTTTATCACGGACAGGAACAACACGCACACATTTCTGATTGACACTCGCTCTGATTTGTGCTGTTTTCCACAAAAATTCTTGGAGGGGCGTCGTCACCATACCAGTTATGACCTCATGGCTGCAAACAACTCCACTATTCGCACTTAAGGAACTTTATCCCTGAAGCTCAACTTTAGACTCGGGCGAGATTTCCCCTGGAGATTCGTTATTGCCGAAGTCTCAATTCCTATAATAGGCTCAGATTTCCTCTCCTATTATCACCTCCTTCCAGACTGTCGGAACAAACGCATTGTCGACGGCATCACAGGATTATCAGTGACCGTTCAACCTGCAAATTCAATTCAGCCCAGCGTGAAAGTTCTCAGCCTACCGACTCCACCCCATCAGATTTTGAATGACTTTCCTGACCTAACTCGCCCGTCTGGAACTCCACGAGAAGTACGTCATTCCACAGTACATTTTATTCGTACTACACCAGGACCTCCTGTCTCGTGTCGATCACGTCCCCTCGCTGCACATAGACTTCAAATTGCCAAGAAAGAGTTTGATGCTATGCTCATTGAAGATCGGGGCAGACAGATTCGATGTCTGTTTGGATTTGATCGTAATAATCATAATAGCGTTCATACAACTTTAAACGTTGAGTGAGGATATCTAAATCGCAGTCGGCGGGAGTTAATTCATTAAGAAAATTTCGGAATCTGGTAAGTTGTCCTTTATAGGAAGCACGTCTTGCAATGAGAGTTTCATCCATTTCAGTTGCTTTAGAGGGAAGTACCATGATTGAAAATTACAACGGAAGTGCAACTTACGATAATGGAGAGATTTTGAAAATGCTGTCAAGTTGGTAGCAGCGAACGGGTTGCAAGTAAGACAGGCTGAAGAAGACAGGGACGACCTCTATCACCTTCACCAGCTTTGCACAGCGAAATTATAGCTGAAAAAATCAAAATAGATATTAGTATTTTGAAAAATATTGACAACTGGATTCTCCCGTGTTTCTGGGACCAACTTTTGGTAGATTTTAGCTTAGGGTTAACTCTACCGAAGGGATGATGATAGGAGAGAAAAGGAGATAGGTTTTGGAGTGGAAAAAGTAATGGTAAACAGGATTAGAATCCAACACTAAGTTTAATCAAGTTAAGGAAGAATTAAGCAGTGCCAAGTCTAGGAGGAACCTAACTCCAGGGGGGGGGGGGCTGTCTCGGGCAGGCGGAGAGCGCAGCGTGAATTAAGGCTACCTGCAAGCACTCGGTGAATGCATTTTCCCTCTCGAGCCGGTATTCCGGTACTATGGGGACGGGTGACACTCTGGCAAGGCAAAGTGAGCCGAGAAAAAAAAGAAAGTACTAACTTTCCCTTTAGAGAGATTAGGATTTATAATGTATTCAAGAATACTGGAAGGATTTGAATGTGGGGTAATAATTTTATTTCTGGGCACTGTTGGATCCCCGGCAAACGACCGAGTGTTCCCAGAGAGGGAAGCGATCAAGCAGTTTTAATGCCGTTTGTAATAATTTTACTAGTTTTCTTGACAATTTTAAAAGAATACCAATTGTTGCACTTAAGGAAGGCTAAGCTTTTACCCAGCAAGATGCCAACTAAAATCTTAGAAAAGATGAGTGCCTCAAACCTAACTCAAACAAAATTAAAATTTTTGGAAACACACCATAAGTAAGAGGAAAATCTCAACAAGTAGGAAGCTTGCAGAGCTAGCTGTACTTGCCTTAATGGCTTGCTAGAATTGGCTAAGAAAACCAAGAGAAACAATGAAGACGGTATTACTTGAAGTTTTAGTTCAAATGCAACAAGTAGTAAAAACTTTATTATTTGAATGATTATTAGTTTTCGTGAAGAGGGCTTAAGCCTATAGGAAGAGTCAGGGAAGTAAAGGTCCTGCCTAATCGTTATTCTAACGGTAAAGAAGAAAGAGAAACAACTAGTTTATTTAAACAATAAATATAAACTTTGGAAACTTAACATTTGGTAGATTCACAATCTTATCTTTTAAAGTTAGAAGAATCTTTTCTTTGGTTAGTTCTACAAATCCAAAGGTCTCAGACCCAACAAGGTAAAAGTTTACTATAAACAATAGTGTACAAGTTTCGAACTTGTGAAAGCACCAAAATCTTTCAAAGATTTTAAAAGTTATGCTTTTGAATAAGAAATGGAGAGATAATTATAAAACAAGCATAATTTTGATAGTTTGATTATGTGCAATTCAAGCACTTTCAGAATGCCACTATGACAATCTGAAATGCTATAAACAAATCTTTGATTCCTGATAATAACAGGAAAGAAGAAAAAATTACAAGCGGAAATTACCGCTATTTTACACAGAAATTACTATGTTAAACATACAACGTGTACAGGTCGTATTGACGAATCCTGAAGAAAAGAGATTGAGTACAAAAGATTAATGATTAGAAAGTTAACAATTCCTGTACTAGCAGGATAAAAAAAGAATGAGGAAAGAATAAAAAGAAGTTTCTACAACTTCTTGTATTTTCGCAGAGTTAATAAATTGTACATGGAGAAAAATGGGAGGGCGCCAAACTTAGGGCGAGGCGTCATAGAGAAATAACTAGGTACATAAATTAATTAGACATTTGTTAGTAGAAGGTGTTTGGAAAAGGAGGATGGCAACATAATGTTCTGGCCAATTTTATTGCTCTCGTAGAACGTGGCACGGAAGATAGTTAGGGCACACAATCGAAGCACTGATAGTTTGTTGACAAGTTGAAAAATTTCACTATTGCAATGTATGGGAGTTCGTAAAGTAGGAAAATGTTATTGCGTTTGTGTAGCACACTTGGTTTAAGTTGAGCTTGACTGAATTTATTGAGTTCAAATGTTTATGAGTTGAAGTTGAATGATGAGGTAATGTTCCCACGGTGGCAAGCAAATTATGTGTTGACTAGCAGTTTATGTAACGTAAATTCCTCAGTGAGGAAAAGTATTCCCATATTTGAGTGGAAAATACTAGATTGCTTTACTTGTAGAAATATTGGTTCATATGGAATGTTCTAGAACCATGATGACAGTTAAATGGGCAAAAGAAATCCCACGGAGGAAAAATCTAAGTTTTTATAGACAGTGAGTAATTTAAATTAAATCCCTCGTAGTGGGAAGGTAATCCCAATCATTTAGTACAATAAGTACTGAGTTTCACTTTATAAAGCCAGCTTAGATAGTTAAAGCATGACAAGAAAAAAATATCTTGAAGACGGTTATTGTACAATAGTTTGCAATTCTTCACACTGTCTATAAAATTGTATTAAAAGCACTAAAACATGTTTAAAAACATTGAAGTTTTGTACTTAGTTCATTTTTGTAGAGTAGGCGATGGTTCCTTGTAACCGTTGATCTAAAATACAGACATGGCGTCTGATTTAAAATGTCTCTCGAGCACAGGAGACTAGCTCGTGAGAGAGCCCCAACTGTATGTTTGACGTCTGACGCAAAAGTGAGAACAGTGAGAGAGCGAGACCTCACTGAAGCCTTGACGGCTGGACAACAAGAGAGCGAGCGAACAGCGCACGGGGAGAGGTAAGCAATATCGCACACGTCAGAAGTAGGTGGGTGAGGGGAAGGGGAAGCGAGGGGGTAGGGGAAGGAAACAAGGGAGTTTATACAAACATAGCAAAAGTTACAACGACAAAATTTCTTATACAGGTAAAGCTTCTTCATGGCGTAGTTAGCTGGTGGTGAACACGAAGCTTGGTGTATTGGTGAGGAAGTCCTCTTGACCTGAGGCAACTGAAGAGCTTCAGAGGGTAGCTGTAAGACGCTGCCACGTTGGTTCCGTAGAGGATGTATATCTGGAACAGACTTATACAACAAATAAGCAAGTGTACGGGGAGAATATATAATGGTTCGCTGTTGGTGTCTGCGGGAAGGAAAATTAAATAAATTAATTAATGTAAAAAGTCAAAGAGCAGCAAAAGCCAACTCTGTCTGACCGTGTATTTCGAGAAATACACCACTTGGCAATGCCATATGTTTACAGCCTGCATGATGTTCTGTGGCCGATCAGTGCCAGCATTCACTAAAATTGTCGCCGAAGTAGCAATACCCTATCTATAAATTGGTGTTGGGGATATTAAGGTACAGTGCTATTTATTTTCCCATATTCCCCAGTTTCATTATGAGAACATTTGGGACGGTGCAATTTCCATGTCGTAATTTATATACAGGGTCTTTCACTCAAAGTGGGGCTGGCAGCGCGGCGCGTAGAGGGTCGGACCAGCACATGGTAATTCGCTGAGCTTGGGGTCAAGAGAGCACCCGTACGAATCGCATGTAAATAACAAGTACACCAAATAACACATAATCAAAGTAATATAATTACTCACCTTGTCAGAGAAGATGTTGAATATGTCCTCCTCCTTCATCTACACATTTCTGGCATCGTCTAAGGAAATTTTCATTTACACGCTTTAGTTCATCTACCGAGATAGTCTTAATTTCTCTCATGCTATTTAGTTTGAGTTCATCTAGAGTGTGAGGGTTTGTTACATAAATATTATTTTTCAATTTTCCCCATAAATGAAAATCTCATACCGTAAGATCTGGGGATCTTGCGGACCACAATGGTTTACTAATCACCCTGTTGTCGAAAATTTCCTAAATTAAACTTAATGACTCGTTAGCCGTATGCGCAATTGCAGAGTCCTGCTGAAAATATCCAGATTGGCATTCAGTGTCCGTCAACTGTTCAAAATATGGTACGAGATTGTCATCCCTATATCTCTGCCCAGTGATTGTGGTTTCAAAAAAATATAGGCCCTATTATCCTGTCTGCAGTTACTGCCGGCCACACTCCCATTTTCACATCATATATGGGTGTTTGATGTATGAAATTATCAAGTTCGAATGCTAGCAGCCCCCTGAGTCCTTTTCCCTTTTTCCAGTGGCATTGGGGTGGACTCTCTCCTCTTTCCTTTTCCTATCTGCCATTTAGGGCTCTCCTTCATTACAAGTCCTTCAATTCTCATTCTTCTCCTATCCTTTATTCCCCTATTTCCTTTTATTTTAGCCTATTTTCATATGAATAAATAGGCTTGTTAAATCACCTTTGTTCCCGAGTGTGTGTGTGTGCCTCTCTCTCTCTCTCCCCCCCCCCCTCTCTCTCCCTCTCTCGCGCGTCGTCCCCCATCCCTAACAAAATCTAAACGGCTCAAGCCATTTCAATAAAACTCATTAAGGGCATAGTTCTATTTTGTACGACCCCGACCGTGCCCTTCAAATTTAAATACGTATCACCAATCCAAGATGGTGGTCGCGTGAAATATTTCACCGGCATTCCATATCTCCGAAACTATTACAGATATCACACTGAAATTCCGTACGCTGATAGAGGATACTACTGTAAGTTCAACATGTTAAGAACAAAACCAACATGGCAGCCAGGCAAAGAAGAAATATTGAAATGGCATTTTCTCGAGATTAAATCAACCGAGTGCAAAGAAACATAACACCCTACATTGTCTATACGAGACTTAATCAACTGGCGTCTAATTCAATTCAATTATTCTCATCGCGGCTGTGCGAAATTTTAAAATTAAGTTGTTAGTTTTTGTTTACTTTCATACAATCGTAGTGAACACTTGAATAGTGAACCTACGTAATAATCTTCATCTAATGGTACATAACTCTAGGCATACAAATACTGTAGAACAAACCAACATGGTGATCATCTGCGGTCTATTTCAGCAATTAAACCGAAATTATGGTATGTTCATGCAGGCTATTAACGTAAATACACCTATCGGACTTTCAATAACCTGATGACAAATCCAATATGGCGGCGATGCGAAATTTAAATATTTATATGGACTTTTCTCGCGACTTAATTATCCAAGCGCAGTGAAACTTAGCACGGTAAATCATCATACAAGGATTAATACATTGGCGTCTAATTTACTTTATTTTCTAGGAGAACTTAAAAATGGTGTCTGTGCATAGTTTTTAAATCACGTATTTATGTATCGTGTCCTAAACAAGCGATAGAAATGTAAGTTGATATAATGAGCTATGATTATAATACTCATCTACTGGCATATCATTCTATAGCATATATATAAATCAATCCAACATGGCGCCCATACGATAGTCTACATTTCATCGGGTCCCAATATCTCCGAACCTATTTAAACAATCAAACTGACATTTTGTATGGTGTTAGAGGACTTTAAAGTAAGGACAAATATGTGACTTTCAAAAGCGTGAGGAAAACAAAAACATCATGGCAGCCAAGTGATTTTCAAATATTTAACATAAATCATCATAAATCATGATTTCTTACCACTGTGTCGTTCTACCTAGCCAACCTTGCATTACATTTTGTATTATTTGTACCATACTGTTTTAATTTCACACCTAGTTATTTTAATTAGTTTTATTAGTTACTGTTTAGTTTAAATTAGTATAAGTTATAAAATAACATACTGTGTAATCTTTATGTGACCCGTTACTAATTCTAAGATCTTAACATCGACGCTATATGCATCTAGCGTTTATTACTTGAAATTCTAAGCGATCGTATTAACCGACAATTTCTTTTAAAATGAAAAGTGCCCGCAAAAGAGAATGTCATCTCGACCAAAGGAACTCGGCCTAACAATAGATATGTCGGGAATTGTTAAAACGAGGAGAAATGAAGAGAACTGGGAGACATTACTCCAGGTGTAACTTGGATCCCTTAATATGCTTCGTTACGGAACTCTAAAATTATTTGCTGTGTTTAAAATGTTTTGAAGTCGTGTTTCGATACTCGTTCCTTGTCCTGCAGCTAGAAGTGAGATGAAAATGTGTTTATTGAAGTATCAACCTTGAACGTCCAGATCGTCTCTCCGGAAACGATAAGTCTGATCTTACTGGTATTTTATTTAAACTGTATTATCATGCATGAGCTACAAGAAGAAGTATTGATCATAACACTATGTCCTCCAACCTTTAGTGTTAGCGTGTCCTTTATTCCTATTTTAATGTACACCATGGGTGTAGATCACTCAAGTTATTTTGAAGTTAATCGTTCAACTTATTTATGTCCTTGCTGGTATATTCTTTGGAATACAGTACACACTTAATTCTAGCATTAATAATAGTTTATTCTTTGATATTTTCTTCCTTTATTTTAAGTTTTTTCTTTAGCTGCCGGTGTTTTTTTTTTTTTTTTTTTTTTTTTTTTTTTTTTTTTGTAAACGCCAACAGCGACGTTCTCTTTTCCTGATCTCTGTGCATATTCTTATCCTGTTTGAAAGTTTGTTTTGGATGTGCATTTTCCTTGTGAGCCTCTCCACAGCTCTTCATGCGGCAATTCGTTGAACCCCATGATTCCGGTCATTTCAAGAACTACGACTCTAAGTTCTACAACTATGATGTAGATGGGCATCCTCGACGTTATCTACAATCTCCATGAAGACTTCTATTCTAATGTATCAAAATTGTATTATGTATATTTTTTTTCTTTTTGTATGTTGGCTACTCTGTATCTGTTCCTTTATTTCCCCCGCCCTTCCTCTCGCCGCTCTGACTCTCTGAGTGTTTGAATCTCTCGTTCATTCCTACTCCGAGGCTAAGGTGAGCCTGTTCAGCTCTCTTTTTAGGAGAAGCTTACCTTTTTCAACCATGTGTTGAACTTTTTAATAGACGCCGTGTCTTAAGTTTCGTGTAATGGCTGGTCGGAACCATCAACTACGGTGCACTGACAAGATAAGTAACAATCTAAAGTGTTCTTAAACCAAATTCTAAGGGTTTTAAACTATTCTAAAGACTTTTAATGAATATTTTCGGCAGTATTTAAATTTTCGCATTATTGTGCAATTTCCTAAATGCCCTACGGGGGAAATGTCTTTGTCTTTCTTAAGCTGAACTAAGCTTGCCATTGAAAGTCATACAAAAACCTAGTACTTCTTGTACGAAATAAGAGAGTTACTTCTCTCCAGCGTGGGAATTTTGCTAAACTTATAGCTTTAGAATCATGCTTTCTTCTTCGTGGGATAGCTCTACTAAATCTTGAAACTGTACAAAGTTATTCTTCAATTTCATCGTGGGATTTTGCTCTGCCCAATTTTATTTTGCCTTCAACTTGTGAAATTCCAAATTACGCAATAGACTCTGTCCAGTAATAAACTATACCGGCTAACACCTCAGAACGTTATATCGTCAACATTACTGTTAACTTTCAACTCAGTACACACTATATAAATTGCAATAGTGACAATCTACCAATGTTCAACAAAACTGTCAGTCCTACGAAAGGTGTTCGCGTAGCTATCTTCCGCGCCGCGTTCCGTTCGAAACAGTAAAATCGGCCAGACTTTAATTCCAATTTCCTTTATCCCCAATTTTCCTATTACTAACAATTTAGTATAATTTAAATAATTTTCTTGCAATCTTCCTATGAGGCCTTGCTTATTAATAGGCTCCACCCCCCCCACCCCCCACCCCCCACCCCCGTATTTTTTCATGTATTACATCTCGTAATTACTGTATCAATAATCTATGTGGTTATAAATCCACATTTTAATCTGCTCGTTCATTTTCCTGCTGCGATCAGGAATTTTGAATTTGTAATTTCCCAATTGATAAAACATTTGTATCTTTTCTTATGTAATCGAGGTTTCACTGAAGTGACCTCTCCTTTTTGAACTTAACATATAAGTATTTCTGCTTCAATATTAGTGGTTATAATCCACTTTCTAATTGTCTTCCTGCTACGCTCAGGAATAAAATTTATAACTGCAACTATTTATTTGTTTCAAAAGCTTTTTTTCGCTTTATTACGAAAGCATTCTACTTCAAAATTTACTTGCTACCCAATTCATTAACCATAGAATCTTACCATTAAATAGGATTCTTGTTATTCTTATTACAGGTCCCAGACCTCTTAATTGAACAAATTGTTGGAAACCCCTTATGAGGGTTCTTATTATTCATGTTATTGGTCTCAGACCATCGAATTGTACAAATTGTTCCAAATTCTATTATTGTTGAGGCAATTAGAATTGCTATAATTTCCTGGAGTTCAATTATATTTGCTCGAAGAGCTGCTAGGTATGGCCTTCTTTTTTCCATCTTTCTTTCATTTAAAGAAATAATCACGAATACTGAATATCAGGTTAATCATTTGTTGCGTTTATGGCAAATCTTTTGCTAACACTGCACATAAAGTTCACTTGAGTTATCTCCTGTAAATTATTAAAGGCAAGTATAGCTTGCTCAGCCAGATTCCTACTTGAGGCAAATTTTCCTAGCCCTATAATTAATCTCTGAATTATAGTTTTGCCTAAAGTTAGGTTGTTGTTCTCACCCTGTCTAAACTTTTAGTCGGCACCCTGATGAATAAAGGTTTAGCCATACTTAAACGCAACAATTGTTTCTTTCAAGTAACTTCTACTAGTTACAACATTCTCATTAAAACCTTGGAGGGCTTTCTAGCTCTGTCTGCATTGAGGGCAATCAGTCCCCCTTTTAGGGATCCTTCCTCAGCGGGGAATAAAATTACCCTAATTAATTCAAATCTCTCCTGCATTTCAGAATGCTTCTTAAAATATTCACTTTTTGTGAGGAAAACAAATAATTCAATTTCCTCTTATCTACACTTGTTCACCAGTGTACCGCGTTCCCACTTACTATCCGAATTCCGGCTCGGGAGGGAAAGTGCACTTAGCGCTTGCTTGCCGGCAACCTCGGCTAGTTTCTCTAGCATCACTATACTTGATTATAAGTACTGGGTAGTACACACTCTTGGTTGCTCGATGCGTAAGAAAGACTGTGTTTTCTCTAGTGGTTTCAATTATCAAGTTATTAGTAGTCTTTCCCTAATCAAAATTTCTTTGAAAAATAACCTATCTACAATTTTTTTAAATCAAGGTTGGTATATGCTTTCCTGCCTTGCATTCACAAGCCTTAATCTTCCCCAACTATTCTTTCCAGTTTTAAGTATTAAAAAATAATGGTACTTTTGGGTTCGCTTCCTTTTTTTTTTTTTCAAAAAAACTGTTTCTATCACAAAGCCCTTTCCATTTTTCTATCATCTTCCCTCCGGTAGTGTTTAAGACTAGGCTTGACCTACCACTTGCATTTTTATAATATACATATGTAGTGAGGGGTCGCGTTGCTTATTGTAAAGGGGTTTAATGTCTTAAGGGTTTCTTGTTGTTGTTGTTGTTTGTCTCTGTAGGTTTTGCTTTATTTTTATTAGTACGTGTTTTCTTTACGTTTTGTTTTGCTAACTAATCGAATTTCAAGGGACCAATACTTAGTGACTTCGGGCGTTACCCTCGGTGAGGAGTTTATTTTGTGTGTTGTCACGGGTTGTTGTTGCACTATGGATAGGTAGTAAATATGTTGATGTGTTGTTTATTTTGTTGCGGGTAAATGATTTGGAACTACGTATTCCTACTTGCCATTCATTTATAAGCTTGTTTTTTTTTCTTTATTATTACGGGTGGGTAAATTTTATTGATAAATGGGTCTTGACTGGATATTGGGTCATTTGTAATTGTTCTCTTGCGTTTTGTTTTTGGATCCAGTCAAGAAACATCGCGTGACCTTTCTACGTTATTAAATGAGATATGTCGATTAATCTTTCATGGAGTGATATGTGTTTCGTTTTCATGTATTCCGGAAACTGAAATCGATGTTCATATTGTCTCGTGTTAGATAGTCGAATCTCGTATTTTCGTTCGTGAAGAAGATTTAATCTAGGAGTTGATGAAGTCATTTTAGTTCGTTGTTTATCTTTTGGGTCGTTCCTTGTATTCTTGTAATTTTCGTGGTAAACGTTGAATTGTTCTATATTTCTTTTAAGGGTTGGGTATGTCACGTCATGTTATGGTTTTAGTGAAGTTCGGTTTGTTGTAGTTGTAGTGTTCCTTGTGAAGTTGGTTTGTTTCTCGTGTCGTTTTACGTTTATTGTGGGTTGTTGTTTATGAAGTGACTTACGTTGTATTAAGGGTGGTTGGTTAGACAGTTCATGGGAGATATGACATCAAAGTTTCTTAGAATATTTCTTCTAACTACATTCCTGTAGTTATCCTGTGGTGGAACGAAAGTACTATCGTATTATTGTTAATTTATTTTAATACTTAACTGTCCGTTATTAAATTGAGTTGAATATCGATCTCCAACCCTCTACTGATCATAGCCTTAAGCTATCTCTTCTCTCCTATCTTTTATATTCTTTGATTGAATTAGTACTCGTGTTTACATTTGATAATTTGTATATTATTTCAGCCCCTCCTAATTATCTCCATACTAAATTTCATGCGTTCCTCGTTCCCCCTTTTAATATTTTGTTACTGTTTTTTACATTCTTTTGGTTTTTGACCTTTACATGAAACGTGTTCTCATAGGTAGTTGATCTCCATCTAGTTCATAATGCGAGTACACTCGACACAGTTTAAGGTTCCACGAACCCCTGAGTGCCAGTCTCCACTCTACGCACATGTGGGAGCATTACTCTGTTCTCTTGGGTCCGAGGCTCTTACGCTCCAATTCTATACCGTCTGTGTGCGTGGTAGTTGGTGGCTTTTCGTAACACCCAGCGCCACATATGCCACTGTAATTGGAATGAAAACCCTGCTGTGTGCAAATAAATAAATAAATTTTCAGGCGATCTAATCATCCGAGAGCAATGAAACTTGGCACATCGAATCTTTATACAGAGCTTAGTGTAGAGGTATCTAATGATGTTCAATTGTTTTCAAAAATTCAGGATGTACGAATTTGATATTTTAAAACCTTTTTATTTTATTTATCGTATCTTATTCGGGTGATTGAAGATATGATTCATATGCTGGGCTATGATAACAATCATTATCTTTTGGCACTAAATTCTGTAGCTTACTTTTCGTAAATGTCAACAAACAATCTGCTTCCACTTGAAAAGAGAAGAGAGAGAACAAAGAAAGCTGATGGATAGGCCCCGGATTTGAACCACGAACCCCACGTGCCTGAGTCGCACACGCAGACTCGGAGCCAGAGTGATATGACATTCAACGCTTGCTTTGGTGTGCGTAAGAGAGCACGGGCCTGACTGTTCTAGCTGAGCTGTCGCCTGATGACGTCATATGTTTAACAGTTGTGGTTCACTTCTAAGGTATTTTCAGACACTTGCGACCCTAAGTGTCCTATATCAAATTACTTGTCTCAATGCCATCTACGTCGCTATAGAGAGTTTTAAACGTTAATAAGAGACACCCTGTATATTGAGCAGCCAGCAGGCAAATGCCCATTCCGCCTCAAGATCTCACGCTGTTCGCTCCTCGTGCGCAGTTCTGCTGCAGTGCTACGCCTCTGCTCTTCCAAAACAGCAATCCCTTCATGAATGGTATTTCTCCATGTTGAACGATCCAGCGCGCGTATATTTCCCATTTACCATAATTGATGTTACTTTTCTTCAGGGTGGATTTGAGGCTATGTGTATACTTCTTTCTCTGACCTCCATAGCGCCGAACGCCCTCGCGAAGTTCAGAGTATAGTACTTGTTTTGGAATGCGATGATTTGGCATGCGGTTCACGTCTAGAGACGGGGTGTATTGACTCTATAGATTAATGAATGGGTCAAAGATAACTGAAGGATTCGCTTAGTTACTTTTCACTCCTTATGGATTATTGAATGGGAATTCTGGTGAATAGCCTGAAGAGAATTGACGTAAGACAATGAATAATATACACTGCTCAAAAAATTAGAGGGACAACATTTGAAACACCTGCAATATTTTGCCAGGAATGGGTGGAGTGAAACAGTCATGTTATCTGGGAAATGAAGCCTTTATTTAACGGAAATGTACATATCCTGTGCATGTCGTAGCACACAAGTTGGTGCTATGATCAGAAACGGAACACAATGTCGTCAACCAAAGTAGAGAGTCCTTCCATGAATGCACAGAGTGCACAAAAAGAAACAGTTCAATATCTGCTAGACCCTCCATGTTCCCGTATAACTTCCTCACATCTTTGTGACATGTTCCTGACAAGTCTGCGAACAGTTTATTGTGGAATTTTGTTCCACTCCTCCACAAGGGCCTCTGCAAGTTGTTCCAGAGTCTGAGGCTCTACAGGACGGGCCCAGAGTTGTCTGTCCAGAATATTCCATAAATGCTCAATGGGATTGAGGTCAGAACACAACGCAGGCCAATCGAATGTTTGAATCGCGATGTCCTGTAGAGTTTCCATGGTGGCTGCTGCTGAATGAGTTCTCGCATTGTCGAGTTGCAGGATAAACTGGGGACCCATTACAACTGCAATGGGCATAACATGACCTAGTACAATCTCGATGATGTACCTCTGAGCATTAAGTCAGCCTCTGGTTATCTGAAGGTCCGATGGGCCGTCAATCGGGATGCCACCCCAGACCATGACAGAGCCGCGGCCAAAGCAGTCCCTTTCTTGGACTGCTGCTCCATAATAACGTTCACACCGACGACGATAGGCTGGTATACGCCTGTCCCACCGTGTTAGATAAAAGCGGGACTCGTCCGTAAACAATACATTGCGCCAGTAACGCAGGTTCCAGTCCCTATGGTCCTCAGCAAATCGAAGTCGCTCTCTCTTGTGGCGAGCAGTTAATCGAGGGATCTGATGAGGTCTTCTTGGTCTTAAACCTGCCTCGGAGTCTGTTGCGCATTGTTTGGTCACTGTGACTGCTACCAGTTGCTGCTCTTAGATCATCTTGCAGGTACCAGGCGGTCGCCGAACGCCAGCGGAGAGAACAATTCATCACATATCGGTCGTCTCTGGCCGATGTTTTTTGTTTTCTCCCTTGCCCTGGCTTTCGTGTGTATGAAGTAGCTTCACAAAATCGTTTCCAAACCGTCCCAACAACAGATGAGGCCACATTAAGCTCGGTAGACACCCCACGAATAGACCAACCTTACTGCAGTATCGTCACTGCCCGAACACATTCTGTCACATTCACATGCCTCATTTCGACCAATGCAACGTACACCAAGTGGATGGTAACGTATTCTTCAATTACACGCACTCGAGGACAGAGTGCGACATTGCTCGTCCATTTTACTCTGCGGCATATCACGATACATGTGTCTACTGCCACAAAGCCATGGTTTTCCAATGACATGTGGAGGTGTCCTCGCATTCTTAAAACATGTCGGAAGAATACGGGCAACAGTATATATCGTAATCTCGAACTACGTACATGGTACACGCGATCAAATTCCTGTCCCCCTAATTGTTTTGAGCAGTGTATATGTATTATGTAATCCATTTCATTTTATATTATTAATGTTTAACTATTACCGCTGAAGAAGATATAATTGTTATATCGAAACATGTACAGTACGTTTAAAACATTAATAAACATCATTTCATAGAATTGAGCCCGTATTCGCTCATGCTGGTGATATTTTTTGCGATAAGTATGATTTATTACAACTGAGAGTTACTGAACCCATCCTCGAAACATGCCTCAGCTTCAGGAGATCTTTTAACTCCATTCAGAAGGCTGGAATAATTTTCTACAGGACTAAAGATGTTAAAACTTTAATGTGCATATTTGAGCTAACCATATTCAGAAATTCAGCATCATTAGCCACTTTGAATTGGCATAATATTTATTAATTACGGTAATGACAAATGTGTATCATAGCAGAAACACGAAGTACATGTAAGTAGTCGCTGCACGACTACGGAAGTCATCGACGCCGGAACATGTAGTTCTGAGCAAGTGCATACCCTGTAGTGCATTCGACGTGTTTTTGGACCGATCGTGAAGACCGAGGCTGTATCGCAAAATATCCAGTATTATTTCAGCACTCAAGTGCTTGTGCGGTATTATTTTACCAGTTTAAATAACATGAGTGAGTTATTTCATAGAAAACTGTGATTTCCAATATTTGTGCTACTAAGCACATGGTGAATGTAACGCCACATGGCAGAAAGCGTGTACAGCAAAATCTTACAAGTGTAAGAAATATTAGTGATCAACAGTGCTTTCTATTGCTAAAATATCAATTCTACGTGTAATAATTGTGCCGTGCCAAGGCCGTTCTTTTTATGAGCCAGATTACACTAATATCTTTGTGATTGTGATACCCTTCGTGTGTAAAATCTGTGTAGGAGAAAGTAGCTTCAGTGAAGCAAGCACATGGTCAGTTTTGTTAATAGCTTTCACCAGTGTTGAATCAGTCTTTGAGAAGTGAAATCATACTAGAATCAGTGAATTCGACCCAATTTCACCATTCTCCAATTGACGATATGATGCTTCAACTAGAACACGTGCTATCCATTTCCTGTTTGACTACAATGTTCATGATGGCTTAAGCTATCGTATGAAGAGGCCATCGACCGCCTAACGACACTACAATATGAAAGCTGACACAAAAGAATAACCATAATCATGGCCAGGGAGCTGCAGGCCTTGCAAAACTCCCGGAGGAATGGATTGACCCCTCAAAAATTATTCATTTCGAGGGGGAGGTGAACAACAGTCGCCGTGAGTTATGATTAATTTCTTCTTGTAAGGTTATGGATCAGGGCTGGATTAGTTTTAGCAACCGTACGCAATAACAGTCATTTTAGGTAGGATCTTCTTTCGTGTAGCCGCCACTCATGGTGGATTTCATGACGAGAGCTTCCGCACGTTTTGTGTTGGCTATGCTCAAGAGTTAGCCACCTCATGTGCTCAGCACGGGTGCAATATTGTAATTTATGTGTAATCCACATCATGGAAACTAATTTGAGACAAGGAGTTACTGTATAAATTTCACTGATCAGCTGTAGCTGAAACTTTAGTCATTTTTGACGCTCCCATAATGTAATATTTTTTTACGCCCCTGTTTTGCGGGCGTGTCATTTAGGATGGAGAGAAGCTTACTCTTCCCCATAATTATTTTGTAACTACATTTTTAATGGTTTTAGAACCAGAGCAAGATTCAGGTGGAATCTTATATTAGTGTAATTGAGTGTTGTAGTGTTGACATAGTCGAACCCCGGATTACACTTGAATCGTATCAATTATAATTAACACCAAAGGTTTAGGTGTTTGTAAAAACATTTGAGAAACTTTTTCGTACCCAATGTGCACTATTTTGTATAACAAATGAAGAGTAGAAATGTCAAACGTTCTAAGTGCCATTTATAAAATTTTACAGGAGAAGGAAAAAACTGGGGCGTGGTGGCTCAGCGGTCTAGCTGTATGCCTCTCACCAAGGCGGTCCGGGTTCGATTCCCGGTCAATGCATGTGAGATTTTCTAAGTGAAATGCCATGTCCTGTGGTTCGGATTCCACGTAAAAAGGAGGTCCCGTGGCTCATGATCTCGAGATTAACGGTCACGTTAAACTACAAGCTTGCTTGCTTGCTTGAAGGAAAAAACTATCTATCTCTGTTTGTATTTAATTTATTACACCAAAAATACTTATGTAGGCAGGTTCCTACTACAGAATTATTTTGTATAACAAATCTTTGCCAAAAATACAATGGTTTAGGAGGAACACAGCAATAACAATAAGAACGTTCTATGTGCCATATCATGAAAGAGTCAGTTACAAGTGCCATTCAACCTGTTGTTACATTTTATTGAAGGTTTTAGAAGGATATAATAATAAAAATAGCATAAATGATTAGCAGGAACATACATAATTGAATTAAACACAAAATACTGTATCTTAATAAGGAGCATATTACAAAAATATATTTTATTTAAGAAAAAAATGGCTATCAATTTTCAAATTCTCCCTTAACAACTGACAGTTCTTACACAGGGGTTGAAATTAATGTCTCATAAAACTCTCTGTGCTCTTCAGGAAGGAATGGCAACATAGTCGAGAGGTCATTCTTCTTTTCAACTGATAAACGGGGCTGATCTTTCAGATGAAGCACAGCTTGCTGTATATCAACCACTGATTTTCCTCTCTTTAAAAGATTCATAAACTTCCACGCTTCCAATTCTGAATAAGTGTATTTAATAGCTATTTAAGATGGATGACACTGAGATACTTTAAGCATTGTGCATTTTAATATGTTACACTTAAGTAATGTTAACAGAGTATCAGCTATATTCTTAAAATCAAAGAAGTCACTTGGCTCCATTGGAAGTACATGAAAAGGATTTATAGCTTTTGCTAACTCCACAATCCTATGCAAATCTTGGGGAATGAGGGCCCTACTTACCCTCCTTCTTTTCTCTATAATGGCGAAGTCTCGATCGCAACTCAAAAAACTATGGCCACTTACTAAGAATTTGTGCACAATCTCTTCAAACCACCCTAAACTAACCAGAAACATCATTAAAAATACAATCGTGCTGTTTTTATTCTGACCCGTACAGTTGTCTGACCAGATAATAAGTTCTTTACGTTTCAATATTCCCAGATTGAAAATTTTGAATAAGCATGAAGCAATTTCAGAGCTACCTCTTGAAGCAATACTTTCGTCCCACATACACATATGAGCAGTATTTTGATCACTGATATGAACTCCCAAATTGTAACAACTTAACTGCCTACAGTAAAACATATTGCTATGTGTTAATGTTGGAACAGGTAATACTTGTTGCATATCAATGGACAGTACAGTGCTTCCAAAACTGGGGAGCTTTGAATCAGCTGAATCAATAGCCATTAACTCCATTGCACGTTTGTACTTTTTATGATGAAGCTCCTGTTCTACTTTGGCTTTTGGTGAGTGTTCGTTATTACCTTGGACCTGGAAATTTAACACATCACATTGTTTACATGTGTCTGTACGAGGCCTGTGAAAGGAAACATGTGGAAAATATTTCCTAAAACAGACATGTAAAATTTGTAAGAAACAGATGTTTGGGGATACATTGCCCTATAAGAGTTATACATTCTAGATACATTCAAATCAGGGCTTAAATATTCTTTCCTTGACTTTGAACGTCCGTAGTGACTTTCATCACGCGGGAAAATGTTTATGTGCTCTTTAATTTGCTGTACATCCGAGTCACTAAATTTCTTTCGATGTGCATTCTCCCCCCAGATATCCACATAGACAGATACCCCTTTCTTCTTTCCACCCTGAAGAGTTTGTAGAAATCTGTGCCGGACGCCAAAGATTTCTTGGAAAGTTATTTTACATACCTGTCTTGTGCCACCTTCAGTATCAGGTATTAAATAGCGCACGGTACACTGATGATGGCTGCTGGCCGGATCGTCATATTTACCATGTCTGCGTCTGCGGATTTCAGCGATCTGCATTAAACCTAACAAGTATGTTCCTTGTTCGCTTTCACTCCTTAATCCATGGTAATCATTGAAAAGTTTCAGCTTCCAGTGAAAGGGGACATCTGCACACTTGTAATTGCACCTACAGGACACCTATAACAATATGCAAATAAAATTCATTTACTGTAGAAGTAGCATTAAAGTGCATGCTAGGACAGATAATACATAAAATATTGATCAGAGAATTCAAAGTTTATTCTTGATATCCATTTCAAGTGAAATAACACACAATTTTCATTATTGTATAGTTAAAAGGATTACTAACCTCATTCGTGGGCAGTTGTTTATCTGGCACAACAGCCTTTGTATTTCTCTTCTCATAACATTTTCCTGATATTCGTTTCTTCGTTTGTTCTATTCTCCAGTTATATTTTACCTTTCCCGATCTCACATTTTCTCCTTCCATTATAAACAATGTTTTATTCCATTTATTAAGGTACTTTCTAAACACATACAATTTCCCGCTCTAAACACAGAACAAAACACTCGTATAAAGTGCATGGCACTTGGAACAAGAGATGGCAGCACAGCATGGCTCTTAGAACAGCACCATGTGTTACAGATTATTTGAACTCTTAGAACCCAGCTATGAATATGCACCTGGGCACATAGAACGTATTTGTGAAATAAAACCATTTTTTTAAAAAGTGGCACTTAGAACGTTTGACATTTCTACTCTTCAAATATTCCGAAGTGGCGTGGAATATCTGTCACAGGCAATCATGAGTAGGGATATCTACGCTCCACTACACTTTGCTTCTTTGAAAGCTAGCACAACATTGTGAATAACGTTTAGTGGCCAAATACAACGCCTCACTGTACTATAATAATGTTATTCTATTTAAAAGTGTCATGGGTTAATCTGTGGACATTGATCTAGTGAAATCTGCGTGTTTTTATAGAATGTTATGATAGACGTGGTTAACTGCAATGGACGCACTAGCAGTGAGGAACACTCATATGAGCCAGACACGATGACAGGTGTCTCTTCAAGGCCAAACCACAGTAATATTACCCAGCAACCCTGTGCCGTCTCTAGGCGAAACAGCGACTCATTGACAAAGCATTTCTATTCACATTTTGTAAAGGAAACTTCTTTCCGAGCCTTGCTTGTATGCTGGATTCGAATGTAGGTTACATAACAGCAGTTCTGAATACAGGGTGACCAAGAAGTCACGAGCTATAATATATTTTTCTCTTCGCAGTCATTGTAAGCGAATAATACATGTTTATTCTATTGAATGGTATACAATCAGAGTTATTCTTATGAATGGAACGGACTTTTGTATGAATCAGGCTATTGTTCTCACTTTAAGTGATTCATTCATGCCGTGTGTTGACACGATGATAGGGTTGGTTACCTGGATTTTGTGAATGCCAGTAAATCTAAAGCTAAGCTTGACAACTGAGGTTACCTCTAGAGGGATCATACAGGATGACACGTAGAGATAATTTTTGATTGATCAGACGGAGCTTTTGAATGCCCGTAAGTAGCAGTGTTATTGTGGACCAGATATATATTTTTATGATATTGGAGCCGCCTAGTGCTCAAGACGTCTTTGTGGCTTGTCGGGTCACACGTCCCGTAAGCATCTGGTTCAGACTTACGACTATTTTTTATGAGATTATGTTATTGTAACAGGCACAGGTCAGGTGTACTTTGTTGTTCGCACCAGTTCACGGTGGAGCTTCAGGTAATGCTCGTGTATTCCTTGGAATACCCGTTCAGTCAGAGTTAGCTCTTGCTGCTCTTTGTTTATTTATTTAATTTCTTTCTTCGCAGACACCAACAGGGATCCCTTTGCAGTTCATACTTTTTCTCTTCGAACAGGAATTTACTTTGTCTTTGAGTCTGTTCTAGATGTGTAACATCCATGGAGAACCTAGCGGCATCTAGCAGCTAACTGCCGAAGTTCTTCAATTTCTCTGAACTCAAGAGGACTTCCTCACCAATCCACCAGGCGTCGTCCTTGCGCCAGCTAATATCTCCTTGAAGACACCGCTCCAAGAATAATTCTATTTCCTGTACAAGAATGTTTATTTTTCATGTTGTCCATTCTGATGTATGTCCTCTTGGCTTGAACCCCCTCTCCCTCGTCCTCCCTGGTCACTTCGCGCGCCGATCAGCAGCTCTCACTTCATCTAGTCCGGTCGTCGGGTGTACAGTACCGAGCACTCTCAGGACCAGTCTCCTGTCTTCATGAGACACTTTTAAAATAGACGCCATGTCTACTTTTTAAAGCTAACGGTCACAAGGAACTTCGCCTGATCAACAAGAAAAAGCTAAGTACAAATCTTCAATGATTTTAGCCTCATTTTAATGGTTTAAAACTGCTAAATGCTTTTAATATAATTTTATAGACAGTGTGTGGAATTGCTCACTATAGTGCAATAACCGTCTTCGTGGGATTTTCTTTGTCAGGCTTTAGCTATCTAAGCTGGCTATATAACATGGAATCCAGTACTTCTTGTACGAAATATGTGGGAGTACCTTCCTACAACGTAGGATTTAATTCAAATTTAACCGCTGTCTATAAACTTAGCTTTTTCCACCGTGGGAATTTCCTTGCCCTATTTAACTGTCATCATCGTTCTGGAACTTTCCACATGAACCAATCCTTCTAACAGTCAAGCAATCTAGTATTTTCCACCCCAAATAAGGCAATACTTTTCCACACCGAGGGATTCATATTAAATTAACCGCTATTCAAAACTCAATTTGTTTTCCACCGTGGGAACTTTACCGCATCATTCAACTGCAACCCACACACTTTCCAACGCAATAAACTTGTTTAAACTCAAATTAAACTATGTGTTCTCCATAACTGCAGTAACTTTCTCTTGTTCTACGAACTTACCTATACTACAATAGTGAAGTTTTTCAACTTATCAACAAACTATCAGTGCTTCGAATTTGTGTGTGCTAACTATCTTCCGCGCCGAGTTCGATTGAGAGAAAATAATTCTGGCCAGGACTTTATCCCAAAGTTCCTAAATCCACTTCCCAAATACCTTTTACTAACAAAGATAAACTAATGTAAAGCTAGTTATTGTTCTAAGAGGCCTCGCTTAATTAAGCGCCCTCCCAAATTTGTTCCACTTCTCATATAGTAATTCTGCTTCAAATCCTGTGGCTAGTCAACATTTTAAAAAGTATTGTTCTTCCTTTCTAAAATTAGGGAATTGTACATTTTTTCAATTGTGAAAGAGTTAGCTAATTGTGTAATCCAGGATTCGTTAATACGACCTGTACATTTTTTCTTTGTATTTAACATCAAGTAATCTCTGCTTAAAATAGTGGTATTTTCCGGTTCTAATTTTCCTTTTTTTCTTTTTCCAGTTACGATCAGGAATTTAATCTATTTGTTTATAGCCTGTTGGCTTGTCATAAGTGCATTCAAATAACGCTTGTATCTTCCTTAACCAAGTTATCAACGTTGTAATTACTTTACAATTGTCATTACAAACCCCTACTTTCTTAATTGGAAGCACACTTTCAAAATCCTTGTGAGATTTTGGTGCTTGTAATAGGTTCTAAACCTTGAAACTCTTAATTGTTCAGTGTAAACTTTACTTTTCAAGAAGTCTGAGACTTCAAATATTTGGTTAAAACAAACAAATTTCTCTTAACTTAAGATTAGATTTTCAAAATATTTTAAATTTTCATAATTCTATAAACTGTTAATAAATTTGTTATTTTCCTTTTGTTTTATCTTTCTCGCTAGAATTACGATTACGCAGGACCTTGTTTCCCCTGATTCTTCCCCTAATCTTAAGTTCAATTTACGAAAAAATAAAAATGTCTTCATTAGTAAAACCTTTACCACTTGTTGCATTAGAAACAAAATTTCAAATAACAACGTTTTCAATGTTTCTCTTAGCCGTCACAGCTAATCCTAGCAAAAATTAAGACAAGTATAGCTAGCTCCGCAAGCTTCCTACTTGTAGAGATTTCTTCTCTGACTTATGTTTTGCTTCCAAAATCTGAATTTTGTTTAAATTAGGTCTGAGATCTTTCTCAGTTCTAAACTTTTAGTCGGCATTCTGCTAGATAAAAGCTTAGCCTACCTTCAGTGCAGCAATTGGCATTCCTGTAGGATTTTCACAAAAAAACAGTAAAACCTTTTCTAAAAGCACTAGATTTGCTTCATTCCTTCCCGCTTTGGGGATTCGTCCGCTTCGTCATAGATCCAACAGTGCCCAACAATAAAAATATTATTGCAAATTCAAATCTTTCTAGCATTCGCGAATACGAAATAAAATCTAACATTTCTGATGGGAAAGTTAGTAAATACCTTCTTTTTGGCTTACTTTGTCTTGCCATACTACCACCCATCCCCATAGTACTGGAATACCGGCTCGGGAGGGAAAGAGCACTCACCGAGCGCTTGCAGGCAACCTCAATTCATGCTACGCACTCCGCTTGCCTTGTACAGGTCCCCTCTAAAGATAGGTATCCCATAAGCTTAGCACAGCGGAATTCCTCTTTGTCTCAAAATTTACTTAAAACTTAATGTTGGATTCTCATCCTATATGCCAATTCTTGTCTCTACTCCTAAACCCACCTCATGTTCTTTCTCATCATCTTCCTTTAGGTAGTGTTAATCCTCAGCAAAAACCTCCCGCAAATTTGGTGCCGCAACCCGGGAGAATCCAAGTTGTCAATATCTTGCAAATTACTAAAATCTATTTTGACATTTGCAGCTATAACTTTACTGTGCAAAGCTGGTGAAGAGGAAAGAGGTTGCTCCTGTCTCCTTCAGTGTTTCTCCTTTTTAATTTGTTCACTGCTGCCAACTTGACAGCATTTCCAAACCTCTACAGTTTCGTATGTTATACTTTAATTTACCCATCTCATCATGCCTCCTTATAAGGAGAAAGATAAAGAAAGTAGGGATGACAAGCTTGCCGCCAAACGAGCGTCTTATAAAGGGCAAATTACCCGATTAATAATACATCAAAGAGCTTGATCCTTCAGAAGCTCAATTAGATTTATTGAAACACCGTGTAAAAGACTACGAACGTTCTTTTGAGAATTATTGTACTATTCAAACCGAAATTGAAACGTGCATGCTCAATCAAACAGACGATCGAGTGGAAGTAGAAAACCAATACTGTGAAGGTATAGGCTATGCCTTTAAAATAATTCGCCAACTTGAAGACCAGAGAAAGGACGTTTCCGTTCTTAGCTCCCTCCACAAACAACAAACCTCGTCTCCTGAGGGCACTCACAAACCTAAACCAATACTTCTCAAAAATAAATTTGCCTCACTTCTCAGGAGACGAATCTACTTGGGATTCCTTTTACGAACTTATTTGTTCCTTGTCCATGACAACGAAGACATTCAAGTCATCCACAAATGTCATTATTTGAGATCAATTCACCGTGATCAAGCACTGCAGTTAGTTGAAGCACTCCCATTAAGTGCCGAAAACTACCCCATTGCCTTTAACTTATTAAAGGAAAGATACGGTAATTTACGTTTACGTATTCAACGCCACATGAAAGCTCTATTTAATTTGCCTTCTGCACAGCATAATGACGTCACCAGTCTGCGTACCCTCATCGATACGACACAACTTTATGTAAGAGCATTATCCCAATTAGATAAGCCCACTGCCCATTGGGATACTTTCTTAATACATTTAGTGGTTTCTAAAATTGATACTGCCACTCTCAAAGCTTGGGAAATTGAACTTTCTAATAACGATGACTATTCTTACGAGCATTTAGTCACCTTTATCAATGCTAGATGTCAACTTTTAACCGCTTTAGCTAACCAAAGTAACCCCGCTTCTTCTAATTCTAAACATGAATCCATATCTCTTAAATCTAAAAGCGAATATGCAGCGTCTAGTACTCAAAAACCTGGGTCTAACTCTTCTAAATCCAAGTCATACGCCACTGGTTACCAAACTAGGTCTAGTGAACGCCGTATTGCAAGTTCTCTTGCTTTAAATACTCAGGGTGAAACCCGTTAAAGTCTTAATGAACCATTGAAGTGCATACTTTGCAAAGATTCTCACGCTTTATACTTATGTAAATCCTTTAAAGAACTGTCAATTGATGACAGAAGGAAATTAGTATCCCTAAACAAATATTGTTTTAACTGCCTTTCACTTAAGCATTCTGCATCCAATTGCAAGTCCATCAGACTCTGTATCCATTGTGAAAAAATGCATCACACTTTATTACATCGTCATGATCAATCGAGGTCATCAGCAGCATCTACTTCTCAAAAAAGTGATAATACTAGCAATCCCAATGCTTCATCTTTTATTCAAAACGCTAAGTCCTTGCGTAGTGCTCAAGTACTATTGTCCACTGTTCAAATTGAAGTTCCAGACAGATCTGGCAACTGGATCCGTGCACGAGGTATCCTCGATACAGCGGCAACCCATGATTTCGTTTCCAATTCTTTACTCAAAAAACTGGGCCTTCCAGTAACTCCCACTTCCATCAATGTATCAGGCATTAACAGCTTAAAATCACAAGCTTTGCAATTCTCAAAACTTACCATAAAGGATAATAATAATAATAATAATAATAATATCGTATGGCCTCGGATGCCTGGTGCAAGCTTTGTTAATTGACACCCAGAGGGTAGCTTGCATGTCGAATTTCGTCGTTCCTTTGAACGCTATGAAAGTCAAGGAGGTTAGATATCTAAACTCCTTGACACTACAGCGCTTTCAAGTTGAGAATGGAGGAACTTTATGTTGGCGGAAAATCCCGGGATTAATTTTGCCATTGAACACGGCCTACTGAATTCAAATGGGTTCTTTAACATGCCAACAACCTATGACATGAGTATCGTGATTTTTGTCGCCTTCAAAAATCACTTACCATGGCCAGGGGCGAACCTGCAAATTTGGGGTTGGTAGTCCGACACTATAACCACTCACCCACCGTGGCAAGTACCATAAAGGATACTTGTCACAGAAATAATTTTCTCAAACTGAATTGCCTTATTCTTAATAGCATTGGCGAAGACACAGTTTGTCATATCTTTTGGGCAAAGATGCTATATTAAGATTGTCATTTTTTTCTTTATTATCTTTTTTCCACTTTTGTAAAATTAACTGTCATGGCATCCAGAAGTATCAATAAATTGTTGTTTTGAATTGGTATATTTTCCTTATACAGTATAAAAGAAGAAAGAATCTGCGATACGCCGGTGAGCGTAAAAGTAAATTAAGTGGCGACCAGTGATAGGATAAATATATCAATATATTTTAATTATGGAGGCAACCCAACGTGAACTGGATCGAGCGATAAAGCTACGTAAGGTAACAAGGGCTGCGTTTTCGAGGCAGTTGAATAACCTCAAAGGTGAAATTGATGACGTCCAGATGACAGCTCATGAAAAGAGAAGGAACGTTCAGGTTTCCCTTTCTTTACTTCGGAAGAAAAATGAAGAGCTCCTGCAGCTGGATGGTAAGGTCCTATGTCTAAAACTTGACGTCGGCCAAGAGGACTTGGACGACGAATGTAGACTTGCCGATGACTATCAACGTAAATTTCTCGATATAGAGGTGAGTGTTGAATATATTCTACCTCCAAGAGGCATCGCTCAAGACAACAGTGATTGTAGCAGTGTAGATCTTGTGAGCAAGAGAAAATTCAAACTACCTAAATTAGAACTAAGGAAATTTGATGGCGATGTAAAACAGTGTTTACAGTTCTGGGGCCAGTTTGAAAAGATAGACAAGGATCCGGATATTGCACCGGAAGACAAGTTTCAATACTTAATGCAAGCTACAGTGAAAGGGTCTCGTGCTCGAGAAATTATTGCAAGTTTTCCACCTATTGGGAAAATTATACGAAGGCAGTAGAATGTTTAAAGAGCAGGTTCGGTAGAGATGATCTGTTGGTTGAAGTTTACGTAAGAGAGTTGTTATCTTTAGTTCTTAAGAAATCTTCCACTCCCGGTGATGGCAGTTCAATGTGTAGCCTTTATGACAATTTGGAATCGCACATACGGTCGCTTGAAACCTTAGGTGTTACAACAGATAAGTGTTCATCTATGTTGTATCTTTTAGTAGAGTCATGTTTGCCTGAGGAGTTTCTTAGGGCCTGGCAAGGAAGTTCCAACTTTGCACACCCACGTGATTCGACAGATAGGTTAGACAATCTCATGCTATTTATGAAAGGGGAACTGGAAGCCGAGGAACGGATCAGTTTAGCAATTTCCGGTTTTGGAATCAAAGATAATAAGAGGAGTAGAGACCAACCCAAATTGTCAGAGCACATTGCTACTGCAGCTGACTTGTTAAACGCTAACCCAGTTGAGGAGAGGAGAGGGTACTGTATTTTTTGTGGAGGTCAACATGATGCCCTTAATTGTTTTAAAGCACAAAAATTAGGTCTATCTGAGAAACAGAAGGTCCTAAAGGAGAAGGGTGGGTGTTTTAAGTGCTTTAAGAAAGGACACTGTGTCAATAAATGTAAAGCCGTAGTACGGTGCATAATTTGTAGTAAGAGCCACCAAGTTCTGATGTGCCCTGATTTACCTCAGAATAAACAAAATATATCCCATAATGATGTCGAACACAGGCAATCCGGGGGGGGGGGGGAAGAATGAACAAAAGACAAATTCGCTGAGTAATATTTCTAAATATCCTTAAGTTCTTTTGCAAACTTTGGTTATAAAGATGAAAGGTATTGGCTCTTCCTTCTCTGTTAGAGCCTTAATTGACTCAGGATCCCAGAGATCCTATGTTAAGAAAGACATTGTTAAAAGATTAGGTTACACTCCAGTCAGAACTGAAACAATTAAACATGACCTTTTGGGGGGAGTGAAAAAAAGTGTTAATGAACATTCATGTTACAAAGTAGAAATTGAAAGCCTGGATGGAAAATAACAATGTAATTTTGAAGTATTGGATGAGGTTTTAATTTGTAATGGCATCCCTTCAGTCAAGAAAGGACCTTAGTTGAATTAACTTGAGGAAGGGAATATCAACCTAAGAGATATTGGGGATGAGTCTAGGCCTGTGGACTTGCTGATTGGGACGGATGTAGCGGGCAGACTTCTGACAGGAAATATTAAAGTTCTATCTTCTGGTTTGGTTGCTGTGGAAACAAATTTAGGCTGGATTTTGATGGGGAAAGTTCCACAACAATCTTCTGTTAACTTGGCAGAAGAATTTACAACTCTGTTTGTTAATGAGATCAACGATCTCTGGAGCCTAGATGCCATTGGAATCTCAGACTCAGCTGTTAAAATGTCCAAAGATGAAAGACAGCTTCAAATTAGAGATGATTTTCTAAGAGGTATTACTGTAAATTATGAGAGACGTTACAAAGTTTCATTGCTATCGAAAGAAGATAGCTTGGCCCTTCATAGTAACAGGGAGCTAGCACTCAAAGGTTAGAATCTACCACTATAAAGATTCAGTCTCAAAATATTCTCATTGCATACGATGCAGTTCTAGCTGAGTGGGAAGAACTGGGAATTATTGAAGAAGTACCAAAGAAGAAGGGAATTATGGACACTATCTACCACGTCGAGCTGTTATTAAGGAAAATAGCACAACCAGAGTTCGCCCTGTATTTGACGCGTTAGCAAGAGATAGAAATGCTCCTTCTCTCAATCATTGTTTAGAGTGTGGACCCAATCTGATTGAACAGATTCCTTCCCTGTTACTAAAAATTCGGGAAGGGAGATTTGGGGTGACAGCTGATGTAGAAAAGGCTTTTCTACAAATAAGTGTTCGTCAAGAAGATAGAGATTTTCTTAGATTCTTCTGGTGTGATCCAAATGACTGGAAGAATATAAAGATATTTCGGCATCGGAGGGTGGTATTTGGATTAAAATGTAGCCCTTTCCTTTTAGGAGCAGTTCTTGATTACCATTTGGACAAGGCAATGGAAGATTGTCAATATAGTAAAGAACAGATATCAAGACTTAAACAGAGCCTTTATGTGGACAATGTTGTAACCAGTGTTGATACTGAATCAGAACTGAAAGAATTCATTAATGAAGCACGTGATGTAATGCAGGAAGGAAAGTTCAACCTCAGAGGTTGGCAGGCCAACAATGATGCTTTAATTCTTGAAGGACAGACAGCGGTGCTAGGTTTACGATGGGAATTGGAATCTGACACTTTATTGTTAAATTTGGAATGGTTACAGAACCATGAATTGGGAGTGATCACGAAAAGATCCATTCTGTCAGTTGCACAAAAGGTATTTGATCCGATTGACATAGTTAGTCCAGTACTTCTAATTCCTAAACTGTTATTGCAAAAGATATGGCCAAGTGGTATATCTTGGGATGAAGAGGTTACTACTGATATTAAGGACCAATTTTCTCCTGAAAGAGATGAGAATTCCACGCTGGTTTCATTATTCCAAGAACCACAGGGATGTCAGTCTACATATGTTTTGTGATGCTAGTGCACAGGCCTACGCTACAGTAGTCTTCATGCGACTACAAATTGACGGTGAGAGTAAGGTACACCTTCTTGCAGCCAGAGCAAGAGTAGCCCTATTAAAGACAGTCACCATTCCCCGACTGGAACGAATTGCTGCAACAGTGGGAGCTAGATTAGGTAATTCAGTGCTAGGACTTAACTGCCAAGATGTCAACTTGTATTTCTGGACTGATTCGACAACGGTTTTAGCATGGATTCGAAAGGAAGAAACATGGACTGTGTTTGTCAACAACCGTGTTAAAGAAATCCATCGGTTGACTTTACCTGAAATGTGGAGATATGTTCCTGGCCACTTGGATCCTGCAGATCTTCCTTCAAGAGGTTGTCTGGCAGAAAAATTGTTAGCACTTCGATGGTGGGAGGGGCCAGAGTTTTTACGAAATGACCGGCCAGAGTGGCCTGGTGAATTTCCACCTGCAGAGGCCGAGCTGATTTTGCAAGAAGAGAGAAAATGTACTCAAACAATGAGTTACTTTGTAGATACTTCAGGTGAGTTATGTAGCACCCCAAAACATGTAAATAATGATCAGTGCAGATACCACGATTTTAATTGGTATTACTTATATTTTTCAAGCTATGGAAAAATAATTCGGTTGGTTGCTTGGATAAAGAGGTTTATCCAAAAATACGCGAAGAGCAAACCTTACAAGAGCTCGTGGAGGATTATCATGTGAGGAGATAATGTCAGGAGAAACAAGTAGTTCCGTGAAGAACTATACAGCCTATTTTCATATATCCTGCTCATGTTAATTGCCTCTATCAACATACAAAATTTCAGTTTAATTGCTGTAACAGATTCGTAGATATTGAGAACCGTCTAAATATTTCAGATGGTCGCCAGGTTGGATTTTTATTTTTGCACTATTATATTAAGATTATTGTGTACGTGTGGTATTCAAACTTCAATCGCATGATTAGAACACAAGAAGTAAAAACGAGATTTTAAAATTACGCACAGCAGCCATCTTGTGATTATGCAAACAATTGAAATAAATTAGATGCCAGTGGATCAACATTTGTGTAAGCATTTAACGTGCAACGTTTCAGGGCACTCGGATAGTTAATTCGCGAGAAACGTCCATTTAAATATTTATACTTCGCGTCGCCGCCATGTTGGATTCGTGCTCACCAGGTTACCGAAAGTCCTATAGGTGAACATAAGTTCATAGTCTCTATGAACACAAAAATTTCAGTTTGGTTGCTGTAAAAGATTCATAGATATTGAGAACCGTCTAAATATTACGGAAGCTTGCCATTTAGGATTGTTATATGTATAGGCCATAGAGTTATGTACCATTCAAGGACACTTATTGCCTAGGTTCATTATTCAAACTTTCACTTCGATCGCATGATTACGACACAAGAAATAAAAACTTAATGTTAAAATTTCGCACAGCCGCCATCTTGAGGTTATGTAAACAATTGAATTAAATTAGATGGCAGTACATTACAATCTGCAAAATCATTTACTGTACCACATTTCACTGCGCTCAGAGAGTTAACTCACGAGAAAAGTCTATTAAAATATTTCAAATTCGCTTGGTCGCCATGTTCGTTTTGTACTTTACAGGTTTATGAATTATACATAGGTAAACTTGTATCAGTACCCTTTATCACCATACAAAATTGCAGGGTGATATCTGTAATGGTTTCGGGGATATAGAATGTCAGTGAAATATTTCGCACAGCCGCCATTTTGAAGTTATGTAAACAATTGAACTAAATTAGACTCCAATGCATTGCAATGTGTATAAATATTTGCTGTACCAAGTTTCATTACGTTTGGATAGTTAAATCGCGAGAAAAGTCTATTTGAAAGTCTCAAATTCGCTTGGCCGCCATGTTGGTTTTGTAGTCACCAGGTTTTTGAAAGTCTCATAGGTGAACTTCTAGTAGTACCCTTTATCACCGTATACAATTTCAGGGCGATATCCGTTATAGTTTCGGAGATATTGAATGCTAGTGAAATATTTCGCACAGCCGCCATGTTTGATTGGTGAGACGTAACAAAATTTGAAGGGCACGGTCGAGGTTGCCGGGAATAGTGCTATGAACTTACCGAGTTTCACTGAAATCGCTCCAGCCGTTTAGATTTTATTAGGGCACACACACACACACACACACACACCTCACACACACACACACACGCGGACAAAAGGTGATCTCATAAGCCTATTTTTTCAAAATTGAAAATAGGCTAAAAATAGTCGCAATATTGGTACAGGAAGAGTCTTTCTCTTCAAAAAATTACAAAAGTCCCAGTAGCCTAAATATGTTTAGGGAAGAGAAGGGATGTCAAGAGTAACCACTAAAAGTGGTAGAGCTGTAAATATACCAAACAGATTAGATTTATAATTACTGTATTTTGAGGTAATTATAATTATTTATGTATGGTTGAGTTGTTCTTCCACCAACTGGAAGAACAACTGGGAGTATGTCACATCTTTTGGGCAAAATGCTACATTAGGATTGTCATTTTTTCTTTATTATCTTGTTTTTCCACAGTTGTAAAATTAACTGTCATGGCATCCAGAAGTATCAATAAATTGTTGTTTTGAATTGGTATATTTATATTTTCCTTATATAAAAGAAGAAAGAATCTGCGATACGCCGGTGAGCGTAAAAGTAAAACAACTAGTCACTCTGTTGACACTTCATGTTTAAACATTCCTTCCCACTTAAGGCTAGCAGATCCTCTGTTTAATATACAAGGTCCTATTGTCATACTTTTCAGTGCCAATGTTTTCTGGAATTGCCTTCGCAAGCAAATTCGTCAACTATCTTCAAACGTATTTGCCAGAGACACTAATTTTGGATGGATTGTTACCGGTCAACTTCCCCATTATTCTCCTCAACCTGTATCCCAATGTCATTTTGTGAGTACTGATTTAGAACAGTTCTGGAAACTGGAAAATAATGATTCTCCTAGTTTAACCTCCTCAGACAACGAATTATGTGAGCAAATTTTCATTTCCACTACTACTCGTTCACCTGAAGGCCGATTCATAGTTCAAATGCCGAGATTACTCAATCCTCCAATTACCCAAGGCTCGAAAAGCACTCTTTGTTATCGAGAGTAAATTTCAGAAAGAACCCCTTGTTAAACAACAATATACAGGGTTCATGGACGAATATGATAGTCTGGATCATATGGAAGCTGACGACGAATTACACCCCCATTGAAGCTGTATTCTTAAATTATCATCCCGTGTGAAAAAACCCTCTTGTTAAAGATAAAATCCGAGATGTGTTTAATGGGTCATCACCTGCCGTTAATGGCAACAGCCTTAACGATACTCTTCACTCCGGTCCTGCTATTCAGTCCGATTTGTCTACTATTCTCTTAAATTTTCGCCTGTTCCCTATAGCAGTTACTGCAGATATTAAACAAATGTACCGTCAAGTTTTAATTCAACCCGAACAGCAAGCTCTCCAAAGAATCTTATGGCGTGATGAAAGTAGTAAACCCATTTAGGTATTTCGCTTAAAATCAGTTACGTATGGTCGTAAACCTTCCGCTTTCCTTGCCATTCGATCCTTACACATGTTAGCCTCTCAAGATGGTCCTTTATTTAACGCTAAAGCTTCAGAAGCACTGACTACATCCTTTTATGTCGACGATTACCTCAAATCCTTTCAGACTCTTAAAGAAGCCTTTCTTGTATCGCTGGAACTGAAAGCATTGCTGAAGAATGGAGGATTCACACTTCATAAGTGGAATTCCAATTCCCCTGAGTTCCTTTCTCAATTTCCCATCGAAGATGTAGACCCTTCTTCTGTCGAAATTGACGGAGATTCCGAATCCGTAAAAACGCTAGGAGTACACTGGTGCACTCGCACTGATACTCTCATCTACAAAGTCTCGCTTTCCGAAGAGCTCCCTAACACAAAAAGGCAAATTGTATCTGAAATTGCCAAAATTTTTGATCCTCTTAAATTTATTGCTCCGGTTATTGTTATCGCCAAGCTTTTTATGCAAGAGCTATGGTCTATTAAATGTGAATGGGACGAAGCCGTTCCCTCCTCTTTCCTCAATAGATGGCTCTCTTTTCGATGTATTTTACTTAATCTTTCTCTTTTCGGAATTCCTAGAAATTTAATTAACGCTCCTCCTAATACGTCTTTCTTTCTTCATGTTTTTGCCTACAGCTCCTAAAATGCTTACGGTTGCTGTGCTTACCTGGTTTATTGCAATTCTCTAAACGAATCTTCACGTTCAAATGTTATTTGTGCCAAATCTAAATTTGCCCCTCTTAAAACTATCACTTTGCCTAGGCTTGAATTGTATGCCGCACTCATGGCCGTAGAACTTGTTAAAAAGCATCAGAAAGTCTTAAAAATTGGATTTTCGCAAATCTATCTGTTAATGAGTTGGGGTTGATTTTGATGATGTAATGAACTTTTGTCCTCTTTTATGAATATGACCTTATTTATTGTTTATTGCCTTGTATCATATCAATGCTAATGGTTGCTTTCTTACAATAATTGACTGCCGACAGCGCAGCGCTATGGCCTATCTAAAACCACGGCCCACTGGATGCTGCTCTCCAAGGAGCTTACAAAAGTAGTCCATACTTAGAGGGCGCTCATAGCAGCACATTAGCAGCTAACATTTCTGGCGCTCCTTGAAAGATGCGCTTTCAACACGAAAACCATGCACTGTACGTACGGTATGTTAAGTACCGCACGCAAACAACATTTGAACATAAATGTCAAAAACTACATCTAATGAGAACATAATTATAACCTAACATAAACTCTAATCAAGTTGAGAATTCTTCGTTGAAGTTCTCCATCGGAAGGGGGCACAGCTTCTTGACACTTCTCGTAAAGTTCCCTTCCGTTGTTTTCACAGTGACAACCCTAATCTTGCCATCTGGTCCCGGATGAACATGAATTACTCGACCTCGTGGCCACCTTAGAGGTGGTATTCCTTCTTCAATGAGCAGAACTAGTGTGTTCAACTCGATGCGCTGATTAGAAGTGCATCATTTATTTCTTTTCTGCAATTCTTGCAAATACACACATCAAAAAAAGTTTTGCATCACCTCGGTTCCCAGATCTCCGGCATATAGACGTTGACTGTGTATATTGTATCCAAGATACAGTCCCTTTGACTGTTCATAGATGACACTAAAACTGCTCAAAGATGTAAACAACCATGCATGAGCAGGGCCTATTAGACGGAGGGGGTACGACAGCCGATCAGTTCCAGTCATTCCACCAGGACGAAGGTACGCTGCTCATGTTGTCTGTAGTTCTACCATGCCTAGAAGGTCAATACCGCAGTTCGATCGCGTCCGCATTGTTACTTTGTGTCAAGAAGGGCTCTCAACAAGGGAAGTTTCCAGGCGTCTCAGAGTGAACCAAAGCGATGTTGTTCGGACATGGAGGAGGTACAGAGATACAGGAACTGTCGATGACAGGCCTCGCTCAGGCCGCCCAAGGGCTACTACTGTAGTGGATGACCGCTACTTACGGATTGCCGCTCGGAGGAACCCTGACAGCAATGCCGCCATGTTGAATAATGCGTTTCGTTCAGCCACAGGACGTCGTGTTTCAACTCAAACTGTGCGCAATAGGCTGCATGATGCGCAACTTCACTCCCGACGTCCATGGCGAGGTCCAGCTTTGCAACCCCGACACCATGCAGCGCGGTACAGATGGGCCCAACAACATGCTGAATGGACCCCACGGAATTGGCATCACGTTCTCTTCACCGATGAGTGTCGCATATGCCTTCAACCAGACAATCGTCGGAGACGTGTTTGGAGGCACCCTGGTCAGGCTGAACGTCTTAGACACACTGTCCAGCGAGTGCAGCAAGGTGGTGGTTCCCTGATGTTTTGGGGTGGCATTATGTGGGGCCGACGTACGCCACTGGTGGTCATGGAAGGCTCCGAAACGGCTTTACGATACCTGAATGACATCCTCCGACCCATAGTGCAACCATATCGGCAGAATATTGGAGAGGCATTTGTCTTCATGGACGACAATTCTCGACCTCATCGTGCACATCTTGTGAATGCGTTCCTTCAAGATAACGACATCGCTCGACTACAGTGGCCAGCATGTTCGCCAGACATGAACCCTATCGAACATGCCTGGGATATGTTGAAAAGGGCTGTTTATGGACGTCTTGACCCACCAACCACTCTGAGAGATTTACGCCGAATTGTCGTTGAGGAGTGGGACAATTTGGACCAACAGTGTCTTGATGAAC
Organism: Meconema thalassinum; assembly: GCA_946902985.2. Classification (NCBI taxonomy): domain Eukaryota; kingdom Metazoa; phylum Arthropoda; class Insecta; order Orthoptera; family Tettigoniidae; genus Meconema; species Meconema thalassinum. The sequence continues at coordinate 342,695,773 of OX336392.1, forward strand.
TTGTGGATAGTATGCCACGGCGAATACAGGCATGCATCAATGCAAGAGGACGTGCTACTGGGTATTAGAGGTAGTGGTGTGTACTGCAATCTGGACCACAAATGCTGAAAGTCTAGCTGTATGATGGTACAACATGCAATGTGTGGGTCTCATGAGCAATAAAACGAGCTGAAATGTTGTTTGTGTTGATCTCTATTCCCTTTGTATTTAACGGTTCCGGAACTCTTGGAACCGAGGTGATGCAAAACTTTTTTTGATGTGTGTATTCTTGTTGCCATCTTTGCCAAAGTACCTGTCGAAGTTTCTTCAAATGTTGCCAACGAGACAGTCGATTATCTGGTTCTTGAATATGATTGGACTGTACTGGTTGGACCAGTGAATCACCAATAAGAAAATGAGCGGGAGTGAGAATATCCAGATCGTTTGGGTCTCTTGTGAGAGGTGTAAGTGGCCGAGAATTCAGGACTGCCTCAATATCACAAACCAGAGTATACATCTCTTCAAAAGTATGTACTCTTCCTTGAGATGAAGTGTATAAATGTCTCTTTGCTATTTTAACGGCCGCTTCCCATAATCCTCCAAAATGTGGGGATCGAGGAGGAATAAATTGCCATGGTATTTGCTTTTCTCCCAAGTGAGAGGAGATGATTGGTGATTCTTTTGCCAAAAATGACTGCAATTCTTTCAGCGCATTTGCAGCCCCGACAAACGTTCTTCCATTATCTGAGAACATTTGATGACAAATCCCTCGACGAGCAGTGAACCGTTGCATTGCTGCCAAATAGGCTTCAGTTGTGAGCTCTGAGACAAGCTCCAGGTGAACGGCCTTTGTACTAAAGCAAGTGAACACTGCTATGTATGCTTTAAAAATGCGTAATCTGCCTCTCCGTCGACTTTCTCGAAGTTGGAAGGGCCCCGCATAGTCCACACCAGTCACGGTGAAGGGCCTGGTGGCTTTCGAAACCCTCTCTTTGGGTAAATCTCCCATGCGGACTTCTGGAACTGTTGGATTGAATCGAAAACACTGGACGCATTTTCGAACGATCTTTTGTGCTTCTCTTCGACCACTTACCGGCCAATATTTTTGTCGAGTTGAATGTAATAGTTGCTCCGGTGGACAATGCTGAAGTCTCACATGCTCGTGTCTCATAATAGCTGTTGTTATGTGATGATTTTCCGGGAGGAGAATGGGATGCTTTTGCTCTTCAGAGAGAGCAGAATGTCTCAATCTTCCACCAACTCGTATTAACCCATATTCATCACTGAATGGATCAAGGCATCTCAAAGGACTTCCACGAGGTGGTGTTTCCTTTTTGGATAAACATTTGTGTGATGATGAAAAAGCTTCTGTTTGCAACCACCTTAATACAGTATTTTCTGCTCGTTTCATTTCTTCAGGAGTGTTGTGGTTTGTATTTAGGTCTTTGGATCCATTTTCCCACTTCTTGCGCTGTACTTTGCTTATGGTATTATTGACAAATCTATGACAATAAGCAATGACTCGACGTAACTTCGAAAATGACGAAAATTTGTGCAATATTTTGGAAGTACGTGCGATGGTCAACATAACCTTTGAACTCTTCATCTCTGGCAGACTGAAGTCAGGTTGCAATGTAGAAGGAGGTAGTGAATTTTCCTTGACTAACCAATTAGGCCCAAACCACCAAAGATGATGGTTAATAATACCTATGGTTGGAATCCCTCGCGATATGAGGTCAGCAGGATTTTCCTGAGAGGGTACGTGACCCCACTTTGCATTCTCAGTTGCATCTTGTATTTTTGTGACTCTGTTAGCCACAAATGTTTTCAGCAATCGCGATTCTGTGTTTATCCATCCTAAAACAATGGTGCTGTCACTCCAAAGAAAAACATTTCTTATCTTGTCTGCTGCAGCAGCCTTCGTTTCTCGCACTATACTTGTGAGTAAAAGTGCTGCTTCTAATTCTAGTCTTGGCATGGATATGGTTTTTAAAGGAGCCACTTTAGATTTTGCGCTGATTAGATGAGATGTGAACATTCCATCTTGATTTCTGTTTACTGCGTATATACAGGCTCCATATGCTTTTTTGGAGGCGTCACTGAATCCGAAAAGATCAAATTTTGAATTGTAATTTTCAGGATTGACGTTCCTTATGATTCTGAGCTGGTTTAGCTGTGGCAATGAAGAATAATATTGGTTCCAAATGGACAGCTTATCTGTGGTAACAGGTTGGTCCCAGTCGAACCCGTCCGTCCATAGTTGTTGCATTATGATTTTTCCTCTTATTAAAACAGGACTTACTAGCCCAAGAGGATCAAAGACTTGAGAGATTGTTGATAAAATCTCACGCTTTGTATACACTACTTCTGATGAGAGGTTAACCTGATACTGCAATGTGTGTTTTGTCGAATCCCAGACAATTCCTAACGTCTTACTGGCTTCTTCTTTGTCTAGGACCATCAAGTCTCGTGCATTCGATTGGATATTCAAGTGTTTTATGATTTCCTTATGGTTGGACCTCCACTTGCGCAACAACATTTGCCCCTTTTGCAATAGATCCATAAGCTGACGATGAATTTGTATTAATGCATCTATAGTATCGCCACCGGTGATACAATCATCCATGTAAAAGTCTTGTCTCATAATTTTGGCTGCTACTGGATATTGAGGGTCATAGATATTAGCAAGTTCGCGAAGACATCTCATCGCGTGGTAAGGTGCTGACGCTGTTCCGTAAGTGACAGTGTTTAGCTGATATGTTTTTATTGGTAACAGTGTATCCCTTCTCCATAAAAATTGTTTCAATGGTCGATCTTCATAGTGTATCATTATCTGCCTAAACATTTTCTCAATGTCAGCCGTTATTACATACTGGTGCATGCGAAATCTGAGAATGATGTGAAATAAATCTGCTTGTAAATTGGGACCTTGAAACAATTTGTCATTTAGTGATGTTCCTCGTGTAGTTTTGGCGGAAGCATCAAACACCACTCTCAATTTCGTGCTTGAGCTCTCTGGACGTAAACCCGTATGATGTATAAAATAACATTTGTCTGATTCGTCCTCAGCTGTATCTTCAATGTGTGACATATGTCCAAATGCTTCGTACTTGTCCATAAAGTCACAATATGCCTGCTTCAAATTTTGTTGTTTGTTGAATTTTCTTTCCAAACCGGCAAGTCTTCTCTTCGCTTGTTCTTTGGACTCGCCGAGAGTAACTCCTGGTCGTATGGGCAATCTAACCACAAATCTTCCATATGAGTCCCGCGTGGTTGTTTCAGCGAATAGTTATTCGCAAAATTGCTCTTCTTAGTGCTGCGTTTCTGGGATATTTTCTTGTAGCCAAATCCATTCGAGCTGTTGTGATAATGTATCATTAGTCATTGTAAGACACGTAGAAATTCCTTCACCTTTATTTTCTTGTATTTCTCCACCGAGAATCCAGCCCAAGTTTGTGTCCTGCAAAGCAGGTTGACAGGCTATGTTGTTTTTTGGTCTTCCAACGACGATTTTCCAGTAAATGCTTGCTCCAAGCAGCAGATCAACATCTCCTGGCTCGTTGAATGAAGGGTCTGCAAGTTGAATATTTTTGGCATGACTATCTCATTGATGTTGACCTTATATTGAGGTAGTCGTCCTGTGATGGAAAGAAACAACGTAGCATTCCAAATTTATGCTGTATTGACTATCCATGGAGTAAAGTTGTATACGATTGATTCCCTTTGCTTCAACCTGGGCACCACTAACACCGCTGAATTGTTGATTCTGGCGAAACCACTGTAAATTAAGCCTATTGCTAAAAGTCGTTGTTACCAAATTTAACTGTGCACCAGGGTCTAATAATGCTCGGCAGGTGATTCTCTTTCCTTTATTGTCCACTATATTCACAAGCGCAGTTGACAGAAGAACTTGTGATGTTCGAACTCTTGTTAAATTGACGCTTGACCCTTGGCCTAATGTAGATTCTTGCAACTGAATTAAGCGATTTGCTTCTGAAGTTGTGGCCTTTTCTTGGCTTTCTGAACTGACACTGTCTTTGTGCAGTAATGTGTTATGCAATGAGTTGCATTTCTTGCATCTTGTTCCACGGCAATCTCTTGCTAGATGTCCAAATTTTAGGCAATTTAGACAATGTTTCTTTTTAATTAATAACTGTCTTCTCTCATCAGGCGTTTGCTTCAGCAACGTTTCACACTGAAACATGAAATGGTTTCCTTAACATATGTTGCATTTGAATGAAGGTGTGTTGACCATTACAACCTTCTTATCCTGTTAGGTAGATTTCATTAGAAAGCTAACTATTGCAATGGGTCCCATGTTTCGACTTCCGGAAAATTTCGACATATCTTCGCGTTTCACATTCCCCAGACCCCAAAACCACCGTCAGTTCAAAAGTTTATATATAATTTATGTATATATATATATGTATATATATATGTATATCAGTTTCTTGTGGACACGATAACTGCCGTAATTTTGCACCAATTACTTCGAATTTTTTACCGAAGATGTATACCTGTAAAATCTCGGTCGAGTTCGTTACTGGGCTAAATCGGTCGAAGGGGGTGAAAATGGGGGGCTTTTTTCGAAAAAGTGAAATTTCGCTATAACTCTCTTAATACGTGCAATATCGAATCCATTCAAAGTTCATAATATGTGTCGGATAAGTGCCAAAAATTTATGTCAAATAAGATTTTTGATAGCACCAACCATTGACCAAAGGGGTGGAAAAAAGTGGGTTTTTCGGGAAACATTAATCATATCTCTCTTAATAGGCACAATATCAAAACCGTACAAAATGGACAATATTCCCCTAATAATTACCTAAAACTTTTGTCTGAAAGAATTTTTGATATGACCCACCATTACGCCAAGGGACGAGAAAAATGATTTCGGAATTATAAGAAAATGCCAAGAGCTATCAGTGGTTGCCATGGCAACACTACTAAATTGATGAGGCATGGACCATCAGACGTTGCCATGACAACGCACTTGCACGAGATCAGATTCAGTATTTCCATCTGATTAAGTGGTTGGTTGGTTGGTTCTTAAGTTTAGGGGCTGCGACAACGCGGTCATGTAGCCCCGTGTACTTTGGGTGTGTGTAGAATCTGTCTGATAACCGGTGTTAATTGTGATGACTGGATTAGTGTGTGTTATCTGTTTGTTAATTTAAGTACTGCAACTAACAATTTTTCAGATAGTTCCTACTTTTGCCGCCAAGCGCCACTGTCAACGACTACGAGGCCAAGTTCAGAACTGAGCTACTAGACGCCGCCGCAGTCGGCTCTTGGCAACGAACATAGAAACCTAAGAGCGTTGTATACATTCTTAACCTATCCAATTTAGCTTCACACAGGTGCAATTAGTGGAAGGATCTTTAACATGCCATAAATCTATGACATGGGACCGCCGGCTTTACTTCCCCTCCGAAGGAAGGCATACTGAGGGATATTTAACGCTCTTAAAAAATCCGACGGCTTCGGCCGGGTTTGAACCCGGTATCTTGGGCATAGAAGCTCAGCATGTTACCGACTACGCCACCAAAGCCGCCTGATAAAGTGGGAAGCGGCTTCGGTGACGTAACTGGTAGCATGCTGAATGTCTATGCCCAATGTCGCGGTTTCAAAGCCGGCCGAAGTCGTCGGATTTTCTAAGAGCACTAGAATCCCTCAGTATGCTTTCCTTTGGAGGGGAAGTTCCAACGTTCGTTGCGAGTTGATGGTTGGGGTGGCATCTAGTAGCCAAGTTCACAGCTAGGTGTCGTTGACGGTTGTACCTGGTAGCAACATTAGGAACTACGGCTTGAAATTGACCGTCTGCAGTACTTACATGAATTAAGACTAATACAGCCATTACAATTCACACCGTGTATCAGACAGATTCTACACTCACCCAAAGTACACGGGGTTAGATGACCGCGTTGTCGCAGCCCCTAAACTGAGGAACCAACCAGAGGTAGATTTCGTTAGAAAGCTAACTATTGCAATGGGTACCATGTTTCGACTTCCGGAAAATTTCGACATATCTTCGCGTTTCACATCCCCAGGCCCCAAAACCACCGTCAGTTCAAAAGTTATATATAATTTATGTATGTATATGTATATCAGTTTATTGTGGACATGATAACTGCCGTAATTTTGTACCAATCACTTTGAATTTTTTACCGAATACGTATACCTATAAAATCTCGGTCGAGTTCGTTACTGGGCTAAATCGGTCGTTGGGGGGTCAAAATGGGGGGCTTTTTTTTTTCGAAAAAGTGAAATATTGCTATAACTCTCTTAATATGTGAAATATCGAATCCGTTCAACGTTCATACTATGTGTCGGATAAAGCCCAAAAATGTATGTTTGAAGAGTTTTTTTTATAGCACCAACCATTGACCAAAGGGGTGGGAAAAAGTGGGTTTTTCGGGAAACATTAATCATATCTCTCTTAATAGGCACAATATCAAAACCGTACAAAATGGACAATATTCCCATAATAATTACCTAAAACTTTTGCCTGAAATAATTTTTGATATAACCCACCATTATGCCAAGGGATGAGAAAAATAATTTCGGAATTATAAGAAAATGCCAAGACCTATCAGTGGTTGCCATGGCAACACTACTAAATTGATGAGGGATGAGCCATCAGACGTTGCCAAGATAACGCACTTGCACGAGATCAGATTCAGATTTCCATCTAAGTGTGAAGCGGCTTCGGTGACGTAACTGGTAGCATGCTGAATGTTTATGCCCAAGGTCGCGAGTTCAAAGCCGGCCGAAGTCGTCGGATTTTCTAAGAGCGCCAAAAATCCCTCAGTATGCTTTCCTTTGGAGGGGAAGTTCCAACGTTCGTTGCGAGTTGCTGGTTGCGGTGGCATCTAGTAGCCAAGTTCACAGCTAGGTGTCGTTGACGGTAGTACCTGGTAGCAACATTAGTAACTACTGCTTGAAATTGACCGTCTGCAGTCCTTACCTGAATTACAGACTAATACAGCCATCCCAAAGTACACGGGGTTACATGACCGCGTAGATATAATTTTGCGTGAAGAAGTAACAGACCGTTACATAGTTGCACATCAGTGTCGAAACCTAGCATAAGGACAGTGTGACCACAAGTATAAAAATGAACCCCAAATGACAAGAAGGTTACCGTTCCCATAAGACAATAAAATGTTTAAAATAAGCATAAAATGACGAAAAACAAAGTTAATTAAGCTCCAATTATAAAATACCTTCTCGCATTAAATGAGGTCTGATCCTTCTACGAAAATCTGCATATTCTGCCTATTTTCGCCTATCCCCAAGTTTGTCCGGTGAAATCTACCTCCGCCTTCCGGCGTGCCGAGAGGACTTTTTTATTTTCCTTCTGTGTATACTTGTTTCCCGGACTCTGCTTGTTTACTGTCTTTGATTTGAGGGTTTGTTTCAACAACATCAGTGATTGACATCGTTCGGCTAAAAATTTTGTGAAATCTTGTAGAGTTGGCATATTTTCTGGTGTGCGATTCTTGATTCTTTCTTGCCAGTCACGCTGTTCAAGATAATCTAGTTTCTGCTTAACTAAATGGATTATTAAGGTATCCCAATTAACTACAGACTGATTAAGTGATTTTAACGCAGATATATTCGTTTGGATGTGCCAATTCATTTTTCGCATCGAGTCGGCTTTGTTTTCCTTCTCGATTTCCGGAAATTTGAAAAGTTCATCCAGGTGGGTCTGTATTATCATCATTTGGTTGTCGTATGTAGCGTTTAACAGATCCCAAGCGTTGGTATAGGTCTCTTCGCCTATGGTGAATCCTTCGATGACACTTTGAGCATCTCCCTTCAGTACTCCGACAAGATACTGGTGCCTCTGTACATTTGATAGGTTTGAATTGTTGTGAATTGTGGATTCAAAGCTATTTTTGAAAAACCGCCACTTTTTGTAATCACCGTCGAATTCTGGGAGTTTTAGTTCTGGCAATTTTGACACATTAGAATGAGTTGTTTGAGGAAGTTCTTGTAATTGAAGGTTCTGGGTATTTGGGGATCTTTGTTGTTGTGGTATCTCGATGATAGCGTGTAGTTGACTGACTGTGTTGAAATATTGTGTTTCAAATACAGCGCGTTCACCCTCACATTCTGCCAGAAATACGTCCGCTTCAGTTTCATCTTCTGGTATATGGTCTTCAATAGCCTGTTGAATGTCGTCAAACTCTTTCCAAATGCCCTCTATTTTTTCTAATTTTACCGTTGCTTCAATTGGTGTGGTGTGTTCTGAGATCGAGTTGGCTGTTCTAGTCACGAATCCTTTTACTCGTGCGCGACTTTGTTTTAGCTTTGTGAATTGCAACATCCTGAATTGCGATTAAATATAAAGTTACGTAGGTCTGTGCAGTGACCAATGCAATGAAGAAATTCCTATTGTATTCAATGAATTATATGAATTTGTACAATGGGATTTGAAGTACGGTAGACCTAGCTCAATGTTTTATTTGTTTTGGTAGTATGACTCTTGAATTATATATGACACTGCTTGGGCTATTGCGTTTACGTTTCAGCTGTCGATTGCGACGTATATTTGTAACCTATGAATGTCTCTCCAATTATGATTTATTTGATACTCACAGGAGTCGAGAGTTCCGCTGTTGGGTGCCAATGTTAATGAGTTGGAGTTGATTTTGGTGATGGTTGGTTGGTTCTTAAGTTTAGGGGCTGCGACAACGCGGTCATGTAGCCCCGTGTACTTTGGGTGTGTGTAGAATCTGTCTGATAACCGGTGTTAATTGTGATGACTGTAATAGTGTGTGTTATCTGTTTTTTAATTTAAGTACTGCAACTTAGAATTTTTTTAATAGTTCCTACTTTTGCCGCCAAGCGCCACCGTCAACGACTACTAGGCCAAGTTCAGAACTTAGCTAATAGATGCCACCGCAGTCCGCTCTTGGCAACGAACGTAGAAACCTAAGAGCGTTGTTTACATTCTTAACCTATCCAATTTAGCTTCACACAGGTGCAATTAGTGGAAGGTTCTTTAACATGCCATAAATCTATGACATGGGACCGCCGGCTTTACTTCCCCTCTGAAGGAAGGCATACCGAGGGATTTTAACGCTCTTAAAAATCCGACGGCTTCGGCCGGTTTGAACCCGCTATCTTGGGCATAGAAACTCAGCATGCTACCGACTACGCCTCTTTTATGAATATGACCTTAATTTATTGTTTATTGCCTTGTATCAAATCAATGCCAATGGTTGCTTTCTTACAATTGACTGCCGACAGCGCAGCGCTATGGCCTATCTAAAACCACGGCCCACTGGATGCTGCTCTCCAAAGAGCTTACAAAAGTAGTCCATACATAGAGGGCGCTCATAGCAGCACATTAGCAGCTAACACTATATATGGAGCGATTCCATGATTACTCTTTCTTGGATCACCAAAACCTGGCAAATCTTTGTAGAAAATCGAGTTTCTAAAATGCAAACCCTTTCTTCGGGATGTCAATGGAAACATGTGCCTAGCGCTGATAACCCGGCTGATATCATCTCCCGTGGTTGCTTACCCTCTCAATCGGCAGCATCTCAGTTGTACTGGTATGGGCCCTCGTGGTTAATCAAAGACTCTTGTTGCTGGCCTTCTAAACCTCCAGTTACAAACTCCAATTTGCCTGACACTAAAGTATCTAAATTTACCGCTTCGTGTCATGTTTCCAGCATTTCATTTCCTTTGTTGTCTCGCTACTCTTCCTTTCATAAACTAATTCGAATTTTTGCCTATCTTCTCAGATGGAAATATCTTGTTGTTGACCAACCTGTTCTTCCTAAACCGCATTTAACTAATCATGAATTAAATCTTGCTACTATTAAAGTTGTGCAACTAACACAGCAAGAAGCTTTCCCTACTGAATTGTCTTTGCTATCAGCTAAGAAAGATCTCCCGGAATCTAGACGTCTCCGCGCCTTAGCCCCTTTCCTTGATAACAATGGGTTACTCAGAGTAGGTGGTAGGCTTTCGCATTCTTCACTTTCTGAAGACAAAAAGCATCCTGTTATTTTGCCTTCCAAACATCACGTAACTTCTTTAATTATACGTGACTTTCATTATCGTAATTTGCATGTTGGTACTCGCACACTACTTTTTTAAGGGAAAAGTACTAGATAATAAAATGAGTTAATTAAGTTTCTTCTGTAATTCATAAATGCATCCCTTGCTTTAAGGTGAAACCTAAGGTTAGCACTCAAATGATGGGCGAACTACCTTCTTTCCGCTCTTCCCCTATTCGTCCCTTTGCTTTGGCTGGTGTAGATTATATAGGTCCATTTCAATATCAACGCAATTCCCCTGAAGCTAAACGCAAATTGTTTGGAAAACTTTATGTTTCTCTTTTCGTTTGTATGGTTACTGGTGCGATCCATCTGGAACTAGTAACAAATGCTTCTACTTCTTACTTTCTGTCAGCCGTTTCTCGCTTCACTGCCAGGCGTGGCGTCCCCTCTGAAATGTTCACCGATAACGCCTCCACCTTTCAAGGCGCAGCTTCATTGTGGAAGAAAGTCCTACATCTTCTCCTGCCATGGAACAAATTTCTAACTTCTCTTACTCTAAAGGTTTCAAATGGCGGTTTATACCTCCCTACCCCCCTCATCACGGCGGTAGGTGGGAGTCTTGTGTCAAGCTAGCCAAACGTCATCTTAAAAAGGTCTTAGGTAGTCGTATTCTAACTTATGAAGAATTTAACTCACTGTCTATTCTAATTGAAGGTGTTGTTAATTCTCGCCCCTTGACATCGCTTTTCAATGACCCTGATATTTTGCTTCCTTTAACACCTGGTCATTTCCTTATTGGCACTTCTCTTTCTTCCCCTTCCCCCCCCCCCCCCTCCTTCCTAACCCTTATAGAGATTCAAACTTGCCTATTGTTTGGCGTAAAATTGAAGCTCTTCGTAATTCTTTCTGGAAAAGCTGGAAATTGGAGTACTTGACTTCTTTGCAACGGAGACCGAAGTGGCTTCTTTCTAATCCTGACATCAAAGTGGGAGACCTGGTACTTGTCAGGGATGCTTCCCCTCCCGTAGTGTGGACCTCGGGCAGGGTGGTGGAGTATTTCCCGGGAAGGGATGGAAGCGTTAGAGTTGTGAAAATCTTGACCACCAATGGGCATGTCATAAGACCCATTGCTATGATAGCGCCCCTTCCTCTCAATCTTTAATCTCGCGTTCTTGTTCCCTGCTGGTGTCTGCCCTCTCCCCCAGTACGGTGTATTCCTTGGAATACACGTACAGTCAGAGTTAGCTCTTGCTACTCTTTGTTTATTTATTTAATTTCTTTCTTCGCAGACACCAACAGGGATCCCTTTGCATTTCATTCTTTTTCTCTTCGAACAGGAATTTACTTTGTCTTTGAGTCTGTTCTAAATGTGTAACTTCCATGGAGAACCTAGCGGCATCTAGCAGCTAACTGCCGAAGTTCTTCAATTTCTCTGAACTCAAGAGGACTTCCTCGCCAATCCACCAGGTGTCGTCCTAGTCACCAGCTGACATCTCCTTGAAGACACCGCTGCAAGAAGAATTCTATTTCCTGTACAAGAATGTTTATTTTTTCATGTTGTCCATTCTGATGTATGTCCTCTTGGTTTTTACCCCCTCTCCCTCGTTCTCCCTGAACCCTTCGCGCGCCGATCAGCAGCTCTCACTTCATCTAGTCCGGCCGTCGGGTGTACAGTACCGAGCCCTCTCAGGGCCAGTCTCCTGTCTTCATGAAACACTTCTAAAATAGACGCCATGTCTACTTTTTAAAGCTAACGGTCACAAGGAACCTTCGCCTGATCAACAAGAAAAAGCTAAGTACAAATCTTCAATGATTTTAGCCTCATTTTAATGGTTTAAAACTGCTAAATGCTTTTAATATAATTTTATAGACAGTGTGTGGAATTGCTCACTATTGTGCAATAACCGTCTTCGTGGGATTTTCTATGTCAGGCTTGAGCTATCTAAGCTGGCTATATAACATGGAATCCAGTACTTCTTGTACGAAATAAATGGGAATACCTTCCTACAACGTGGGATTTAATTCAAATTTAACCGCTGTCTATAAGCTTAGCTTTTTCCACCGTGGGAACTTTCTTGCCCTATTTAACTGTCATCATCGTTCTGGAACTTTCCACATGAACCAATCTTTCTAACAGTCAAGCAATCTAGTATTTTCCAACCCAAATAAGGGAATACTTTTCCACACCAAGGGATTCATATTAAATTAACGCTATTCAAAACTCAATTTGTCTCCCACCGTGGGAACTTTACCGCATCATTCAACTGCAACCTACACACATTCCAACGCAATAAACTCGTTTAAACTCAAATTAAACTATGTGTTCTCCATAACTCCAATAACTTTCTCTTGTTCTACGAACTTACCTATACTACAATAGTGACGTTTTTCAACTTATCAACAAACTATCAGTGCTTCGAATTTGTGTGCGCTAACTATCTACCGCGGCGTGTTTGATTGAGAGAAAATAATTCTGGCCAGGACTTTATCCCCAAGTTCCTAAACCCACTTCCCAAATACCTTTTACTAACAAACATAAACTAATGTAAAGCTAGTTATTGTTCTAAGAGGCCTCGCTTAATTAAGCGCCCTCCCAAATTTGTTCCACTTCTCATATAGTAATTCTGCTTCAAATCCTGTGGCTAGTCCACATTTTAAAAAGTATTGTTCTTCCTTTCTAAAATTAGGGAATTGTACTTTTTTTTTAATTATAAAAGAGTTAGCTAATTGTGTAATCCAGGATTCGTTAATACGACCTGTACATTTTTTCTTTGTATTTCACATCAAGTAATCTCTGCTTAAAATAGCGGTAATTTCCGCTTGTAATTTTCCCTTTTTCTTTTTCATGTTACGTTCAGGAGATTAATCTATTTGTTTATAGCCTGTTGGCTTGTCAGAAGTGCATTCAAATAACGCTTGTATCTTACTTAACCAAGTTATCAAAGTTGTAATTACTTTACCATTGTCATTACAAACCTCTACTTTCTTAATTGGAAGCACACTTTCAAAATCCTTGTGAGATTTTGGTGCTTGTAATAGGTTCTAAACCTTGAAACTCTTAATTGTTCAGTGTAAACTTTACTTTTCAAGAAGTCTGAGACTTCAAATATTTGGTTAAAACAAACAAATTTCTCTTAACTTAAGATTAGATTTTCAAAATATTTTAAATTTTCATAATTCTATAAACTGTTAATAAATTTGTTATTTTCCTTTTGTTTTATCTTTCTCGCTAGAATTAGGATTAGGCAGGACCTTCTCTTCCCTGATTCTTCCCCTAATCTTATGTTATATTTACGAAGAAATAATAATTTCTTCATTAGTGAAATCTTTACCACTTGTTGCATTAGAAAAAAATTCAAATAACAACGTTTTCAAAGTTTCTCTTAGCTGTCACAGCTAATCCTAGCAAACCATTAAGACAAGTATAGCTACCTCAGCAAGCTTCCTACTTTTAGAGATTTTTTCTCTTACTTATGGTTTGCTTACAAAATCTGAATTTTGTTTAAATTAGGTCTGAGATCTTTCTCAGTTCTAAACATTTAGTCGGCATTCTGCTGGGTAAAAGCTTAGCCTACCTTCAGTGAAACAATTGGCATTCCTGTAGAATTTTCACAAAAAAAATCAGTAAAACCATTTCTAAAAGCACCAGAGTTGCTTCATTCCTTCCCGCTTTGGGGACATTCGACCGCTTCGACAGAGATCCAACAGTGCCCAACAATAAAAATATTATTGCAAATTCAAATCTTCCTAGCATTCGCGAATACGAAATAAACTCTATCATTTCTGAAGGGAAAGTTAGTAAATCCCTTCCTTTAGGCTTACTTTGCCTTGTCAGACTTCCACCCATCCCCATAGTACTGGAATACCGGCTCGGGAGGGAAAGAGCACTCACCGAGCGCTTGCAGGCAACCTCAATTCATGCTACGCTCTCCGCTTGCCTTGTATAGTTCTCCTCTAATGATAGTTATCTCATAAGCTTAGCACAGCGAAATTCCTCTTCATATCAAAATTTACTGAAAACTTATTGTTGGATTCTCGTCCTATCTGCCAATTCTTGTCTCTACTCCGAAACCCACCTCATGTTCTTTCTCATCATCTTCCCTTAGATAGTGTTAATCCTCAGCAAAAACCTACCAAATACCTTGGTTGAAGGTGACGTGTACTTTGTCATGTTTATTGGTCCAGAAGCCTTGCATGGTTGGTCATTCTACATAACTAAGATACTCATAAACCTATGATTGTAATAATAACCATTTTTAAATCATGAAAGCTCATTCTACTAAACCGACGCAGGTTAAAACTATTGTTAATTACTAACAGCTGTTTAATGTTGATCTTACTTACCTACCAGTGGACCAATGCATTGCACTTGATGGAATACATTCCTGGAGGAGTGATTTATAGAAAGATACAACACTTTTGACTTGACAGGAGCTCACAGGCTGACCAATGGTTTTTACTTGGGGGCTGAGTGACCTCACTGGTGAAACACTGTTCTAACAGTGTGTTTATTCATCTCCATTCACACACGCTAGATGACAAATGGAAACAAACAGTTCTCCATTTTGCCGTAGGCAGGTTAATAAGAATATTTGTCTATGTGTTCCATTATTTATTTGTGTGTATAATCCCATTGTAACCCTACTGTTTTCTTCTGTAGCTACTATTTTGTACAGCTATGAATGTAATATTTGGATTGTAATCAAATGACTTTTATGACAATTGCATTTAGTTCTTTCAACCCGGAAGCCTAGCGCTGATGTTTATTTAAGGCAGGATTTAGTTAATTTAGGTAAAAATTACTGTAAATACGGGGTGGTACCAGTATGACTTAACTTTGTTGTCATGTTTTGACTATTTATGGCATGATGTTTTCTTCACAGAAACACCATTACCCTTTCATGTATCTTAAATTAGGGCTGTTTTAGTACCACTTTCCCAGGCATTGCCTTGCTTTTTCTGATAACTAGGACCCATCAAGAGGGTTAATATCCATTAGTTTAGGGGTTGTTTCTTGTTGTTTTTTTTTTTTTTTCATTAATTAGCGGATTAGCCGATTTTAAACCCTCCGATTGTAGCAATTAGATTTAACAGAACCGTTTTCTTGGCGATGGCCCCCAGGGGCTCACAACTGGTGGGCCGTGGGTTAGCTGACTCCGGCTTTGCTTCCACTTACTTGTAACGGTATCCTCTCTTTCATCTTTCTTGTCGACCTCCTTTAGTAACTCTTGTTCCTTCCGACACCAATAATAAATGTATTAGAGCACAAAATATGCAATTGAATTAAACATGACTTATCTTTTCCTCGAACATCATCATCATCATCATCATCATTAATTACTTATCACTAGTACAAAACTGTGACAGATATAACTTCCTCTGATAACACTGCATTACATGATATCTGTCACATGCTTTGCCGCAGAGGGCACACACGCACCAGCAATCCGGCTGATGGTACATTTTGTTTGCACATACCCTGAAGTGGAATCAATGCACCGCGAATCTGGTTATCAAGTGTCTCATCTCATAGAAACCCCTCGTCCAATCCCGCGATGTCATCGCATCCGTGATATAAAATTCCTGCCATATGCTTCCTCTCTTTAACTTCATTTCCTGCATTAGTCTCTCATAACCCGATGTAGATGGCAGGAGCAACTGTAATCTGAGGTCTTCAACAAAAGGAGGCTCTTTCGCGAGTTTATACACCAACCGAGAAAGAGTGAATTTCGAAAGACACATTACCCTTTTCAGGTAGGTAGCTTTCACCTTCTCCAACTTTACGAGTTGCTTATACTTAAGGTGATGCCAAATACTTTCCAAACCATATGCAACTACAGGAATGATCTTCAGCGAGAAAAGTCTCATCGCTGTCTGTAATGACAGTGTTCGGAGATGTCGTATGTCACTCATGGCCTTTATAGCCGCGTTTGTTCTGTCCTTGATGTGAATAGTGAAGACGTTTCCGTGTGTCTGGAACGTCACCCCCGGATACTTGAAGTGCGTAACACATTCCAGCGGTCTATTTTTTTTTAGAGAATTGTCGCTCCTCTTCCCCCTTTTCTAAAAGTCATTGCAACTGTTGTCCTTTCATTCAGATAGAATTCACTCTTCCGCCCACTCCGCAACTCTGTCAAACGCCTGCTGTAAATCCTTTTCACTGGTTGAAATTAGAGCCATTTCGTCTGCGTAAATGTATATTTTTTCATTTGGGGGTAAAATTTCCACCTCATCTGCCGTAGCAAGAGCGAAGAGGATGGGGCTTAAGGGTTCCCCCTGCAGTACTCCAATTGTCTGCTGTATTTCCTTGGAAGTTGTAATGTTGTCCGAAATAACGATGTAGTTTTCGCTCAACAGGGTCCTAACAAATCTCGCCAAGTAGTTGCCTTCGCCAATCATGTTGTCTAATTTCCTTACTAGCATTTGTCTGTTGACGGTATCAAAGGCCTTTGCATAGTCCAAGAATACCACATGTAGTTTTTTCCCCCGGGTGGTTTCAGGGCTTCTTCTATGTCAGCCTGCAGACATTGTATAGCCTGAGTTGCAGATCGTACCCTCCTAAAACCAAATTGCTCTTCCGGTATCTGAGATTCTATTGCCTTTGTCAAACGAATGCAAACTATATTGCTGAGGAGTTTCAATACTGTCGATTCTAGGGCAATTCTTCTGTACGAGTTAGGGTCCCCACAATATCCCTTTCCTTTATTCAGCATCTTTATTGTCGATTTTCTCTACCTGTGAGGGATTGTACCATATCTTAAACATGCATTAAAAAGAGCGACTAAGCATCTACTCAGTTCTATTGATGCAAGCTTTAGGTGCTCGTTGTATATGAGGTCAGGCCCACACGCCTTGTTATTCTTTGATTTTCGTATAGCCATCATGACCTCCATGTCCGAGAGCAGCTCTGATTCCTCTAGTAAAATAGGGAGGTGATTGAATAATAGGACGGGTATCCCTGCCTTGTGAAACTACTGTCAGGTGGTCTTCCCAAGTCTCTATTGGCATGTTTCTAGGATATTTTGGTTGTCTAGGGTTCAGCGCTTTATAAGGGTTATCTTCTGCTTCGTCAATTAGTTTCCTTTCTTCCTCCTGGTGGTAGGATTCTTTGGCCGTTTGTAGTATGTCCTTGTACGTCTTCCTCTTGAGCCGATAAACCTTCAGAAGATGTTCTGATGGATCCATGCGAGCTATGTGTAGAGCTTCTAATGCTTCTTTACGGGCCATGTAGCAACTTTCATTAAACCACCTCTTTGCCTTTCTTTCCCTTGAAGCGGCAAACGTGGTTTTTGTGATAAGAGACTCTAACCTGATCGCTGCCGCGTTCAAGTTACCTAACGAAATTAGCTCCATGGACTTACTTATTTCCGACTCACTCAACAAAACTGGATTTAATTTCCGAGACGTACACTGTGGTCTTCCGTACTTCCTGGAATCGGCGGAGAACATTTCAAATATTGTCAAAACTGGCAAGTGTTTCCTTAGTCTCTCCAAGAGTACTCTGCTGAACCGCCTTGATATTAAACTCGTTTGTGAAAACTAGATCTATTACACTGGATCCGTTATGGCAGAAGTATGTGGGTCTATTGCTTTCGTTATTGAGGGTGAAACCGGCTTCTTCCAAAAATTCCATGACATGAGTTGTCTTGAGAGAGTATTTATCTATGCGACAATTCAAGTCGCCGGCCGCAATGACTGTCTCGTTGCAACTTGTTGTTTCCAGCGCAAGTGATAATTCCCCAATTATTTCATCTTGGGTCATTTCTGGTTGAAATTACATGCATATGATTACACATAAACTTGCTTTTATCACAAGGACGTTTTCTGAATCATATATAGTTCTAAATGGCGAAAGTACCGGATTCAGAAGGCACGTGACGCCTCCTGATGGTCTCCCTCGTTGTCCCTGTCTCGCTAATCTGTTAATCGTATATGCGTTTCCTGCAGCCCATTCTGTCGTTAGCATCGTTTCCGTTAATATCACTATGTCATAGCGTTCGAACATATCGTCTGGTAGAAGGCTACTTGCATTTCTCAGTCCCTCCACATTCCATAATAACATTCGCAACTGTGTCATTCCCTGCCTGGATCTATTCCAGATCAACCCCTCTGTTGAACTGTCTATGTCTGGGGGCTCGAAAGGGCCGCACGAGGATTCCTTTTGGCCAAAACTCTGCTTTTTCCACTTGATTTAAATCTTTAAAGGGAAGTCCTAATTTAAAGGCATTATCTGTCCCTATAGTTCGCAATTCTTCGCAGCTTGTAGGTTTTTGAATTCCTTTCGTGGAGAAATGATCTTTAAGTGTCTCACTGGTGGTCTGTTGTGATAGTCGTCCCACGTATAGCCAAGCGGTTCTCTGTCCTGCCTGCAAAATGGAATTTGGTGATTCATCCGTTCCAATGATGATTTTATTTCTCCTGTCCGATCTGTATCGCCGTCGGCGCACTACTTCAAAACAGGCGTCCTCTTCTCTGTCTTCCCTACTCCTCGTGCTTTCGTCCGTGCGGTAGGCATCAGCCCGTATATTGTCTCCCTTCCTCTCCATCTTATCGATGGGTTTCATCACTGTATTTATTGTCTCAATGTTGGTCCCTTTTTCCGTTAGGTCCCCTATGATTTTGGTATGCATACCTATCGCCTCGGTGTAGCGTTTTGGCCTCTGAAGTTGTACCGCTGCAGACCTGTCGTCTTCCACCTGAGATCGGAACTCTTTTCTGATTCCCAATGTATGTCCTATGGGTTCCTGAGAGCCCATCTGAACGATGCTCAGTGTCTCCTCTGCTCCCTGGAACTGTTGATTTTTCCTCATGACACTCATGACTTCATAAACGTCCTCCTCTCCTGTGTGCTCCCTACTCCGTGTGATTTCCTCCGTGTGGTCTGCATCAGCCCATATATTGTCTCCCTTCCTCTCCATTTTATCAATGGGTTTTATCACTATACTAGCAGAAGTGCCCATTCTTCGAACGGTCGTCGGTATTAATAATCAGACGTAATCAATTGATCTACTGTTGCAATGGTTAGGGGCTTGGAACCTGTTTGTCGACAAAGATAAATGATTAGTTGAAATATGCTCTGAAACTAATTTACCTAACGTGTACTTCCTGACGTGAAAATAAAATTGAAAACCTCGTAGACGAAATGCAATTCACGTCACACAAAACTGACCCTCACTGTTGTGTCAGGTGAGCATCCAGAGGAAGACCCCTTTAATAAATTATAAAAGCTTGTGGTGCATGAAAATTCAGGTTTTTTAGCCTCCAATGGCCCAAATTCCTAAAAGCAAATAAAAAAAAACTATTTCAATTCAGGAATTTTTGAAAATAATGTTGCTGTTTGAAGATATAATAGACCTTCTGTACGTCACATCGCACGTTTAAGTCTTGTGAAAAAATCGAGGGTACCTCTTGATCCCCTTAAGCTCATTGATGAATTTGACAGTTTTTGTTGGTTCCGTGATAACCTTATAGCCATTTGCAAACTTTTGCAGAAATTTAATAAATGGAGTGGCATTACTTCTTGCAGAAATAGATGGAAAGTTGGATGTACCCTTTTGAGACACCGTTGTCACGGTTACTGGCTTGCATTCCTACATTAGTTTATTAAATGAAATTAGTTTTCTGGGAATATCTCAGAAACTCTTGGTTTTAGAGCATTAAAATGTAGTTTTCGGGGACCCTTTACGACTGTTTAGGGGCCCCGAGGTTTTTTTCTGACACCAAGAGGCTGAAAATGAGCTTTGTCACGTCGTTGTAGGCCGTAGTATCATCATCATCATCCTCTTGCACAGTTTCCAGCCGTTGGCCGGGTCTGTTTGGAACACAGGCCACTCCAACGTCTTCTGTCTTCCCACCATCTCTCAGCTTCCAACCCTGTCCAGTCTTCTCCTCTCTTCTTCACGCTTTCTTCCATCCCTTTCAGCCACCTGTCTCTCGGTCTTCCTCTCGGTCTTCCTCTCGGTCTCTTTCCTTCCCACTTCGTCTCATGTATCCTCCTGGGTATCCTCTTATCCTCCATTCGTTTTACATGTACATGCCATCTAAGTCTAGATTTCTCTATACCATCCCGTAATGGTTCCTCCTTTATTAATTCTCTGGTCCTCTCATTTCTTATTCTGTACATCTTTGTAGCTCCAATACTGCTTCTCAAGAACCTCATCTCACTGGCCTGTATTTTGCTCTTCTCCCTTCCTTTCATAGCCCAGGTCTCCGAGGCATACGTCAGGATAGGGGCATAGTACGTCCGATATATGATTTTTTCCTGTTCTGAGGGACATCCTTGCTCCATAGCATGCTTCTCACACTCCTCCGGAATGCTTCTGCCTGTCTCCCCCGCTCATTTTTTCTCTATAATTTCTTCCATTATCTTGTATCAGGCTTCCCAGATACTTGAAACTCTCCACTTTCTTCAGCTGTTCCCCACCAATTGTTATTCCCCTTGTGGTTCTTTCCTTCTTCCTTGTTGTGATCACCATCTCACTCTTATTTATGCTAAATTTCATCCCATATCCTTGTATTATTCCTTCCCACACGTCCAACTGTTCCTGTACCTCCTCCTCCTTGTGTCCCCAAATCATCAAATCATCCGCTAACACCATTGCTTTCATCTTTCCTTCCCCAATTACTTGTGCCACTCGGGTCATTATGTCATCCATCACCACAATGAAAAGTAACGGTGCCAGTGCACTTCCTTGTTTGAGGCCGTTTCTCTGTTCCACCCAGTCCGATCTCTCTCCTCCCACTTTCACACAGCTCACGCTTCCCTTGTACATCTCCTTTATCCTCCTTATAGTCCATTTTTCTACTCCTCTATCCTCCAGGGACGTCCATACCTTGTTTCTGCCTACACTGTCATATGCTTTCTCAATGTCCAGGAAGGCCATCAGTAGATCTGTTCCATACTCATAGTGCTGTTCTTGTAACTGCCTTACAGCAAAAATCAAATCCACTGTGGACCTTCCTGCTCTGAAGCCATGTTGTTCTTCCCTCATCCCTCCTTCTATCCTTGTCCTAATTCTCCTTTCCAAAACTTTCTCAAACATCTTTGCACAATTACTCATCAGTTTTATTCCCCGATAGTTTCTGCATTCTGTTCTACTACCTTTCTTTAAGATCGGGACAATTATTCCCTTTTTCCAGTCCTCTGGTGTCTTCCTTTCCGTAGTGTAATAATAATATTAATTATAATAATAATATAACAATATAGGGATAGGGATATAATAGACCTTCCGCAGCACACCAGCACGTGTAAATCGCGTGAAAAAATTCTAGAGTACCCCTTGACCCCCTTAAGCGCATTATGTGTATTGATGAATTTTACAGCTTAGTTTGGTTCCGTTATAACCTCCTAGCCGTTTGCAAACTATCTCAGTAATGTAATAAATGGAATTGTATTGCGTCTTATATTACAGCAATAGATGGAACTGTGGATTTCTGTTGTCATGGTTACCGGCTAGCTTCCTTTCATTATTGTATTAAATGAAATTAATTTTCTGGGAATATCACAAAAATTTTTGGTTTTAGGGGCTTAAAATGTGGTTTTCGTGGTCCCTTTAGGGCCCCCGAGTTTCGTTTCTCACATTGAGGGGCTGAAAATGAGCTTTGTCTCGCCCTTCTACGCCTATTTCAGCAAGTATTTTAAAGGGGTAGGCCCCCTTTTATGAGAGGTACAGAGAAGGGTTACATCAATGATTGGTGTTGTGCCTCTGAAGGATATCTTTACCGAATTTTACGTTAATCCACTCAGACAGACAGACAAACAAACAAACAGACAGACAGACAGACAGACAAAAAAATTATTTTCGCGCGCATCCGTCATAAAACAGTCTAAAACGCGTAAATAACACAAATTTCCGTAGAAATTCAGAAAAAACAGACAAACTTTCATTCTTATATATAGAGAGAGATTTATTGTCTCATTGTTGGTACCATTTTCCGTTAGGTCCCCTATCATTTTGGTATGCATGCCTATCGCCTCGGAGTGGCGTCTTGGTCTCTGAAGGTGTGCCGGAGCAGACCTGCCCTCTTCAGCCTGGGATCTGATCTCCTTACTGATTCCCAATGTCTTTCCTATGGGTTCCTGAGAGCCTATCTGAATGATGCTCTGCCTCTCCTCTGCTCCTTGGAACTGTTGATTTTTCCTAATGGCACTCAGTGAGTCCGCTATCACGTCCATACTTTTATTCATGTCCGCGCGTAATTTTTCCAGTTCCACGTGCATGGACTTCCCTGCCTTATAGAGCATATAGACTTGTTCACAGTTTTGACATAGCCATATTAGCTTACACTTCTTTCGATGACTTACTCTTAACACGTCAAATTGCCCTTTCTGAAGTTCCGTGCAAGATAGGTGATGCCATCTTTGGCATGTTCCATCACACTCCACAGCTGCATCAGTGGATTGGACTACCCACTCACATATGGGGCAGATATCCATTTGGGGACTGTGATCGGCACGTAGCGTGCTTACTTCTGACAAGATGGTCAGCTGTTTGTAACTAGATCGTATGATCTCTGTGACGCTTTCTACAGAGCTAAACTAAAAATGCAATAATACGCTTCCTTGTCGCTACGTGTCTTTAGTGTCGCGATATCTTTGACTATACTATTACTCTAAACTCAGATGGCTTTGGATATATTACGCTGTTATTCTTCAGCGTGTAATTCCTTCTTGAGAGACAATACCACTTATGGTGCAGCCTGGATCGTACTACACCCTCAAGGGCTCACGGCTAATGAGTTCGGGATTTGGTGCCCCTGAGGGATTCAGAAGCTGGATTTGAATTTTCTCCTATTTTCAGTGTCTCTGACGCAGACCCTCTCCTCTTTCCCTTTCCCATCCCATGGTTCCCTTTCCTTCCAAGTTCCTCAATTCTCACTCTTCGAAGGTTGAAGGCATTTCTGTTCCTCCTGTCCATCATCTAGCTTATTCTTTTATTTCTTTGTCTGTTTGTTTGTTTTCCATTTCTTCTTCTAGTACACTGTATAACAAAATAAACTGATGCACCGGGAGGGCGTTGTCCGATTGTAAGGAAATTACGTATGCAAAGACATTCAGACAGAACATGCTACTGATTAAAGCTTCGTGTCCAATGAATGAATAGCGGGAGCTCCCACGCATCCGAACTACGCATGCTTCAGGTGTATATAATGCGCGATTATGAAGCGTATGCTCAAACTAGCTATTGCATTTGACTGCGATATCTTAACGTCGGCTGTAAGAATGCCACGCTGAAGGATTTGTGCTCATTACGAGCAGATGTCAGATTTTGAAAGAGGTCGTGCGGTCGGATTGAAAGTAGCTGGTTGGTTGTATCGAGCTGTCGCTGGAGATTTGAGTCAAAGTGATGCGGCGATCAGACGATGCTGACAAGCGTGGGTCAGCAACAGCAGGCAACAGCGTCAGGACGGCAGTGGTCGACCGAGGGCCACCACAGCACAGGCATACAGAGTGATTGTCGGAACAGCTGTCACAGCACCAGAGTCGTCGTTATCAACGATCCAGCGTGTGACCCGCACACATGTGTCCACCATGTGTTAGTTAGTGTCTTCATAACAGGAGGGCAAATAACTTTTTCGCAATGTTGCCTCGTCCGGGATTGACTGTGTTGTCGTATTTAGTTAAGAATATTTGGAAGTGTTCGTTGTTCACTTTGTTAAGAGGAATATTGGTAGATACCAACATTTCACACAGGTTTTTTGAGAAATCGGAAAATTTGGTTGACGAAGATTTCGCTGTATCAAACCAAAGAGCCTGCCTCTTTTATGCTTAGCTGTAGCGCAGTGCTGTCGCACATTAAATCGCTTTATCGCCGCTGCCTTAACTTCACACGCTTTACAAAAAAAGAATTGTTCCGTCTGTACTGAACGTCTCTTCAACGAACTCTTTCACATACTTTTTGAACTTTACAGCTTCACTACACTTCACTTTCGGCACTATGGGGTTCACTGCAGTACTACGAGTGTGACCAATCTGTTGAAATCCGTTGGTAGTGAAAGAGCAAGGGAGCTTTCACTCGGCCCTGCAAGGAAGAACTGGGCGAGGTATAACATGGCATTTCCTTGTTTGCTAATTGCTTCTGAGCTAAATATATCTACTGGAGTGACATACTATTGAAAGGCGGAGGCATTCTATCGTCATGTTCCGTGACCTCATGCGTACAGTGTCGCAATCTAACTTGTCCAGAAAGATGTGCTAAAAGACGTCCGTAGAGGAGCGCATTTTTGGAATCAGGTCTTCTAAACCTGCAATCTGCCTGTTCCGGGAAAAGAAAGAAAAATATATCTACTAAACTATTCGTAAATCCTGTGTTTGAAACTCGACGCAGATAACACGTACCTTGTTAACGACGCCTCAATTTAAACAAAAATGCTGAAATTATAGCCAAATATGACCTTATATCACTAAACTATGACCAAATATGACCAAAACAATAAAAATGGCCGAAATATGCATTTATAGGCAACATCAAATTGCATTAAACGTGGTCAGGGACCCGTCATTCACACTTATTTTTCAGTTTTCGGGTAAAATGAGCTCAGGAAAAAAATATGACTTTTCCTTAACATCCGAACCTTTTAATAAGTATAACACGATTTCATAAAATAATTTCCTAAAATAAATAATAATTACATGGTTGTTTTAGAATTAAGTAAACAGTATAAATATTACGAACTCAAGTATTCATATAAAGGGGACGAATTGAAAACATTACAGTGTGTGCCTGGAACAGGAATGGTAGTGAGAAAGGTAAACAATTACGTGTCATAGATGAGTACAAGTTTCGATTCCATCGAACTCTTAGCGATGAAATCCAAAGGTTTCCATCATTTCTGAAGAATGATGTAAAAATAGGTATGACTCGTGAAGAAAACACTTCTCACAACCTTGAACCTGACAATACTCACGTACGTAAGACAGAAGGTAAGCAACTCTATGAAACGTATGGCAGTTGAACAATTATGCGAACGACCAAGTAAAATTCTTCACATTTCAATTTTTAGAAGCCATCAGCAAGGCATAAGCCACCGCGTATTTAAGAAATGAATTATGTCAATTTTAGAAACATCAGACGAAACAAAAACGTATTAGACTAGGAGACATTTCTGAAAAATAAAATGATCCAATTTCGACAGGGCGAAATAAGCATACTACAATACACGAAAGCCGTTGCATATAAATTTCTGCCTTAAATATTAAATTGTAATTCAAAGTTACGCACATTTTAACCACATCTATCGAATGGCACTGAATGTGGTTGCCAGTCATTCTGTTTATGTGAGACGCAACTCACATATCTGGTAAATAATGAAGGTATGCAACGAGAATATATTCTTGTATTTGGTGCGCAACTAGGAAACACGGTGTAGAACGGTTGATTTCCAGACTCTTGCACACATTCACGAAGAGAGTTGGAATGTTGCTTCGGGCCCCTACCATGAGACCGAACACTTCAATATTATATTTAGCCCTGTGGAAAGGGACTGTTGGTAAGTACAAGCACCACCGTCTGCTATGCTCAATCGCCTCCACACTTTACTCCAAACAGCGAACATACAGGAGTACTAAAATTCTCCATCACTTACCTCGCAGTACTAGTTGGTTGATACTCCATAGAATACGTCGGCACGACATAAGATTCGTATTTTAATTAAATAAGCATACCTGTCTGTATATTCCATAGGTCGTAGTCAAAATGCTGTATCTACTGAAAAAGTAATACAAAATATCAACTTGGTGAACACTACTACACTCACATTACGCAACTCGTGTAACAAACAAAGAAGGTATCAGATATTAAAATTAGAGACGTAAGCGGAATTGCGCACTTGGACAGGCTCACAGTCGGTTCAGCCTAGCAGCGCTATTGTCGGGAAGATGGTCAAATAGGGGATGCTCGTTGCTTAGCACACAACTCGCGCTGAATGGGAAGTCGTTACTGCATAGCAGACGGCGATGGTACATGGCTTGCTTCTTATGATCCACTCCTTGAGGCTGAGTCAAGCGAGATTCCATCTTCACGGCTGGTGGAGGGTGTAAGCAGTGGTTGAGCGCGATCTGTAGGCAATGATGTCAATAAGCTGAATATTGTCTTGGTCTGCTAATCTCTAAACCTCTTCGTGGGCGACGAACCCGGTTTTTCGGTGAGCATCGGAGAAGGCATCTGGCACTGTGGTGCTGGGAGTAGTGCGCCTGCCAGTCATCCAGAGGCACCGGGTACGATTCCCGGCTCCGTCAGGAATATTAGAAACTGAAGTGAGGACTGGAACGGACTGCACTCAGCCTCGTGAGCTTCAATGGTTTATTTAGGAACACTTATTTCAGTTGATGTTCAACCAAATACCCTCTATTTTTTAGCCTATTTTCAATTTTGAAAAAATAGGCTTATGAGATCACCTTTTGTCCGTGTGTCTGTGTGTGCGTGTGTGAAGTGTGTGTGTGTGTGTGTGTCCCCTAATAAATTCTAAACAGCTTGAGCGATTTCAATGAAACTCGGTAGGTTCATAGCACAATTCCGGGCAACCCCGACCGTGCCCTTCAAATTTTGTTACGTCTCACCAATCCAACATGGCGGCTATGCGAAATATTTCACCAGCATTCAATATCTCCGAAACTATTCCCGATATCACCCTGGAATTTATTACGGTAATAAAGAGAACTACTAGAAGTTCACCTATGTGACCTCTGAAAATCTGGTAACTACAAAACCAACATGGCGGCCACGCGAATTTGCGACATTTAAATAGACGTTTCTCGCGATTTAACCAATCAAACGCAATAAAACTTGGTACAGTACATGTTTATACACATTGTAATGCACCAACATCTAACTTCGTTCAATAGTTTATATAACCACAAGATGGCGGATGTGCGAAATATTTCACCGGCATTCTGTATCTCTGAAACTATTAGCGGTATGACCCTGAAATTTTGTACGGAGATAAAGGGCACTACTGGAAGTTCATCTATAAGATTTTCAAAAACCGGTTAACTACAAAACGAACATGGCGGCCAAGCGAATTTGAAAATTATAAATAGATATTTCTCGCGATTTAATGATCCAAAAGCAATGAAATCTGGTACAGGAAATGTTTATACACATTGTAATACACTGGTATCCAATTTAGTTCAATTGTTTACATAACCTCAAGATGGCGGCTGGGCGAATTTTAAAATGAAGTTTTTATTTCTTGTGTCGTAATCATGCGATCGAAGTGAAAGTTTGAATAATGAACCTACGCAATAATTTTCCTTTAATGGTACATGACTCTATGGCCTATACATTTAACAATCCAACATGGCGACCATCTGAAATATTTAGACGGCTCTGAATATCTACGAATCTATTATAGCAATCAAACTGAATGTTTTTATGTTCATAGGGGCTATGAACTTAAGTTCACCTATAGGACTTTAAATAACCTGGTGATCACAAATCCAACATGGCGGCGACGCGAATTATAAATATTCACATGGACGTTTCTCGGAATTTCACCATCCGAGTACAGTGAAACTTGGTACAGTAAATCCTTATATGAATGTTAATCTACTGGCATCTAATTTATTTCAATTGTTTCCATAACCATAATATGGCAGCTGTGGGAAATTTTAAAATCTCCTTGTTACTTCTTGTGTCCTAATCATGCGATTGAAGTTTGAATGCTGCACGTACACAATAATCTTCATGTAACAGTACATAACTCTAGGACCTACATATATAAAATCCAACATGGCGACCATCCGAAATATTTAGTCGGTTCTCAATATCTACGAATCTAATACAGCAATCAAACTGAAATTTTGTATGTTAATAGTGGCAGTTAACATGAGTAGGATGTATGAAAATAGGCTGTATAGTTCTTCACGGAACTACTTGTTTTTTATTGTGAACATATCCATTTTAATTTTTAATTTGCCTTATCTTATATATTAAAATAGTTTTCAAAAAATGTCACCCTTTACTAAAACTGAAATATCTCGGGAAGTATTTGCGCTACGACGACGTTTGTTGTCTTAAAAATCCTCTCGGCACGCCGGAAGGCGGAGGTAGATTTCACCGGGCAAACGAGGGGATTGGCTATAATAGGCAAAATATGCAGGTTTTCGTAGGAGGATCAGACCTCATTGATTGCAAGAAAGTATTTTACATTTGGAGGTTAAAAATCAATTTTTTTTCGTTTTTGTATGCATATTTTTATCATTTTATTGTCTTATGGGGATGGTAACCTTCTTGTCATTCGGGGTTCATTTTTATACTTCTGATCACACTGTCCTTATGCAAGGTTTGGAACTGATGTGTAACTATCAGACAGTCTGTTACTTCTTCTCGCAAAATTTTATCTCCCGCAGAGATTTTTGTTGGTTCCTCAGTTTAGGGGCTGCGACAACGTGGTCATGTAACCCCGGGTGTGTAGAATCTGATAAACGGTGTTAATTGTGATGACTGTTTTAGTCTGTAATTCAGGTAAGGTCTGCAGACGGTCAATTTTAAGTAGTAGTTCCTAATTTTGTACCATATCCTAACGTGAACGACACCTAGCTGTGAACTTGGCTACTAGATGCCACCGCAACCAGCAACTTGCAACGAACGTTGGAACTTCTCCTCCAAAGGAAAGCATGCTGAGGGTTTTTTAGCGCTCTTAGAAAATCCGACGACTTTGGCCGGCTTTGAACCAGCGACCTTGGGCATATAAGTTCAGCATGCAACCAGTTAGCCGCTTCCCACAGTCAGATGGAAAAATGAATGTGATCTCGTGCAATGGCGTTGTCTTGGCAACCTCTGATAGCTCATCCCTCATCAATTTAGAAGCGTTGTCACGGTAACCTCTGATGGCACTTGGCATGTTCTTTAATTCCGAAATCATTTTTCTCTTCCCTTGGCGTAATGGTAGGTCAGATCAAAAATTCTTTCAGACAAAGTTTTAGGTAATTATTAGGGGAATATTTTCCATTATGTACGGGTTTGATATTGTGCCTATTAAGAGAGATATGATTAATGTTTCCCGAAAAAAACACTTTTTTCCACCCCTTTGGTCAATGGTTGGTGCTATCAAAAAACCTATTTGACATAAATTTTTGGCACTTATCCGACAAATATTATGAACTTTGAATTGATTCGATATTTCACGTATTAAGAGAGTTATAGCGACATTTCACTTTTTCGAAACCCCCCCCCCCCCCCATTCCCCCCCCCCCCCCTTTAACCGATTTTGCCCATTAACGAACTCGACCGATTTTTTAAGGGGTTACATATTATGTAAAACATTAAAGTGATTGGTGCAAAATTACGGCAGTTATCGTGTCCACAAGAAACTGATATATATGCATATATATACACACAGATATATATAAACTTTTGAACTGACGGTGGTTTGGGGTCTGGGGGATGTGAAACGCGAAGATATGTCGAAATTTTCCGGAAGTTGAAACATGGCACCCATTGCAATAGTTAGCTTTCTGATGAAATCTACCTAAAATAGGCTACATAATTTAAAATACTACCATCAACGACACCTAGCTGTGAACTTGGCCACTAGATGCCACCGGAACCATCAACTCGCAACGAACGTTGGAACTTCCCCTCCGAAGGAAAGCATACTCAGGGTTTTTTGGCGCTCTTAGTAAATCAGACGACTTCAGCCGGGTTTGAACCCGCGACCTTGGGCATAGAAGTTCAGCATGCTACCAGTTCCGATACCGAAGTCGCTTCCCACAGACATATGAAAACAGAATGTGATCTCGTGCAGTGGCGTTGTCATAGCAACTGCTGATGGCTCAACCCGTATCAATTAAAAGTAAAGTTGTCATGGCAACCACTCTTGGCACTTGGAATTTTCTTATAATGGACAGGAGTAAACAGCAACATGGCGGACGTATGTATTCTTATAATTTAAATCATTTTGCTCACTCCGTGGCGTAATGGTGGGTCATATCGAAAATTCTTTCAGACAAAAGTTTTAGGTAATTATTGGAGGAATATTGTCCATTTTGTACGGTTTTGATATTGTGCCTATTAAGAGAGATATGATTAATGTTTCCCGAAAAACCCACTTTTTTCCACCCCTTTGGTCAATGGTTGGTGCTATCAAAAAACTTATTTGACATAAATTTTTGGCACTTATCCGACACATATTATGAACTTTGAATGGATTCGATATTTCACGTATTAAGAGAGTTATAGCGAAATTTCACTTTTTCGA
Source organism: Meconema thalassinum (assembly GCA_946902985.2). Classification (NCBI taxonomy): domain Eukaryota; kingdom Metazoa; phylum Arthropoda; class Insecta; order Orthoptera; family Tettigoniidae; genus Meconema; species Meconema thalassinum. Next base: position 342,725,973 of record OX336392.1, read on the forward strand.
AAAAAGCCCCCCATTTTCACCCCCTTCGACCGATTTTGCCCATTAACGAACTCGACCGAGATTTTATAGGGATACATGTTATGTAAAAAATTCAAAGTGATTGGTGCAAAATTACGGCAGTTATCGTGTCCACAAGAAACTGATATATATACATAAATTATATATAAACTTTTGAACTGACGGTGGTTTTGGGGTCTGGGGGATGTGAAACGCGAAGATATGTCGAAATTTTCCGGAAGTCGAAACATGGTGCCCATTGCAATAGTTAGCTTTCTAATGAAATCTACCTAAAATGTAATGCCCGTCAAGCACCGTCGATTGATATCCACTTTACTTGATTATATCATTCGAGTATTAAAATAATTGCGAATATTACTTCCTTCAAGGTCTCACAAAAATAGAATTGAATGACTTGACGGACAAATTGTCGCTAGGCGACAACGACTAACACTGTATCATGATATTCAACGCCGCCCCGATAATAAATCTAACTTGATATTAACAGAGAGTTCCCTAATTACGTCATGATATCGTTAACTTCTACCTGCTCCACTAGGGCGCTAATGTCCCATGTATCCATACATGATATCGTTAACTTCTATCTGTTCCACTCGGGCGCTAATGTCGCATGTATCCATACAATAAGCAGAAGGGGATTCTGTGCACATAATATAATTATAACTTCTCAAAGAATAGATTACTTTGAGACTGAAATGCTCATGCACAATCAGCAGTCATTTTGCTAATGACACTGTCATGTCAACATCTCTTTGAATGACAACAAATACTGTATACGAAAGAAAAATAATTTCACGAAGATGCTGCTACAGTCGAATGTTCGAACCGCCATTTTGTATTGTGTATCCGATCTTTCTGTCATATAGTCTTTGGTCTCACCAGCTACAAACTGTCTTCTTTTCGTTTCATCATTCGTCCTTATAGGTTGTGTGCTCAATCGATACAATGAATATAATTATGATGAATGAGAGGCGACACTCAATTACAAATGTTATAAAAATTAAAGGTGACGGTAATTTTCTGTTCAGGTCACTGGCATATTGTGAGTACAACAGTCAGAGTTTATTTACACAGGTTAGAAAGCGAATTGTAAAACATGTTACAGACAAGTGGAATAATTATTCTTCCTTTATTGTTGGCAACAGCGATATGTACTGCACCATTTCTCTCAAAGGTTTGTTACAACACTGAGCTGTAGGATTGGTTTTGTATTAAAATACAGCGCATAACCGGCGAGCTTGTGGCGTGATAGCTGACGGATTCCGTGAGGCTGGCCCGAGCTGAGCAGAGCCGAAGTTTTCCGAACTGGCTGACGCAATAGTATGTTCTTTAACAGACATGTGATTGTAATAAACTATTGTAAAAGCCTTAACTATAAGTCTAATAATCAATTGGGAAAATGAGAGATAACATTTTTTAGACACTCTATATGAAGTATAACATCCTGTATAACTCAAGAAACGCAAATATCAAACAAACTGTAATTATTGAAGTATATTATTGATGAAAGCATTCATATCACCAGTGAGGGTGACGTATGATTACAAATGTATTGAACCCTTGCAAAGAAGCATATGAGACTCAGTTTCGGGGGGTGTAACAGTCCATTTCGTAAAGTTGTTGTTAAGCGCTTCTTATAACTTGCAGGGTAACATATAGCAAAATAACATGCAGGAAAAGTGAATACCAGGGTTAAAACATATGAATTTAATAACAGATCAACAAATTTACACTATTTACAATTAAACAAAACAAAACAAGGTCTCCCAAATGACTCCCACTTGAATTAATAAAAATTGCCAAACTAGGCCTGATCTCAGGAGAGATTGTAAACATCTGGACCAAATGTCCCAAATTACTACAATGACAATGTGCGTGTGCGGCTGTTCTATATGCGACACGATGTGTACAAATTAATCCATCCAGTAAACCTTCAGGGGACGAATCTGCATTGTCTTAGAGCTAGAGAGACACGAGGAACCAACAAAACACTAATTAAACTAATCCGACACTTCCTACACTAAATCAAACACAATAATTTCCGCATGAAATTGGAATCAAAGAATTGCCGTAGCAAACAACATTAACGCCTAAAACTAGGACTTTTCAAATCAACACAAGTAAATCAACACGTGACCAATCAAGAAAAATACACATACGGCCGCTTGCCATTTTTACAAGAGAAATACAAAATACACCCAACGGTGTCACACCAGGCAAATCTAACAATGAAATGAGTCATAGAAATCACTAGGCTCAAAGCCAACATTTTCTTCATAAAAACAAATTTTATTTCATTACGATATGCGGTAATTCGTAACGGACATGGCAAACTCCCAATTTAAATTATGATCCAATGACCATTTAAAAGAACAGGTTTGCTACTGATAGCTTACAGGGGTCAGTCGGTCAGCTGGACTGCCTAAACAATGAATCACCAGACATAGACGGGCGCTAAGTGGAATCTGCACATCTGTCAACCCACGTGTCAATTACCTCGACCTGCCGTGGCACTGGTTCGAGTCTCGAAGAAGCGTGCTCCCAAAAGCACATAATATACGTGTGTGTGTCAAAATAAAATATCTCAGCATTTCCCACGGAAATCTAAGAATCAGCACTGGACAAGGTACAGTAGCCTCTGAGAGCGCTCTACCTTTCCATAAAATACAACCACAATATTTGAGGGCGGTAGGCACATTCTACCCCTCATCACGAAGAATCAATACACACACCTTGACACAATACACACACAGAATCACACGTATGGGTTTGACAGAAATCTGAAATAAAGGACATAAAATATTTCCACCGACTTGCGCTCCCAATCTAGTCCGTGACTACAGAACCTGAAAAGCACTCAAAAAAACTCAAAAAATATAGAACTAAGGTGTTCTACAGTGACATCTTAACTTGTTGCGCTCGGCAACCCTAGTATGAATAAAAACCTGTTCGCACACCATCTAACAACTCTTACCCCCTTTCCTACTAAAAAAAATGAACTTGAATAAAGCACCACTTATCGACCGTAACGAGTTTCGCATTCGCATGAATAAAATCAAATACACACGCCGTGCATACTAATAATGACTCATAAGAAACAAATATAATCAAGCACTTTGGCCACGTGCCAACGTACATTTAAATATAACAGTGTCAGCGCACAAAAATCTAAATACAAGAAAAACAATGAATAAAATATTTACAACGTTCCCGCGTCTAATCTAACTACATATTGAGTAAATCAATGCTTTGTACATCACCGTGCAGCTTGTAGAACTCAACCTCCATCCCAAGGCATTTCCCTACGGGAAATCTACTCGTCCATCGTCGACGTATTGGTAGATGCGTAGCACTTCACTCCACCAATCGACCTTCCAGGAGACATCTTGGCGTTGCTTCTTGGACACAAATGTTCAAAGTTATAGTTTGCCTAGCTAGAATCGCTATGAGCTACTGACTTTCACTCACAATAATGTCCTAGGCGATTACTCAACGTAGAACTTGCCCTATCTCAGCATTTGCTTATATCACACGCACATATATCACATAAAATATAATACAAAATTTACATAAAATTACACTCTCCGATCACCACGGAACTGGCTTCTAACGAGTCTTTCAAATTATGTCTACCGCGTAGCGCTTATCTCGACTAGAGATCTCCCTCCGCTAAGCGTGCACTCTGCTCTCGGAGCACAAATAAAATGTTTGTCAAACAGACGTGAGGTATGCTCATTAGAGCTTGATAAATCGTGACTCAAACTGGCGTCAACGATGCTCACCAGAGCTCGATAAAGTTGTGTCTCAAACAGCTCATCACCGATCAATTTATTGGAAACTGACAGAAAGGAGTGGAGTGGGGGCAATCTGTGAAAATAATCTATAGTTTTTACCTCACAGACTTGGGACTAGTATCAATCTTCTTCTTTTCATCCAAACGTCTCAATGGACTTATGCGGAATCATATCGCATCTGCGGTTCTTCAGACACGTGTTTTAGCGCCTTTTTCTACGGTACGCGACTCATCGCGTGGTTCAGGCGTCCTCTCTCCTGATTTGCTGGTTCAATCGTGTATCGGTTGGAACTTCTCTTCTGGCACGCCCATAATGACTCCGACTTGGATGCGCGTTCGTACTGAATTTGTCCTTGAACTCGGCTTAGCTGGTCATCGTCAGGAATAACTACCACGCTACTCCTGTTGCAATAATTGCAACACACTACCTGTCTCCCCTTTGTCAACCTCCAACATGTTCTGCCTGGGCATCAGTAATAATAATAATAAAAATCATGAAGACTTATTGATCGGCAAATCAATAAGGGTTCAGTATAAAAGGCAATTTTGAAACAATCAATACTCAGTGGCGTAGATTTATCGTGTGGGTAAGACCATGTTCTGGTACCGTTGAATAATAATAATTAATTGATGTGTGACTTGAAACAATCATAGATTTACAGTTATCGAACTTGATTGCAGTAGTGTACTTTCAGGAAACGTTTACTCCTAGGCACGAGCACGTATAATTTATGTAATGATATTTATCATCCAAGTTCTGAATTTAATTACAATGCTAATAGCTACATAATCATCCCTTTGATGAATTCTCAGATTAATGTCGAATGAATTTAATTTTTTCTTGCTTATTCTCACAAGACACTATTGGGCCCAAGGGACACCAGTCATTTATGATATTACTACCACGAAACCACTAATGACTTATACAAGTTACACTTATGGAGGGTGCACAATCTTCGTCTCTTGCTATAACACTCTGAGAGGTGTTAAACCCACTTGTATATATGTATATTCTTTTTCAGGGATATTATCAACATTTTTATTTATTATTTAGCGTATGATGCTTCATTTGACAATCGTTGAAATGTATTACATATAATGTATAGTAGGGAAATTACCCACTGGAACGAGACCGTTCTGATATTTGATTTAATATTATTTTTTTGGATCAATATTTTTTAATGGGATTTTGCAGCCCATTCTTGTGTGATGGATTTATCCTTGTTTTTGTGTGATTTATTCTCGACCAATGTCGAGTTGATTAATGTTCATCAGATTTTCATTCTGAGGGCATAGCACTTTGCTATGTCATTTTTGTGAATAAAATATTTTCAATTCCTTTTAATTCGACATCCTGGTGATTTATAGAAGTGAGTGGAGGTCACGTTAAGAAAGTCATTGCTGGGTATTTCTAGGTGTTTCTACGCCTGAGATCACACTCCTGTGTAGACCTCGTGTTCTTTGAGCTATTGCTTTTCAGCGTTTGGCCATGGTTTTTCTTAACGTTGCCTGGTTAGGTTTCCCTGTACCCTATTATCCCCATCTCTTGCTGGTAGTACCTGGGGGGTTTCAGCCGGGGCTTTTCAGGTTCTACGATCCAGTGATCTTCATGGGATTTCAGCAAGCTGATGGTAGGTAATTTCGGGTACAGTGAATTGGCGCCCTTAAACGTTTGGGCTCGACTAGAGGCATCGTGTCCTTTTTTGGGTTACGCCGATATATTGGATTGGCGTTCAAACTATTGGAGCTCATGAAACTGGAATACCAGACAGAGAAACAGTTATTTGACGATTTATGACTATGGAGATTTAGACATAGATGTCGCACTCCATGTCGATCCAATAGACTGGTCGAATGACGCCTTTTTATCGTAGCTTCGAACTTTGCTGTCGAACACGTGGATGGTGTCATGAGCTAGTCAATTCCGACGCCATTACAGGGATCATTGTGAATTCTCTGAATGTCTGTTGGAAAAATAACGGTGTACTGATACTTTTTAGCACAAAAGATCAGAATTCACTCGTGAATAAAGCGATTATGAAGTTATTCAATCTACATGATATTCGTGTAGATTTGCAACCGTTATTGGACTTTGTTTCTTTTTTAAAAGTGGTGCTACACTTAATTTGCGATTAGTTTACGACATGAACATTATTTGGGAAAGATACTCTCCGGAAGCTTTGCTATCACGTACAGTTGAATAGGGCGGTTGATGCAGCTCATGTTTGAGTTACATTCAAGTTGCCTGGTTTTGGTTATCCGGCTGATGAGGATTTCTGAACTCATCATTAATTCTAGAATATTTTTGTTCACTTAACCTTTATTAAATTAGGATAGTTAATAAACCACCGATATAAATCACCACACAATCAGTATCAGAATGTTTCGGATTCATAGTTGGTATTATCCCGTTTTAGTTGTAAGTTAGCAGTAAGATTAACGCTATACGATAAAAATGTTCCCATTATGACAGTGAAATACCATTAGAATGTTTGTGTCTTGCCTTGCATTTGCAGTATTCATGTTATTTGTGTTATTGATATTATCCATAGTATAATATGGCTAGTAAGGATGGCGGTGATATCGCTGATCTCAAGACTTTGTATGCAATGCTGCAGACTAAAATAGACAGCATACATGAAACTTGGACCACACGTAGTCAATCAGTTATTCAAGAGGAGGTAGCTGACAGTCTTAAAACAGAGATAGGGTTTATCCAATCTTCCTTTAAAGACCTCAACTCTAGTTCTAAAAGGGTTGAATCAAAGGTTAATAAATTATAAACCTCTGTAGATTAAGTCCAATCAGATATTGGATCAGTTCAATCAGATATTGGAGCAGTACAAAAGGATATTGGTTTAGTGCAAAAAGATTTGGGTTCTGTTCAAACCGGCCAATTAAAGTTAGATTCTTGTGTTGGCAAGATTCAGTCAACCATTGATGAAGTTCAACTTAACATTGTTAACATAGAAACCAGTCAGGATAAAATGGAGACTAGTCAGGATAAAATGGAGACAAAAATTGTGGCTTTACAATCAACCCAGAGTCATATGTATGCTACTCAAAATCAAATGCAGACTATTCAATCTAATATTCAGACCAAAATAGACATTGTTGACGCTAACCAAAAGCTGATGCAAGTTCAATTAAACGAGTCTGGACAGTCAAATAAAGATTTTCAGCTTGAAATGAGGTTAGAATTATCTAACAATAGAAAAGAAGCCAAAAGTAATTTAGACAGGTTCCAATTGCAAGTATCTCGTGACTATGGTCAGACACAAGACACTTTGCAACAGTTAAGGGCTGAAGTAAGTCTTCTTCAATCTCAAGTGAAGGATCACAATAAAATGATCAAAGACTAATTCGATGTAGATATTAAGGGTATCATTAATGATAGCATTGTCATTATTAGACAAGAAATACTTAAAGTCAATGAGGACTATTATAAAGATTTTAAAACAGAAATCAACAACAAAATTGTAGAAGCAGAGGCTAGATCGAGTAAGGAAATAACTGATGTAAGAGAGGACGTGATTAAAAGATTAAATGTAATTCAGAATGTTCAATCGGAAAATCATGGTGATCTCGAGACTAGGATTAATTCCATAGAGAACAAAGTGGATCAAGCTAAGTTAGAGTTGATAGAAGTTAGGGAGAAAAAGACTTCTGAATTAGGGGAAATTAGAAAACAACTCGACGATTTAACATTGGGAGGTCCGATAAATATAGATGCTTTGCGAGATCAACTTAGGCTGATTTGGAACGCGGATTTCATTGCTACTCTTGATGGTGTTGATAGTACCGGTCAGGATGGGGAAGATGGGAATCGCCAACAAAACCCCATAAGGCATGAAACACCCAGATTCGATCCAACGCAATATGGAAACATAGCACAGCAACGTTCTCCGACATATAATCCTCCGACAGCTAACGTGAGTATAGGTCCTTACGCGACTCGAACGTCAGATGGGGCAGGTCATATTACCATTATTCGTAACTTTGAAGATAAACCTCGACGTTTTAACAACCTCGATGGGACCATCCCAATCGAATTTATTAGAAGTGTACGTGATTACTTCGCGGAATCACACGTACCACGTGAAAGAGAGTTGAGAGTGGTGGAACGCTTTCTGGCGGATGCCCCTCTTCAGTGGTATCGACCTTTCCGCTACACTTTCACTGATTTCGAAGAGTTCGCGGAAGCCTTCATCAGTAGATTCTGGAGTGTGGAAATTCAGAATAACCTGCGGTCAGAAATGTACTCCAGGAAGTATGCGAATACAGGGCTAACGAGTTATTCTGAATACTTTGCTTCCCAGTTAGCAAAACTTCGTTTTCTTCAACCTCCGTTGACACAGGCCTAACTGATCGACTCTATATCTCGACAGCTTCCTGTGGAAGTGCGTAAACAAGTTATTTCATCAGGTGTAAGCGATATTACGATCATGGATGATCTACTACGACGTTTAGATCACATAAGTGTGCTCCCAGCTCCCACGATCGTGAAGAACTCGCGAAATGAGCCGAGATATGTGCATACGATCGTAATGGATCGCACGCAGCAAACAGATCAACCTCAACCAGATAATAGATACAACAATAGGTACAATACACGTAATGGTAACAACCAAAGATATAATCGCCAAGATAATCGATATGTGGATTATACAGAACAACCTTGGCAGCGCAAGTACGAGGAGAGAAACTTTTACCGGCGTGATTATGGCAACAACAGGAATCGTTATCGTGAAACGCCTTACCAGTCAAACAACAGATCTAATCAAGGTTACAGTCGCTATAAGAACTATAGAACAGAGGAGTTCCAGCGTAACCAACAGCGAGATAGGCTCAGAGACAAGCAAGATAAGCCTAATGCGTAGGCTAGGCGAAGAAATTCAAAGGAGAGAAAAAAGGAGCAAGAAATTGCAGAAGCTACTCCTAGTACTAGTCGTCAGAGAGATAAAACAGATAGAAACCCTGACGACAGTAAGAGAAGTTCATCTAAACAGAGAAGAAAGTAGAAAGAACGAATGATTTTAAACCCCCATGGATAAAAAGGATTAATGAATTTTTTTTAAGATCACCGATGAAGAAAGAGAGATATAGGAAGATGCTATATAAAAAGATAGTAACTAACTTGAATGGTACAGAAATCATCGGTAGATACAATGCTAAGAACATCCAGAGATATTATAAGAAGATTACACAGTAACGCTTTAAGGATAATGCTACATAGCATAAGAATGCATTAGAAAGTGTACATAAAAGCAGTTTCTTCTTTTACGTAAGATGTCGAGAGGAAAATGTACCATTTCTCTCAAGCGTTTGTTGCAGCACTGAGCTGTAGGATTGGTTTTGTATTAAAATACAGCGCATAACCGGCGAGCTTGTGGCGTGATAGCTAACGGATTCCGTGAGGCTGGCCCGAGCCGAGCAGAGCCGAAGCCAACTTATTGATTAAATATTGAAAGATCGCCTCATCTATAATAACGAGGAAGGGAAGTTTATTTACCATTTTCAGCATTTTACCCAAGATGTATTGTCATTGTACTGGCTTTGAAGAGTTGATTTCTTTGGCGAGACTTCATGATATATGACAGCTATGTTGACCATGCGCCAACGCTTTGATTTATCGATATACGCACCGCAAGGGAGGGGATGGTTACCCTCGTCAGTATGCGGGCTGTTCGAGCAAGCCAGATTTTGATATAACTCTGCCCAGAGCAGTACGACCTACGAGCGCGAATATTAACACATATCGAGAAGTGCAAGGCTCACTTGAAACATGTGTGAGGCCATCGTTAGGATGTTGGAGTTGTGTGACGAAAAACTCTAACATAGGCATATCAGTAATGAGTGATATTTTCACGCTGAACATGTGCCGTGTAACGTGCAAGTTTATTCATGCTACATTCACATTAAGACAAGCGTTTTACAACGAGCAACGTTAACTTTGGCGAGTGTACAGTGATTCTCGCAGTAGACTTTTCACTTCAGAATCGTGCTACTTCTATGGATACAAGTGTTGTTACACTTGAGCACTAGATGAACTATTTCACTCATTCCTCTCATGTTTCTGGTATGATAACCGACAAGGTGTCGGGAGGAAGGAATATAATGCACGTATACATTATACCTATGGCTGAGTAAACATTTGTACATGAATACTGTGATGTAGGCAACGCACTATGCATTCTACGGAATGGACACTGACGTTTTAAAAGCGTCATCGCTAGTGTTAAATTTTCTTCCACCATGTCAATCCATTATGACATGATGACAGTAAGATGCAATTATCGCTTCGGGCGAATGCTACTACTCTGTGATGAGACTCTTACTCGAAACGATATCGCCAGTACGTGGAGTGCGGTAACAACCGGTGATGTTCGTGTGGCTGTCTGGAACTCGAGCGTCTGGGATTGGCAATCCAGGGTTCGATTCCATCGACATTCGAGTAGGACCCAGGGCATTTCTACGTATAACGGAAGACTGGATATGGGAGGCATATCATTGCTTTCGATTCCATCATCGTCTGGCGACAAGGTACAGCAAATTTACACCCGTCAGTAGTGGCATTGCATGAATATTATAATGTTTTAGTAACTGTCATATTTTCTTTTTCTTAGTATAGTCGATGGGTAGGACTTAGACTTGACGTTTTACTCTTGGCTGGTCCTATTCTCGGCTGGATTTTGATTCTTTTTAAAAGAATGCATCCATTGTGTAGTGTGCTTTGCACAAGTCATGGTAATTCATGGTAATTTATATGGGAACATTTTTGTCGTAGTGAAGAGAGTCGACTTAGGGAAGTTTATATTACAGTGATTTTGAATCTCCATCGTGGTTTATATTTTCTTTTTGCCACGTTTATTCGTATTCGCGTTTATCAACGGATCTACTTTATAGAGATCATTTTGATTGTTAGTTGAAGAGTTGACAATTTTTCTTCGTCGTGTTAGAGAGTTGAGTCGTTTTTGAGCCCACTCTTGGCCTGATAGGATTTATTTTTGTTTTTGCTAAGAGAGATTTCCAGTTTTGGTGCATTGTGGATACAGTAGGGTTTTCTAATCGACGATTTGGTGTTTATCGTTTCGATCTCCCTCGTTGATGGTGTAGGAACCCTATATTGTTTTCCATAGTCCACTCGAGCAGGAATATTTATTTTTGTGCTTGAAAATCTTGATCCTATTGAATTTATTGTTATGACACACGATTGTCATGTTAATTTTGAGCTGATAGAAATCCATTTCATATATGGTATTTTTCAGTCTTTTCAATGCGTATTATAGTCTAGTAAAAAACATTCTGAACAGCATTTACCTTCTTTTCATCGACGTGAATCTCAGATAATCGAATGTGGAGGCATGTTCTTTAATAGACATGTGATTGTAATAAACTATTGTAAAAGCATTAACTATAAGTCTAATAATCAATTAGAAAAATGAGAGATAACATTTTTTATACACTCTATATGAAGTATAACATCCTGTATAACTCTAGAAACGCAAATATCAAGCAAACTGTAATTATTGAAGTATATTATTGATGAAAGCATTCATATCACCAGTGAGGGTGACTATGATTACAAATGTATAAAAGGCAATTTAGAAACAATCAATACTCAGTGGAGTAGATTTATCTTGTGAGTAAGACCATGTTCTGGCACCGTTGAATAATAATAATTAATTGATGTGTGACTTGAAACAATCATAGATTTACAGTTATCGAACTTGATTGCAGTAGTGTACTTTCAGGAAACGTTTACTCCTAGGCACGAGCACGTATAATTTATGTAATGATATTTATCATCCAAGTTCTGAATTTAATTACAATGCTAATAGCTACATAATCATCCCTTTGATGAATTCTCAGATTAATGTCGAATGAATTTAATTTTTTCTTGCTTATTCTCACAAGACATTATTGGGTCCAAGGGACACCAATCATTTATGATATTACTACCACGAAACCACTAATGACTTATACAAGTTACACTTATGGAGGGTGCACAATCTTCGTATTTTGCTATAACACTCTGAGAGATGTTAAACCCACTTGTATATATGTATATTCTTTTTCAGGGATATTATCAACATGTATAGTAGGGAAATTACCCACTGGAACGAGACTGTTCTGATATTTGATTTAATATTAGTTTGTTTGGATCAATATTTTAAATGGATTTTGCAGCCCATTCTTGTGTGATGGATTTATCCTTGTTATTGTGTGATTTATTCTCGACCAATGTCGAGTTGATTAATCTTCATCAGATTTTCATTCTGAGGGCATAGCACTTTGCTATGTCATTTTTTGTGAATAAAATATTTTCAATTCCTTTTAATTCGACATCGTGGTGATTTATAGAAGTGAGTGGAGGTCACGTTAAGAAAGCCATTGCTGGGTATTTCAAGGTGTTTCTACGCCTGAGATCACACTCCTGTGTAGACCTCGTGTTCTTTGAGCTGTTGCTTTTCAGCGTTTGGCCATGGTTTTCCTTAATGTTGCCTGGTTAGGTTTCCCGGTGCCCTATTATCCCCATCTCTTGCTGGTAGTATTTGGGGGATTTCAGCCGGGGCTTTTCAGGTTCTACGATCCAGTGATCTTCGTGGGATTTCAGCAAGCTGATGGTAGGTAATTTCGGGTAGAGTACGAAACTGCTATCAATACGAGCGATGATTACAAAATGTATATGTCTATGAATAGTGTTCATGGAGGTCATGTTGAGTTAGTTGTCGCTGCTCAAGTTTGCAAAATGGATATTTATTCGTGGATTACTACTCTCGTATGGAAGTGACCGGTTAAAATATATACGACATCAACAAACGAAGTTACGAGTTGATACATATGCCGGTTCAGCTGACGCCTTGCATGTACGAGCAGAAATGAAAATCTCAGAGTCGGTCGTATTGTAGTTTTGCCATCTTCTTTTACAGGTAGCCCAAGGAAAATATTGTAAAATTATCAGGATGCGATGGCGATAGTGAGGAAGTTTGGAAAGCCAGATTTATTAATTACGTTCACCTATAATGCGGGCCGGCCAGAAATACTTAACACCATTCATCTCTGGGAAACGGCTAATATTAGGCCTGATATTGAAGTGAGAGTTTTCCATTGCAAAGTAAAGGAATTGCTACGATTGATTAATGTTAAGGAAATTTTCGGTAAAAGCATATCTATATACAGTGGAATTTCAAAAACGAGGTCTCACGCACATCCATTTACTCTTAACATTAACGGAAGATTGTACGTATCGAGAAATTTCTCACATTGACAGTGAGTGTCAGCCTAAATACCAGATCTCGAGGATGAAGCGCAATACGAGTTGGTAAGGCGTCATATGGTACTTGGTCCTCACGGATCTTTGAATCCTTCTTCAGTCTGTATGAAAGCTGGCGTATGTAAGAAAGATTTCCCTAAACAGTTTCAGGAAGAGACAAAAGATAATACCAATGGTTATCCTTCGTATAGGAGAAGAAATAATGGGCGGATTATTATAAAAACAATTCGAGGCATTGACATTGAAATCGATAGTCGATTCATTGTTCCCTACAATCCATTTCTTTTACTTTACTTTACTTGCAAGCTCATATTAATGTTGAAATATGTTCAAGTGTTCGGAGTGTTAAATACATCCACAAGTATCTTATATATTAAAATCCACAAGTATGTGTATAAAGGTCATGACTGATGCATTGTTAAAATATGTCCTCAAGGCGATACGGTGAACTACGATGAAATTACTTCTTTCCTAAATGCTAGATATGTTGGTCCAACAGGAGCCACATTCAGGATATTTTCATTTCACATCCATGAACAGTCACATTCTATCGTGCGATAACCATTTCACTTGCCAAACTTGCAATATATCTATTTTAAAAATGATAACGCTCCTGATATTTTACTTCAAGCACAGTCGCGCAACACGGAATTACAAGCGTGGTTCAAGTTAAATCAAGATTCGCAAGCCATAAGTCCGTATATATATCCTGAAACACCAGTACATTACGTCTGGAATAAGAGCAACTGCCAGTGGCAAAAAAGAAAAAATGTTTCAAAAACTATAGGCAGAATGTATAATGTTTCGCCTACAGAAACAGAAAGGTATTATTTACGCCTGTTATTGCTTCACGTCATAGGTGCTACCAGCTTCCAGGATCTACGAACATACAAAACAGTTGTCTATTCTACTTTTAAAGAAACAGCAAAGGAGCGAGGTTTGCTGATTGACGATTCTGAATGGCAGCGTTGTTTGGCAGAAGCGTCACAATTTCAGATGCCTTCTCAGTTACGACAACTATTTTCTTACATATGTATCTTTCCGACCCTTTCAAATGTAAGATAGTTATGGGTCATTTTCAAGAATTCATTATCAGAAGATTATCTGCAGTTTCACGAACCTAACATTGCATATCAGTTCACTCTTATACATATTTCTAATACATTAAAGCTCCATGGTCTTGCCATTACTCCTCTCGAATTGCCAGTTATTATTGATAATTTCCCTCAGACAAATTTACCAATGAATTATCCAAAACTTAATGAGGATCAATTAAGTCGGATGATAAACCAAGCAAATGGAAACCAAACGGCTATAATTACAGAAATTTTGGGGTTAGTACAAAACAGCAATGAAAGTATGAGTAATGCATATTTCATTGACGGTCCAGGGGGCACCGGGAAAACATTTCTTTACCAATGCTTGATTCACAGTTGCACAAATTTGGGGTCAAATGTAGTTTCTGTTGCATGGACTGGTATTGCAGCAATGTTACTACCTCAGGGGCGCACTGAACATAGCCAGTTCAAGTTACCTTTCCATTTACGTGAAAGTTCTGTACCAGGAATAAAAGTTAACAGCAAGGAAGCTTTTTATATTCGTTCAGCAAAACTCATAATCTGGGATGAAGCCCCTATGGCTAATAAGCACGCGTTGATGTGTGTAAATCGGTTGCTCAAGGACATCATGAATAACGACGTACCTTTCGGAGGAAAAATTATCAACTTACGTGGAGATTTTAGGTAGGTATTGCCTGCTGTGCCTCACGCATCTAAAGCAGCATCAGTCCAAATGTCAGTAAGAATCTCTCCTTTGTGGCCATTATTCAAAATTTTTAAACTCAACAAAAATATGCGAGCGGATACAGATCAACGTGACTTTGCAAACTTATTGATACAAATTGGTAACAGTGAATACCCTCACGTCGATGGAGAAAATTCAGAATTAGTCCCACGCTGAAAAATATTTCACGCTTTTCAAAAATAGCGATTTTAGCACTTAAAAATGAACATTGTAAAGAAATCAATGACAAAGTTTTAGACCTAACCCCAGGATCATCGAGAACTTACATGATATGTAACAGCAATACTTCACCAATCCGTGTAGCTCTATAACCAATGAAGAGCATGTATGCTTATATCCAAATATAACCCTTCAAAACAACGTGGCTTTAAGAAACCCGACGTGATGGAAAGTGATCATAGGTTAGTTTAAAGCATATGGTGTCTGAAAGAAAGCAATGGAAAAACAGATAAAATTAAACCAGTGACAAAGATGAAAAATATATAATAATCATTTTGCAAATCTAATTTAAACGACATTGAAAGACTATAAATCGAATACATATGATAAACTTACATGTGGTTAGGACAACGTTACATTTATTAGAAAGTGATTTGTCTATTGTTTGAAATTTTATGGGCGTAGCATGGTCCAAAGCTCAAATAGAAGGTAGTAGGAAATGAAAGAACGTCAGTGCTAGTTCTGGTAAAGGACGTAGATACGAATGGAGCGTTACTGTGAAAAGATGAACTTATGGGAAGAAGAAGACGTACAAAGTGGAAGAAATAAAACTAGAAAATGTAATGAATAAAACAATTATTAGGGGACTGTACTAGCGGTAATAGTGATTAATAAAAGTATGTAATGATGTATAAAATATTTATAACAGAACATATTATATTAAAACATTTAAGGTGGTTTAATATTGGATTTAACAGTTAAGTTATCTGTGAGAGTGTCAAATAAGATATTTGATTCGAAAATGATTTCATTAAGATTCACTGGGTCTGGAATTTTGTGTGCTGTGTTGATTTCCATAGATTCGAGAACGTTCATCATAGTACCTTCGTTAGTGTAATGTAATATCTGTAAATCATTATCTATGTTAGTGAATTCATGACCTGAATCTTCCATGTGTGTGGCCATGGCTGAATATTTTCTGTATTTAGTGGCATTTAAGTGATCATTATATCTTGTGGTGAAAGCTCTTCCGGTTTGACCTATATAATTTGCGTTACATTCATTACAATTTAACCTGTAGACACCGGATTTGCTGAATTTATTCTTCAAGTTCATAGTATTAGAATTAAAGAAAATGTTCTGATTAGTATTGTTTGTTTTATAAGCTATTTTCATGTTAAGTTTTTTTTTGAATTTTTGAATTCATTTAAGGCTAATCGTCCCCGGAAAGGAGGTGGCCGTGGCCTTAATTTAGGACCCATCCCTGCATTCGCCTGGAGAAGAATTGTGAAACCACGGGAAACCACTTCCAGGATGGCTGAGGTGGGAATCGAACCCTCTTCGTCTCATTTTTACCTCACAAGGTTTAGTGTACCCCGTTCCAGTTTTCAGACCTGAATTAAATTTATTGGCTGAGTCGGGAATCGAACCCGGGCCTCTGTGGGGACAGTCAAGTGTGATAGCCACTCACAACTAGTGAGACGTGGGTTGGCGATCATGGGACCCTAGCTGAGCCCGGTATTGCTTGCAATTCCCTCGGGCTGTTTTTTGTCATCTCTCTCCTCAATTTCCCTTGGGCAACTCTTGTTTCCTTCCGACCCCGACGGTATTAGGGTATCTGAGGCCTAAGGATTCTTGCACTTTCCCGCCTTAATTGGCCCTTGTCTCATCTTTCCTGATACCCTCATTCTTTGAGGGGTAAGAACTGTTCTTTCATGGTATTTCCTGCCTAGTGCTCAGGATCCTCAAGGAGGCAGGGTATGTGTAGCCCAACCACGTATGGTGCACCCTTGATAGTGGTACACCCTCAAGGGCTCACGACTGGTGAGTTCGAGAATTGGCGACTCAGAGGGATCCCTGAGCTATATACGGTTTTTCTCCTTTTTCCATTGCCTTTGGGGCGGAACCTCTACTCTTTCCCTTCCCCCATCTGCCTTTCATGGCTCTCCTTTCTATCAAGTCCCTTTATTCTCATTCTTCGAGGGTTGAGGGCATTTACTTTCATCCTGTCTTTTATTTATCTCATTCCTTTTTCTTTCCATTTCCTGTTCTAGTATTATAGTCAGTAATTAGGTTTAGTTTGAAGTGTGTAGTTACTTTTAGTTATAATTTCCATTCCCTTTTCACGATCACCCAAACCATTTGTGGCTGATAACCCCTTAAAACAACAACATCATCATCATCATCGTCAAAGCATACTCTAAACGGTGTCATTTTTCATATTCTCATAAATCTTTCAGAGGTTCCACAAAAGGTAAATTCTAAAGAAGCCTCTGGTAGGGCTATTTGACCAGTAATTACATGGTATGGGTTAAACAACCCTAGTATTACGGCTTATCTTTCAAGTACATCATCGTTTCAATATGCGTGTAGTGGTAATGTTTTGGTTTGTCAGCGTGTGGCTTGACGGAACCTTTTAGTGCCTAAAATCGCTTATAGCCATACGTTCTACAATAGCGGTACTTACATGACAGACGTATTGATTACTTTAATGGATAGGGGGATAACCGATTCTTTTGTTCTTTCTATTATCTCAAATGAAAATCCAAAACAGTACTGTATTGTACGGTTTCCGAGCTACAGCTACATCAGCATTACGGTAAGACATTGTTAAATCTCTATAGAGTAAGCTTTCTGTCTGAATATTAATGTTCCTCCAGGGGCCCACGAGTAGTGGGACGCGGGATGACGACCAAAGGACTCCAGCTGAGTCCGGCATTGCTTCCATTTACTTGTGCCGGTCTCCTCTCTGTCATCTTTCCTGTCGACCTCCCTCGGTCAGATATTGTTCTCTTCCTGCCCCGACGGTATTAGGGTAGACGAGACCTAGGGTGTATTTACCCCCCCCCCCTTGTCTCATGTTTCCTGATCTCTCATTCATCGAGGGGTCGGATCTCTTATTTTCTCTTCTTGAAATTTCCTGTCTTCTGTTCAAGGCCCTCAAGGAGGCAGGGTGTGTGCAGCCCCGTCACTTATGGTGCACCCTGGATAGTGCTACACCCTCAAGGACTCACGGCAGGTGAGTTCGAGAGTTAGTGACCTTGAGCTATTCCTCAGCTGGGTCCATATCTTTCCCCTCTATTCTATTGCCTCCAGGACGGACTCTCTCTTCTTTCTCGTTCCTATCTATCATTCATGACTCTCCTTCCTTCCAAGTCCCTCAATCTTCAAGGGCTGAGTGCATTTCCTTTCCACATGTCGTTTATTTACCTTCATCTTTTGTTTTCCATTTCTTCTTCTAGTATTTAAGTGTGTAGAATCAGTCTGATAACCGGTGTTAATTGTGATGACTGTATCAGTGTGAGTTATCTGTAATTCAAGGTAATAACTGCATACGATCAATTTCAAGTAGTTCCGGCTTTTGCTGCCAAATGCTACTATCAACGACACCTAGCTTTGAACTTGGCAACTAGATGCCACCGCAACCTGCACCTGGCAACGAACGTTGGAACTTACAGTGCATTATCAAATATAACCTACAAATTTAGCTTCACACAAGTGTAGTTAGTGGAAGGTTCTTTTACATGCCATATATCTATGACATTGGCCCGCCGGCTTTACTTCACCTGCGAAGGAAGGCATAATGAAGGTTAGTTATAGTTTCCATTACATTATAACTTTCGCTATCACCCAAATTATTAGGGGCCGATAACCCAGATGTTAGGCCGCTTAAAATCATCTTTAGGGCCCGGATGTTGATGACATCTCATCTTTTTACTGAGCTGTCAAAAACAATGCTAAAGTACATAGAAACTTCGGACGGGCCACCCCATCTTCAAATATGTCATTTTTATTTTGCATCTTTTTGCATTTTTTGCTATTTTTCCATTTTAAGAGCATTTTTTAAGTTTGGTAGATTTTTTGGTCATATTTTAGAGAAATCGGCCTTATAAGGTCTTTTTTTTTTTTTTTTTTTTTTTTTTTTTTTTTTTTTTTTTTCAATTTAGTCGTGTAACAGCTTTGTATGAGAGAGTTATGTCTCTCAGAGTTAAAAAGAAGCTAGTAGCAGATACGAGATAATTTAAAGTATTGAAATAAAATATTTCAGTTTTGCTATTAGTAGAAAAATCTATACCTTGGATGCAGAAGAACGGTACCGTGGGTATACAGATGCAAACATTATGCAAAATCTCAGACATTCTTTTTGGTGAAAACTACTGCATGGATGCGATTGAGGAGGATTTAGCAGCAAACGACCTTCGTCACTTCAAGTACGCTAGGATCACATCAGTTGATGTTGAACGCAGCTTTTCGAGATATAAAAACTTGTTGGCTGATGACCGCAGATCATTTACATTTGACAACATCAGAATGACATTCGTAGTACATTGCAACAAAAACTGAAGTGAATATAAACCTTTTGCTAAGTGCTAGAAATCTATTTTTATTGACTTTTCAGTTTGAGTTTAAGCTGTCATTTTTGAAATATTGGTGAGTTTATTATTATAAGATCATTTTCTCCAATTTTAAGTGTATTTTTTTTACTTTTTACGGCATCAACATCCGGGCCCTAATCATCATCATCATGAATATTAATTTTGAAATCATTTCTTGGCATACAAAGTAGGGGTCCGCATCTTTGAAAAAAAAATAGTTAAATCAAGCTTTTTCCTCAATTGTGCCAAACGTTGAAGGGCTAAAGGAACCGGAAAGCCTTCCAATTCTGAGTCTAGGAGAGCTATCAAACTAAACAAGTAGTTCCGTGACGAACTAAAGAGCCTAATTATCTTAAGATTCATGCCAATGATTGATCTACATAGACCTGTCTAGAATAATGACAAAATTAAGTCGGCAATACTGACATTTTTGATTTGTTCGAAATATACCTGAAATAGTCTAGCCTAATAGAGCACTACAGTTGGTAGCCCTGGTAATTGATTATAGTCTTAGTTCCATCTCTTAAGGTACAGAATGCACATACATAATTTGGTTGAAGTCCAATGGATAGCATGGATGTTACATGCTGTTAGACATTGGATCTATCAGTGCGCGTAAAATCATGATGGCAACAATAGCATGTATGTGTTGCTCAGAATTAATCTGAAATATTATGATCTATTATTGTGCCAATTTTGAATAAAATCCATTTGTTAGTATAGAAGTTACATGTACTGTATTTAAGAATAATGGACCTATCAGCTCACTTTGAATAATGTTGGCAGCACTGACGTATATTAGTTACTCAAAATTAGAATGTCATTTACCATACGCTTGCAAAGTTTAGAGCTGTTGTCTTGCATACTTTCTTATATATTGATATTATGATTTTAAAAAAAATATAGAGAGAGCATTTATTTACAGTTGGCAGCCCTCGTTGCTCTGAAAAATACGCTTAGTCATATCTGTTATGGTGCACATAGGTCATACGAAATTTGGTTGAAATCCAATTAATAGTATAGAAGTTGCATGTATTTAAATATTGGACCTATCAGTATGCTTAGAATGATGTTAGCAGAACTGGCGTGTATAAGTTACTGCAAATTAATTGCGAATGTCAGGTACTATACGTGTGCAAAGTTAAGAGCTGTTGTCATGCATACTTCCTGATATATTGGTATTACGATAAAAATAGAGAGAGAGCACATATTAACAGCTGCAGCCCTGGTGGCTCTTAAAAATCGCATACCGTAGTCATACCTGTCATTGTAGACATAGCACATACGAAATTTGGTTGAAATCCAATAAGTAGTATAGAAGTTATATGCATTTGAGAATTGGGCCTATCAGCGTGCCTAAAATCATGTTGGCAACACTGTAATGCATGGGCTCCAGAAGAATAATCAGGAATGTTATTATCTATGTGTGTGCCAATTTTGGAACAGTTCGCATGCATAACGTCTGAGATATCCAACGTAGAGATCAAACTTCAATTGTGATTTTACAGCAGCTGGTAGCACTGAAATCATTGTCATATATCGCCGTGAGATATTCAGGTATAGATCTTTACTCATACCAAATTTGGTTTCGATAGCTGCAGCCGTGTAGGAGTCTGTGCCCCCCCCCCACAGACACACAGACAGACATTTGCCCAGAACGATCTCATAAGTCTACTCCTTCCACATTTTTAGCCTATTTTCATTTTTGAAAAAATAGGCTTATGAGATCACCTTTTGTCCGTGTGTCTGTCAGTGTGTGTGTGTGTGTGTGAGTGTGTGTCCCACCCTAATAAATTCTAAACTGCTGGAGCGATTTCAATGAAACTCGGCAAGATCATAGCACCATTAAGGCCGACCCCGACCGTGTCCTTCAAATTTTATTGTGTCTCACCAATCCATCATGGCGGCTGTGCGAAATATTCCACCAGAATTCAGTATCCCCGAAACTATTACCGATATCACCCTGAAATTTTGTAGGGTAATAAAGGGAACTACTAGAAGTTCACCTATGAGACTTTCAAAAACCTGGTAACTACAAAACCAACATGGTGGCCAAGTGAAGTTGAGACTTTTAAATAGACTTTTCTCGCGATTTAACCATCCAAACGTAATGAAACATGGTACAGCAAATGTTTCTACACATTGTAATGCACTGGCGTCTAATTTAGTTCAATTGCTTACATAACCTCAAAATGGCGGCTGTGCGAAATATTTCACTGGCATTCAATATCTCCGAAATTATTCATGATATCACCCTGCAATTTTGTACGGTCATAAAGGGCACTGCTACAAGTTTATCTATGTAACTTTCAAAAACCTGTACAGTACAGAACGAACATGGTGGCCAAGCGAAGTTGACACATTTTAATAGACTTTTCTCGTGATTTAACCATCTGAGCGTAGTGAAATGTGGTACAGTAAATGATTATACATATTGTAATGCGCTGGTATCTAATTTAGTTCAATTGTTTAAATAACCTCAAGATGGCGGCTGTGCAAAATTTTAAAACTAAGTTTTTCTTTCTTGTGTCGTAATCATGCGATCGAAGTGAAAATATGAATAATGATGCTACGCAATAATTTTCCTTTAATGGTTCATAACTCTATGACCTATACACATAACAATCCAAAATGGAGAGCATCCGAAATATTTTTACGGTTCTCAATATCTACGAATCTTTTACAGCAATCAAACTGAATTTGTATTGTTCATAGAGGCTATGAACATAAGTTCACCTATATGACTTTCAATAACCTGGTGAGCACAAATCTAACAAGGCGGCGACGCGAAGTGTAAAAATTTAAATGGACGTTTCTCGCGATTTAACCATCCAAGTGCAGTGAAACTTTGCACGTTAAATGCGTATACAAATTTAAATCCACTGACATATAATTCATTTCAATTTTTTCATAACCACAAGATGGCAGCTGTGCGAAATTTGAAAATTTCGTTTTTACTTCTTGTGTCCTAATCATGCGATTGAAGTCTGAACTCTGAATACCACACGTACACAATAATCTTCATGTAATAGCACATAAATAAAAATCCAACTTGGCGACCATCTGAAATATTTAGACGGTTCTCATATCTACAAATCTATCACAGCAATCAAACTGAAATTTTGTATGTTGATAGAGACAATTAACATTAAAAGGATATATGAAAATAGGTTGTATAGTTCTTCACGGAATTTCTTGTTGCAAAATGTGAAAAGTGGGCTAAAAATCAAATTTCGAAAAACACATCCCGCCTAATTGCAGTTCTGAAAAAATAGCCTATAATCGCTTGTTTCTTTATTCATTATTTTTTCGTTCCAATCCTAGCCAAATTAACTTATTTATATAACTCTTTCTTATAGTTTTCCTTGTAGGCTATTGATTCAATTTTTGAATTTTTGAAAACTCTTAACACCGGAAGTTGAAATCGCCCTGGATGTCTGAAACCTACACCGCGGGATAAGCTCCACTACTTAGCTGGAATTGCCCCTCCAGACATCAAGCGCGAAGTAGCTGCACACAGAGAAAGATATAAGGCATCTACCCCCGATAAGCATCCCCTACATAATTATCATCCTCCTACTCCAAGACTGAAGTCCAGGGAAAGTTTCATGAGGACAACAGTTAACATTGGCCAACGGATAAATTCCCGGTTAGCTGTGAGGAAGATGAGATCTGAACACCATTGGATGACACCATCGGAACATCTAGCTGCTGGTTTCACTGAAGAATGGCCAGTGTGGAAAACTCTGAACAGGCTCAGAACAGGGGTAGCAAGGAAATGGGGTTATTCCACATCATCAACCCTCTGCGAATGCGGGGCTCAACACACTACGGACCACCTATACCATCTGTGTATGTATTATCTATATATGATGTTATGTCCTGCAAGATGCACCATCGGTGATCTGATGTCTGCAAGATCTGAAGCCATAGAAATTGCCAAATACTGGGCTAACGTTGCTTAGACTGCCATCTTTGTTTTGTTTACCTACTTCATTTAACATTTCCTAATGTAATATTACTTTCAATTTCAAATAATAATTGTGTTGTTCTTATCTATGTATTTTTTTGTATATTAAATAGTCTGATGCTTTTGACTCGAGTAAATAAATACCGTAAGAAGCTATAATTGCTCAAGTGAAACTCTGCATTGACTCATACTAGCACTCGTAGTGGTAGAAAAGGCAAACTGTTAATCTAATCGACCGGATATGGTTGAGTTTCCGGTGATCAATCAACAGTCTACCACGTGTCATCATGTCGGCACCTAGTAAGAAAGGTTTAGTGTGTCCTTTACGTTTGGAAAAGTGGAGAAAACCACGAAAATCAATTACAAATGCACGAAATAAGGATTAGTGTTCATGGAAGTTCTAGTCTATGACATTAAGGGATATTTTGAACATTGAACTGCTTGCTTGAAGGGCTACAACTGTGGATTTTATTTTATGTTTTTATTTTATTTTTTCGGCCAAAACATCGTATTTACCCCCATTGAGGTGTATAGTAACCAAATATACCCCCTACTTTATAATGTGGAGCATAGGAGCATGGTCCTGGGAGGAGTAAAGGCCGAAAAATGATTTTTATATATTGATTTTACAAACATATTGTATCTTAAAAAGTTGTCTGAAATGCCACAAAGTCGTCAGTGTTTATTACATTCTGGAATGGAATGCCGATTTTTGTTCTGGCACTCCTCATACCTGTTTGTCATTTGTTATGAGTTGGGGGTGAAAACCACTGGAAGGAATAGCATGAAATTTCGTATTTACTCTGAAGACAATTTTGTTTATTTATTTAATTATTTATTTATTTATAATTCTAGTTTAGTTTAGGTTATTTTAGTTTAGTTTGTTTTAAGAGCAGAACAGCGAGGTCATCTGCCCCTTTATGAAATTATCATTTTGTAAAAGTGATATCTTTAATTTAACATGGTTTTTACAAGAGGGAATGATGTGTGCAGTGCACATTATAATCCACAATATTGTGGGAAGATTGCCCAGATGTTACTCGCCATAAAACAACAATCACTAACACTATTTTAGTTGTTGTTTGAGTCTTCAGTCTTTTGACTGGTTTAATGCAGCTCTCCATTCCTCCCTGTCCTGAGCTAATCGTTTCATCTTTACATAGCTCCGACACCCTACATCCGAGGCAATCTGTTTAACATATTCTAACCTTGGTCTACCCCTACAGTTCTTGTCCTCGACCCTTCCTTCCATAACTAAGCTTGCTATTCCTGGGTGTCTTAGTATGTGTCCTACCAACCTATCTCTTCTCTTCATTAGCAGTCGCCAGAAACATCTCTCCTCTCCCACTCGTCTTAATACCTCTTCGTTTGTAACCCTATCTACCCATCTGATCTTCATCATTCTCCTGTAACACCACATTTCAAATGCTTCAATTCTCCTCTTTTCTGCTGCACCAATAGTCCAAGTTTCACTTCCATATAGCGCCACGCTCCAGACAAAGGCTTTCCAAAATGACTTCCTAATACCTAAATCTATATTCGATGTCAGCAGATTCCTTTTTTGTAGAAATGCTTTCTTTGCCTGAGACAACCTACTTTTTATATCCTCTTTGCTTCGTCCATCACTGGTTATTCTGCTTCCTAAGTAACAGAAGTCTCCTACTTCCTTTAGCTTTTCACCTGCCAATTTGATCTCCATAGAGGTTTCTGATTTATTTCGGCTGCATTCCAGTATTTTTGTTTTACATTTATTAATTTTCATCATGAATTCTTTCCGTAAGACGGAGTCCATACCATTCAAAAACTCATTCAAATCCTCAGGCTTGTCGGCCAAGATGACGATGTCATCAGCAAATCTCAGAGTTGAAATTATTTCTCCTTGAATCTTCACTCCCACTTTAAATTTTTCTCTAATTTCCTTCATTGCTTGTTCAATGTAAAGATTGAAAAGTATGGGTGATAAGTTGCAGCCTTGCCTTACACCTTTCTGAATACCAGCTTCTCTCTCATGTCCTTCAACTCGAATGACTGCTGTCTGGTTTCTGTACAGATTGTATATCACCCTCCTATCCCTGTACTTTATTCCAATCGATTTCAAAATGTCAAACAATTTAGTCCAATCAACGTTATCAAAAGCCTTTTCTAAGTCTACAAAAGCCATGAACGTTCTCTTATCTTTCCTTATTCTACCTTCCAAAATCAGCCTAAGACTTAGTACAGCTTCCCTTGTTCCTACATTTCTCCTGAAACCAAACTGGTCTTCACCCAACTCCGTTTCTATCTGGCTTTCAATCCTCTTGTAAATTATTCTAGACAGTATTTTTGAAGCATGAGTAATCAAGCTGATTGTACGGTAATCTTCACATCTGTCAGCTCCCACTTTCTTTGGTATAGGGATGATTACATTCTTCTTGAAATCAGGGGGTACCTCACCTGCCTCATAAATCCTACATACCAAGTGAAATAACCTGATCAGACCTTCAACTCCTATGCAGCATAGCAACTCAATCGGTATATCATCTATGCCTGGTGCTTTGTTCCTGCTTAAGTCTTCCAAAGCTCTATCAAATTCTGATCTCAATATTAAATCTCCTTTCGCATCCTCATCAATTTCCTCCTCCCTTTCCATTACATGATTCTCAATCTCCTTTCCCTTATACAAACTCTCTAGGTAAGTTTTCCATCTCTCAACCTTTTCTTCCCTATCTGTTAGAGGCTTTCCATTTGTGTCCTTAATATTACAGCACTTAGTCTTCTTTTCCCCAAAAGTATTCTTAATCCTTCGATAAGCTGTGTCTACTTTTCCTAATTTCAGACAATTTTCTATACCTGCACATTTCTCTTTCAACCATTCTTCTTTCGCTTCCTTGCACTTCTTGTTAACCTCATTTCTCAGACGTCTGTATTCTGCTTTCCCCTTTTCATCTCTTACATTCTTGTGTTTCCGCCTTTCATCCATCAATTCTAGTATATCCTGAGTGATCCACGGTTTTCTACCTATTCCTTCTTTCCTACCAATGTTTTCTTTTGCGGATTTTGTTATTTCATTCTTCAAAATGCCCATTCGTCTGAAGTTTGTTTAGGGTTTTTCATTAGTCCTTCCTTTATACTCTTCTTGAATCTTTCGTTTACATCCTTCTCTTTCAGTCTGTCTATTGCCCACCTTTTTGGCTTTTGACTTTTCTTCAGTTTCTTCAACTTTAATCTGCATTTCATTACAACCAGATTGTGGTCAGAGATTATGTCAGCACCAGGATATGTTTTACAATCCAAAATCTGGTTTCGAAACCTCTGCTTGACCATAATGAAGTCGATTTGGTAACGTCCTGTATCTCCTGGTCTCATCCGTGTGTATATTCTTCTATTGTGGTTATTGAATAAGGTGTTAGCTATGACCAATTCATGCTCGGTGCAGAATTCTACCAGCCTGCTTCCTCGATCATTCCTTTCACCTAATCCGAAATCTCCTACTATCTTCCCTTCTCTCCCTTTTCCTACCACAGCATTCCAATCTCCCATTACTATAACATTTTCATCACCCTTGATATACCTCAGAATTTCGTCTATTTCTTCGTAGACCTTTTCAACATCCTCATCATCAGCTTGACTGGTAGGCATATAGACTTGTACCACTGTGGTGCAGGTAGGTTTAGTATTGATTTTTGCTACAATAATCCGTTCACTATATTGCTCATAATATTCCACCCGCTGTCCAAGTTTCCTACTCAATATGAGGCCAACCCCTGCTTGGCCATTGTTTGATTTAGTGCTAATGACCCTATAGTCTCCTGACCAAAAGTCCTGTTCTTCCTGCCAGCGCATTTCACTAATCCCAACCAAATCCAACCTCAACCTATCCATTTCCCTTTCTAAGTTTTCTAACCTTCCACTTCCTGGCAGACTTCTAACATTCCACGCTCCGATCCGTAGAATGTCAGATTTCCTCTTTGTCACTTCTGTGATGTTAACCCCCTCTCGAGTAGTCCCCACCCGGAGATCCGAACGGGGGACTAGTTTACCTCCGGATTGAAATTTTACAAGGGAGGAGGCCATCATCACATGTAATTATGCATAGAGAGGTGCATATCCTCGGGAATAGCATACCGCTGTAGTTTCCCGTTGCTTTCAGCCGTGCAGCAGGACGCAGTGTAGCCATTACTTGGCTTATATTATCAATATCTTCACCGTCTATAAGACTAGTAAAGATTTGATTTATTCTGAAAGGCTCCACAAAAAAAATGGTAAACGATTGATGCAATATTTTGCGTGAACAGTGTAATCACGATCAACTCACGATTTACGTCCTATTCTAAGATGAGCGTCCTTACGATCACATTATTTGGTTCTCACATTTACAACACAAGTCATTTTTGCGCCAAATAAATATTCTCATCATCCTGATTCATGCACTTTTGGATAACTTCAGTGTAACCCTATGTGGTTACATGTTCTTATTGTTCTTATGTTCTTATGTTACTGTTCATAGTTATCGAGTTTTACATCTGTGTATGTATTATCTATATAAGATGTTGTTTTTTTTGTTTGTTTTTTCTCTTTGACTATTATCTGGCGTTTTTTCTAGGCTGGTTATGTATTTAATGAAGTTTGGTTGAATTGTTGATTGGACGTAAGAGGAAATAAAAATGGAAATGCTTTTTTAAAATGAATGAAGTGGATATGAAATATAAAAGAAAAAAGTTCCTTATTAAAACTATACATCCTAAGTGTGAACACACACTCGCCCCTCAAACTCCACCATAACCCTAAAAGAAAAACGTACGGGTAAATCAGTAACACTAAATCTTATTTGTTTTGTATGTGAACCATATGATAGGATGCCCATTGTTAGTGACTTAAAATGCAAATCTTCTAAGCAGTTAATGAACTCAATTAGGCATTTTAGTCCTTCGTGGAAATATATTTCCTTTTGTGTGTTCCAGGACTGAAGATGTTCGTGAAGGAGGTAGTGAAAATATTCATCATTATGGAGAGCAGTGAGGCACTTCTCCAGTTTATGGCAGGCAGTGAACACCTGAACATCGACTATTCATCGGACATGGAGTTCATACCAGCTAACTGCTTCGGTCCTGAGAACCGGATGATGACGGTCTTTTTAGAATCATCCATTGTTCCTGCGGTATCTTCGAAAATTCTTAAAACCACCCATGAATATGAAAGCACTAGTTTAATGATCATAACCCTGGACAAACATCGATCTACTGACGTGCATACACCTAATTCTAATAATAACTGTAATGAACACAAAGATCTTAGTATGAAAAGCGATTCATATATCTGTATCATCCCACAACTCAATGGGGAACAATTTTCAGCGATCATCATACGTCTTAAAGAACTGGACTCCTGGAATGGTCGAGCCAAATTTCTCGTTATCATTGACAATCCTACAAAGAATATCACACAATATGATATAGATAAAATCTTGGAAGTATTTTGGATTCACAAGATTTTGCAAGTGGTAGTAATCTGTATTAGAAGCAAAGGAGAAGTTCACGTATTTACTTACAACCCATATAGTTCACAATCGTGTGAATTGTGTGTTATGAATGTAACTCCCATGGTGAAAATGAGAACTTGTAGCATGTACTTTGATAAAGTAATGAACTTGCACATGAAAGAGATGAAGGTCTCGATGTTTTCCGTTCCTCCCCTGGCTACGATAGACGACAGCGGCTCCCATTTCGGAGGTCCCGACGGAAGAATGATGAACACCGTGATTGATCATTTGAATGCTACCATCAGTATTATTCCCGCTGGAGTACATTCTTATGGGACCAAATTTGAGAACTGTACCCTAGTGGGAGCCAGTGGTGATCTGGCTTACGGGCGAGCTGACGTAGGCTTCAATTCGCGATGGCCCAAAACAGATGATAATAATGATATCGAATATTTACAACCTCATATTGGAAGAGAAATGTGCATTTTAGTTCCAAATTCAAAGAGAATTCCTCAGTATCAAAATTTATTCCTACCATTTCACCCCGTCACTTGGATCTGTGTCGGATGTAGCCTAATTCTTGCAGCCATTAGCTGGTACATTATTCATCGATTAAGTACGTCCATTTATCCATCACATGTAGAGAATAGGGGTTTCGTTTTCATTTGCTTGGAAACTATTTCTTCATTCCTGTCATTGGGTTACTCCTCGGAACCAAAGTATCAGCCAGAACGCATTTTCGTAGTATTTTGGTTGCTCTACACTTTGATTGCTATTAACTCATTTCTAGGATCGCTCACTGGATACCTTGCAGTTGTACTTTATTTTCCTCCCTTGGATACTATTGAAGAACTTCAGAAATCTGGCCTATCAATGTTGATGCATCCTGGCTTAAAGAAAACTTTAATACATCCTGATATTCACGACACATTCAGTAACATATATGACAAAGTCATTTTTAATAACTTAATCAGTACGTTTGATGATATAATTATCAATCATGAGAACGCATCTGCCGTGACTAGTTCCAATATTATTGGGCTGATGATCAAAAAGAAGCAAAATGTAAAGGAGGGTAGAGCTCTCCTTCATATGATGAATGAATGCATAATAACAGCATTTCATACGTATGCAACATCAATGCATTCTCCTCTCTTTCAAAGACTTAACGATATCATCCAGAGAATTGTTCAGGCAGGATTGTATAGGAAATGGGAAGGCGATATGTTGAGCGAAGGAATGATCTCTGGTGAATGGGTGACGACAGTAGATCGTATTGTCAGACATCAACCACTATCCATGTACCATTTACAGACGGGGTTCTATCTACTCCTCGGTGGTTTGTTCGTCAGCTCGATAGTGTTTACAATGGAGAAATTATGTCAAAAATTCACCAGATAAAAGTTAACTTATTTCAGTCTCTTCAGTCTGAAGATTTTCATTTTCGGCGCTTCTAGCATTTACCTTAACTTAAGGCTGATCTGCTTCCTTCTCCTGCCTTTTACTCAAAGACATGGAGAGGGCTTCAACACTTTTGATGTGAATACGTCTTTTAATTTTGGTGCCGGTTATCTTGCATGTTCAAAGACTTGAGTGTCACGTAATCGATGCTAATTCCAAATATCCAAATTTTCTAAACAACTCTTTGCTGCCGAACCTGCCAAACACGGCGTAGTAGGGGAAATAGGTTTTATTTACAAATGAGTTTAAACAAATGAGATAATATGAGCTCACGTGGAGAAACAACATTTTACAGGCAGATAAGGATACACAGTAGCATTCAGCATAATCACTTGTATTGCCCAAGCACTTGTTATAACGGTATCGAGGCATCGACGAACCAGCACCAGTTCCTCAAGCCACATTGAAAAAGTACCGGATATCTTTTACACTTGGAATAACATTCAAGATTAGAAGATTTAAAATAGTTCTTCAATTTGATATTTGATAAATATACCTTCCAATATATTTCTTCTTCTTGAGAGAAGAAAGCACATTCCATACACTGACTCCGATATCTGAAAATATGTCTTACACACAGTGCACATAGCATCCTAAAAGGTGAACGACGGAGATAGTCGCAATCTACGGTAAATGTAGGCTGGACAATCCATTTGCGTTCAATATAGATCTGGGATTGATTTATAACACGCTGAAATTCCATTCTAAAATCACTTCACACATGTTGTGTGACGTCGGAATGTGCCAATCCATGATGATGGATTGTATCCTTGACATCCTACAGAAACTACACACGTATGAATGTGATGGAGTATGCTGCTTGTTGGAATGATATCGTGGATGATAATGATTGATGTTTTTAAAAGTGTGTAACTGGCATCATTTACTCTCGCTATCCTGATGAGTAGCATGCCCTTGTGGTGCCATAGATCCATCGTCATAATTTCTTCCTAGATGGAGCTGGTTAGACTTTGTTATGAGGTGAGCACGAGGGGTGTTTCCATGATATGGCTGCTTGCTTCGTCACCGGTGTCTCATGATACACTCACGTTACAATTAGCCAAACCAGGACCACTTGCACGTTACCATGCACACAGCCAAATTTCAACCCATATTGTGAGGGTCGAACGCCACATATGCACCATACCCTCCATCAACTGCAACAGTGTAATTTGGATAACTGGAATTGATAGGAATCCAAAAGAATGTCAACTGCCTATGCAATTGTAGAAACACGAGGGAACCGAAGCCACAAAGGCGAAATGGAGCGTGGAGTAATATCTTTATAGAGATGCAATAGGATCTTTGAGGTATCAAAGTACCCCCCAACCTGACTAGTATATCAACTGGCGGGAAGAGCGACATTCATAGAAGATCTGATATTAACACACAACCTGACCCCAAATTCCTAGAAGAACGGGCACAGAAAGCCGCAGAAATCGACCCCGCCTTCTACCGCACACAAACCATGAAAGAGGAGGAATGGAAACCAGCCGATTACGAACTCTGCCACCTATACAGTAAGAAAGGTTTCCAATTCACTGAGTGAATGTGTTTGTGAACTCTGCAACCTGTTGAGGAATAGTTGCTTTAATTCGCTGTTACATTGTAACTCAATCAGTTCTGGCTGCAACTCTGATTTTACTGTTTCACAGTCAACATTAAATGGCATGCTGAAAACGTTCGAGTCCTGTTCAATATCTTTGAATTAATAAAATCTTCATTCAAATTGGTCGTGGAGATTTTTCGCACAAAAAGATATCACACAAATCGCATAAACACAATGAGATTGATATAGTTTTTCATTTCTAGGTACACAGAACTGGAAATATGACCTATGTGTAATTGTAGGTAGTAAAATTCGAAACCAAAACCTCCGTGGCATAGGCGTCAGCACGCCGGCCTCTCACCGCTGGGTCCGTGGTTCAAATCCCGGTCACTCCATGTGAGATCTGTGCTGGACAAAACGCAGGCAGACAGGTTTTTCTCAGGGCACTCCGGTTTTCCCTGTCAAAATTTCATTCCAGCAACACTCTCCACTCTCATTTCATTTCATCTGTCATTCATTTAATCATTGCCCCAGAGGAGTGCGTCAGGCCTCGGCAGCCGGCACAGTCCATATCCTCGCCGCTAGATGGGGGCTTCATTCATTCCATTCCTGACCCGATCGGAGACTGGAAGCAGGCTGTGGATTTTCATTTCATAATTCGAAACCATGTCGCGGACCGTATTACACTAGCTCAAGGGCCGCACTTGGTCCGCGGGCCGTACTTTGCCCATGACAGGTCTAGATTATGTTTGTACACATTGTGTTTAATTCCATAAATAGTAGGAGTAAGATCGCCATCAAATAATGCAAATATTAACATAGGAGATAGTACTATCACAATCTCGAGAAATGGCCCGTGAAGCCCATGCTGTTCTCGTAATAAATTAGTATACTATGGAACGAGCTTATATTGGCAAGTATTAAGACACGAGTATGTTAATAAAACGAGCAAAGCGATTGTCTTAATTACCATTATAGGCGAGTTGCATACGACTGTTTATGATTATGTTCGACGATAATTATAACCTTATTTTATTTTATGTTCGAACAGAAATATTCATAAATATCTGTCGGGTTTCAGTCACTTGAGTTGAGTGAACAGAGTGCACGCGCTGGGGTTGCTGTCAGTACACAGCAAATGCGTGGGTCAGAGAACTTGGAAAGCAGAGTCCATATTCTTTACTGGCAATGCCATATGTTTACAGCCTGCATGATTTCTAGTGCCGATCAGTGCCAGCATTCACTAAAATTGTCGCCGAAGTCGTACGATAGCAATGCCTTATGTATAAATTGGAGTTGGAGATATTAAGGTACAGTGCTATTTCTTTTCCCATATTCCCCAGTTTCATTATGCGAACATATGGGACGGTGCAATTTCCATGTCGTAATTTATATACAGGATCTTTCACTCAAAGTGGGGCTGGCAGCCCGGCGCGTAGAGGATCGGACGAGCACATGGCAACTCGCTGAGCTTGGGGTCGAGAGAGCCCGTGCGAATCGCATGTAAATAACAAGTACACAAAAGAACACATAATCAAAGTAAAATAATTACTCACCTTGTAACAGCAGATGTTGAAAATGTCCTCCACCTGCATCTACACATTTCTGGCATCGTCTAAGGAAGTTTTCATTTACACGCTTTAGTTCATCTACCGAGATAGTCTCAATTTCTC
This sequence comes from Meconema thalassinum, assembly GCA_946902985.2. Classification (NCBI taxonomy): domain Eukaryota; kingdom Metazoa; phylum Arthropoda; class Insecta; order Orthoptera; family Tettigoniidae; genus Meconema; species Meconema thalassinum. Next base: position 342,759,510 of record OX336392.1, read on the forward strand.
TCATGATATTTTGTTTGAGTTCATCTAGAGTTTGAGGGTTTGTTGCATAAACCTTATTTTTCAATTTTCCCCATAAATGAAAATCGCAAACCGTAAGATCTGGGGATTTTGCGGACCACAATGGTTTACTAATTACCCTGTTGTCGAAAATTTCCTCAATTAAACTTAATGACTCGTTAGCCGTATGCGCAGTTGCAGAGACCTGCTGGAAATATCCAGATTGGCATTCAGTGTCCATCAACTGTTCAAAATATGGTACGAGATTGTCATCCCTATATCTCTGCCCTGTGATTGTGGTTTCAAAAAATATAGGCCCTATTATCATGTTTGCAGTTACTGCCGCCCACACTCCCATTTTCACATCATGTAGGGGTGTTTGATGTATGAAATTATCAGGTTCTTTTGAAGATCAGTATGTGTTATTCGGACTTGAAACATGTCCACTTAAATGGAACCATACTTCATCAGAGAATATTATTAATTTCGGAACAAATACCCCGTCATCAACACCCCCTTTAAAACCAGTTACAAAAATTTACCCTGCTCTCGTTATCACGTGAAAGCAACTCTTGAACAACAGTAATCCTGTATGGTTTCAATTTTAACATTTTTGTAGCTCGCCATGCGGAGGTAATCGAAATTTATGTTTGCTGCGAAAGTTTTTTGAGCGATTTTGGAGGAGTATGTTGTAATTTTTCCCCTACCACGCCTAATTTCTCCTCAGTAAGCACACGCTTTTTTATTCTTCATTTTCCAACGAGAATCGAACCTGTACTTCTAAATTTGTTCACAAGTCTTCTTACTGTTTTTCTACCTGGAATGGTCGCACCTGGGAATTTTCCTATATACCGCCTTCTACCTTCTCTACAGGAATTTGTCAATAGATATCTCTGTCATACCTGAAAATCTTTTGTGCTAATGTGTACGCAGGTTGAGGCATTATTGAAACAATAGCCTTTAACACTGAGCAATAACACGTTATAAATTTTGGAACACAATAACAATTACACAATAACCACTAAAACGTACACACGTTATAAACTTATAACACTTATAACTTAAAATTGGCTATAAACAAAATAACAAAGTCAACTTTACTTGGCAAATACTGCGTCACAACTGTCCCAGCACCGCGAAGTCCCGTGCTGCTCCGCAGCATTAATTTCATCAATCCAACAGCACTTCTTTCCTTATATTATAACATTTGCTGTCACAGCAGCACGTTGCGATATGCTCGTCTGACCTTTAGCTCCACGTTCTACCTGGAGCGCTTTGAGTGAAAGACCCTGTAGAAGGGAGGTGTGTTGTAATCTTCTGGAAGTAGATTCATACATTTCTTGCATAATTCGTAGTATTTTCTTGTTACCGTAAAGGTTCGTGCTGATTTTGTCTTTGTGTTTGGGATTGCAACTACAATGGTTGATCGGATATCCTTTACATTGTCAACTGTCAAATCATGTAATTCATGTCCGACATGTTGGATTTTGAGTGCGTTGAGTGCATGTGCGAAGCTATCCTTACCAAATTGGTCTAAAAACTGTTTCATAATGAAAATCTTGAGCTCTGATTGTTGAAGAAACTGTATCATAATGAAAACTTGTACTATAACGAGCCGCATTGTAGTACAGTTTTCTGTCATATAATATTTACATTTATCCTATTTATATTTATCTTAATGAACTATCATTAGAGACAGCTATGACATAATTCAGGGTAAAAATCAGCCCAATAATAACCTACGGTCTGAACATTATATGGGATAATCTCACGAAAAATAACATGAAGTGCATAAAAAGAGTCAAGGCAACTTTCCGGAAAAAAGTCCTGTGTACCTCAAAGCATATCCCATCGTGACTGTGCTCTGAAATGTCACGAGAGACCTTCTATGTCGAAGATTTAAGGTGTCAACTATTGCTCCCATCTACCACCCAGTACGAGGACCTTCTAAAAGAGCTCAAAACGAAGAGGATGCAAATATGGAGTGACTTTTATTTAACAGCCTTAGTGATGTCCGATGAGTGGAGGGGTCCATGTTATGACCTGAGACATACAATCACTCGTTTCGCAATACATGGATTCCATTTCAAGCTCTGCAAAATGGAAGGGTATCTATCATGAGCCCAGTATAGAATGCATTTGCAAATTGTGTGAAAATGCCTATGAAAGGTATCATGCCATGACATGCAGACAAAAAGTTGAGTCACTGACTACCTTTTGTTGTCAATGAGAATTGAATGTAATCTTGGATATTTTGGGTTCTTCTTCAAGTAAGATTATTTTTATATTGCCTCATGGCTATTGGCTGCAATAAATACCTTATTTAATATTTACAATTCGCATAGTCGAACATAAACAATTAAATAAAATTAAATGTTGTGTGGGTAAGATATATAATGAGCAGACAGACTGTTCGTAGGATGTCTCGAGTATAATAAAAATTAGACTGTTATGTTCAAAGAGCAACACATGTTAGTATATAAATACTTGTTCCTGAGCTGAATAGTGCCGCACTGATGATTTCACTCAATTATGCTCAATAAAAAGTTAAATTATAGTCATGTTCAATTTATTATCCCCCCAGGGGCTCACAACTTCTTGGACGTGGGTTGGCATCCACGGGATCCCAGCAGAGTCCGGCATTGCTTCCACTTACTTGTGCCGGGCTCCTCACTATCATTTCTCCTGTCAAACTTCTTTGGTCAACCCTTGTCTCGTCATTCCTGATACCCTCATCCTTCGAGGGGTCAGACCTATTCGTTTCCTTTTCATGGTATCTCCTGCCTTCTGCTCAATGCCCTCAACTCTTTCCTTTTCCTATCTGCCATTTATGGCTCTCCTTCATTTCAAGTCCCTCAATTCTCATTCTTCTCCTATCCTTTATTCCCCAATTTCCTTTTATTTTAGCCTATTTTCATATGAATAGATAGGCTAAAGTAATCACCTTATTCCCTGAGTGTGTCTCTCTCTCTCTCCTTCTCTCTCCCTCTCTCTCGTCGTCGTCCCCCACTCCTAATAAAATCTAAACGGCTCGAGCCATTTCAATAAAACTCATTAAGGGCATAGTTCTATTTTGTCCGACACCGACCGTGCCCTTCGAATTTAAATACGTATCACCAATCCAACATGGTGGTCGCGTGAAATATTTCACCGGCATTCCATATCTCCGAAACTATTACAGATATCACACTGAAATTTCGTACGCTGATAGAGGATACTACTATAAGTTCAACATGTTAAGTACAAAACCAACATGGCGGCCAGGCAAATATAAATATTTAAATGGCATTTTCTCGAGATTAAATCAACCGAGTGCAAAGAAACATAACACCCTACATTGTCTATACGAGACTTAATCAACTGGCATCTAATTCAATTCAATTATTCTCATCAAAACAAGATGGCGGCTGCGCGAAATTTTAAAATTAAGTTTTCAATTTTTGTTTCCTTTCATACAATAGTAGTGAACATTTGAATAGTGAACCTACGCAATAATCTTCATCTAATGGTACATAACTCGATGGCCTACAAATACTGTAGAACAAACCAACATGGTGATCATCCAAAATATTTAGACGGTTCTCAATATCTGCGGTCTATTTCATCAATTAAAAAGAAATTTTGTATGTTGATGCTGGCTATTAACGCAAATTCACCTGTCGGACTTTCAATAACCTAATGACTAAGTCCAACATGGCGACGATGCGAAATTTAAATATTTATATGGATTATTCTCGCGACTTAATTATCCAAGCGCAGTGAAACTTAGCACGGTAAATCTTCATACAAGGCTTAATACATTGGCTTCTAATTTACTTCATTTTCTAGGAGAACTTAAAAATGGTGGCTGTGCATAGTTTTAAAATCACGTTTTTAGCCTATTTTCAATTTTGAAAAAATAGGCTTATGAGATCACCTTTTGTCCGTGTGTGCGTGCGTGTGCGTGTGTGTGTGTGTGTGTGTGTGTGTGAGATGTGTGTGTGTGTCCCCCTCTAATAAAATCTAAACGGCTGGAGCGATTTCAATAAAACTCGGTAAGTTCATAGCACTATTCCCGGCGACCCCGACCGTGCCCTTCAAATTTTGTTACGTCTCACCAATCCAACATGGCGGCTGTGCGAAATATTTCACCACTATTCAATATCTCCGAAACTATTCCCGATATCACCCTGGAATTTATTACGGTAATAAAGAGAACTACTAGAAGTTCACCTATGTGACCTCTGAAAATCTGGTAACTACAAAACCAACATGGTGACCACGCGAATTTGCGACTATAAAATAGACGTTTCTCGCGATTTAACCAACCAAACACAATACAACTTGGTACAGTGTATGTTTATACACATTGTAATGCACCGACATCTAACTTGGTTCAATTGTTTACATAACCACACGATGGCGGATGTGCGAAATATATCACCGGCATTCTATATCTCTGAAACTATTAGCGTTATCACCCTGAAATTTTGTACGGAGATAAAGGGCACTACTGGAAGTTCATCTATAAGACTTTCAAAAACCGGTTAACTACAAAACGAACATGGCGGCCAAGCGAATTTGAAAATTTTAAATAGACCTTTCTCGCGATTTAATGTTCCAAACGCAATGAAATATGGTATAGGAAATGTGTATACACATTTTAATGCACTGGTATCTAATTTAGTTCAATTGTTTACATAACCTCAAGATGGTGGCTGTGGGAATTTCGAAAATTAAATTTTTATTTCTTGTTTCGTAATCATGTGATCGAAGTGAAAGTTTGAATAATAAACCTACGCAATAATTTTCCTTTAATGGTACATGACTCTATGGCCTATACATTTAACAATTCAATATGGTGACCATCCGAAATATTTATATGGATCTCAATATCTACGAATTTATTAAAGCAATCAAACTGACTTTTTTAATGTTCATTGGAGCTATGAACTTAAGTTCACCTATAGGACTTTAAATAACCTGGTGATCACAAATCCAACATGGCGGCGACGCGAAGTATAAATATTCACATGAACGTTTCTCGCAATTTAACCATCCGAGTGCAGTGAAACTTGGTACAGTAAATCCTTATACGAATGTTAATCCACTGGCATCTAATTTATTTCAATTGTTTCCATAACCACAAGATGGCAGCTGTGCGAAATTTTAAATCTCTTTTTTACTTCTTGTGTCCTAATCATGCGATTGAAGTTTGAATGCTACACGTACACAATAATCTTCATGTAACATCACATACCTTTAGGACCTACATATATGAAATCCAACATGGCGACCATCCGAAATATTTAGTCGGTTCTCAATATCTACGAATCTATTACAGCAATCAAACTGAAATGTTGTATGTTGATAGTGGCAGTTAACATAAGTAGGTTATAGGAAAATAGGCTGTATAGTTCTTCACGGAACTACTTGTTATTTATCGTATCATAAACAAGCAATAGAAATGTAAGTTGACATAATGAGCCATGATTACAATACTCATCAGCAGGCATATCATTCTATAGCATTTATATAAATCAATCCAACATGGCGCCCATACGATAGTCTACATTTCACCGGTTCTCAATATCTCCGAACCTATTTAAACAACCAAACTGACATTTTGTATGGTGTTAGAGGACTGTAAAGTAAGGACAAATATGTGACTTTCCAAATCGTGAGAAACACAAAAACATCATGGCAGCCAAGTTATTTTCAAATATTTAACATAAATCATCATAAATCATGAATTCTTAACACTGTGCCATTCTACTTAGCCAACCTTGTATTATATTCTATATTATTTGTACTATACTGTTTTAATTTCACACCTAGTTATTTTAATTAGTTTTATTTAGTTACTGTTTAGTTTAAGTTAGTATAAGTTATAAGATAACATACTGTGTAATTTTTATGCCTCTGTAATTAAATAAAAACGTAAATAACGTTTCCGGCGATCTAATCATCCAAGGGCAATGAAACTTGGTGCATCGAATCTTAATACAGAGTTTAGTGTAGAGATATCTAATGATGTTGAATTGTTTTCAAAAATTCAAGATGCATCTATTTGAAATTTTAAAACCTTTTTATTTCATTTATTGTATCTTATTCAGGTGATTGAAGATATGAAAACAATCATTATCTAATGGCACTAAATTCTGTAGCTTACTTTCCGTAAATCATAGAAGCCATACTTTTTTACTTTTCTAAAAAAAAAACGTGGTTCGTTACAGAAAGATGCCAATTCACGGGAAGATTCTTAGGCTAAACACCGATATTGAAAGCTATATATTCTATCACATAACTTCTCATTGTAATGGAGTTGGTGAACCAAAAGACATGTATTATGTCACATGGAAAGTCCTTGTAATTGGCAGCAGAGTTTTAATGGAGAAGACCAATTGGATATATGATGATATATGAATCGCAGCCAATGCCCATTAGCTCGGCCAACGAGTTCAATTTGAAGTAGTTCCAACTTTGGCTACCAGATGCTACTGTCATTAACACTACCGTCGAACGTTGGAATTTATAAAGCGTTTCTTACTAGCCAAATATAACCTACAAATATTTCTACCGCCACCAATTGTAGTGGTAGGTTCTTTTACTTGCCATAACTGTATGACATGGTCCCCCCAGATTTACTTCCCCTCCGAAGGAAGGCATTATGAAGGATATTAACACTCTTAATATATAATGGATAGGCCCTATATAAAAATAGGCTATTTAGTTTTTCATGGAGCTACTTGTTTAATTTCTTCTTCTAGTACTTAAGAGTGTAGTTAGTAGTTGCAGTAGTTGTTTATATTTCATCATCATTTCACTATCTTCCAAGCCATTAAGGGCTGATAACCTAGATGCTAGGCCCCTTAAATCAACAATTATCATCATCAAATAGCATGTGACTTAATTATCCAAGCGCAGTGAAACTTAGTTAAAAGGAGTTAAAAGGAACGGGTCATGAAGCACTTTCCGCAACCTTTCCCCCCACCCCTGTTAAACTAATAGGGTGGGGTTAGTGACTTTAATTAACCACTGTCGTCATTGAATCTATGGGTAAAATTGAACAAAAATCCCTCTAGGCACGCCGGAAGGCGGAGGTAGATTTCACCGGGTAGGCGAAAATAGGCAAAATACGGTGGTTTTCGAACAAGTATCAGACCTCATTTTATACCTCTCATTATGAGAAAGTATATTACAATTGGAGCTTAAGAAAATTTGTTTTTCGTCTTTTTATGCATATTTTCAACATTTTAGCGTCTTATAGAGATGGTAGCCTTTTCTTCACTTGGGGTCTATTTTCATACTGGTGGTCACTCTGTCCTTATGCAAGGTTTCGACACTGATGTGTAACTATCTAACGGTCTGTTACTTCTTCGGGCCGGTAACCTAGATGTTAGGCCCCTTTAAAAAACAATATTATCATCATCATCATTTGTTACTTCTTCACGCAAAATTTTATCTCCCGCAGAGATGTTGATTGGTTCCTCAGTTTAGGGGCTGCAACAACGCGGTCATGTAGCCCCGTGTACTTTGGGTGTGTGCAGAATCTGTCTGATAACCGGTGTTAATTGTGATGGCTGTATTAGTCTGTAATTCAGCCAAGGACTGCAAACGATCAATTTCAAATACTAGTTCTTACATTTGCTACCAAATGCTACAGTGAACGACACCTAGCAGTGAACTTGGCTACTATATGCCACCGCAAACAGCACCTGGCAACGAACGTTGGAACTTAGTGCATTAATCAAATCTAACCTTCAAATTTGGTTCACATAGTTGTAGTTAGTGGAAGGTTCTTTTACATGCCACAAATTTATTATATGGGCCCGACGCTTTACTTCCCCTACGAAAGAAGGCATACTGAGGGATTTTTAACGCTCTTAAAAATCGGCCGAGTTTGAACCCGCGATCTTGGGCATAGAAGTTCAGCATGCTACCAACTACGCCACCGAAGCCGCTTCCCACAGGGTTGGTTGGTTGGTTGGTTCCTCAGTTTAGGGGCTGCGACAACGCGGTCATGTAGCCCCGTGTACTTTGGGTGTGTGTAGAATCTGTCTGATAACCGGTGTTAATTGTGATAGCTGTATTAATGTGAGTATCTGTTTTAATTCAAGTAAGGACTGCAGACAATAATTTCAAGTAGATCCTACTTTTGCTTCCATATGATACCGTCCACGACACCTAGCTTGTGGACTTGTCTACTAGATGGCATCGCACTCAGCACCTGGCGGCGAACGTTGGAACTAATAGCGCGCTATCAAACTAACCTACCTATTTTAGCTTCCACAAGTCTAGTTAGTGGAATGTTCTTTTTTCATGCCATAAATCTATGACATGGACCGCCGGGTTTACTTCCCCTCCGAAGGAAGGCATAATGACGTATTTTTAACGCTCTCAAAAATCCGACGACTTCGGCCGGGTTTGAACACGCGATCTTGGGTATACAAGCTCAGCATGCTATCAACTACGCCACCGAAGCCACTTTCCACAGGGACAGGTGGGAAAATGAATGTGATCTCGTGCAGTGGCGTTGTCATGGCAACCTCTGATGTTTCTTGGCATTTTCTTATAATTCCGTCAGCGGCTTCGGTGGCGTAGTTGGTAGTTGCTGAGCTTCTATGCCCAAGATCGCGGGTTCAAATCCGGCCGAAGTCGTCGGATTTTTAAGAGCGTAAAAAATCCCTCAGTATGCCTTCCTTCGGAGGGGAAGTAAAGCCGGCGGTCCCATGTCATAGATTTATGGCATGTTAAAGAACCTTCCACTAATTACACCTGTGTGAACCTAAAATTGTATCGGTTAAGAATGTAAACAACGCTCTTAGGTTCCTACGTTCGTTGCCAAGAGCCGACTGCGGTGACGTCTGGTAGCTAAATTCTGAACTAGGAGTCGTTGACTGTGGCGTTTGGTGGCAAAAGTAAGAACTACTTGAAAATTGATCGTCTGCATTAAAACTTGAATTAAAACAGATACACACTAATACAGTCATCGCAATTAACACCGGTTATCAGACAATTTCTACACACAACCAAAGTACATGGGGCTACATGACCGCGTTGTCGCAGCCCCTAAACTTAAGAACCAACCAACCAACCATAATTCCGTCCCGTGGCTCATGATCGTATGATTAACGGTCACGTAAAACTGAAAGCTCCCTTCCTTCTTATAATTCCGAAATAATTTTGCTCATCCCACTGCGTAACGGTGGGTCATATCAAAAATTATTTCAGACAATAGTTTTAGCTAATAATTAGAGGGGTATTGACCATTTTAAACGGTTTTGATATTCTGCCTATTAAGAGAGATATGATTTTTGTTTCTTTTAAGAACCACTTTTTCCCACCCCTTTGAAAAACATTTCAAACATACATATTTGGCCCTTATCCGACACATAGTAAGAACCACTTTTTCACACCCCTTTGATCAATGGTTGGAGCTATCAAAAACATTTCAAACATACATATTTGGCCCTTATCCGACACATAGTAAGAACCACTTTTTCCACCCCTTTGATCAATGATTGGAGCTAACAAAAACATTTCAAGCATACATATTTGGCCCTTATCCGACACATAGTAAGAACCACTTTTTCCCACCCCTTTGATCAATGGTTGGAGCTATCAAAAACCTTTCAAACAAACATGTTTGGCCCTTATCCGACACATAGTAAGAACCACTTTTTCCCACCCCTTTGATCAATGGTTGGAGCTATCAAAAATCTTTCAAACATACATGTTTGGCCCTTATCCGACACATAGTATGAACTTTGAATGGATTCGATATTTCACATTTAAGAGAGTTATAGCGATATTTTACTTCTTCGGCAAAAGGCCCCAATTTTTACCCCCTGGGTCCGATTTTGCCCATTAACGAACTCGACCGAGATTTTAGAGGGATATATATTATGTAAAATATTTAAAGTGATTGGTACAAAATTGCGGTAGTTATCGTGTCCACAAGAAAGTGATATACCTATATGTCTCAGAATGAAAGTTTGTCTGTTGTTTTTTTTTATTTCTACGGAAATTTGCGTTATTTACGCGTTTCAGACTGTTTTATGACGGATGCGCGCGAAAATAATTTTTTTGTCTGTCTGTATGTCTGTCTGTTTGTCTGTCTGTCTGACTGTGGACAAAGTTGTTCCCTTATAACTCGAGAACGGCTGGGTGGATCAACGTAAAATTTGGTACAGATATCCTTAAGAGGCATGACACTAATCATTGATGTAACTCTTCTCTGTACCTCTCATAAAAGGGGGCCTACCCCCTTAAAATACTTGCTGAAATAGGCGTAGACGGGCGAGACAAAGCTCATTTTCAGCCCCTCAATGTGAGAAATGAAACTCCCGAATACCACATTTTAAGGCCCTAAAACCAATAGTTTTTGAGATATTTCCAGAAAACTAATTTCATTTAATACAATAACGAAAGAATGCAAGCCGGTTACTATGGCAACGGAATCTCACAGGTCCATCTATTGCTGTAAGACGCAATACAATTCCATTTATTACATTACTGAAATAGTTTGGTTGGTTCCTTAGTTTAGGGGCTGCGACAACGCGGTCATGTAGCCCCGTGTACTTTGGGTGTGTGTAGAATTTGTCTGATAACCGGTGTTAATTGTGATGACTGTATTAGTGTGTGTATCTGTTTTTTTTAAATTCAAGTAGGGACTGCAACTTTGAATTTTCAAATAGTTCCTACTTTTGCCGCCAAACGCCACCGTCAACGACTACTAGGCCTAGTTCAGAACTAGCTACTAGACGCCACCGCAGTCGACTCTTGGCAACGAACGTAGCAACCTAAGAGCGTTGTTTACATTCTTAACTATCCAATTTAGTCTGAAATAGTTTACAAACAGCTATAAGGTTATAACGGAACCAAATTAAGCTGTAAAATTCATCAATGTCATATAATGCGCTTAAGGGGGTCAAGGGGTACTCTAGATTTTTTCACCCGATTTACACGTGCGGGTGTGGTATGGAAGGTCTATTATATCCCTATCCCTATATTGTCATATTATTATTATTATTATTATTATTATTATTATTATTATTATTATTATTATTATTACACTAAGGCCTACAACGACGAGACAAAGCTTATTTTCAGCCCCTTGGTGTCAGAAACAAAACTCGGTGCCCCTAAACAGCAGTAAAGGGTCCCCGAAAAGTACATTTTAAGGCTCTAAAACCAACAGTTTCTGAGATGAAAAAATCCACAGCCTGCTTCCAGTCTCCGACCGGGTCAGGTATGGAATGAATGAAGCCCCCATCTAGGGGCGAGGATATGGACTGTGCCGGCTGCCGAGGCCTGACGCACTCCTCTGGAGCAATTATTAAATGAATGGCAGATGAAATGAAATGATAGTGGAGAGTGTTGCTGGAATTAAATTGTGACAGGGAAAACCGAAGTACCCGGAGAAAAACCTGTCTGCCTCCGTTTTGTCCGGCACAAATCTCACATGGAGTGACCGGGATTTGAACCACGGACCCAGCGGTGAGAGGCCGGCGTGCTGCCGCCTAAGCCACGGAGGCTCAGTTTCTGAGATATTCCCAGAAAACTAATTCCATTTAATAAACTAATGAAGGAATGCAAGCCAGTAACCATGACAACAATATCTGAAAAGGTGACATCCAACTTTCCATCTATTTCTGCAAGAAGTAAAGCCACTCCATTTATTAAATTTCTGTGAATGTTCGCAAATGGCTATAAGGTTATTACGGAATCAACTAAAACTGTAAAATTCACCAATGCGCTTAAGGGGGCCAAGGGGTACCCTAGATTATTAGCCTATTTTCAATTTTGAAAAAATAGGCTTATGAGATCACCTTTTGTCCGTGTGTGTGTGCGTGTGTGTGTGATTCGTGTGTGTGTGTCCCCCTAATAAAATCTAAACGGTAGGAGCGAATTCAATGAAACTCGGAAAGTTCATAGCACTATTCTGGAAGACCTCGACCGTGCCCTTCAAATTTTGTTACGACTCACCAATCCAACATGGCGGCTGTGCGAAATATTTCACCAGCATTCAATATCTCCGAAACTATTACCGATATTACTCTGACATTTTCTATGGTGATAGAGGAAACTACTATAAGTTCACTTATGTGACATTTGAAAACCTGGTAACTATAAAACCAACATGGCGGCCAAGCGAATTTGCGACTTTTAAATAGACGTTCCTCGCGATTTGACCAACCAAACGCAATGAAACTTGGTACAGTATATGTTTATACACATTGTAATGCACCGACATATAACTTCGTTCAATTGTTTACATAATCACAAGATGGCGGATGTGCGAAATATTTCACCGCATTCTATATCTCTGAAACTATTAGCGGTATCTCCCTAAAATTTTGTACGGAGATAAAAGGCACTACTGGAAGTCCATCTATAAGACTTTCAAAAACCGGTTAACTACAAAACGAACATGGCGGCCAAGCGAATTTGAACATTTTAAATAGACCATTCTCGCGATTTAATGTTCCAAGCGCACTGAAACCTGGTACAGGAAATATTTATACACATTGTAATCCACTGGTATCTAATTTAGTTCAATTGTTTACATAACCTCAAGATGGCGGCAGTGCGAATTTTAAAATTAAGTTTTTATTTCTTGTGATGTAGTCATGCGATCGAAGTGAAAGTTTGATAATGAACCTACGCAATAATTTTCCTTTAATGGTACATGACTCTATGGCCTATACATTTAACAATCCAACATGGCGACCATCCGAAATATTTAGACGATACTGAATATCTACGAATCTATTTTAGCAATCAAACTGCATTTTTTAATATTCATAGGGGCTATGAACTTAAGTTCACCTATAGGACTTTAAATAACCTGGTGATCACAAATCCAACATGGCGGCGATGCGAATTTTAAATATTCACATGGTCGTTTCTCGCAATTTAACCATCCGCGTGCAGTGAAACTTGGTACAGTAAATCCTTATACGAATGTTAATCCATTGGCATCTAATTTATTTCAATTGTTTCCATAACCTCAAGATGGCAGCTGTGAAAATTTTTTAAATCTCCTTGTTACTTCTTGTGTCCTAATTATACGATTGAAGTTTGAATACTACACGTTCACAATAATCTGCATGTAACAGTACATAACTCTAGGACCTACATATATAAAATCCAACATGGCGACCATCCGAAATATTTAGTCGGTTCTCAATATCTACGAATCTATTACAGCAATCAAACTGAAATTGTGTATGTTGATAGTGGCAATTAACATAAGTAGGATATATGAAAATAGGATGTATAGTTCTTCACGGAACTACTTGTTTCACACGACTTAAATGTGCGATATGTCGTACAGAAGGTCTATTATATCTCCAAACAGAAACATTATTTTCAAAAATTCCTGAATTGAAATACGGTAGTTTAGTTTTTTTTCTTTTTCTTTTAGGAATTTGGTCCACTGGAGTCTAAAAAACCTGAATTTCCATGCACCACAAGCCTTTATAATTTATTAAAGGGGTCTTCCTCTGGATGCGCACCTGACACAACAGTGAGGGTCAGTTTTATGTGACGTGAATTGCATTTCGTCTACGAGGTTTTCAATTTTATTTTCACGTCAGGAAGTACACGTTAGGTAAATTAGTTTCAGAGCATATTTCAACTAATAATTTATCTTTGTCGAGAAATAGGTTCCAAGTCTCCAACCATTGCAACAGTAGCTCAATTGATTACGTCTGGTTATTAATACCGAAGACCGTTCGAAGAATGGGTACTTCTGCTAGTACAGTATATATAATACATACGGTGGTTTTGGGGTATAGGGGATGTGAAACGCGAAGATATGTCGAAATTTTCCGGAAGTCGAAACATGGTACCCATGGCAATAGTTAGCTTTTTAGTGAAATCCAGCTAAAAGGTCCTGAACTCCTAGAGAAAATATCATGTGACGTCGTTGAACATAAAGGTAAACAAATGGACGGGTCAGGAGGGACTATAGGTGTAGTCGGCACACTGAATGAAAGACTGTCGCTCCAGGATGATGGGACAAGACACCTTGATGTAACTGTGAGAGAGTTCATATTTATTATTATTGGCATTCACTCGCGAGCGAGTATGAATTTGTCTTCCTACTGCTTCTTCCTCAGATGACTGATCAGTTCAATCCGTGAGCTACACACTATACTAATAATAATAATTATAATAATAATAATAATTTCGTATGGCCTCGGTGCCGTGTGCAAGCTTTGTTATTTGACACCCAGAGGGTAGCTTGCATGTCCAATTTCGTTGTTTCTTGAAGCACAATGAAAGTCAAGGAGGTTAGATATCTAAGCTCCTTGAACACTGTAGCGCTTTCTAGTAGAGAAATGAGGAACTTTGTGTTGGCGGAAAACCCCGAGATTAATTTTGCCATTATGAACACGGCCTACTGAATTCAAATGGGTTCTTTGACATGCCAACATCGTATGACATACGTTTCGTAATTTTTGCCGTGTTTCAAAAATAACTTGCCACGGCCAGGAGCGAACCTGCAATCTTGGGGTTAGTAGACCGACACGTTAACCACTCACCCACCGTGGCAAGCTACAATATCTACTGCAGTGATGACACCCTGTATATTTAGCAGCCAGCTGGCAAATGACCATTCCGCCTCAAGTCACGCTGTTCTCTCCTCGTGCGCAGTTCTCTTCCAAAACAGCAATCCCTTCATGAATGGTGCTTCTCCATGTTGGACGATCCAGCGCGTGCATTTCCCATTTACCATCATTGATGTTACATTTCCTCAGGGTGGATTTGAGGCTATGTGTATAGTTCTTTCTGTGACCTCCATAGCACCGAACGCCCTCGCGAAATTCAGAGTATAGTACTTGTTCTAGAATGCGATGATTTGGCATGCGGATCACGTCAAAAGACGGGACTTCAGGTCCTTACCTCCTATAGATTAATGAATGGGTCAAAGATAACTGAAGGATTGGCTGAGTCACTTTTAACTCCTTATGGATTGAATGGGAATTCTGGTGAATGACCTGAAGAGAATTGACGTAAGACTATGAATAATATAAGGGGCGTTCAAGAAGTAACGATCCGGAAGCATAATTACAGAAACCAGTATTTGTATGTTAGAAGTATTGGCCCTGGCTGTTGAGGCACTTGTCCCACAGTGACACAAGGCGGTGAATGGCTGTCCCATAAAATTCCCTGGGCAGCGATGTGTACCAGTTCCGCACGTACAGCTGGACGTCGGCGTTCGAGGTGAATCGTTGGCCCCGCAGAGCCCTTTTCAGGGAACCAAACATAGCGTAATCACAGGGAGAGATGTCTGGACTGTATGGAGGGTTACTTTTTGAACGCACCTTATATATATGTATTATGTAATCCATTTCATTTCATATTACTAATGTTGACTATTAACGCTGAAGATGATATTGTTGTATCGAAACATGCACAGTACGTTTAAAACATTAATAAACATAATTTCATAGTATTGACAAGGTGGAGCACATAATACATTTATTAGTCAATACGGATAAAACTGTTATCAATCAAACATGGTTATCATACACGTATTTTATGAATAATATCTCTTTTAAAAGAAAACCATTTTTTATTCGTTCACTAATTATTCTTCTCCTTTATCGTCTTATTAATATTATTATTATTATTCATATCATCATCTTCTTCTTCTTCTACTTCTACTTCTGATACTGCTTCCTCTTCTCTCTGTTGGTCTTCATAATATTCTATAGATTGGACCATCTCGTCATCTCTTGTCAAGAACAGACTAGAAAAAGAACAACACATTACTAATGGTCTAGTTAACGTCAATTTAAGACAAAAATTCTTCCGCTCTTAACCTCTTACCGGAATTAAATGTGTGCGTGTGCGTGTGTGTCTCTCTCTCTCTCTCTGCAAGCCTGTGATTATTCAGTTCTCTTGTAGCTATTAGATTTAACAGAACCGTTTTCTTGGCGATGACCCCCAGGGGCTCACAACTGGTGGGCCGTGGGTTAACTTAGTCCAGCTTTACTTCCACTTACTTGTGCCGGACTCCTCTCTGTCATCTTTCCTGTCGACCTCCTTTCGTCAACTCTTGTTCTCTTCCGACACCAATAGTAATGGGGTATCCAATGCTTAGGGTTTATTTCATTTTCCTGCTTTAATTGGCCACTGTCTAATCTTTCCTGATACCCTCATCCTTCGAGAGTCAGTCTATTTCTTTCTTTCCCTGGTATCTCCTGCCTTCTTCACAAGGCCCTAAAGTAGGTACGATGTGTGTAGCCCCACCACTTATGGTGCACCCGGGATAATACTACACCCTCAAGGGCTCATGGCTGATGAGTTCGGGAATTGGTGCCCCTGAGGGATTCCTGAACTGGATTCGAAGTTTCTCCTATTTTCAGTGTATCTGTCGCAGACCCTCTCCTCTTTCCCTTTCCCATCTGCCTTTCATGGTTCCCCTTCCTTCCAACTTCCCCAATTCTCACTATTCGAGGGTTGAAGGCATTTCTGTTCCCCCTGTCCATTATCTAGCTTATTCTTTTCTTTTTCTTTCTTTGTATGTTTGTTTGTTTTCCATTTCTTCTTCTAGTACACTGTATAACAAAATAAACTGATGCACCGGGAGGGCGTTTTCCGATTGTAAGGAAATTACGTATGCAAAGACATTCGGACCGAACATGCAACTGATTAATGCTTCGTGTCCAATGAGTGAATAGCGGGACCTCCCGCGCATCCGAACTGCGCATCATCAGGTGTATATAATGCGCGATTCTGAAGCGTATGCTCAAATTAGCTGTTGCATTTGACTGCGATTTCTTAACGTCGGCTGTAAGAATGCCACGGCGAAGGATTCGTGCTCACTTCGAACAGATGTCAGAGTTTGAAAAAGGTCGTGCGATCGGATAGGAAGAAGCTGGTTGGTCGAATCGAGCTGTCGCTGGACATTTGGGTCGAAGTGATGCGGCGATCAGACGATGCTGGCAAGTGTGGGTCAGCAACGGCAGGCATCAGCGTCAGAACGGCAGTGGTCGACCGAGGGCCACAACAGCACGGGCAGACAGAGCGATTGTCAGAACAGCCGTCACAGCACCGGAGTCGTCGTTATCAACGATCCAGCGTGTGACCCGCACACATGTGTCCACCATGACCATCAACCAGACGACTGAGCGACAGGAAAATGCGCTCGCGCTGCCCGTTCCGCCGCTTACCACTCAAGCCTGTTCACCGTCAAGTCAGATTCGAGTGGTGCCACGCTCGAGCAACGTGGAAATGTGCTGACTGGGGACGTATAGTCTTTAGTGACGAGTCCGTTTCCAACGGTGGCCTGACGACAACCGCAGACGTGTTTGGAGACGTCCAGGCCAGTGTGGGGTTCCCGCATTGACTATCGCACACCACACAGCCCCACAAAAGGGGGTGATGGTCTGGGGTACCATCTCCTTTGATAGCCGGACCCCTCTGGTAGTCATTCCAGGCACACAGCGGTCTGTTGATGACATTCTACAGCTGGTTGTGTTACTGTTCCTTCAGCGACTTCCAGGCCTTACTTTCCAACAGGATAATGCCCGGCTGCACACGACACTGGACTGCCTTCAAGCTTGCCCTATCCTTCCTTGGCCAGCTTGGTCGGCAGATCTCTCTCCCATACCGCACATTTGGGACGTTATGGGAAGGCGATTGCGAACATCCCAGAATGTCGCCGATTTAGCCCAACAGTTGGGGACCATTTGGCACGAAATTCCGCAGGACAGCATCTGGGAACTTTATGAATCCATGCCACGTAGAGTGACACCTTGCATCCAGGCCAGGGGTGGACCAACACCTTATTGACGTCCTCACTTTGTAACGCTCTAACTCTGAAATAAAGCATTCGATTGTTCTGCACTTTTGATCGTTTGTTTTTCTATGTCTGTTCCTCACATCCACCGATTTTTATCGCCATCGGACAGTTCCTTCCTGGTGCGTCGTTTTTTCTTCTTTTTTTCTTTTTTTATACCGTATATGTAAGTCTGTAGTTAGTTTTGTAGTTTCAATTTCACTATCAATTTTCTAGCATTCTAACAATTAGAGGCCGATAATCTATGTGTTATGCCCCTTAAAACAATTATCATCATCAGCAGCAGCATCAACGTGGCGAAGGTATAAATGGAAGCGACATACAACAAAGTGTAGACTCGATTGGTTTAAAGTGTCCAGCTTCTTCTGAGCCAAAATGAAACTTAATGGTTCTATTGTTTAGTATGCTACTACAACATACCTAATTATTGGCTATAATAATCAAGTTTTCGTACAGTGCAGGTGTCTAACGAACCCTGAATATATTTGAAGTGATAGAAACCATTTTTCATTGTTGCTTAGTTCTATTTGTGAAAGCTTTCCAGTCGGACAAGACAAATAGTCCGGCGAGGGAACGCATCGAGGCTGAAGTAGAGATGGGACTATCGACTACTTTTAACCATCGACTGACTAGTCATTCATTGGAAGAAACTATCGACTAGATAGTCGACTACTTTCAGTCGAATGGTTACCTGAATTCGCATTGCTCCTAAGCGTGTTGTTCCATGTATTCGACTGAAAGTAGTCGCTTCTAGGCAGCGTACAAAGCACTGCAAGCCGTTACCGGCTGAGTTGAGCCGTACCAACAGATGAAAATCAAATTTCTCCTTAACCCACCTATTTTTGCAGACGTTAGTTTGGACTACTCGACGCTCGGCAACATGCAATTGGTCAAATTTATTTATTTATTTTTACTGTGCTTCGAAATGGTGGTTTACGTCGTGTAGAGTGCAGCCATTATTTGCAATGTTGCACATTTCGTTTAATGCAAAATGTGTGAGTAAATGTTCCCCGATAGCGGTATTGATTACCTGTATGTACTGTGGATAAGTGAAGTAATAGACCAATACTTAATTAACCTAAGAGTAAATTAAATCACTATTACTGAGAGGGAGTTCTTAAGTACCGGGAACAATTCCATAGCCAACATTGAAATAATCACACTTCATATTTTAATGTCAAAAAATAGTAAAAATGTAAAATATGTCCATAGAATCATAAACAAGTTAGGCTATGTGTTCTCTAATTTAATCCTCTCTGAAGTACTAAGAACGTAGAGCTGAAATACGACTTGGACAAGAAAATTACGGCCTACAGTAAATACACACGAAAATAGAACACTTTAGAACAGCAACGAGGGTGAACTTTCAGTGGAGATGTTGGCAACAATGTAAATACTAAGTTTTTTTAATGCGCGCGCTATCCATGTGCTGAAACAATTGACGACCTGAACGTAAAACTATCCGAGCGCGTTCTACATTTAAATGTAAAAACACAATTGGGATATGTCGTTTGCAAATGACTTGTTTATGTTACGGTGAGTAGTCGTTGAATTCATTCGACTGTTTTTTAAAAGCAGTCAAACAAGTCGATGGATTTAACATTTTTCAGTCGACTGCTGCGGTGCTGCCCATCTCCAAACAATTGACGACCAAAATCAATTTGTGCGTACGGTCAAGCTGTCCTCACAGTACCCGCTGCAATAGATGTAGAGATTCACCTCACCACTCTATCTTATGATGGATGTCAGTACATAAAATCAGCCATAAGGTAGCGGCAGTTTAACCACAGACAACGCTACAACTCTTCCATCCCTGCCCTCATGTCTTTGCCACTAACCCCTTCCCCCCTCCCACATAGCACGCCACTGCTCTGACACAGTTGTTAGGCCTGCTACAACAACTCTCAGCTATAACCCTGTAAACTACAGCTAAACCAAACCCAGAACCCCCTAATACACTTCATTTGCAGAGCAATAAAATCCATAAAACAACTCCGCAACAAGCTTCACAAAAACCTAAATTATAAACGAAAAGACTACTCCACAAACACCAAAATCAGTAAACCTCCCTCATTTCAGCCACACTACACCTTAAACAGACATAGAAGGCATAGTCATGACCCCTTCATGGAGTAGGATATTGTCTAAAGACGATCGTGTCTCCTTCAACTTTACTGAAGACTTCATTAAATTCTATTAAAAAAATCATAAACTCATTCCACAAATCTTAAAATCAGTATACATCCCTCATTTCAGTTACTCTATTCATTAAACAAACATAGAAGGCGTAGCCATGACCCCTTCATGGAGTAGGCTATTGTCTAAATCTGACCACGCATACTACACTACAACCTTACTCTAATTCAAAATTACGGCTAAATGATCCATCTGACTGGGAGGCAAAGGTATTTACCGGCTTGCCTGGGATGATGTGCCACAAAACCGGTATCTGGAGTTCAAACATAACCTAAATATTGAATGACAATATTGAATTGTCCAATTACTTGGACAATTGGATTTAGGCTATTTCATTGAAAGAATCAACGAACTGTATAAAACTATAGGCACCTACAGGTATACTTAACTTATTAATTAAAGCTCTACAATAAACATACAGCACAATGAATTGTAGCATGAAGTTATCCTGAAGAAGTCGTTTGATTAGAACGACTACTTAATTTCGAATGATTCCATTCGCTTGGAATTAGTCGTTTGCCAACGACTTGTTTCATTCGAATGATTTCCTACGATTGCTTTGGGATCAGTCGTTTACAACGACTACTTTTATTCGAATGATTCCATTCGCTTGGAAGTAGTCGTTTGCCAACGACTTGTTTCATTCGAATGATTTCCAACGATAGCTTTGGGATCAGTCGTTTGCAAACGACTTGTTTATGATACGGTGAGTAGTCGTTGAATTCATTCGACTGTTTTTAAAAGCAGTCGAATAAGTCGATTGTTTTAACTATCGACTAATTCGACTGTTTTCAGTCGACTGCTGCCCATCTCTAGGCTGGAGGCTACAAGGATCCGTTTCTAAAACCAGATACGTTGACATAACTTTATTAAATTTAGCGCAGTGTATCATTTGTGTATTCCTCACAGGAGATATTACAATTCAATCAGGCCGCTAGTTTCAAAAAAACTGTTGATTTCGGGCATTAATTACAAAATAGTGTAAACAACATCACTACTGAAGTTATTCACAACAACAATTCAATAGATCACAGGCTACATACTTTAACCACATTAATAATAATAATAATTATTATTATTATTATTGAAATTGTTTCCTACCTATGAGAGTGTTCGCCGTCCAACTTCCGCATCCCGCATCCCCCGTTTAAAACATTAACACCTTTCATCGATTTCGCCTATTGGAACGATCCCATAAGTTAGTCTAACGCCTACAGCTCTTGCACGCATTACAACAGGCTGGTCATATTGGTCGTGAGGGAGAAATTTTAGAAATTGTAGAGGAGCTTCGTCATGCTGACATTATTGTGCAATGATTCAACGTGCCAATACCCCTTCGCCTGTTAAAACGTCAATTGCTCACGAGTTCCCTTGATTTACTGGTTGCATCTACCGTCGACGTCATCACATCGGCAATCTTTGTCAAGTCGATCTGGTTGAAATTATTCCATATGCTAAAGCTAACAATCGTGTCAACTATCTTCTCACCGTCATCGACGTCTATTCCTAAATTGATTTCGTTGAAACTGTGCGAAATAAATCAGGTAGTCTGGTCACCACTGCACTCAAGAACATCATTTAACGGTCAAATTGACAACCTCATTTGCTCCAAATGTAACAAGGCAAAGAATTTGTCAACAAGGCGCTTTTCAGCTATCTCGAAACACTCGGTATCCACCACTATTCCACTTATAGTAATCTGAAAGCAAGTGTTGTGGAATGTTTCTACCGAACACTCAAGACAAACACATGGCAACAATTTACAACGAGAGGATCCTATCGCTGGCTTGAACTAGTGGAAACTTAATGTCCCGTTACATTGACACCAAACGTAGTGCCATCGGAATGAAACCCCATATTGTAACTAGCACTGTCTACGGTTGTATCGCATTCATCATGTCTTCACAACAGCTGATACACCACGGTATCGTTGATTTCTCATTATATACGCGTCAGCAAACATAATCTATCTTTGCTAAAGACTACACCCCAAACTGGAGCACGGAGATTATTCGCATTTGGAGGTGAAACTCACTAACCCGGTCACCTATTTACTCAATGATCTAAACAAACAGCCGATTGAAGGAGGATTCTACATTGAAGAACTGAAGAAAATGCGATATCCCAATATTATCTTGTTTAAGAAATGTACAAAAACTTGGCAATAAACGTTTTGTCAAATGGCTAGGTTTCAATATCACGTTTAATTCTTGGATTAATAAATCGGATCTTGTGCATTCCCCTTGTTTTATTTTATTACCACCGTTGTCGGGTTGGCCTAGTGGTCTAAGGCGTTTCATCATCATCATCATGTTTTTCAGTCAAGCGACTGGTCTGCCCCTACAATGAGTCTTCTCCACGTTGTTCGGTCTTGTGCTGTCCTTTTGACCATTTCATAATTTCGTAGGCCAGAGCTATGTAGGAAAGATCTCATGAAAGTGTTCCGTGGCCTCCCGCGAGGGCGTTTTCCAGGTATTTTGCCTTCTAGTATATCGATCATCAGGCCACCATGTCGTAACCTGTGGCCAAGCCAGGTGGATCTCCTTCTATATATCTGGCGGATCATTTGCCGTTTTTCCTTTATTCGATCCAGCACCGTTATGTTGGTCATTTTCTCTACCCAGCTGATCTTTTCCATTCGGCGCCAACACCACATCTCAAACGCTTCTAGTCGTTTAATGTCACCTCTATTCATTGACCAGGTCTCACTGCAGTACATTGCAACTGGCCATATGTAGGTCTTAACCAGTTGTTTTCTAAGGCTGAGGGACATCGAGCGTTGGCAAATTAGAGAATGCTTTTCACGGAATGCCTGCTTGGCCATGGCTATACGGCTCCTGATTTCAACTTCACATCGTAGGTCTTCTGTGAAGATCTGACCAAGGTATTTAAAACGATTGACCTGTTGTACTGGTTCTTTATTTATGGTAATATTTAGTTGGTGTTGATGCTTACTTATCACCAGAATCTTGGTCTTCTTAAAATTGATTTTCATTCCATATTCTGTAGCTGTATCATTTAAACATTGCAACATGTTTGTTAATGTATGCGGATTTACTGCAAGTAATGCCAGATCATCAGCAAATTTAATATTCTGGATAAGTCTTCCACCAACTTTCACTCCCATATTAGAACCTTTAAAAGCCCACTTAGTTATAGCTTCAGCGAAGGCATTGAACAGTCCAGGGGACAGCAAACACCCTTGTCGCACACCTTTGCGGATCTTAGCGGGTTCTGATACGTCATTTCCAAGCCGAACAACAGCAGTTTGATTTATATACAGATCAAATATTAATCTGATTAATCGATGGGGACAACCTATTTGATTCAGAAGAGGAAACAGCTTGTGCCAGCTGACTATATCAAATGCTTTTTCGAAGTCCACAAAGCACACGTAAAGGTATCTGTTTACACTTAACATCTTTTCTCCAAGACATCGCAAGGACCCGATAGCATCACGTGTAGACATATTCTTTCGAAAACCAAATTGAGAGTTGTCTAGATACTGTTCGATGTATATTTCCATCCTTTTCCTAAAAATCTGCAGAAGTATCTTTGATGCATGAGGGATGAGACTAATGGCCCGATAGTCACTACATTCAACTGGTACAGTCTTCTTTGGAATTGGAATGATGATGCTGGTGTAAAACTCCTGAGGCCATTTACCTTCTTCGAAAATTCTTGCTACCAATTTGAATATCCATTCAAGTGTACTATCCCCACTATTCTTGATTAGTTCGGCAGGAACATTGTCAATACCTGGTGTTTTACCCATGGATATTGATTTTAGAGCTTCATCGAACTCTGATCTAATAATTCTATCTTCTGCAATTGACCTGTCTTCCTCGCCACGTGTTGGCAAAAGGAATGGAATTGGTTCTGCGTATAGATCTTCAACATACATCCTCCAGTGTTCCTTCTTGTAATTCAGGTCTGATATAGGATTCCCATGTGTATCACGGAACTGTCTAGTGCGGAATCCTTTTTGTTTCTTAGTAGTTTCCCTGATCTTTTGGTAGGCTAAATCTGTTCTTCCTTGTTTTTGCAGAAATTCGATCTCTTCGCATTTTGACTGCCACCACTCCATTTTCTTCTCCCGGCAGAGTCGATCAATCTGGTTCTTTAGCATTCGGTAGTTATTTCTGCCTACTTCTGAAGAGTAGTTTTTAAATTTTCTTCTTTCATCCATCTTTAAGAGAATGTCCTGTGTGATCCATGGTTTGCGATTCACTCTTTCCACAAATCCCACATAGTCTTCAGCAGCCTTTTCGATGGAGAATTTGGCTATTGACCATAAATGATCAACAGTTTGTGAGTTGTTTGCATATGATGATATGTTGTCATCAGTGGCTACCTGATATTGCTTTTTAGTCCGCTCGCTTTTAAATGCTTCAAGATTCCACTTCTTTGTTGGTTTTCCCTGAATCCTGCGTTTAAATTTCAGTTCCGTACTCATTACTAGTAGAGAATGATCAGAACAGATGTCAGCGCCCGGATATGCTATGGATTTCTTTACTTGATTTTTGTATCTTTCCTTGACAAGAATATAGTCAATCTGGTAACGTTGATCATCACCTGGCTTTTTCCAAGTATATCTCCGCCTCTTTGGTGAGGTAAACCAAGTGTTACTTATAACGAACCTCACTTGTTCACAGAATTCGAGAAGACGTTGACCACGTGAATTTCTTCTACCAAGACCATACCCTCCTACTGCAAATCCTTCTTTTCCCTCACCAATCACTGCATTCCAGTCTCCCATTATAATAATGTTCTCGCTAGCCTTTGTCTTACGCAGTAATTCTTCCAGCTTCTCATACATTTCTTCAACCTCATCATCATCACTGCTGGACGTAGGCATATATACCTGCACCACAGCTAAATTTACGTGTGTTGCCAGAAAACGTGCTATGATAATTCTGTTTCCAATAGCTTCAACATCCAGTAGGGCTCTTGAAGAGTTAGCATTTAGTACCAAACCTACACCGCCTTGACCATTCTCACTTCCGGAGTGCAAGACTTTGTAG
Organism: Meconema thalassinum; assembly: GCA_946902985.2. NCBI lineage: Eukaryota > Metazoa > Arthropoda > Insecta > Orthoptera > Tettigoniidae > Meconema > Meconema thalassinum. The sequence goes on from OX336392.1 coordinate 342,784,527, forward strand.
TCTCCGCTTGTGAACTCTCCTTCTTCTCAACAACGTGTTTCAGCTAATCCTAAAATATCTAATTTTTGTCGGTCTATTTCTCTTTTCAAGTTCTCTAGTTTCCCAGCTTGTAACATAGTTCGAACATTCCATGTTCCAATTTTAAAATAGGGATTTCTCCGGATAACGACCTGAGAGGCCCCATTTCCTCTCCTGCCGGGCCCGACATCATTCCTTTGAGGTGTGATCCCGCAGTTGCCAACTTCACTAACATTTGTCTTTGGACTCATCATAGGTTTTCTTGGGATACACATAAAGGTCTTTAATGGAGTGGTTTCCCGTTGCCTTCTCCATTCTTATGCTGTTGACCAAATCCTGCTGGTTCATCCACCTTTAGGAGCGATTTCTCACTCCAAGGACAAAAGAGTGCCCTGACCCTATCTGCAATTTGCGAAAGAGGGGAGCCACTTATACCGGTGGCTGCTCGGTCCCCTTTTAGTCGCCTTTTACAACAGGCAGGGAATACCGTGGGTCTATTCTACAGCCCCAACCCACAGAGGTCGTTACACTACTTAACAGCAATTTATCGGTTTGTATCATGTAAACTTAACTGTCCTCGTCCGAGGCGTTTAACTGACCGAATATCTCACGTGGGAAGTGAGGGTTCGAATTCCTCATCTGACTCTTGTTACTATCTCCAACAGTATTCTCAAGGTTGAATGTAAAGACCGACAGTCATTCATTCAGTGTGCCGACTGTATTTCTCTCACATTCCTCGTTAATGAGCGGCTCGCCTTTGAGACCTAGCTGAGCGGATATAGCCTATTTACATTTCGAGACAGCGGGGAGCCAAGGCTTTCCCAAGTCAAGGCACAGTGTTGTCAACTTTCCTCCATAGCCACTGAAATCAAGCAGCGAAACTGTAGAGAACTGTGCACAACTGTGCAACACTGGAAACCTGACAAGCAAGCTGACAACCATAACCGGGGTCTGCACTCCATATGGAGTGATGGAGGAAGCATGGTTTTGGTCAGCAAGAACAATGGTTATTGGCGGAGCGTGCTGCTGCCTAACGTTTGAATCGCCGTCGTTAACAAGGAAAGTGAGAGAACTACAATATACCCCTACAGTTCCTCCTGACCTGTTCCTTTGTTTACCTTTATCTTAAACGACGTCACAGGTCATTTACTCTACGAGTTAATTATATTTTCTTTTGTTTACCTTGGAGCTGAATTTCACCTTTAGATTCAATGACGTTAGTGGTTAATTCAAGTCATTAACCCCACCATCTTGGGTTAACAGGGGATCCCGGGAAGACACCTATAGTCCTTCATGATCTGTTCCTCAGTTAAATTCAACGACGTCACAAGTTATTTACTCTGGGAGTTAACGATCTATTTGTTTACCTCTGAGTTCAATGGATTCATTTTGTTTACCTTTGAGTTCAATGACGTCGCAGTTCATCTACCCTAGGGGTAGGTCACTACCTCCGCATCCCAACCCCCTAGCACCTACAGTCCTTCATTCAGGCTTCTGAGGCGTTCCATTGCTTGCCCTTATGTTCAATGAGATTATAGGTTGTTTACCTTAGAGGACCGGGTGAGTTAGCCACGGTCGATACGGCGTGGCTGCAGGCAGTCGCTCACATCCGGGACGCGAGGAGGTTCGAATCCCCACACCGGCAACTTGAAGATGGTCTTCTGTGGTTTCCCATCTTCCTTCCCGGCAAATGCCGGGGTTGGTCCCTAACTATAGGCCACAGCTGCTACCTTCCAATTCCTCGTCCTTACATTCACACTTTCCTCCCAAGACAATACTCCACACGTGACGATACTTGAAGCTCACGCCATGGGTGTCCACATAGAAGCAGCTACAAACTCTGGCGAACCGAATATGTCCTTGGACACTCCCGGCCCTAAAAGCAATACGCTTAAAAAAAAATAGAGGGCAATGACCCTTGACCACCACCGCAACCACGCCATAAATTTACATAAAAAACGGTAACTGGCTGATTATTCCCTAAGTGTCACTACCGTTTCAATTGTAGTCTCAAAGGTCAACTGTATACACATTATTTATTCAGAGCAAAACCTTAGAAAAACATGAAATAGTAGCGTAAATGTAGAGTTGAAGAAAGCAACAAAGCCTCAGTGTTTTATCGTCGTCTTCATAGCATCGTCCCGTCATTTTATAAAGGTGCTACGCCGACAGCCTGCTTGACACGTCGAATGAGGTGGTAAAATGACAAGCACAATCGTCATTGTGTAGCCAATGCTACGACGGCTCGTACGTCTTCAAAGGTGAGTAAGCGAACGTCTGGAGTGAGCAATGACGATAAAATGATCGTCATTAGGACCAGTAGTATCAGAGGGGTTGAGGAACACACTACCAACGATAGGGAAATCAGGATTGTCGCCAGCCAACCAAGACCTACCACTCCCAGTAAGATCTTCTCTGAAGGAGAAAACAGCACACTCCGTCATACTCAGCTGGAAATTCAAGAACAGACAAAGTATTTTATTCTATAAACGCAGTTCAACACCGATATTCATGAAAATAAACTATAATATTTTACTGCTAGCGCTTCACTGCCCATATTTCATTAATTCTAGACGAAAGTAGTCAATTTCAATCCATAAATCCAAGATTGTGTGACAAGCTGACAATAACATTTTAAATAAACATGTAGAAATACACGTCTCCGGAGGAAGGTGATTTGATTTTGAATGTTATTTTAAGGGACAAACACCTAGACTATTATTTATTGTTGTTTTAAGGAGCGGAACTACGAGGTCATCTGCCCCTCTTAACACAGATTAAAGAATACAAATTTGGAATTGAATTTAAAATTTTGAGGTGGACACCTAAGTTTAAAAAGACCTAAAATTAATGAAACAAAAACAAAAAATTAAATAAAAATAAAAATTATAAAAATAAACAAAAATTACGGAAAAACAAAAAAAATATCATTAAAAAACGTACAAGTCGTTGAGTCAATGTTCACTGGAAAATTTAGATTGCTGGCCCTAACCCACTTTCACCTATAAGCGGATAACGCGATCAGCAGCCACCGCGTCATCGGCTAATATAAGTTTGAGTGTCATCTGCAAACCAAGGTTTCTTCGTAAGTCTGCAAGATCCACACACTCGGTTAAAATGTGGGCCACTGACAAAACACCTAGATCATCTTCCCGATGAAGGAGGGAAGCTAGTAGTTTTACGCGGCCGTTAGTCTCGTAATCATGATCCACGTGGAATTTGAACCACATGAGGTGATATTTCGCTTCGAAAATCTCACATGCATTGATCGGGAATCGAATCCGGTCTGATTTGGTGAAAAGCAAGGAGCTCAACCACTGCACCACCTTGCTCTCAATGTTTTGGAGGTGGTGATTGTTGTCCTAAGAGAAGATACATCGAGGTAAACGGCCCCTGATGATATAGTGACAATGAATATGAAAATGGAACCTACTGACTTACAACAAACTTGCATATTAGAAGGATAAATAGTCAAAACAAAAAAGGAATAAGTGAACTAAAGGCAGGGAAAAGAAGTGCCCTCAAACCTTGAAGAATGAGGATTGAGGGACATTGAAGGAAGTAGAGTCAAGAAAGGCAGATAGGAAAGGGAAAGAGGAGGAAGTCCGCCCCAAAGTCGTTGGAAAAAAGGGAATAAACGGATCCTGTTCAGTTATCCCTCGGGGTCAGCAACTCCCGAGCTCACCAGCCGTGAGTCCTTGAGGGTATAGCACTATCCAGAGTGCATCATGCGTATCTGAACTACACACATCCTGCCCTCTTTAGAGCGTTGTGCAGAAGGTAGGAGATATAATGAAAAAGAAGAGGCCTGACCCCTCTAGGAATGAGGATATTAGGAAAGATGAGACAAGGGCCAATTAGTTAGTTATTGTTGTTTTAAAGGGCGGAACTACGAGGTCACCTGCCCCTCTTAACACAGAATAAAGAATACAAATTTGGAATTGAATTTAAAATTTTGAGGTGGACACCTAAATTTAAAAAGACCTGAAATTAATAAAACAAAAATTAAATTCAAAAGAAATTATGAAAATAAACAAAAATTACGGAAAAACAAAAATTTATCATTCAAAAACGAACAAGATGTTGAGTCAATTTACACTGGAAAATTTAGATTGCTGGCCCTAACCCACTCTCACTTATAAAGCGGATAACACGATCAGCAGCCACCACGTCATCGGCTAATATAAGTTTGAGTGTCATCTGCAAACCAAGGTTTCGTAGTAAGTCAGCAAGATCCACACACTCGGTTAAAATGTGGGCCACAATGAAAACGGCTCCACAGGTACAAAGTGGGGGGTCTTCCCTTCTCATTAGGTACGAAGGGACAATTAGGTGGGAAAATGAAATGCCTCCTAGGCCTCGGACGCCCTAATACTGTTGGGGAGTTGACAAAGGGAGGTCGACGAGAAAGATGAAGGAGAGAAGTCCAATACAAGCATATGGAAGCAATGCTGGACTCAGCTGGGGTTCCGTGGTTACTAAGCCACGTCCCACAAGTTGTGAGCCCTTGGGTCCTTGAGGCTCACAACTATTGGGACGTGGGTTGGCAACCAAGGGACCCCAGCTGAGTCCAGCACTGCTTCCATTTACTTGTGCCGGGCTCCTAAGGACTCACTTTGCCGCCTTAATTGGCGGTACCCTCATTCTTCGAGGGATCAGACCTTCTGTACAAGGTTCTCAAGGAGGCAGGGTGTGTGAAGCCCTACCATCCATGATGCACCGTAGATGGTGCCCCCTCATGGACTCTCGGCTGGTGAGTTTGGGAGCTGACAACCCCGAGGGATTCCTGAGCTGGTCCATTCATCCCTTTTCCAGTACTTTGGGGTGGACCCTCTCCTCTTTCCCTTTCCTATCTGCCTTTCATTGCTTCCTCATTCTTCGAGGGTTGAGGCATTTCTTTTCCCTGTCGTTTTGTTTATCTTATTCCTGGTTTGTCCTTTTTAGCCTATTTTCATTTATGAAGAAATAGGCTTGTGAGATCACATTTTGTCCGTGTGTGCGTGTGTATGTGTGCGTGTGTGTGCCCCCCCCCCCTAATGAAATCTAAACGGCTGTAGCGATTTCAATGAAACTTGGTAAAGACATAGTACTATTTTGTCCGACTCCGACCGAGCCCTTCAAATTTTAATACGTCTAACCAAACCCAACATGGGGACTGCGCGAAATATTTCACCGGAATTCTATATCTCCGAAACTATTCCTTTTATCACCATGAAAGTTTGTACGGTGATAAATGGCAATACTAAAAGTTCACTTATGTGACTATCTGAAACATTTTAAGTACAAATCGAACATGGCGGTCAAGCGAAGTTGAAACAATTAAATAGACGTTCTTCGTGGTGTAACCATCCGAACGCAGTGAAACTTGGTACTGCAAATGTTTATACACATTGCAATGCACTGACCTCTAATTTAGTTCAATTTTTTACATAACCTCAAGATGGCGGCTGTGCTAATTTTTTAAATTAAGTTTTAATTTCTTGTGTCCTAATCATGCGATCGAAGTCAACGTTTGAATAATAAACCTATGCAATAATCGTCATCAAATAGTACATATCTATATGGCCTAGATATATAAAATCCAACATGGCGACCATACGAAATATTTAGAAGGTTCTCAATATCAACTAATCTATGACAGCAATCAAACTGAAATTGTGTATGCAGATAAAAACTATTAGCGTTAATTCACCTATGGGACTTTCAATAACCTGATTAGCACAAATCCAAACTTGGTGGTGGCGACGCGAAATTTAATAATTTAAATGGACGTTTCTCGCGATTTAATCATATGAGTGCATTTATTTATTTAGCGTATGGCTTATACAGACATTATCAGTAATATATATAAAGGGTTTCAAAAATAATTTTACACTCTTTGGGGATTGGTTCCTTAGACCAAAACAGGAACAAAAGTTCATAGGCCTATTCACATATTTCCCAAAATCCTTCGTTTTCGATTTATTAATGAAAGAACACTATAAAGTGACACATTAATTGGCAGCTGTTTGGAAGTGTTTAACACATGAACTCATATTAAACAAGTAGTTCCGTAAAGAACTATACAGCCTATTTTCATATATCCTACTTATGTTAATTGCCTCTATCTACATACAAAATTTCAGCTTGATTGCTGTAATAGATTCGTAGATATTGAGAACCGACTAAATATTTCGGATGGTCGCCATGTTGGATTTTATATATGTAGGTCCTAGAGTTATGTACTGTTACTTGAAGATTATTGTGTACATGTAGCATTCAAACTTCAATCGCATGATTAGGACACAAGAAGTAACAAGGAGATTTTAAAATTTCGCACAGCTGCCATCTTGTGGTTATGGAAACAATTGAAATAAATTAGATGCCAGTGGATTAACATTCGTATAAGGATATACTGTACCAAGATTCATGGCACTCGGATGGATAAATTGCGAGAAACGTCCATGTGAATATTTATAATTCGCGTCGCCGCCATGTTGGATTTGTGATCAGGTTATTTAAAGTCCTATAGGTGAACTTAAGTTCACAGCCCCTATGAACATTTAAAATAATCAGTTTGATTGCTATAACAGATTCGTAGATATTCAGAGCCGTCTAAATATTTCGGGTGGTCGCCATGTTGGATTGTTAAATGTATAGGCCATAGAGTCATGTACCATTAAAAGAAAATTATTGCGTAGGTTCATTATTCAAACTTTCACAACGATCGCATGATTACGACACAAGAAATAAAAACTTAATTTTAAAATTCGCAAAGCCACCAACTTGAGGTTATGTAAACAATTGAACTAAATTAGATACCAATGTATTACAATGTGTATAAACATTTCCTGTACCAGATTTCATTGCGGTTAACAATAAATCGCGAGAAAGTTCTATTTACAATTTTCAAATTCGCTTGGCCGCCATGTTCGTTTTGTAGTTAACCGGTTTTTGAAAGTCTTATAGGTGAACTTCCAGTAGTGCCCTTTATCTCCGTACAAAATTTCAGGGTGATGCAGCTAATAGTTTCAGAGATATAGAATGCCGGTGAAATATTTCGCACATCCGCCATCTTGTGGTTATGTAAACAATTGAACCAACTTAGATGTCGGTGCATTTCAATGTGTATAAACATATACTGTACCAAGTTTTATTGCGTTTGGTTGGTTAAATCGTGAGAAACGTCTATTTAAAAGTCGCAAATTCGGGTGGCCGCCATGTTGGTTTTGTAGATACCAGTTTTTCAAACGTCACATAGGTGAACTTCTAGTAGTTCCTTTTATCACCGTAAAAAATTCCAGGGTGATATCGGGAATAGTTTCGGAGATATTGAATGCTGGTGAAATATTTCGCACAGCCGCCATGTTGGATTGGTGAGACGTAACAAAATTTGAAGGGCCCGGTCGGGGTCGTCCGGAATAGTGCTATGAACTTACCGAGTTTCATTGCAATCGCTCCAGCCGTTTAGAATTTATTAGGGGCGGACACACACACACTCCTCACACACACACACGGACAAAAGGTGATCTCATAAGCCTATTTTTTCAAAATTGAAAGTAGGCTAAAAAAGGTTCCTGACACCGACAGAAGGAAATACTGTCATATGCACAGGTGTCCCAGAATCCTTTGTTTTCCCGGGAGGGACTGTTGAACACATTGGTACACTGATAACACTTCACCACACACAGCTCACAACAACTGCTCGAAATGTTATCATCTTGCGTTGAGACATGCATGAACACGTCGCATCATGGACTGCCGGACCCGTTTAAAGACACCGGGCTGGTGTTGAATGGTGTTAGTCTCAGGCGTTCAGGATACGACGATGAAGTGTTTCCACATCCGGGATGGCTACGGCATACACCATTTGTTTCAGATGCCCCCACAGATGTCTAACGGATTGAGGTCTGGCGACCGTGCAGGCCTTGAAACGGGCCCTCCTCTGCCCAACCATCTGTCCTGGAACATCTCCGTCAGTTTAATCCTAAACTGATGCCAAGTATTTCTGAAACACCCTGTATATACATATTTACAGAAGAGAAACAAAGTAATTTGTGCTTCACAACTGAATATCCAGCGTACAGCATCTGGAGTTGCCAACATGAAGTCCGCTTCATCACTGTGATAAGCTCGAATCTTGCATTCTCTGGCAATGTGGTGAATAGTCCAGTGTGGAGCTCCGCAGTCACAGTCTGGATTAGGTAGGTAGCTTTTTCCACTTGTGAAGAGCGTCTCTGCACCGACCATGTCCTGTTCTGATTCTGTTCAGGGCAGTCCAGGTCTTGCTTGGTAGGTGGAATGCACTTGGAAATCTGGAACCTTAGAAGAAGGTATGCAGGTTGCTGCTTCCCACCGACCTTTTCATTCATCAAGAGATTTAAAATCCTTAGCATCCATGTCAGCAGCATCACGCAGAGTTGGATGGCGTTATTTTAGTCCTTTAATATTCAAAAGTGGCAGGTCATTATGCACGGGTAGACTAGGATTCCTGGATATCTTGTGGAATTCCTTCATTAGGGCATTAGATTGTCGTAGATCAGGTGGCATTATATCAGTTAGCAGTGGAAGCCAATGAACTGGAGTAGATGTGATTGCACCAGATATGGTGCGCATTTTGGTATTATGTTGGGTGTCAATAACCCTTGTGTGATGACTGTTCTACCAAACAGGTCTACAATACTCAGCACTTGAATACACCAAACCCAAGGTGGTTGCTGAAGATCCCCAGGCAGTTCCACATAGTTTATGGAGGATGTTGTTTCGAGTACTCAACTTTTGTGCTAAGTTCAGGAGGTGTTGTTTGAAGGATAGTGTACGGTCTAAGATGACGCCAAGGTATTTTGGGTTCCAATTATGACGAAGAATTCTGACTCCAAAACTTGCATTCAGTTTCACGCTCGCCAAGCGATTATTTAAATGGAAGCAAGACACTTCAGTTTTACTCACACTGGGTTGAAGTCTCCAGATTTTTAAGTAATTTTCCAGTATAGACACGTCTTTGGTAAGAATCTCTTAAGTCGTCTCCATTTCCTGATCTTGTACGGCTAGAGCCAAGTCGTGGGCACAGCAGAATTTTCTGGATGAAGTGTCAGAAAGGTCAGAGAGGTATAAGTTGAACAATAATGGCGAGAGAACTGATCCTTGGGGCAATCCGTTGTTTAGCTTCCTCTCCTTGCTTATTTATTTATTTATTTATTTATTTATTTATTTATTTATTTATTTATTTATTTATTTATTTATTTATTTATTTATTTATTTATTTATTTATTTATTTAATAATTATTAGATACAACCATGAAAAGGTCATTTTACACTAATATCTTATCTTGTCTCCAGTGACTACTTGGAACTTCCGATCCCTTAACATGTTGTTAACAAGTTGAACCATCGTTTTGCAGGGTATGATACGAAGAAATTTGTAGATAAGACCTTCCCTCCACACAGTGTCAGAGGCAGCAGTAAGATCAACAAATGCTACAGATGTTTTCAGCTTCATTTGATATCCTGCCTCAATGAAGGATGTAAGAGACAGTACTTGGTCTGAAGCATACCTGTTCAACTGGAATATGCTCTAGGATTGCGTTATTTATTCTGTTATATATCAACCTTTCAACAAGTTTGTAGCAGCAGCTTAGAAGGGCGATGGTCCGATAGCTTTCTACCTTGTTGCTGGGTTTGCACAGGTTTCAGAATAGAAACTGTCTTCGCCTTCTTGAACTCCAGTGGAAGTTAACCAGTTAGGAGGATGTCAGTGAAGAACTCTGCCAGCCATTTCTTAGCATATCCCCTTAATGAATCAGGACTTCTGGATGGATGCCATCGAAACCAGGTGACTTGAAAAGTTTGAGGTCCTTCAGTCCCAAAACAATGTCTAAAACTGTAAAGGGTCGTGCATATTCAGATGAGTGAAACTTTGTGCGGTAAATGCTTATACAATCTAATATTTTTCAGTATTTTCCATAACCTTAAGATGGCGGCTGAGCGAAATTTTAAAAACACGTTTTTTAATTTCTTTTGACCTAATCGTGCGATTGAAGTTTGAATAATAAACCTACGCAATAATCTTCATCTAATAGTACATAACTCTAAATAATATGGCGACCATCCGAAATATTTGGACAGTTCTCAATATCTAAGAATATATTACAGCAATCAAGCTGAATTTGTTTATGTTGATAGAGGCAATCAACATAAATAGGATATATGGAAATAGGCTATTTAGTTCTTTACAGAACTACTTGTTCATTTAGTATGGAAGTTCATTGTAAGTTGGTAGTTAATCAGTAGTTAGCTTTAGTTGTAGTTATTCACTTCATCATCAATTTCTACGATCACCCTAACCATTAGGGTTCGATAACTTAGATGTTAGGCCCCTTAAATCAGCAATTATTATCATCATCATCATCATCATCAAATCATCCTCCATTCTGGTGTGCACTGAGGCATTATACTCATCTGAAACTCTATGTTTCCAAAGCCTACACCTGGTGCATTCATCAATTTCGAACCTACCTCTGTTCTCTGTTTAAGATATAAGCTCATGGAATTGACCTGTACCCTTTTATGTCTCGAGACTGGCTGCGTGGCGCAGTGGTAAGGTTCTCGCCTTCTATACCCATGTTTGCAGAATCAAATCCTTGGGCAGTCAGTTGGCATTTGAGGGTGCTTAAATGCGAGGGAGCCGTATCAGTAGATTTATTGGCAAGTTAAAGATCCTCTTCAGGGCAAAATCTCGACCCCCACGCCTCTAAAGGACGCAATAGTCAAAAGAGGTGTAGAAATCGATAAACATCATTATTACTTATTTCTCGAAGGGACAGGCGTAATTTTTATTTCCCTTTCAGGGGCGTGGTGGCTCAGCGGTCTAGCTGTATGCCTCTCACCAAGGCGATCCGGGTTCGATTCCCGGTCAATGCATGTGAGATTTTCGAAGTGAAATGCCATGTCCTGTGGTTCGGATTCCACGTAAAAAGGAGGTCCCGTGGCTCATGATCTCAAGATTGACGGTCACGTTAAACTACAAGCTTCCTTCCTTATTTCCCTTTCCTTCATATGGGTGGATATCGTTCGGTATCCCCGGATTGTAAAGGATCATAATTCAAATATAGCAGGGTAGCCTAAGCTAGTACTCAGTGGCATTCCTCTGCTCCCAACTTGCTTCGAATGGCGCCACAGATGCTAACACACACATTTGTAGGAAGATGTCAAGATTGGCCCACGGTCAGTGATGCTCATGCATAAGGTGGTTGAGTTATTCCCTTGGTTAGCTTGAAAGGAGGTCGTGTTGGTCGCAATGTCAGCTCGGAAGGAGGTTGGTGTTGGTCGCAATGTCAGGTCAGAAGGAGTTTCGAGTTGGTCGCAATGTCAGCTCAGATGGAGGTTGGTGTTGGTCGCAATGTCAGCTCAGAAGGGGGTTGGTGTTGGTCGCAATGTCAGCTCAGAAGGAGGTTGGTGTTGGTCGCTATGTCAGCTCAGGATGTTCGACTTGGTCGCAATGTTAGCTCAGAAAGAGGTTCATGTTGGTCGCAATGTCAGTTCAGAAGGAGATTCGTGTTGGTCGCAATGTCGGCTCGGAAGGAGGTTCGTGTTGGTCGCAATGTCAGCTCAGAAGGAGGTTCATGTTGTTCGCAAAGTCAGCTCGGGAGGAGGTTGGTGTTGGTCACAATGTCAGCTCAGAAGGAGTTTCGAGTTGGTCGCAATGTCAGCTCAGAAGGAGGTTCGAGTTGGTCTCAACGTCTGCTCGGGAGGAGGTTCGTGTTGATCGCAATGTCAGTTCGGGAGGAGGTTCGTGTTGGTCGCAATGTTAGCTCAGAAGGAGGTTCATGTTGGTCGCAATGTCAGCTCAAAAGGAGGTTTTTGTTGGTCGCAATGTCAGTTCGGAAGGAGGTTCGTGTTTGTCGCAAAGTCTGCTCAGAAGGAGGTTCATGTAGATCGCAATGTCAGCTCGGAAGGAGGTTTGCATAGGTCGCAATATAAGCTCGGGAGGAGGTTCGTGTTGGTCGCAATGTCTGCTCAGAAGGAGGTTCATGTAGATCGCAATATCAGCTCGGAAGGAGGTTCGCGTAGGTCGCAATATAAGCTCGGGAGTAGGTTCGTGTTGGTCGCAATGTCTGCTCAGAAGGAGGTTCGTGTTGGTCGCAATGTCTGCTCAGAAGGAGGTTCATGTAGATCGCAATGTCAGCTCGGAAGGAGGTTCGCGTAGGTCGCAATATAAGCTCGGGAGTAGGTTCATGTTGGTCGCAATGTCTGCTTAGAAGGAGGTTCGTGTTGGTCGCAATGTCAGCTCGGAAGGAGGTTCGCGTTTGTCGCAAAATCTGCTCATAATGAGGTTCATGTTGGTCGCAATATCTGCTCGGAAGGAGGTTCGAGTTGGTCCCAATGTCAGTTCAGAAGGAGGTTCGAGTTGGTCGCAAATCTGCTCAGAAGGAGGTTCGTGTTGGTCGCAATGTCTGCTCAGAAGGAGGTTCGAGTTGGTCGCAAAGTCTGCTCAGAAGGAGGTTCGAGTTGGTCGCAATGTGAGCTCTGAAGGAGGTTCGAGTTGGTCGCAATGCCAGCTCAGAAGGAGGTTCGTGTTGGTCGCAATACCAGCTCAGAAGGAGGTTCGTGTTTGTCGCAATGTCTGCTCGGAAGGAGGTTCGTGTTGGTCGCAATGCCAGCTTAGAAGGAGGTTCGTGTTGGTCGCAATGTCAGCTCGGAAGGAGGTTCGAGTTGGTCGCAATGCCAGCTCAGAAGGAGGTTCGTGTTGGTCGCAATATCTGCTCGGAAGGAGGTTCGTGTTGGTCGCAATGTCAGCTCGGTAGGAGGTTCGAGTTGGTCGCAATGCCAGCTCTGAAGGAGGTTCGTGTTGGTCACAATGTCAGCTAGGAAGGAGGTTCGTGTTGGTCGCAATGTCTGCTCAGAAGGAGGTTCGAGTTGGTCGCAAAGTCTGCTCAGAAGGAGGTTCGAGTTGGTCGCAATGTGAGCTCTGAAGGAGGTTCGAGTTGGTCGCAATGCCAGCTCAGAAGGAGGTTCGTGTTGGTCGCAATGTCTGCTCGGAAGGAGGATCGTGTTGGTCGCAATATCAGCTCAGTAGGAGGTTCGAGTTGGTCGCAATGCCAGCTCAGAAGGAGGTTCGTGTTGGTCGCAATACCAGCTCAGAAGGAGGTTCGTGTTTGTCGCAATGTCTGCTCGGAAGGAGGTTCGTGTTGGTCGCAATGCCAGCTTAGAAGGAGGTTCGTGTTGGTCGCAATGTCAGCTCGGAAGGAGGTTCGAGTTGGTCGCAATGCCAGCTCAGAAGGAGGTTCGTGTTGGTCGCAATGTCTGCTCGGAAGGAGGTTCGTGTTGGTCGCAATGTCAGCTCGGTAGGAGGTTCGAGTTGGTCCCATGGAATTGTCCCCAGTAGTCATGGATATGTTTGAAATGGGTCCACGGTCAAAATATGCCTCTGCGGATTACCGTTAAACCTAGGCTAGGGTAAGTTCGGTTGGGTTGAGTGAGGTGAGTTAAAGTTAGCTTAGGTGATATGAGGTTAGGTTGGGTTAGCTTAGGTGGGATGAGGTAAATTGAGGTTAGCTTAGGTTTGGTTAGTTTAGGTGGAATGAGGTGAGGTGAGGTTAGTTTAGGTTATCTTAGGTAAGATGAGGTGAGGTTAGGTTAGTCTAGCTTAGGTAAGATGAGGTGAGATTAGGCTAGGTAATGTTATGTTAGGTTAGATTAGGTAAAATGAGGAGAGACGAGGTGAGGTCAGGCGAGGTTAGGTGGAATAAGGTTAGGTTAGTTTAGCTTAGGTGACATGAGGTGTGGTGAGGTTAGGTGAGGTTAGGTTAGGTTAACTTAGGTGGGATAATGCCAGGTAAGGCGAGGTGAGTTAGGTTAGCTTAGCTTAGATTGAATGAGGTGAGATGTGGTTAGGTTAGATTAAGTTAGCTTAGGTGAGATGAGGTTATCTTAGGTAGGGTGAGGTGAGGTGTTGTTAGGTTAAGTTAGCTTAGGTGAGATGAGCTGGGATGAGGTAAGATTAGGATGGGTTAGGTTATTTAACCTTAATTGATGTTTTATTATAAATATCAAATTAAGGCGTTATTATTGCTATCATTAAATGGGGATGCAATAATTTCAATGCTTATATTTCATATAGAAATATCATTTTCATAAATGTTTATATGAAGAGGATATTCAAATGAAAACGAGCAGCCAAACATTAACAAATGAAGAAACCAAATTTGTTGTCGAAGGGCCTAACTAGGCCTCTACCCATCTAGGATTGATGGTAATCCACAGAGAAATTTTTTGACCATGGGTCCAACTCAAACGTGTCCCATCTGTAGTACCGGTACATGTGAATTACAAGGTAAGTGTCGTAATACTCCCTTTACTGAATCCCTTGCCCTTTCATAAATGTAATTAGTCATGTGTACTTGGGATAGCGTAGAATTAATGACCTGATGTATTGCAATGTCTATGTAAGATTGTATTATTAATATATTTGAGAGGAGATGGTTGTAACCTTAGGTTATGATGATGATAATTGTTGCTTTAAGGGGCCTAACATCTAGGTTATCGGCCCCTAATGGTTTGGGTGACCGTGAAGATAATGAAATGGAAACTATAACTAAAACTAACTACTAACGTATATACTAGAAGAAGAAATGGAAAACAAGGAGAATAAGGCAAATAAATGACAGTAGGAAAAGAAATGCCCTCATCCATCGAAGAATGCGGATTGAGGGACTTGAAAGGAAGGAGAGCCATGAAAGGCAGATAGGAAAGTGAAAGAAGGGAGGGTCCGTCCCAGAGGTAATGGATAAAAGGAGGAAAACCGGACGCAGCTCAGGAATCCCTCGGGGTTGACAACTCCCGAACTCACCAACCGTGAGCCCTTGAGGGTGTAGCAACATCTAGGGTACACCAGAAGTGGTGGGGCTACATGCACTCTGCCTCCTTGAGGGCCTTGTGCAGGAGGCAGGAGATAACATGAAATGAAAATGATGGCTGACCCCTCGCAGAAGGAGAGTATCAGAAAAGATGAGACAAGGGCCAATTAAGGCGGGAAAGGAAGAGACTCCCTAGGTCTCGGATACCCTAATACCGTCGGGGTCGGAAGAGAACAAGAGTTGACCAAGTGAGGTCGACAGGAAAGGCGACGGAGAGGAGCCCGGCACAAGTAAGTGGAAGCAATGCCGGACTCAGCTGGGGCCCCGTGGTCGCCAACCCACGTCCCACTAGATGTGAGCCCCTGGGGGAGTAGCCTTAGGTTAAATGTCATCTTGGGGTAGATGTGTGAAATCAAGGAAAACCTCTTCCAGAATGGTTCAAGTGGGAATCAAACTCGCCTCTCGTTAGTTATCCTTACTCCCCAAGGACTCATTAGTGGGACGTGGGTTGACAATGATATAACTCCATCTGAATCCAGCATAATTTCCCCTTACTTTTGCCGGGCTCCTCTCTTCATTTTCTGTCGACCACTCCAGGTCAAATCCCCCAGGGGCTCACAACTAGTGGGACGTGGTTCGGCGACCACAGGGCCCCAGTTGAGACCGGCCAAGGTTTCTTTGTAGGTCGGCAAGATCCACACACTCGATTAAAATGTGGGCCATGGAAAGGAGTATTCCTCTTCATCATCATCATTATTTTTGTCATTCGATATCATTAAGGGCAGATGACCCCTTGAAACAACTATCGCCACCACCTAGTTATCCTTTCGAGACTGAGTACACCCGAGACTTCCCAAACACACACATCTGACTTCCCTGGAATAGAGATTAGATACTCACCACACCAGCCTCATCTCCAAGTTCGTCAGGTCCAATAAAACTGCATCCCTCGATAATCGTAAGCTGCGGGGCTAATATATTTTCTGTGTACTTCAGAGGCGATCGTACTTGGGACAGAAGGAACCATCTCCCAGTACCGTCGAAATCTCTGGGTTGAGGAGGTGTGCCTACAACAGTTCCATTGTGTCCGTAAAAATACAATGATTTCAATATTTCAGACATCTAAATGTATGTTTACCGCTTCATATTCCCTATTTTGTCGCATTGGGAGGAAGCATGGCGCGCCACGCCTCTGCCCAACAAACTGGGAGCCAACAATGAGATAACGAAGGTGTGGAAATCTTCCTTCCAATCTAGTCGGAAGGAAGGTCGACTCCGGATCAGCCATGGGATTGCTACGCACTCCCACCTGCTAAAGAGAGAAGCCCCACCCTGTGTGTACTTGCGACGCCCACCTTAACGAGGCACACATTCTCTTGGAGTGTGTGGACCTGGCCGATCTGCGAAGAACTCTCCAACTAACAACCTCTCCCTTTTCCTACGTGATGACGGGTGGTCAGTAGACTTCGTCAACCGGTTCTTGAGGGAGATTGGCTACCTATTTAAGTTACCTTATGGATGGAGGGAAATTGTCAATACCATTGTTGTGTGGAGAAATACGCTATAAGATGAATATTTGCTTTTTGCAAGTAGCCACGTAATGTTCCCACTGATTTCTTAAAATGGCGGTAGAATGGCTTTAGGAGGGAGAGATGATCCCAGGATCGAGGTCTTATTCTCTTTGAACGCACGGGAAGGGCAGACGTGCTGTCAGACGATTCAACCCCAGCGAGGTTCATTTTATCGAGTGCGAGGAACTTTGACCGCAAATGAAGTGCCACTGTGGGCCAAATTAATGCACGGGCGGACTCATGATCCAGCCGAGAAATATTAGCATCATATTACAGTGTCGATACGCGAGTGTATTTCGCAGTGAAGAAGTAATAATAATAATGTTATTGGTTTTACGTCCCTTTTAACTACCCTGGCTTTTAGAGACGCCGGGGTGCCGGAATTTTGCCCCGAAGGGGATCTTTGACGTGCCAGTAAATGTACTGACACGGCTCCCTCGCATTTGCGCACCCTCAAATGCCAGCTGACTGCGCCAGGTTTCGAACCTGCAACCTTGGGCTCAGTAAGCGAGAACGTTACCCCTGAGCCACGCAGCCAGACAACAGCAGTGAAGAAGTTTATACAAGTGCAACATAATGAAAGCGAGAACATTATATTACCACAGACTTTCGCCAGTATATTATACGAACATTTGAGGCAGTTAACATTGCATTCTGCGCAATTATATAGACATCGATCGTATCCAGACGTGTTCTACAAACATTGTGCTTCGAATGAAAGTTATTACAAAGCCACAAGTTACGATTAAATTGTATCGCAACGACAATAAGCAAGTGATATTACTACAGCTACGTGAATACATGAACATTGGAGCTACATTGATGAATAGTAAAATCTTGCATTCTTTGATTTACGCTATGATTGCTAATACGTATTCGAGAGAAATGTTGAATAATTGCATTATGGAAGGAGAAAATATCGAGTAGACAATTATGCGCTTGGGACACATTTGATAGAGGAAGATGAGCACTAGGAGCAACTGCAACAATAACACCAGCTACACAATTCTTAATAATGTGAAATTATAATGGCTAACAAACGAAAATGCTCAGTAATAACCGTCAATTTTAAGTGAAGACGCCTTTGAAGATCTACGCTATCAAGAACGAAGAAGACTAGGGCCATCCCAGTCTAACGCATGAAGCTTGTTATTTGAATCCGAAGACGGGGGGAGAGCAGTTCAAATCCCAAGGAAGCTGGTGGAACGGGGGAACGCAGTTCGAATCCCAAGGAAGCTGTACGCACGGATGGAAAAAAAAAGTGGTTGGTTGGTTCCTCAGTTTAGGGGCTGCGACAACGCGGTCATGTAGCCCCCTGTACTTTGCGTGTGTGTAGAATCTGTCCGATAACCGGTGTTAATTGTAATGACTCTATTAGTAGAAAGGAGTGGAGTTCGAGACTCACCTTTATGGCGATCTTGGATCATCACGGTATTTCCTACCTATACCGTACCATTGAACTTCAAGATGCAACGAAAGGTAGAACGACGAAATTTATTATCAGTAGTATTTTGAAGTGGAATTGATACCCTTGGAGCAAACCTTTCCTCCATGTATTTTTTAAAGTGAATTAGATTTGATATTCAACCACGCAGATATTCTGATGGTTGATTCTCATTCACCATTTCTAACTACGATTTCAATTTAACAGTTTTTGAAGTGGAATTTTAATTTTATGGAATTTCGTTTCCATGATTTAAGAATTTTTCTTAAATTATTTTTCTTCGTTTTGATTTAAATGTCTGAATTGTTTCGTCTGATTGCTTTCGTCGATGTGAATTTCAACCTTCGTTTGGAATAATGAATTTGGGTATCTTATTTGTAAGAAGATCTAGTTAGGAAGAAGATAACCATGAATTATTTGGAATTGAACATAATTGGGTTGTCTTATGAGCACGATTACGACGATCTTTGCAAGAATATTTACGTCATATTAATGCTACGTTATTCTACTGCAATGAAGACATTGAAATGGAATAGTATTCATATTTTTGGGATGATGAATTTATTATTTTTATTGAAAAATGTGTTATTTCGTTAACTTAATTAAATTTCAGTAATATTTCTTCAAGATATTAACAATTTACATTTGAGATTTCGAGAATTTCTAAATCCAGTGAGAATTCTAATATATTGGACCCTGAATAACGTTGTTATTAAATTTTATTGCAGCATTATGTAGTGTTGTTGACATAGTATTGCAATCTAGCAATTTCTGAAGAAAGATCGGTATGGAGTGTCGTATTTAAGTATTACTATTAAATATTGATAACATTATTGTTGTAAGCATAGTAGCTATCCGAAGTAAATCATCGAAGGTCTTACATTTAAAATTCAAGTATCACTATTGGAAGGGTATTGTAATAACAACGTGAATATTTTGGTAGAAACGACAATGCAAGTTTTATGTGAAGCAATATGAGGAAGTAGAAGTGAATTATACTACGTGAATTTATTGTTCGATATACGAGGAATTGTAATTCCGTATAAAAGTGATATTGAGAGAAGGATCTGCGAGGATATATTGGGCTCAAATACGAGGTTGGTTCCGTATTATGGAGAAATGCATTATTGTGTTAAGAATGAGGTTTATGCTTGTAGAAGAAAGAAAGAAGAAGCTTGTAGTTTAACGTGACCGTTAATCTCGCGATCATAAGCCACGGGACCTCCGTTTTTCGTGGAATCCGAACCACAGGACATGGCATTTCACATCGAAAATCTCACATGCATTGACCGGGAATCGAACCCGGTCCGCCTTGGTGAGAGGCATACAGCTCAGTCTTATTAAATATTTTCGAATGGTATCTTGGAAGTATGACAAGAGGGTGTTGGCGGAAAAGTGAAGCGATGTGGTTATTAACTATTGTTTATTAATTCTTATTAACCTAATTAACACGGATTTGACTATAATTAAATATGAGCTGAAATTAATTGCATGGCCATATAACCCAGAATTTAACAATTAACCCTAATTTACGACGATGGTGAAGTAAACATAAAATATTAATATTAATATTAAATTATTAGTAGTAATAATAATAATAAATGGTTGTGGAAGTGAATAAACACTTAAACTTGAGCTGATAGTGAGGAATAGATATTTCCATAAATATTTAAACAATATTAAACATTATTTCAGTGGCGTTTAAAATATGAATAATAATAAATTATTATTAGAAAGGTTTTAAATATGTACATAAACTTTGTTTATGAGAGGAAGGTTTTGAGAAGAGGAAGAGCATGGGAGTGTTTTACGACTTGTCATGTTTATTAAACAACATTTAATGAGATTACGATATGGAAGTGTATTGGAGAGGATTATGTTTCCTGAAAGTAAAGATGTGGAACTATGATTATTTTAACGTGCAGGAGAAGGAAGAATGTTATTAAACTTCTTGTTCATGTAAATACGTGTATAATGTTGCGATGGACGTTCGATTACGAATATTTTTGTGAATGGGAATGGAACAGCTGAGCAGTAATGGCTGACTTGAACGGAACAGCTGATTGAGAGGCTGGAAGTATAGAGCTGTTATGAATGGTTCTTAAGTGTCAACAAAGGGAGTTAACAATGTATAAATTAAAGAATGTTATTGTTAATTTGAGGATTTGGCGTGAGGGGATAACAGTTTATTCTTATTAAACTTGATGTTCAATTTGAGAACTCCCAAACAGCTCATCACGCATGTTTACGTACAGTGATACTGTTGATGGAAAGTCAAGTGGGACTTCAGCATATTTTTAGCCTATTTTCAATTTTGAAAAAAAAATAGGCTTATGAGAACACCTTTTGTCCGCGCGCGCGCGCGCGTGTGTGTGTGTGTGTGTGTGTGTGTGTGTGTGTGTGTGTCCTTAATAAAATCTAAACGGGTGGAGCGATTTCAATGAAACTCGGTAAGTTCATAGCACTATTCCGGACGACCCCGACCGTGCCCTTCAAATTTTGTTTCGTCTCACCAATCCAACATGGCGGCTGTGCGAAATATTTCACCACCATTCAATATCTCCGAAACTATTCCCGAAATCACTCTGGAATTTGTTACGGTGATAAAGGGAACTACTAGAAGTTCACCTATGTGACGTTTGAACTACTGGTAACTACAAAACCAACATGGTGGCCACGCGAATTCGCGACTTTTAAATAGACGTTTCTCGCGATTTAACCAACCAAACGTAATAAAACTTGGTACAGTATTAGTTTATAAACATTGTAATGCACCGACATCCAACTTGGTTCAATTGTTTACATAACCACAAGATAGCGAATGTGTGAAATAATTCACCGGCATTCTATATCTCTGAAACTATTAGCGGTATCACCCTGAAATTTTGTACGGAGATAAAGGGCACTACTGGAAGTTCATCTATAAGACTTTCAAAAACCGGTTAACTACAAAACGAACATGGCGGCCAAGCGAATTTGAAAATTTTAAATAGAACTTTCTCGCGATTTAATGTTCCAACCGCAAAGAAATCAGGTACAGGAAATGTTTATACACATTGTAATGCACTGGTATCTAATTTAGTTCAATTGTTTACATAACCTCAAGATGGCAGCTGTGCGCATTTTAAAATTAAGTTTTTATTTCTTGTGTCGTACTCATGCGATCGAAGTGAACGTGTGAATAATGAACCTACGCAATAATTTTCCTTTAATGGTACATGACTCGATGGCTTATACATTTAACAATCCAACATGGCGACCATCCGATATATTTAGACAGCTTTGAATATCTACGAATCTATTATAGCAATCAAACTGATTTTTTTATGTTCATAGGGGCTATGAACGTAAGTTCACCTATAGGACATTAAATAACCTGGTGATCACAAATCCAACATGGCGGTGACGCGAAGTATAAATATTCACATGGACGTTTCTCGCAATTTAACCATCCGAATGCAGTGAAACTTGGTACAGTAAATCTTGATACGAATGTTAATCCAATGGCATCTAATTTATTTCAATTGTTTCCATAACCACAAGATAGCAGCTGTGCGAAATTTTAAAATCTCCTTGATACTTCTTGTATCCTAATCATGCAACTGAAGTTTGAATACTACACGTTCACAATAATCTTCATGTAACAGCACATAACTCTAAGACCTACATGTATAAAATCCAACTTGGCGACCATCTGAAATATTTAGTCGGTTCTCAATATCTACGAATCTATTACAGCAATCAAACTGAAATTTTGTATGTAGATAGAGGCAATTACCATAAGTATGATATATGAAAATAGGCTGTATAGTTCTTCACGGAACTACTTGTTATTTCATGGCAAGGGAGTCATACTTAATTATTTTATTTAAATTTTATTGGTGATATTTAATTTCATTTTATTGTCATTTTTCTATTAATAAATTTTCTTTCTTTCATTTTTATACGTCGAGTTACGTGACTTATTTATAGAAAGATTGTGTTATGGAAATGGATCAGGTATATGGCACCCTTAACCCATTCCGCCCCGAGAATTGGTAAGCTTCTCACTCTCCAAATGTAGCTAGTATCCTTACCAGAGTAGTTTAGTCCATAACACAATCGCAGGACTGCTGTATCATCATGTAGTGCTTGTCAGTAGGATTAGCAGGTTTTTCTAGCCGGGCACCTTCGAGATTCTACGATCCAGTCGATCATCGGATAACGACAAGTGCATCCTCGTGATTATTCGGGTGCAGTACCTACTGTAAGGCCACGGCCGCCTCCTTCCCTCTTCCTTGCTTATCCATCCTAATCTTCCCCTCCCTTCCTCATGAGGCCCCTGTTCGCTTTGCAGGTGAGGCCGTCTGGGCGAGATGCCGATCACACCTCCCCAGTTGTATCCACTCCGGCCAGATGTCCCCAGCTCTAGGACACTGCCCGAAGAGGCGGTAGTGGTGAGTTCCCTCGCTGATTCCGTGGGAGCCACTAACCTGGAGGGTAAATTCGATTTAAGAAAATAATAATAATTGAATGTTGGCTGTAGTAGCTTGTTGAAATACAACGTGCGATACGGATATTAAACATTGATTGATTGAATCCTCACGTGAATTATACATGTATATACACACTAATACAGCCATCACAATAACACAGGTTATCAGACAAAATTCAACACACACACACACCCAAGTACACGGGGCAAATTGGTCATGATGTCCATGCATCTCAAATGAAACAACAACAACAGCTTCCTACCCAAATCCTTCCTCGTATAAAAGTACACACCGTAGTAAGCCTTCAGACATCACGGTAACACAGGTTATCAGATAACTTCTACACAAACCCAAATAAACGAGGCTACAAGACCATGATGCCGAAAAAAACCTAAAGAATCAACAACAACAGACTCTACCGCAGATCAAGGTCAACGAATATTAGTCGCTGTATTCGAATGTTGAAATATGTGGTGTTATTTTACTCGTATATATATTTTTTTCGATTGCAAAAATACACACCTTATATGCTTAACATTATAACGTGTGAGTAGTTATAAATCAATAAATACCAAAAACAAGCAAGTAAAAGGATTTGAACCTGCATAGATTTGAACCACGAACCCCGAGACTATGAGCCCAGCTCGGAACCATTACGCCACGGATGCGGTAATATAATACTTGGTAAACAACTATGATTGTGGTGGTTCGATTTCATTAGTGTTTTCTGCCGTTTTTATAAAACATTTGATACTAAATAATACGTATTGTTTTGTTCAGTAAATTCTTCAAAGGATATAAACATACCAAGTTACGGAAATATATGGAAAAAGAGCGGCCAATTTGACAACGGGACGGCACGGTCCCACAACGATATGACACGGTAAGCCTGACCTGTTAGTCACTTCTACGGTTACATATCCTATTACTGTATAATATGCTAATAACCTACCGGTCACCTCCTTGAGGACAGTTTAAACCTCCCTATGCACGATAAGCTGAATTGTTGAATCGTAAGTTACGGTTAGGCTATAATACTTACATGATTCATACATCCGCCATCCTTAAACTATTTGGCTGATGACCTTGTAGTATGGGCAAAGGACGCTTCCCACATTAAGGTATATTGTTGAAACATTTGGTAGAGATCGGATGATTAGCATAGTCGTAATTTGATTTACGCTCAGAACATTTGGTGGGCGCCATTTCTTTTTTTGTTATGATAGCGGTGATATACAACATGACACTGAGTTGACCCTTGCTAGTGCTACCTCTGTACGAAAGGTTTGTTCGATTTGGGTTTCGTTGTGTATGTTGTTGCAAAATTCGGTAGAGATCAGAAGATTAGGTTAGTCGTAATTTGATTTAAGCTGTAAACATTTCGGTGGCCGTTATTACGTTTCCGTCAAGATGGCGGCGATATAAAACATGACACTGAGGTGCCCTTTGCTAGTACTACCTCTGTACCAAATTTCGTTCAATTCGGATTCACCATGTTTGAATTGATAGACATGCAGAGTACACACACCCACACATACACACTCACACACAATTTGTGTCCCTATGGTGATCTCATAAGTCCACTTTAATTTTTTGCAAAAATCGAAAGTAGGCTAAAAATAGGCTTATGAGATCACCTTTTGTCCGTGTGTGTATGTGTGTGTGTGCGTCCGTGAGTATGTCCCCCTCTAATATTTTCTAAACGGAAGGAGGCAATAGTAGCCTACTATTCCGGCCGACCCCGACAGTGCCCTTCAAATCTTATTAAGTCTCACCAATCCAACTTGGCGGCTGTGTGAAATATTTTACTGACATTCTATATCTCCGAAACTATTACTCATATCACCCTGAAATCTTGTACGGTGATAAAGGGCGCTACTAGACGTTCACCTATGTGACTTTAAGAAACCTGTTAACTACAAAACGAACATGGCGGCCAAGCGAAATTGAAACATTTAAATAGAATTTTCTCGCGATTTAACCATCCGACCGCAGTGAACCTTGGTACTGCAAATGACTATACAGTACAAATTGCAATGCACTGGCATCTAATTTAGTTCAATTATATACATAACTTCAAGATGGCGGCTGTGCGAAAGTTTAAAATTAAGTTTTATATTTCTTGTATTCTAATCATGCGATCGAAACCAACGTTTGAATAAATAACGTACATAATAATCCTCATCTAATAGTACATAACTCGACGGCCTACATATATAAAATCCAACATGGCGACCATCCGAAAAATTTAGACGGTTCCCAATATCTATTAATCTATGACAACAATCAAACTGAAATTTTGCATGTGTATTATCTTCTTATATATAAAAGTGAAAGTCTGTATGTATGTGGGTATGTATGTGGATCTGTTCCGTATACAAATCTACACCGTTCCACCAATCTCAACCGAATTTTGCATACACATAGTTTAGGACCCAGAAGAAACCGCTGGCTACATGAATTTTCGATAGTCTTTCTCATTCTTCTGATTTCGACCCTTTTGCACTCCAGCACATGCTAATCTAATCATAAAATATACTCATGAAGGAATGGCAAGGCGGATAGTTTCCATGGCAACATAGCTCAAGTCGAGACACGGCCGACTGGATGCCATTTGCGCTCTGCACTACCGGTATCTTTACTTGAAATCACGTTAGTTACTCAACTTCTCACACAGCACTGTCAACCGAGTTTAGCATAACAAAGACTTGACACTATCTTCTACTATGAAATGAAAATACACAGCCTGCTTCCAGTCTCCGACCGGGTCAGGAATGGAATGAATGAAGCCCCCATCTAGCGGCGAGGATATGAACTGTGCCGGCTGCCGAGGCCTGACGCACTCCTCTGGGGCAATGATTAAATGAATGACAGATGAAATGAAATGATAGTGGAGAGTGTTGCTGGAATGAAATTTTGACAGGGAAAACCGGAGTACCCGGAGAAAAACCTGTCTGCCTCCGTTTTGTCCAGCACAGATCTCACATGGAGTGACCGGGATTTGAACCACGGACCCAGTGGTGAGAGGCCGGCGTGCTGCCGCCTAAGCCACGGAGGCTTACTATCTTCTACTATATATTTGTCAAATACCACTCACTCACTCATTCATTCATCACGAAATCTCAGAAACCATCAAACGGATTGGAATGAAATTTGGTATGCAGCTTCCCCAAGGGCCGCAAATGCCCACTAAGAGAGGATTTTTCGATATTCTGGTTCTAAAGGGGTGTTAAGGGGGTAGACCTGCATTTCATTGAACAGCAATATCTCCCGATTGGTTTCATTGGGGGATGTGATACTCGGCACATAAACTCATCATTAAAAATAAGAAGACACGAGTCGGAGGGTTTTTCGATGTGGTGTATATTATGAGGTGAAAGGGGGTGAAAAGTGGGGATTGAAAGATTCCTAATGGAGCGTGTATCTCTTAAACGACATAGGCGAGGAGTTTGAAACTCAGCGGGAAAAAATCAGCATAAAAATAAGTAAATATGTGTTTGACCGTTCTATCATAAATCCAATTTAAGCGGCCCATGGGGAGGGGTGAAATTCTGGAGGGGGGGGGGAGAAACAGGAAAGAAAGTGTCCTAACTGATTGACTGACTGACTCACTCATCAAACTCAGGGGGAAAAACTGCTTTAAAGTAAGTAAATAGCTGTTCGACAGTTTTTTTCATAAATCAAATTTCAGGGGTTCATGGGGAGGGGTGAAATTCTGAAAAAAGAAAATTGAAAGAAAATGTCCTGACTCACTCACTCACTCATCATCGCCCAGCCAAAATTATTGAAGTTAGAAACATGACAGTTTGGGGATATGTTCATTGTATTTCAAAACAGTCTACTAAGGGAGGATTTTCGGATATTCAGGTTCTAAAGGGGTCTTAATGGGGTTAAACCTGCATTTCATTGAATAACAATATATCCCGATTGGTTTCATTGGGGGATGTGATACACGGCATATGAACTCATCATTAAAAAGTAAGACAAGTGTCTGAGGGTTTTTCGATGTGGTGTATATTATGAGGTGAAAGGGGGTGAAAAGTAGGGATTGAAAGATTCCTAACGGAGGGTATATGTCTTAAACGACATAGGCGAGGAGTTTGAAACTCAGCGGGAAAAAATCAGCATAAAAATAAGTAAATATGTGTTTGACCGTTTTTTCATAAATCCAATTTAAGAGGCCCATGGGGAGGGGTGAAATTCTGTGGGGGGGGGACAGGAAAGAAAATGTCCTAACTGATTGACTGACTGACTCACTCATCAAACTCAGGGGGAAAAACTGCTTTAAAGTAAGTAAATAGCTGATCGACAGTTTTTTATCAATCAAATTGAAGGTGTTCATCGGGAGGGGTGAAATTCTGAAGGAAAAAATGAAAGAAAATGTCCTGACTCATTCACTCACTCATCATAGCCCAGCCAAAAATATTGAAGTTGGAAAAATGGCATTTTGGGGATATGTTCGTTGTATGTCAAAACCGTACACTAAGGGAGGATTTTTGGATATTCAGGCTCTAAAGGGGTCTTAAGGGGGTTAAACCTGAATTTCATTGTATAACAATATCTCACGAGTGGTTTCATTTGTGGATGTGATACTCGGCATATAAACTAATCATTAAAAATAAGCAGACATGTGTCTAAGGGTTTTTCGATGTGGTGTATTATTATGAGGTGAAAGGGGTGCAAAGTGGGGGTTGAAGGATTCCTAACGGAGCGTGTAGGCCATCTCTTAAACGACATAGGCGAGAAATTTGAAACGCAGCGAAAAAACATCAGCTAAAGAGATAAGTAAATCGGTGTTCGACCGTTTTTTCATAAATTAATTTAAGGGGCCAATGGAGTGGGGTGAAATTCTGGGGGGAAAAAGGAGAGAAAGCGTCCTAACTGACTAACTCACTCGCTCACCCAACTCAGGGGAAAAAGACAGCATTATAAAAATAAGTTAATAGGTGTTTAAGCGTTTTTTCATCAATCCAATTTAAGGGGCACATGGGGAGGGGTGAAATTCTGGTAAAAATAATTGAAAGAAAATGTCCTCTCTGACTCACTCACTCATCACGCCCTGCGAAAACTATTAAAGTTGGAAAAATGAAATTTTGGGAATATGTTCGCTGTATGTCGAAAACGTCAACTAAGGAATGATTTTTGTTTATTCGGGTTTTAAAAAGATGTTAAGGGGGTAAACGTGCATGTCATTGAATAACGATATGTCATGAGTTGTTTCTTAGGGGATGTGATATTCGGTATATAAACTAATCATTAAAAATAATCAGACATATGTCTAAGGGTTTATCGATGTGGTGTATATTATGAGGTGATAGGGGTGAAAATTGGGGGTTGAGGGATTCTTGACGGAGCGTGTATCTCTTAAAGGACATAGGCGAGAAGTTTGAAATTCGGCGGAAAAAGAACAGCTTAAAATACAAGTAAATAGGTGTTCGACTGTTTTTTTTTTCTTCATAAATCCAATTTAAGGGGCCCTTGGAGAGAGGTGAAATACCGGGGGGGGAAAAAACAGGAAAGAAAGTGTCCTAAGTGATTGACACACTTACTCACTCATCAAACTCAGGGGGAAAACAGCTTTAAATAAGTAAATAGGTGTTCGACCGTTTGTTTCATAAATCCAATTTAAGGGGTTCATGGGGAGGGGTGAAATTATCAAAAATAAATGAAAGGAAATGTCCTGACTGACTCACTCACTCATCATAGCCCAGCCAAAATTATTAAAGTTAGAAACATGAAATTTTGGGGATATGTTCGTTGTATGTCGAAAACGTCCACTAAGGAAAGAGTTTTGAATATTCAGGTTCTAAATAGGTGTTAAGGGGGGTAAACGTGCATTTCATTGAATAACAATATCTCACGAGTGGTTTCATTTGGGGATGTGATACTTGGCATATATACTAATCATTAAAAATAAGCTGACACATGTCTAATGGTTTTTCGATGTAGTGTATATTATGAGGTGAAAGGGATGAAAAGTGGGGGTTGAAAGATTCCTAACTGACCGTGTATCTCTTAAACGACATAGGCGAGGAGTTTGAAACTCGGAGGAAATCAATCAGCTTAAAAATAAATAAATAAATAAATAAATAAATAAAATAAATATGTGTTCGACCGTTTTTTCATAAATCCAATTTAAGGGTCCTATGGGGAGGGGTGAAATTCTGGAAGAAAAACGTCCCCTAAGGAAGGATTTTTGGATGTTCACTCTCATCGACCAACCCAAACGATTAAAGTTAGAAGAACGATATTTTGGGGATATGTTTGTTGTGTGTCGAAAACGTCTACCAAGGAGGGATTTTTGGATATTCAGGTTCTAAAGGGGCGTTAATGGGGTTAAACCTGCATTTCATTGAATAACAATATGACACGACTATGACGCGAGCGAAGCGAGGCTAAAAATGAGATGATGTGCGTCTTTGTATTACTCAATCACGCAAGTACCACTGGTCCGATTTACATGAATTTTACATGGAAGTAGCTGATTTACCTGGTTAACATATAGGTTACTTTTGATTTCAATACTTTGTACTATTTAAAGATGGCGACCATTTTAGTGACTTCACTACACCCTTTGGTTTAAAACTTTCATATTTCCATTTCAAATACAAAGAGAACGCTAAGAAATAGCAAACTTTTGATGGTTTATTATTTATTTATCGTATGGCTTTTAGTGCCGGGAGTGTCCGAGGACATGTTCGGCTCGCCTGAATCTGTAGCTGCTTCCAGCGGATACCCTAAAGGGTGAGCTACAAGTTCCGTTTAATTTCAAGTAGTTCCAACTTTCGCCACCAGATATCAATGATACCTAGTGGTGAACGTTGGAACTTTGATAGAGCGTATATACGAGGTTAAAAATTACATTTTCTATCCGAAGGGTATCTCCAACCGTTAGCGAGTAAAACCTAAATTTGTGCTATAAAACACGGTCAACGCCGAGCGGAGTAGTTGGACAAAATGTTCCATCCTTAATCTCCCTCTGCGCAGCACCTCGCCTATCCCCTGTTTTAACTGTCACCTTCATATTTTAATTTATTTATGACGCGTAGCGAAGCACGGGTACTTCAGCTAGTAGGCTATAAACATAAGTTCACCTATGGGACGTTCAATAACCTAGTGACCACAAATCCAACATGGCGGCGACGTGAAATTTAAATATTCAAATGGACGTTTCTCTCGATTTAACCATCCAAGCGCAGTGAAACATGGTACGGTATATGCTTATATACATTTTAATCCACTGGCATCTAATTCATCTTAGTTATTTTCATAACCACAAGATGGCGACTGAACGAAATTTTAAAATCTTGTTTGTAATTTCTTGTGTCTTATTCTTGCGATTGAAGTTTGAATAAAACACCTACACAATAATCTTCAAGTAATAGTACATAACTCTAAGGCCTATATATAAAAATCTAATATGACGACCATCCGAAATATTTAAACGGTCCTCAATATCTACGAATCTATTACAGCTATCAAACTGAAATTTTGTATATTGGTTCTCGAGATTACCCGTGACATCCAAGAATCGGGGACTTTGTTTTATACCAAGTAGAGGCAAAAGTAATAAGAATATATATCGACTAAAACATATCAGTAAATACTGTGTATATAATATTCCAAACGTCAAAACCAACACTATGCATTGGGAAAGAATCAATCAAGTGCCTATTCAATTAGAAATAGGGTGGCGGAAATGGAGATAGATGGGACACACGCTGTGGAGGCCGGAAGGCCACATTGAAAAGGAGGCACTCGATTGGAACCCGAAAGGAAAAAGGAGAAGAGGCCTGCCCTCGATGACATGGCGACGGACAGTAGATGCAGTCAATTTTTCGATTCTCATGGCGGCTCCAGGCCCGACGAGAGGGAGGGGCAACTGGGGTTGTAGCCCTGTAACCCGGATTTGCTGAGGGACCCGAGGTGGTAAAAGAACTTGGAGTCGAGAACTTTACTTAATGTAATGTCTAAACTATTATGAAATGTTCTGATATGACTCTGTTCGATGTAAATACAGCCAGTGAATAGCATAAGTTACAAAACATTACAAAAAGAAGTTTTATAAATGACCATTGTGTTTTTTGGTTTTCTTCCGGCGAAATGGTGAAGTTGCCAGAGGCGTCGATTTAATCTTCATAACGTGCTTAAGTTCTAGAGTTCTTTATACCTTTATGTTCGACCATGGCGAAATAAAAATATTATATGAATAACTAATGAGGCTCATTATATTACAAGTTTCCATTATGATACAGTTTCTCCCACCAATCAGAGCTCAAGAAACAGTTGTGTGACCAATTACGTAAGGATAGCATCGCACCTGCGCTGACTTCCTCGGCCTTTTATTTTTAATTCACTGCGTGGCTAGTGTCAAAGTGGGGTATTCGAGGAGGCCATGGTCGAATACAAGGTATTCTCTGCGTCCCATGCGCTCTGTTCAGTACATAAAACTGACGAAATCTCAACAGAATTTATGAATATTTACGTTCGAAGATAAAATAGTTATAATTATCGTCGAACATAAACAGTCGTATGCCATTCGCCTATAATGGTAATTAAGACACTCGTATGGGAATTATAAAACTCGCGTACGCTCGTTTTATAAACATACTCGTATTTTAAGCATTGCCATTATAGGCTCGTTGCATAATGTACTATTCTAATTCAATCTCAGAAAAAATGACTCTTTATTTCATTTCTGAAAGGAGTGTGACTTATTCTTAATTCACAGTGATCAAAAGAAGTAAATTTAAAAAAACAACCAATAGCAGACCAAAAAAAGGAGAGTGGCTGAATAACTAAGTAATAAGTTAGGCAAGCGTTATTCCACGGATGATGATGATGATGAAGTTTTAAGGGGCGAAACAGCGAGGAGCTTTCGGGGAGCGAGTTAAAATTTGTAAACGTAATACCGTAATTCCAAAATTATATTCCAGGTTGAATAAAAATGGAAGGGTCCGGAAGACCTAGTCCTGTGGCCCGTATTTGCTCTGCATGGCCCTGGGCGGCTTGCCCGGTTCTTTCCGTGGTTTCCCATTTTCAACTCCGGGCAAATGCCGGATAACTTCTAATTAGGCCACGATGGTTTCTTTGCCCTATTCCATTCGTTTTCATTCCTTTCTCATTCATCTCCATTCATTTCTCATTAACTCCTCATATGAGGTTGGCGTCTGGAAGGGCATTTACTATAAAACCCATTATCAGATACAAAATCAGGAGCAGATAACCTCGCCGTTCCACCTCTTAAAACAACAATAACTAACTTAAAGATACAAAATCTTCTCACTTGATCCCCAAACCCGTAGAAAAGGACTTCCCGTTATGATACAGAAATACCACTTACGATTCGTGTTCAGTTAAGAAGTTATTACGTAACTGGTCGGTCCAATCCTTAACTGTCTCTAGGTAGGATGGTAAAGCTTCTTGTAGCAGCCAACGAGCAGTATCGGGCTTGAGTAGCAAGAGGGCGATGGCTGTGATACACACTGGCCATAGGAGCGCTAATACCAGTTGTAGAATCCAGCTGAGGAGCAAGCAACCGACCAGAAGCCCGACAGCAGCTACAGCATGTGGCGAGCAAGACCACCTGCCGGGGTGAGCCTGAAACAGAGTGCCGTACAGTTAGGGCATCATGGTAGATAGAATAAGAGGAGATGCCCTGAGCTCGTTTGAGTGAACCCAAGTACTTTTTCCAAAGTGGGCGTAACCTTAACTATATTATTTGTATTAGGTGTTCCGTGACTTGCATATGGTTGTACGAATCGAATAAGTGTTAAAGTTCGTATTTTTTTAATACGGTATCAAAATGTATACAAATTGAAAACAGATAACACACACTAATACAGTCATCACAATTAACACTGGTTATCAGACAGATTCTACACACACCCAAAGTACACGGGGCTACATGACCGCGTTGTCGCAGCCCCTAAACTGTGGAACCAACCAACCAACCGAAATGTATACGAACAATGAGTGAAAGTGGCTGTGCTCGAAATTAGGCCTAAAACTTAAGAATGCTTCACACTGATCTCTATACATGGATGACTGGTAGCTAATGAGGCAGCAGTAAGCCTAATGGACGATGACAGGTATAGCAAGATTGCAGCGAGCGCATGGTGCAATATTGGTTGGGAGGGCGAATCCGGCTCTGTGATTGGTTACTGGTAGTTAGATTTGTGACGGTACGCACCGGTACGCCGTACCGAAACCTCTGATCGGGGAAAAGTAGAACATATAACATATTTTTAGAACTGTGGGACGTTAGTTGTAAGTCAAGGTCAACTTGGGCTTAGACTTGATAATTATTTCAGAAAACTTTAAAAGACAAAATTATAAAACAAGAAATAAATGATTGTTGGTAAACGTGTGAGTATTTTCAAACCATTTTTTTTAATTTTTTTAATTACGTATAAAAATTAAATTGAATTAATGTACATTGTTTGAATGGTAGCCTAGTTGGCCTACATTAAAATTTAATGTAGGCCAACGGCTATGATAAGAAAAATGTTGCTACAGCAATCTCAATTTAATTTAAAATTGTAATCATTATTATATTGCTATTTTGTCCATTGATTCATTTTTAAAGTTGTTCAGAAAAGCGTAAACATATCGTTTTTAGAACTCTATATTTCAATATTACATAAAGCCCCCCTCTCACCACCACCCGGTAGTCCACAGTACCGGAACCTCTTTTTTTTTACAAATCAAGCGCTGGTTTTAAGTACCGGTTTGGTGACCCATCATCCCAGACAAGCCGGTAATACCTTTACTTCTCAGGCAGATAGGTCACTTAGCCGTAATTTTGAAGTTATTGTGAAGTTAAGTATACATATGCGGTGGTGCTGAAGCGGACGTGATCGGCTAGGCTATAGCGAATTTAAATTTGATCCCATTTCAGGGTTTTTCGGTTCTGGGTGCGAATAGTTCGCTTAATAGTTGTAAAACTGTGGGGAGAGTGTATTTTGAGTAGGTTTTTAGTTGTGTTAAGTTTTATGTGGAGCTGTGGAGTGAAATTGGTTTGGCTTCAAGTCCAGTTTAGCCTAGATCTACTTCCCGTTATTATTAAGTTTATTGTGCTGATAGGGTGATTAAAAGCTGTAATATTTGATGTAGAGTGCTTGAATTAGTAATTAAGCCCTGTAATCCTTCTCCCCCCACCATTTCATTAAGATTTCATACCCTGATAATTATATACATTTATTTTTGTGTACATTTTACTGTGGTAATTAAGCTGCTGGTTATGTGATATCTTGACAAGTTCTGAATATTTGCTGGTTTCATAAATGTGTAGATTTGCTTAAATGATATTTTCATATTATAAATTAAACTGCGCGTTATTTCATGGAAACAGGAATTCATTACCAAGCACCGATTACGATACCGTATGTCGAATCTAGGCCTATACAGTATAGTGAGCTTCGTTTATAGGTACATCATTTGAAGAATGCATAATTTCGTGGCATATATATATACACAATTTACAAGAATGTTTCCAGAAATGGTTTTTCACTCGTTACTCTGTTACTGATCGCTAATTGCGTGTACTCAGCACCTAAGTTGATTTTGTCAGCCGTTATTTTCCATTCATTTGTATTGCTATTCCGGAGATTTACTGACCACGGAATGACGTGCCAGTGATCCCAATGCCCTTATGCCATGAGTGAACATATCTCTATATTTTTATTTGTTCCAAAGCACCATTAATTACGATTTAAAATTGACTAGATTATCATTGCTTCCCCATAAGGAGAGCTCGAGAATGGGTACGCCAACATGGCGGACCGCGCGCTCAATCTGGCGTACTTTCTCGTGCAGCGGAGAGCTGCCATCAGCGATCCATGTATAGAGATCAGTGATGCCTCAACACCAATAAGAACTTAAAAATCAATTTGTTGTAAATGCCGTGATTAGTTCGGCATCATTATGATAGTTACCAAGATATTCCTTCTTTAGTATAACTCGCACCTTCAGACACCTGTATTCAATTTAATCAGTGCTTCAGCGTATTATTACTTTTTGCCGCGTCTTTCTAACAAAACTAGCCTTGCGTAGGTGTTCTCATATTTCTATTTAAATTGCCTTTTGAAACGATAACGCAGCTTATTTGTGCCAAGTTCCAAGAAAAAAATCTTGACTTTTCATTGCACTTTTATGTCACTAAAATCCAAGACTAGTTGGAGTGGTTTACGGCTTTAAGCATAGGAACAGCCATTTTCTTGCTACCCAAAGTGGACGTGCCGTTTGGCTTCAGCAGCTTACACTAGGCAGCGCAGCATTGCGATCTATATTTTACAAGCCGTGCTGTTACTAGAATTGGCAACACTGGTCTTAGGCTCTAAGGTGAATAAACAAACTAAGCACACATGCTAACTTTCGTTAATAAATATCGTTTATTTTGATAATACAGCATTTAAAATCAGTTCGTATTTACTATTTCAACACCCATGAAATTCCTCGTGGGAAATAAGACCTGCTGAAAGTTGCACAAGTGAGTATTTCCCGTATTAAGTCGTATGTATAACCAATGTCTGATAGTGAATTTAACCAACAAATTGTTCACTCTTATTTCATTAGAATATTTCAGACCTTAGGAAGTATTTTGTGCCTGGCTGTAAAGCAAATTATGACAGCACAATGACAATAACTGGTTATATTACTACTCTTTGAACACTTACATCGTGGAGGACTATCAGTGCCTAGTAACTTAGTTTCGGGCGTATATCTTAATGTGGCCTCTATATTCCAGTCATTATGAACTGTACTCAGTTGGCAAGTGCTTTTTTTTAATTTAATTCACCAGTGGAGCATTAATGTTAGACTGTCAACATTAAGCTTGGAGGCTTATTGTGACAATGATGACTGCATCTGTGGACAAAAAGTGAAGGATTTATTATCAAAGTTCGTTAAACTAGTGTTAAATGATTTTCTGAGCGCGTCAATGACGGCGGTGAGCGTAGCAGCAAGAAAATATAAACTTCAGAGATTGGGACATCGAGGTACAGTACAGTAGAGCATTTTATTATTACCTTATCGGAAATTGACAGTGCATAGCTTGATAATATTTATTCTTCATTATTGTGGTTCTAGCGCACCCGTGCGAGAAATCTCGCATGTTTATAAACCACACTTTCCCCAATAGGTTTATAATGAGACACTTGAGGAGAAAGGTTGTATTTCTATTTCAACCAAATGATTATAGAACACTATTTACATTTCATTGCATTTAGAATGCCAAGTTCTACCTTCCTTAACTTAAGAATGCAATCACTGAAAATTGGATCATCATAACACTCACCCGTTATTCGATATTTATGAAATCATACGATTTGAATACTCATTCCTGAAAATTGGATCATCATAACACTCACCGGTTATTCGATATTTATGAAATTATACGATTTGAGTACTCATTCCTTTGATTTACTGCTTCTGAAAGCAATGTAAAATGATAAAGGAAATACCTCAGAATGTTAAAATGACATGAAACAGGCGTTACAGCGGCCAAAATGTAAAGTGGACACCAATTTATGAAGCGTATTTTCGTACAGCAACAGTATCTGCAAATCGCACACTTCGTGCATTTTTTTAAAGTCATTTTTAAAGAAATTATAGATATTTATAAAATTAGAGTGCAATTTGTAACTGCTAATGTCTATTCTCTTTCATTTGAATGCTCATTTGTCACGATCGGTCGCTTGTGAGCGCTGCAGGAGGGATCTATCCTATACACTGAAATAATATATAGTAGCGGACCCGTGCGAGAAATCTCGGACTAGGTTTATAATGAGAGTCTTAAGGAGAAAGGTTTTTGTTTTTTTTTTTCAACCAAATGATTATAGAGCACTATATACATTTCAGTTAGAATTCCAAGTTCATCGTTCCCTAACTTAAGAAGACAATCACTGAAAATTGGTTCATCATAACACTCACCGGTTATTCGATATTTATGATATTATACGATTTTAGTAGCCTACTCATTCCTTTGATTACTCTTTCTGAAATCCATGCAAAATTATAAAATGACATGAAACAGGCGTTACAGCGGGAAAAATGTGAAGTGGACAGCAATTATGGGGCGGATTTTTCTACAGCAACAGTATCTGCAAATCGCACACTTCGTATTATTTTAATGTAATTTTTTAATGAAATTATAGATATTTATGAAATTAGAGTGCAATTCGCCTCCGAGGCTTAGGCGGCAGCACGCCGGCCTCTCACCGCTGGGTCCGTGGTTCAAATCCCGGTCACTCCATGTGAGATCTGTGCTGGACAAAACGGAGGCAGACAGGTTTTTCTCCGGGTACTCCGGTTTTCCCTGTCAAAATTTCATTCCAGCAACACTCTCCACTATCATTTCATTTCATCTGTCATTCATTTAATCATTGCCCCAGAGGAGTGCGTCAGGCCTCGGCAGCCGGCACAGTTCATATCCTCGCCGCTAGATGGGGGCTTCATTCATTCCATTCCTGACCCGGTCGGAGACTGGAAGCAGGCTGTGAATTTTTTCGTCACTGCTAATGTCTATTCTCTTTCATTTGAATGCTCATTTGTCACCATCGGTCGCTTGTGAGCGCTGCAGGAGGGATCTATCATACTGAAATAATAGATATGAAGATTTATGTGTAGATTTAGCGGACATTATGATCTGTTGTATTTTCGGAAACATTTCGTGTCAAAATCTATGTACGCAGTGTTAGCAATTGCCCTGTGCTTGATCTAGGCCTGCCAGCTGACAGATGGGTGGCGTTGCCAAGCGTAATGACACGGTTTGAGAATATTATAGCCGACGATGGTGAGAGTGATTAGTAGGGCTAGGATTCGTAGGTAATATCAACATGTAAAATATCTACATATTTATGTAATAATAACCCCTGGCACTACAGCCCATGAAGGGCCTAGGCCTACCAAGCGACCGTTGCCCAGCCATTTGGCCTGCAGATATTGGGGTGACGCGTGGTCACATCGGGTCCCCTCGGCCATCAATCTTGGTTTTCGTAACCGGGGCGCTCCCTCACTGTCATACAGTTACTCAATTGTCCCCACGAGGCTGAGTGAATAATATTGAGTGAAATATGTAATATTACACTTCAAAAATTTAAAATGTGTAATATTAATTTAATATTTAGTCTATTTTCATTGATGAAAAGTCTATAATTATGTCCGTGTGTGTGTGTATGTGTGTGTGCGTTTGTATATCTCTGTGTCTCGTGCCCCCATCCCCCCGACCTCTAATAAAATCTAAACGGTTGGAGGTATTTCAATGAAACTAAGTAAGGCCATAGTGCTGTCTTGTCCGAACTCGACCATGCCCTTCAAACTTTATTACGACTCACCAATCCAACATGGCGTCTGTGCGAAATATTTCACCGGCATTCTATATCTCTGAAACTATTACGGATATCACCCTGGAATTTTGTACGGTGATAAAGGGTAATACTAGAAGTTTACCTGTGTGATTTTCAAAAACCCATTAAGTACAAAACGAATATGGCAGCCAAGTGAAGTTGAAACATTTAAATATACTTTTCCCGCGATTTAACCATCCGAGTGCAACGAAACATGGTACAGCAAATCTTTATACACATTGTAATGCATTGACATCTAATTTAGTTTGATTGTTTACATAACCTCAAGATGGCGGCTGTGCGAAATATTAAAATTAAGATTTTATGTCTTGTGTCCTAATCATGCGATCGAAGTCTACGTTTGAATAACGAACCTACGCAACAATCATCATCTAAAAGTACATAATTGTATGGCCTACATATATAAAAATACAACATGGCGACCATCAAAAATATTTATGCGGTTCTCAATATCTACTATTCTATGACAGCAATCAAACTGAAATTTTGTATGTTGATAAAGGTTATGAACATAATTCCACGTGTTGGACTTTCAATAAGCTGGTTAGCACAAACTTAACATGGCGGCGACGTAAAATTTAATATTCAAATTGACTTTTCTCGCGATTTAACCATCCAAGTGCAGTGAAACTTGGTACGGTAAATGCTTCTACAAATTTTAATCCACTGACATCTAATTCATTTCAATTGTTTTCATAACCACAAGATGGCGGCTATGAGAAATTTTAAAATCTCGTGTTTTTCTTGTGTCCTTATCATGCGATTGAAGTTTGAATAATACACCTACGCAATAATCTTCATGTAATAGTACATAACTCTATGGCCTACAAATATACTATAATAATCCAACATGGTGACCATCCGAAACACTGTATTTAGACTGTTCGGAATATCTACGAATCTATAACAGCAATCAATCTGAAATATTGTAGGTTGATAGAGGCAATTAACATAAGTAGGGTATACGAAAATAGGCTAATTAATTCTTCACGGAGCTACTTGTTATATAAATTATATATTACACATATTACGTCAAGATTCGTCATTTATGCAAAATAAAGTGTAACAATAATTAATTACTGAGACTGGTGACTGAAGAGAAGAGATAAGTTCGTAGGGCACATACTAAGACACCCAGGAATAGCAAACTTACGTATGGAAGGAAGGTTTGAAGACAAGAACTGTAGGGGTAGACCAAGGTTAGAATATGCTAAACAGATTGCCTCGGATGTAGTGTTTGTTACCTATGTAGAGATGAAACGATTAGCTCAGGACAGGGATGTTAGGAGAGCTGCATCAAACCAGTCAAAAGACCGAAGACTCAAACACACACATAGGAGAAGCAAAAATAATTATGTTGTTGTTATTGTTGTTTTAAGGGGCAGAACTACGAGGTCATCTGCCCCACTAAACACAGATTAAAGAATACAAAATGGAGAGCGGTAGGGAATTTAGATTGAAAATACTCACAAAAGAAATATATTGAAAAATACGCACAAAATGTAGGTTTGGTTCAAATACTTACAAAATGCAATTGATAATCAAAATACTTACAAAATGTAATTGAAATTGAAAATGCAAATGAGATTGTAAATACGTACAAAATGCAACAGAGTTTCAAAATACTTACAAAATGTAATTGAAATTGAAATTGAAAATACACAGTTCAATTCAGATTGAAAAACTCCCATTTCAGATCCAAAATACTCACAAGTACAGTTGATATTCAAAATGCTTACAAAATGCAATTGAAATTGAAAATGCTTGTACGATTACATTCAAACTACTCATTTGGATGGACAATACTTACAAAAAGGCTAATTGTTCTGCACTGCTGAAATTAGCCATGATACCTTTCAGGTGTTTGATGAAGCATTGTGGTGTTTGAAGCCATATACAACTGCACAGACGCACACACGAACCACAATATAAAACAGTTAATCACAGATATTGAGATAGCCAGTCACAAGCTCCCAGCAGAAGACAGGGAATTAACCAAAAATCTTGCCACCAACGAAGCCAAAAAATTCCTCAAACGAGAGGGCGAAAGCAATAACATTCAAAACGACAAACGACTCAAAGAAATAAAGTCATTGAAACAAAAAAATAAAAGAACATGACTTAATCATCACAAAAGCAGATAAGGGAAACACTACAGTAATTTTGAACAAAACAGAATACATTGAAAAAACAGTCGAATTCCTAAACAACAACGAAATCAAGGAATTAACAAAAGACCCCACCAACAAATTCCAAAAACAAATAAAAAGTGTGCTAAAAGAAACAGAATACATACTGACCAAAGCCGAAAAAACAAAACTAATAAACATGAACCCGAAAATACCGTCATTGAGGGGACAACCAAAAATACACAAAAAAGAGTGCCCAATGAGACCAATAGTCAATTGTAGGAATGCCCCTAATTACAAAATCAGCAAAGGGTTACTAAAAATCTTAAAATGCCGTCTTTCCAACGACAAAAACAACTCTGTAAAGAACACAACAGAACTAGTAACAGCATTGAACACCCTACAAATGAAACCTAGCTTTAGGCTAGTATCCTTCGATGTAACTAACATGTACACCAATATTCCGATTCCTGAAGCAATCAACACTATCGAAAACAACTTAAAATCCAACAATTCGGTAAAAGAAACTGAAGAGATTGTGAGATTACTGAGGGTCATTCTCAGCCAAGGCGTGTTTCAATTCGACAATAAAATGTACACACAGAGAGAAGGCCTAGCGATGGGATCGCCACTAAGCGGGTTAATCGCTAGAAAATGCGTTATTAGAAAAGACTTCAACAAAGGGAATAGTAATATGGAAAAGATACGTAGATGATGTAATTTGCATCTACGATACTGAACTAACAAGCGAAGAAACAATTCTCCAATCCATTAATAGCCTACACCACTCAATCAAATTCACTAAGGAATCCGAAATAGACAGAAAATAAATTATCTCGATATAACTATTGAACGTAAAGACAACGAGCTTTCATATTCCATATTCCGGAAAGCAACACAAACCTCGCATGCAATCGACAATCAGTCTGATCACCCCAGTACGCACAAACTAGCGGGTTTCAATTCAATGGTGCACATACCCATGTCAAAGGACAACTATAATAAGGAAGTAAGAACCATTAAGCAAATAGCAAAGGAAAACAATTTCCCGCCAAGCAAAATAAACCAAATTATAGCCAAACATAAAAATAAAGATAAAACGATTCCCAAACCGGGCAGTAATGAGAAAAAATTTGCGCGTTTCAACTATGTGAATGCGAATACATATAAAATCACTAACCTATTCAAAAAGCAAGGCATAAAGATAGCTTTCACAACGAAAAACACAACCGGTAGGCACCTCCTAAATAGTAATCTAAATAAACATGACCCGTATTCAAGGTCAGGGGTATATTCTATAACGTGCCAAGACACCGGTTGTCAAGCTTATTGCATCGGACAGAGTGGAAGACGAGTAGACACAGGTTATAATGAACATAGGAATGCGATAAGATACGGAACACATTCAGCCGTATGCGAACATATGTGTGACGCGGGGCACAGCAACATAGAGTTGGACCTTTAAAAAAATCCATCACGAATCGAAAGGCAGAGTTCTTGACATTAAGGAAGCAATCGAGATACACCTAGCCAAACGAAACAATCCCAACAATCTAAATGAACACACGTTCATGGAGAGCTCACCCCTCTTCACGCTACTAAAAAACACACCCTGTCGGAAACAAGACACAATTTAGCGACACAGCCAAGCTAGATAAAAAAGTGGGGGGGGGGGGGATTAGGGGGTTTTTAATAGGTAAATGTTATCTGGATCAGGTGTACGATGTACTTTTCTTCTGCAATAAACCAAGGCCCATATTCGCGGCAGTATTAAAGGTGCCGGGACGTCCTCATAAGACCGGGCAGCGCTTAGTTGAATGGCTTAAGGTCCACGCGTGGCGAGGGCAAATCCACGGTCTTTAATAGTTGTAGACCCACCTCATTCAATAACATACATCTTATCTAGGTTGGCAACACCTCACATAAACACATCGCAATGACTCCGCACAGCACATATGGACATAGGGGAGAAAGCAGGAAAAACCAGTCGTTAAGATAACAACCTACCGCAGTCGACTGCACCGTGAGTTACAGTGAACACGAAAACTGCACGTAGATCTAGTAAGGCAATCAGAGAAGTAGTTAGCCTATAATATTATAGTTTAAACATAGTTGATTTTTACAACCATATAATCACTCCAAATTACAAACTCCGGATATCTATCACCATTTAGCATTTCACCTAACATCATATATACTGCATTTAGCATACACCGACAGTTGCATTACCAATACTGCAACTAAATAATTGTACATATTGTAAATATTTTCACCTGTATTTCAAACATAGATTTTATAGCCTAAGTGTAATGGATCTGATGATGATCGCTTGACCATCGAAACTGGTCATCCTAGTGTATTTATAAATCTCATGTAATTTATTTCAGGATTAGGGCATAACCCATCTCTTTTGGGTGCATTCGTGTTGACCGACTGAAAAGCACTAAACTCTTGTTTGATGACACCTTTCAGTGTTGCCTTATATGTTACATTCAATTAACACAGAATGCGGGAGAGCCTAAGAAGATACTCGCAAACAGGAAATTACTCCCAGTTTAGTGTACGAGATGATGATAATTGTTGTTAGTTAGTTATTGTTGTTTTAAGGGGCGGAACAACGAGGTCATCTGCCCCCTGATAATTGTTGTTTTAACCCTTTATGGGATAGTGGTCTCTATAGTAACCACCTGTCATAAGGACAGTTTATGCTTTCAAAGATGCTAATAGTTGAATCTTTATGCCAAATTTCAGAGAATTTTCATGCCGAAGTGCTAGTATTTCTAAAAATCAAATAGTATATTGGTACTGTACGTACAGTATCTACTTGACGTAATTTGTTGGATAAAATTTTTAAAAAATAAAACTAAAAACATTAACAATTAAAGTGTAAAAATAAAATACGTGCATAGAAATAACAAATCATAAAAATATTTTTTTATAATAAAGGGAATATGAAAATTAAAATAATAAACATAACTATAAAATAATTATGAAAATAATTGTAAGAATCAATTCGAAATTAATTAATTAATTAATTCAATAAAATACCAAAATTAAATATATAAGTACATAAATTGAAAATTAAAAATAAATATATGAACATTAAAATCACAGAAACAAAATATAACATTATTAATAATTATAATAAATTAAAATGTAATACCAAAAAAAATGAAAAAATAGTTTTTCCCTATTATTGTTGCTTTAAGGGCCTAACATCTAGGTTATCGGCCCTATTGTTTTGGGTTATCGTGATAATGAATACTTAATGCCATGAAACCTGCAACTAGAACTAACTACGGACTTAACAACTTACATACTAGAAGAAGAAATGAATTTAAACAAGAAGTTCCGTGACGAACTAAAGAGCCTACTTAAAATCAAGATTCTTGCCAATGATTAATCTATACGGGCCTATCTACAATAATCACTAAATTAAGTTGCTAATATCAACATTTCTAATTAGTTCAAAATATACTTGGCATGCCGGCCCCGTGGTGTAGGGGTAGCGCGCCTGCCTCTCACCCGGAGGCCCCGGGTTCGATCCCCGGCTCCGTCAGGGATTTTAAAACTGACGTGAGGGTTGGAACGGGGTGCACTCAGCCTCGTGAGGACAATTGAGTAGCTGTCTGACAGTGAGACAGCGCCCCGATCACGAATACCAAGATTAACGGCCGAGGGGACCCGACGCGCTGATCACGCGTCACCCCAATATCTGCAGGCCAAATGGCTGGGCAGCGGTCGCTTGGTCGGCCTTAGCCCGTCATGGGCTGGATAGTGCCAGGGGTTGACTTTTTTTTTTTTTATACTTGGCATAATGTAGCCTAATACAGCACTACAGTTGGCAGCCCTGGTGACTGAATACATTCTTAGTTCCATCTCTGAAGGTAAAGAATACAAAATTTGGTTTAAGTCCAATGGATAGCATGGACGTTACATGCAGTTAGACATTGGATCCATCAACGCGCGTAAAATCATGTTGGCAACAATGTCATGCATGTGTTGGTCAGAAATAATCTGAAATATAATGATCTCTTGTTGTTCCAGTTTTTTATGAAATCCATTTGTTAGTATAGAAGTTACATGTATTTTAAAATTGGACCTATCATCAGGCTTAGAGTCATGTTGGCAGCACTGACGTATATTAGTTTCTCTAAATTAATCTAGAATGTCAAGTACTATACGTGTGCAAATTTTAAAGCTATTGGCTTACATACTTTCTGATATATTAATATTAGGGTAAAACAATAGAGACATCATTTACTAACAGTTGGTAGCCCGGGTCGCTCTTAAGAATGAGCAAAGTCATATCTGTTATGGTACACATAGCACATACGAAATTTGGTTGAAATCCAATTGATAGTATAGGAGTTACATGTATTTAAAAATTGGTCCTATCAGCAGGCTTAGCATCGTGTTGGTAGCACCGACGGACATAAGTTATTCCAAATTAATCTAGAATGTCAGGTAATATACGTGCGCATAGTTTAAAGCTGTCGGCTTGCATACTTTCTGATATATTGGTATTTGGATTTAAAAAAATAGAGAGAGCATTTATTAACAGTTGGCAGCCATGGTGGCTCTTAAGAATACGCTCAGTCATATCTGTTTATGTACACATAGAACATACAAAATTTAGTTGAAATCCAATCGATAGTGTAGAAGTTATATGCATTTAAAATTTGAACTTATCAGCAGGCTTAGAATCATTTTGGCAACACTGACATGTATGGTCTCCTAAAAATTAAACTGAAATATCATTATCCAAATGTTTGCCAATTTTGGTATAGCTCCCATGCATACCTTCCGAGATATCCAACATGGAGCTCAAATTTCAACTGTGGGTTTTCAGCAGTTGGTAGCACTGACATCATTTTCAAATATGGCCTTGAGATATTCAGGTAAAAGTCTTGATTCATACCAAATTTGGTTTCGATTGCTGCAGCCGTTTAGGAGTTGATAGTGGGGGACACAAACAGAGACAGGCCGACATTTGCCCGGATCGATCTCATAAGTCTACTTTTCCTCATTTTTGCAAAATGTTAAAATT
Source organism: Meconema thalassinum (assembly GCA_946902985.2). Lineage (NCBI taxonomy): Eukaryota > Metazoa > Arthropoda > Insecta > Orthoptera > Tettigoniidae > Meconema > Meconema thalassinum. The sequence continues at coordinate 342,829,416 of OX336392.1, forward strand.
AGGCTAAAAAGGAAAAGAAAAGAGATGATGGACTGGAGGAAAAGAAACTACCTCAATCGACGATGAATGAAGATTGAGGGACTTGGAAGGAAGGAGAGCCATGGAAGACATAGCCTATAGGAAAGGGAAAGAGGAGAGGGCGCACCCCAAAGTCAGTGGAAAAAGGGGAAGTAACAGTCCCTCGGGGTCGCCAAGTCCCAAACTCACCAGCCGTGAGCCCTTGAGGGTGTAGCACTATCCAGGGTGCACTAGAAGTGGTGGGGCTACATGCACCCTGCCTCCTTGAGGGCCTTGTGCAGAAGGGAGGAGATATCATGAAGAGAAGAAGAAGGCTGGTCCCTCGACGAATGAAGGAATCAGGAAAGATAAGACAAGGGCCAATTTATGCGGAAAAGTTAAAGACTCCGTAGGCCTTGGAAGAGAACATGTGTTGAACAAGGGAGGCCGACAGGGAAGATAACTGAAAGGAGCCCGGCACAAGTAAGTGGAAGCAATGCCGGACTCAACTGGGGTCGGTCGTCAACCCACGTCCCTTAAGTCACGAGTCGGGGGGGGGGGGGGGGGGGAGAGTGTACGAGAGTAGCTGTTCGCATCCGGCCCGCATAATCACTCAAGCAGCTAAGAATGCAATCCACTCTAACGTGAGCATTTAACAACAGTCACATAATCACATTAAGCAAGGAAATTTGACGGTCAAGTATATTAACAAAGAATCATAACTAACAAGGGTAGATGACCTCGTAGTTCTGCCCCTTTAAACCTCAATAACTAACTAACAAATAGTGACTATCTGTGTTAATTTAACTACTACTGAAACTAAATAAGTGTATATATTGTAAATACTATCACTCATACTTGTAGACATGCTGTAGATGTAATAGCTTAAGTGTAATAGATCTGATGATGATCGCTTGACGATCGAAACTGGTCATCCAAGTGTATTCATTAATCTCATATTCCCTATTTATTAAGTGTTGGGAGTAAGTTCTCCTCCCTTTTCATAACTTTCACAAGGCAGATTATTGAAATTATATTATTTACTAGCAGTAGTACCCGGCTTCGCCCGGTGGAATTATGATAATATCTCAGTCTCCTTAACACTCAACGTGATAAATTATATTTATTTATGAAGACTACTACTGTACGGGTATATCAAACTCACAATCTAATGGAAATACATATTTTTAAAATCACAGGCTAGGTAGACTGTGGTGTTGCTTAGTAGTATAATGGACGTAACATCTAGGTCATTTGCCCTTTTGATGAGGATGATAATGAAGACGACTACTACTGAACGGGTATATCAAACTTGCAATCTAATGGAAATACATATTTTAAAAATCACAGGCTAGGTAGACTGTGGTGTTGCTTAGTAGTATAATGGACGTAACATCTAGGTCATTTGCCCTTTTGATGAGGATGATAATGAAAACTACTGTTGAATTGACACGATAAACTTACAGACTACCGTGATAGAAGTATTTCAAAATTCACAGGCGATGAAGACGTATTGTGTGTGGTGATTAGTGGTATAATGGGCGTAACATCTAGGTCATTTGCCCTTATGATGATAATAATAAGGTAATGAAAAATGACTACTAAACGAACATGGTGTAATTTTAAATCTGATATAGGTAATTCAGATTTCTACCTTCGATGTCTTCCTAAGTCTGAACCTTATTTTCTGGCTTAGGCCTATACTCGAAGCGTCTAGTGAAAGAGCTTATGAAGTACTGCTCGGGTCCAAGCTGCACGAACCTGAGAATATCGCAGTTGATGACGATATATGATGACAGACGTTCGGGGGGGGGTTCCCGGTCCTATACATTGGCCGGTGAATCACTCACTCTTTCGTAACACTACAGTGGTTTGAGCAAAGGCCCTGTATGAACATCAGCATAGTCAGCAATACCAGGTAACACGGCGGCCTCCGGACAGTCCTCTCATGTCACCTCGCGATGAATCAGCAAGCTATTCTTACACCTGCCCCCTCCTCCAATCCTCCATCCCCCAGGGTCTCACAACTTGTGGGACGTGGGTTTGCGACCACGGGACCACAGCTGAGTCCGGCATTGCTTCTACTTACTGGTGCCGGGCTCCTTTCAGTTCTCTTTCCAGTCAGCCTCCCTTGGTCAAACTCTTGTTCTCTTCCGACCCCGATGGTATCAGGGTATCCGAGGCATAGCGAATCTTTCACTTTCCCGCCTTAATTGGCCCTTGTCTAATCATTCCTGATAGCCTCATTCTTCGAGGTGTCAGCCTTCTTTTTCTTTTCTTAATATCTCATGTCTTCTGCTCAAGGCCCTCAAGGAGGCAGGGTGTGTGTAGCCCCACCACTTCCGGTGCATCCTGGATAATGCTAGATCCTCAAGGGCTCAAGGCTGGTGAGTTTGGGAGCTGGCAACCCTGAGGGTTTCCTGAGCTGGTCCGGTTTTACCTTTTTTCCATTGCCTTTGGGACGGACCCTGTCCTCTTTCCCTTTCCTATCTTCATTTCGTGGCTCTCCTTCCTTCCAAGTCCTCAATTCTCATTTATCTAGGGTTGAGGGCATTTCATTTCCTCCTGTCTTTTATTTCCCTTATTCCTTTCTTTTGTCCTTATCGTCTTCTATCCCATAAGTTTTGTAGTTAGTTTTAGTATTAGTTTCATTTTCACGATCCCCCAAACCATTAGGGGCGATAACCTCGATGTTAGGCCCCTTTAAACAACAATTATCATCATCATCATCATCATCATCACAACTGGCATTGTGCAATTGGGTTACTGTGGCATTTAAAACTTCCTGTTAAGTCCCTCACCCTTTTGTGTTACATACATAATTTGTAGCAAGAAACCTTCCCTGGAATCCACACAACAACTCACCCAAGTATCATCGCAATCGGATGAATGGTATATGAACGCATAGGAGACATACATACACTACAACTATTGAATTGGCACGTCAAACTTACAAACTAACGTAATAATAATAATGAATCACAGTCGAGCAAGACAAAATTTGGTTGACATGGGTGAAACGGTGTAGATTTTTAGCAAAGGGCCTAAATGCAGGGAAAGGAGTTGTCTGCCCAAATTTTCAAGTAGAGAGGGTTACTCGTCGGGTTCCAAAGGGTATGTATGTAAAATTTGGTTGAGATGGGTGAAACGGTGTAGATGTTTGCCAAAGGGCCTAAATGCAGGTAATGGAGTGGTCTGTCCGAAATTTTAAGTAGACAGTGTTACTCGTCGGGTCCCAAAGGGTAAGTATGTAAAATTTGGTTGAGGTGGGTGAAACGGTGTAGATTTTTGCCGAAGGCAAAAGCAAGCTTGTAGTTTAACGTGACCGTTAATCTCGAGATCATGAGCCACGGGACCTCCTTTTTACGTGGAATCCGAACCACAGGACATGGCATCTCACTTCGAAAATCTCACATGCATTGACCGGGAATCGAACCCGGACCGCCTTGGTGAGAGGCATACAGCTAGACCGCTGAGCCACCACGCCCCCCTTTTGCCGAAGGGCCTAAATGCACGGAATGGAGTGGTCCGTCCAAAATTTCAAGTGGACAGTGTTACTCGCAGGGTACCAAAGGGTAAGTATCCGAATGTTGGTTCTGATCGGTGAAACGGTGTAGATTTGTGTCAAAGGGCCTAAATGCAGGGAATGGGGTGGTCTGTCTGAAATTTTAAGTGGGCAGTGTTACTCGCAGTGTTTCAAAGGGTAAGTATACTCATTTTGGTTCAGATCGGTGAAACGGTGTAGATTTGTGTCAAGGGCCTAAATGCAGGGAATGGGGTGGTCTGTCCGAAATTTTAAGTGGACAGTGTTAGTCGCAGTGTTCCAAAGGGTAAATATACAAAGTTTGGTTGAGATCGGTGAAACGGTGTAGATTTGGGGCAAAGAGCCTAAATGGAATTGAGTGGTCTGTCCGCAATTTCAAGCAGACAGTGTTACTCGCAGGGTTCCAAAGGGTAAGTATACAAATTTTGGTTCAGATCGCTGACGGTGTAGAATTGTGCCAAAGGGTCTAAATGCAGTAAATGGGGTGGTCTGTCCGAAATTTTAAGTGGATAGTGTTAGTCGCAGTGTTCCAAAGGGTAAATATACAAAGTTTGGTTGAGATCGGTGAAACGGTGTAGATTTGGGGCAAAGAGCCTAAATGGATGGAATGGAGTGGTCAGCCCGCAATTTCAAGCAGACAGTGTTACTCGCATGGTACCAAAGGGTACGAATACGAATTTTGGTTCTGATCGGTGAAACGGTGTAGATTTGTGTCAAAGGGCCTAAATGCAGGTAATGGGGTGGTCTGTCCGAAATTTTAAATGGACAGTGTTACTCGCAGTGTTTCAAAGGGTAAGTATACACATTTTGGTTCAGATCGGTGAAACGGTGTAGATTTGTGTCAAAGGGCCTAAATGCAGGGAATGGGGTGGTCTGTCCGAAATTTTAAGTGGACAGTGTTAGTCGCAGTGTTCCAAAGGGTAAATATACAAAGTTTGGTTGAGATCGGTGAAACGGTGTAGATTTGGGGCAAAGAGCCTAAATGCATGGAATGGAGTGGTCTGTCCGCAATTTCAAGCAGACAGTGTTACTCGCATGGTACCAAAGGGTACGAATAAGAATTTTGGTTCTGATCGGTGAAACGGTGTAGATTTGTGTCAACGGGCCTAAATGCAGGTAATGGGGTGGTCTGTCCGAAATTTTAAGTGGACAGTGTTAGTCGCAGTGTTCCAAAGGGTAAATATACAAAGTTTGGTTGAGATCGGTGAAACGGTGTAGATTTGGGGCAAAGAGCCTAAATGCATGGAATGGAGTGGTCTGTCCGCAATTTCAAGCAGACAGTGTTACTCACATGGTACCAAAGGGTACGAATACGAATCTTGGTTCTGATCGGTGAAACGGTGTAGATTTGTGTCAAAGGGCCTAAATGCAGGTAATGGGGTGGTCTGTCCGAAATTTTAAGTGGACAGTGTTACTCGCAGGGTTCCAAAGGGTAAGTATACACATGTTGGTTCAGATCGGTGAAACGGTGTAGATTTGTGCAAAAGGGCCTAAATGCAGGTAATGGGGTGGTCTGTCCGAAATTTCAAGTGGACATGGTTACCCGCAGGGTTCCAAAGGGTAAGTATACAAATTTTGGTTCAGATCGGAGAAACGGTGTAGATTTGTGCCAAAGGGCCTAAATGCAGGGGATGGAGTGATCTGTCCGCAATTTCAAGCAGACAGTGTTGCTCGCAGGGTACCAAAGGGTAAGAATACGAATTTTGGTTCTGATCGGTGAAACGGTGTAGATTTGGACGAAAGGGCCTAAATGCAGGGAATGGGGTGGTCTTTCCGAAATTTTGAGTGGACAGTGTTACTCGCAGGGTTCCAAAGGGTAAGTATACAAATTTTGGTTCAGATCGGTGAAACGGTGTAGATTTGTCCAAAAGGGCCTAAATGCAGGGAATGGGGTGGTCTGTCGAAATTTAAAGTTGACAGGGTTACTCGTCGGGTTCCAAAGGGTAAGTATACAAATTTTGGTTCAGATCGGTGAAACAGTGTAGATTTGTATACATAACAGACAGACAAACTTTGTGCTTTATTAAGATTATATATTCACATACCTTTCTGGGAGTCATTATAAGTTGATTTCAATTTTAATTGTCACTGCTGTACCGGAAATATTTCTCTTATTACGTAAATAAAGCATTTTTGTTAGTGTTCATTTTACGGTCGGCGCCATCTTACATTGACGTCAGTACCCGTTGCCAACATGTCCGTTACAAAAAAATCACCACACGACACGTGAATAATGAATTAAAAGCCAAAACCATTAGTTTTGATAAAGATTATTGATGAGTGACTACCCCCACTGTGCGTGACAAAACCAGCAGGTGTTATATATTAGCTAACGCGGTCTGGACGAAAATATTGGTCTGCCGGATGCGATATAATACCGAATGCGTGGGGAGATGGCATTACGGCATGACAGTACTTGATGCTAAAATGGCTGAAACACCTGGACTTTTGCCTATATAAGTCGTGTTCATATTTGGGATGGCGGGTCTCAGACAGCGGAGGAGTAAGCATCTATTACTACATCATCTCCAGATAATTTTTCCGACTATTAATTCAGGTAATTTGGTTAATTTCAGTAGTTTAAGTCTTTCAGGCACAGAAAAATAGATAATAAAAACACCCTTGAAGCACACATACATATTTATTTTGTTAATTTATAAGATAACATGGTTGTCTTGTCTGTTGAGGGGTAACATTAAGCAAAATGAAGTATTTTTTTGTCCATTACAATTTCACTCGTGTGCATAACACGTGGTACAGTATTTGTACCACTATGCTCCATCGGCGGTGCCTATCTGTGGTACTCCTGAAAGCAAGACTTAGATTTACCCAAGCATAGAGGGACCTTGCACACTGAGCACATCCAATCGGTACGAACCTGTTTTTTTTTTACAGTGCTGCATTTAGCGCACCTTCTCCTGGTTGACCTCTGAGGTTGATGCGCTGATCCTTCCAGGCGAACAGCCTTTGATACATGTTTTTTTTTGGCCCCTGTCTGTGAGCCTGATGACTTCCTTTTATTAGTTCTGGAGGAGACTAGAGCAGGAGCAACCCAATCCATGGAAATTTGTCGTCTGAAGTCTTTCATACTGAGGTTGGGCAGAGAAAGTTGCTTATATATTAGGTAAGCATTCACCACACTTGCATCGATGAAGTACCAAAAGATGCGATGCCAGGGTTTGTGGCTCTTTCTGTCAATCTCGTAAGTACCTTTCATCTGGTCAAATTTATCAACACAGTTCATGTCCATGTTGTAATCTACCACCATTTTAGGACAGGGGACTGTTGAAATCGAGCCATCCTTTTCCTTTCTTTTAACTTCAACAGCCTCTGTTGGATCATGAAAATTGGATAGCAGATGGACAGATCTCCTATCTTTCCATTTAACCACCCTAAGACCAGTGTTACTGGTTGCCCAATCATATTCACCACGTTGTAATTTACTGTCCTCTTTAAGTTTTGGTAGAAATTTTCTTGTCGGATTTACCATTCCACATGCATTGATTTTTAATGTTTTGAGCTCTGCATAAGCGGGATTCCAGTAAAGTAATTGTCGAAATAGACCGTGTGACATTTATTTTCTTCACCTTGTAGCAGCGAAGTCCCAACATTTTCTCCCAAATTATTTTCAATAGAATTGCCTTTCTTCCCTGTGTAAATGTCAAAGTTGTATGCGTACCCTGACTTGTCAGCGAGAATCCATACTTTGTAACCTCTTTTAATAGGTTTTTTGGCATGTACTGTTTTAATGATGATCTGCCCTTAAATTTAATCATAAATTCATCAACTGCCATACTTTAAATGGGTTAATACAACTTTTAAAATTTTTCGCCACCAGATCTAGGAATGGCCGAACTTTATATAGTTTATCTCGAGCGGGATCGTCCGGTCTTGGAGCGCTACTGTTGTCATTTATGTGGATATTAGAAAGCAACCACCCAAACCGATGTACTGACATCAGTTGGCTCATATAGGCATCGTGCTAATCTGGATCTGAGCTCCAATAGTCTCTAAGCAAGCAAGCTTGTAGTTTAACGTGACCGTTAATCTCGAGATCATGAGCCACGGGACCTCCTTTTTACGTGGAATCCGAACCACAGGACATGGCATTTCACTTCGAAAATCTCACATGCATTTACCGGGAATCGAATTCCAATAGTCTCTGTAGCTAGGCAAAGGTTTAATGCCCATCAGCATATTCATACCAAGGAATACTCTTATTTCTATGTCTGTTGTGGGGACATAGGCCTTTCCTGTTCTTAGGTGTTTTTCCTGTGCGTACAAATTTGTCTGAAAGACAATTAAATCTATTACATCTTGGGAGATCATAAGTCCAAAAATCTCTTGAGGTGTTGGGTCAAAAATATGTTTGGCTCGGTATGTTGGACCTGTATCAGAACTGAACATACCTGCTGACATAGGTCTATCAGTTTGTCCCCACTTGGGTTCCTCTTGTCCCGAATAGATGACAATAGATGACTGTAGATTATTTGAAGTTGTCTGGCCAAGTAGAGCTGCTGATGCTGGACACTGACTGGTAGAAGTAGAAGCTTGGGACGAAACAAGTTGCGCAACAGATGTTCCTGTATTGGGTGAGGTCGTTGGTGTACTGAGGTGTGAAGTGGAAGGTCCTGGTGAGTCAGAAGTAACTCCCTTTTTGCGACGTGTAATTTTCGTAAGTGGCGGCCGTTCATCTTCCGTTTCACTTGATTCTTCAAACACAATTTCTCCATCTTCTTGATAGTCTGAATCAGCATCAAAATCGTCAAACGAGGATTCGGAGCCGGACGAGAGCAAGTGAGATATTTCTTCCTCACGTAGTCGGTTCACCTGAAAACATCCGAATGATGGTATCTATAATTACAGTTTAAAATTATTGCGGACAGCTGCAACAAATCTGGAGATCGTAGGTTCGAATCCTGGATTGGACAACTGCTATTATTAGTGTGATTTTTCCCCATTCTTTCCCCACACTCTTCCAGGCAAATACCCCCACCTCATCCCTGACCCTAATACAGTTACACACACTACTACAGACATCACATAAATACAGGTTATCAGACAAAATTTAACCCGCACCCAACCACACGGGGCTGATGGCCAGGATGTCCCAAGCCCCTAAATTGAATTAGCACCCATAACAAGTTTAAAATTAAAATGCAACTCAACAATATCTATAACAACAAATTGTAAGCTGTGGTCATGAACAACAATAGTTGCATAATGGTACAAAATTCGAACCGCCAGTTTTTTTAGAAATAAAATTCAATTGAATTCATTTATTCAGTTTGTTTCTGTACAGTCTGCTAGTAATAATTGTAATGAATGCAAATCTTACCTTACAACAGCATTCTCCGGTTTTAAAACTTCTAATAACAGTTCTTCGTGTATACACGTGCACCACTGTTGAAATCAACGCTTCTTGTGGCGCGCGCAAGTGTGAATACGCATGTCCCGGGCAAACAACCTATTGGATGACGACCTGCCATCTGTTGTGGGAATCGGAAACTACCTCAAACGTTACGAGCACGTGGTCCAGGCATTAGACCATCATGCGGATCGGAAATAAATTCATAAACATGTGGTACGAATAATGTACCATCATGCACCACGTGCAGAAAATAAGGTGGTACAGTGGTGGTACCACTATGTCTGAAAGAGTTGAGAATTGTATAGAAAGGAGTACCTAGTGTAAATTTTTACTCTATTATTTTCAGGATTAGGGAACCACCCATTACAATTGGGTACAATCGTACTGACCGACTAAAAAACATTAAATTTGACATAAATTAATATTATTATTATTATTTTATTTTTTATCGAGTTTACCCTCCAGGGTAGTGGCTCCACGGACTCAGCGAGGGAACTCACCCTTACCGCCATATTTCAGGCAGTGTCCTAGAGCTGGGAACATCTAATCAGAGTGGATACAACTGGTGAGATGGGATTAGCACCTGCCTCACCTGCAAAGCGAACACGGGCCTCGTGAGGAAAGGGAATGGAAGGCTAGGATGGATAGGCAAGTAAGGAGGTGGCCGTGGCCTTACAGTAGGGACCATCCCAGCATTTGCCCGAAGACGAAGAGGGAAACCACGGAAAACCAATTCGAGGATGGCTGAGGTGGTAATCGAACCCCCTCTACTCATTTGGACCACCCGAGGCTGAGTAGACTCCGTTCCAGTCGTCATACCACTTTCCAAATTTCGTGGTAGAGCAGGGAATCGAACCCAAAACCTCCGGGGCGGCAGCTAACTACGCTGACCGCTACGCTATGGAGGCGACTAATATTAATTTACATAATAATAATATCGTATGGCCTCGGTGCCGGGTGCAAGCTTTGTTATTTGACACCCAAAGGGTAGCTTGCATGTCGAATTTCGTTGTTCTTTGAAGCACTATGAAAGTCAAGGAGGTTAGATATCTAAGCTCCTTGAGCACTATAGTGCTTTCTAGTAGAAAATTTAGGAACTTTGTGTTGGCGGAAACTTCCGAGATTAATTTTGCCATTATGAACACGGCCTACTAAATTCAAATGGGTTCTTTGACATGCCAACATCGTATGACATGGTGGTGTAATTTTTGCCGCCTTTCAAAAAAATCACTTACCACGGCCAGGAGCGAACCTGCAAGCTTGAGGTTAGTAGACCGACACGTTGACCACTCACCCACCGTGGCATGATATTAATTTACATATATTTAGTTAAAGTACTTGTTTCAATATCAGTAATATACCTAAATAAAGTATTTCAATGGATAATTAGTTACTGATGGTTGTAATGTAACTATTGAAAACAAAAATGCTTTTCAAAAATCATAAGGCATTTTCACAGCATTTCGAAAACAACAAATGCTGTACCGTGTAACTTTCCTGCTGCAGTGCTGGTCACTTGTGCTAAACTGGGACAGGCTGACGCTGGGAGAAAGAAAAAGGGCATGGTTATTTTTTTTTCATGAGGCCTCCTTAGAGGCCGAGTGCAGGTCTTTCTATTCGACGCCCGTGGGCGACCTGCGCGTCGGGATGAGAGATGGAATGGATGAAGACGAATGAAACTGGGCAAGGATGTGGAAGGAATCGGCCGTGGCCTATCAGAAGGTACCGTCCCAGCATTTGCCTGGTGTTGAAAATGGGAAACCATGGAAAACCATCTCAAGGACGGCCGACGGTGGGGCTCGAACCCACGCGTCTACCGAGTCAGCAGAGAGCTTGGTCCCATGACCTAACGCTGCGCTTTAGCCAGCTGAGCCACTGCTGACGGTAGGGCATGGTTGACCAAGGTAAATGGGAGATGGCGACTCTAGCCAGAACGAAATTTAGGTTAAGACCCAGCGCTCGGAATAGTCTATTGAAATTCTATCACAGTTGGAGGCGAACACGCTCATAAACGAATATTTAGGATTTGAGGTCCAGGGCAGTTATCTCAGTTCAGAAGATACAATTAAATGTTTAATTAATATCCAGAATGTTTTACCTCGCTCATTGTACGGTCTGTACCAAATACTAAAAATTTAATGTTCACGGCATCTTCGCATGGTGTAGGCTCATCATTCCCATGACTACATCAACAATGTTAACTTGTAACAAGAAATTCCAAAAAAGTCTCGGTGCCATTTGTTCACGTATGCTAGGAAGGAATCGTGTAACTTCCAATGGCAATGGTGGTAGTGGTGAGAGATTTTTGAAAAGACTGAATACCGATATTAACTACGGTACCGTTCGTCGCAATTGTAAAGGGGGTAACACTTCGGGAGTGATGAATCAAATACAGAACTACTTTTTTTTCTTTTTCTTTTAGCGTATGGCTTTTATGCCGGGAGTGTCCGAGGACATGTTCGGCTCGCCAGTTTTGTAGCTGCTTCGAGGCGGACACCCAATGGGTAAGCTACACGTACCGTAGCGTGTGGAGTGTTGTCTGGGGAGGAAAGTTTGAATGTAAGGGCAAGGAGTTGGAAGGTAGCGGCTGTGGCCTATAGTTAGGGACCAACCCTGGCATTTGCCTGGAAGGAAGATGGGAAACCACAGAAGACCATCTTCAAGGTTGCCGGCGGGGGGATTCGAACCTCCTCGCCTCCCGGATGTGAGCGACTGCCAGCAGTCATGCCGTAACGCCACAGAACTACTTAAATTACCGGAATACCTTTGGTAATGATGAATAATATAATTGTGGGAATGGTGCCCTAATAGATGTTTTCTCCTCCACTGTCTATAATCCACCCACCTTCCCCTTTTCATAACACGACTTATATAGTGAAATTCCAGAATATCGGCAATTATTGTGGGCGTGATATACAGGATAAATAAAATATTGCCAACACCACACATAGGCCTACGGTACCGTCTGGTGTTTGATTTATGCTGCAATCGCTCCATTCGTTCGCGTTGTTGTGTTTCTATATTAAAAAGGCTTTACATACAAAAACAAACCTAACCTGAGGCTAACGCCCCAGACATATTACAACATAATAATAATATACATTTTTTTTTTTTTTTTTTTTTGAAAGTAGGTTGGCTCAGGCAAGGAAAGCATTTCTACAGTAAAGGAATCTGTTGACATCGAATATAGATTTAGGTATTAGGAAGACATTTTTGAAAACCTTTGTCTGGAGCGTGTCACTATGGAAGTGAAACTTGAACTATTGGTGCAGCAGAAAAGAGGAGAATTGAAGCGTTTGAAATGTGGTGTTACAGGAGATTGATGAAGATCAGATGGGTCGATAGGGTTACAAACGAAGAGGTATTAAGACGAGTGGGAGAGGAGAGATGTTTCTGGCGAATGCTTATGAAGAGAAGAGATAGGTTGGTAGGACACATACTAAGACACCCAGGAATAGCAAGCTTAGTTATGGAAGGAAGGATCGAGGACAAGAACTGTAGAGGTAGACCAAGATTTATGTTAAACAGATTGCCTCGGATGTAGGGTTTGGTAGCTATGTAGAGATGAAATGATTAGCTCAGGACAGGGAGGCATGGAGAACTGCATCAAACCAGTCTAAAGACTGTAGACTCTAACAACAACAACAACAACAATAATAATAATAATAATAATAATAATAATAATGGTTTCACGTCCCAATTTACACCTGAGGCTTTTAGAGACGTCAGGGTGCCGGAATTTTGCCACAAATAAGATCTTTAACGTGCCAGTAAATCTACCGACTAGTATCCATCACAATTGTGCATCCTCAAATGCCAACTAACTGCGCCAAGATTCAATCCTGCAATCTTAGACACAACAGGCGACAAAGTTATCGCTCCACCACTCAGTCAGTTTATTGTTAAGGCCTAACGCCCCGTTTTTTAGTTTGTAATTCAGACACCACGTAGCAGCACCAAAGTGAGACAATTTCTTTTTTCTGTTTTCTCTTGAACGAAAGCTCGTATTTGCGATCTGAAAACCACTATATATACTAGACTGCAATTGAATTGATATTAATTCGATGCATTTTCCAAAATGTGAAAAACAAAAAAATTACTAACAGATTTTTATATTTCTGCTTAAAATATGAAAAAAAACTGGTAATACGAAAATGGAGATTTATTTTCTGATTGCAATTCATTTTTCAGAATTAAAATCGGGTGAATGGAATCGACAGCATTAGTTTGGGAATTGTTTTGAAAAGGGTGGAAGGGGTAGCGGCGTGGCTTCACAAGATCTCTTGCGCAAGGAGAATGATGAACACGCTGACAGGGCCGAGTGAGAATGGGACGATTTGACGACAGGCAGGAGTTGTCTTCCTCTTGTCATAAATATTATAGTTCGGCAAGTTACATGTACAAGTGCCCAGGCGTGGAACAATTTCTGAGCAATAAAATTATATTGTAGTAGTGTCACGCTTAACGTTTACATAATGTGTTCGTACAGATACCTTTCTTACTTACATTCTTGTTGTTGTTCTTGTTGATAATAATACATTGTAGGGGCTTGGGACATCTTGGTCATCAGTACCCTTGGCTGGCTGCGTGGCTCAGCGGTAACGTTCTCGCTTGCTGTTCCCAAGGTTGCAGGATCGAATCCTGGTGCAGCCAGTTGGCATTTGAGTGTGCGAGAATGTGAGGGAGCCGTGTCATTAGATTTACTGTCATGTTAAAGATCCCCTTCGGGGCAAAATTCCAGCACCCCGGCGTCTCTAAAAGCCGCAGTAGTTAAAAGGGACGTAAAACCAATCAAGTTAGTATTGTTGTTATTATTATTGTCAGTAGTCCCGTGTAGTTGATTATGTGTGTAACTGTATTAGAGCCAGGGATGGGGCACGTGCCCTGAGACTTCACGTACTGTACTATCTCGGCATTTACCTGAAGGGAGTGTGGGTTAGCCAGTGAAAACACACTCAGGATTAATGTTGACAGCGCTGGATTCCCATTTAGGTAACTGTTTTAGAGTTATTTGAGGATAAACTCCCGAACAAAAACGTATTGTTCCGACATTAGAAATGCTTTGTATGTGTTGAGGGATATTTTCTTATTTTTTGTTCATCTAGGTTGGCACTGCCTTGTACCATGCCAGTGATCGTCATCATGTATGGAGTTGTGTTGTGTGCTGACTTGCTAATTGGTATAAGTTGTTCTAAGTAACGTTTTACTATGTCATATGTTCCGCTGGTTGTTTTCTTTCATCATATAGCCCAGTCATTTGGTGCCCAGAAGTGCCTGTTTCAAACAAAAATTAGGGTAGAAGGTTTCTCGACGGATTCTTATGTTTTTCGGTGTGCTGAATCCGAATCTGAAGTTTTCCAACAACAAAAATGACGGCTTCACAGTGAAAATCACAAAAAAAAATCCTAAAAATGTCGGACTTTTTTTTTTCACAAAATCGCTTATAAGTTGAAAAATATGCAACCTAGTGAATTTCTCATTATTTACAAAATTAAAGTAGACAAAATTTATTTTAAAATGCACTGGGCACTTTTAGTTTTTGAGTGCAGGGTACCGCCGCTAGAGCGCGCTGAAAAAGAGCGACGTTTTGGCAAAAACGAAAGAAACTCAGCCCTAACTAGCCCCAGGCACTTTCTAATCGTGTTTCCTCCATTAATACGTGTTTTATTCATGTTCTATGGTGGTAAAATGATTGAATGTTCGTTGGAAAAAAATTTGATAAATTAATATATTCAAGTTAAGTCCATCTGTACTTATCCACCTAATGGTAAAATGTGAAAGTGATGAGGTGAGTAATGTAAAACAGTTTTTGTGATTTTTCACTCAACATCTCACCATGTCACACATATCTCTCACATTCCTAAAGAGATATATTCAATATATTGATAGTGTGAAACCGGAGTCGTTTCCCCTTTGTGTGACATGTTCACCCTCAAGCCCTCAATAGGAATGGTCCCCTTTTTGCCGACACATCTGTCCTTGACAGGTCCCCCTACATGCCTCCGGCCAACTCCTCTGCCATTCGAGTTTAGTTTAGTTTGCTCTCTCCTCCTCGTGTGACTGCTAAGCGTTCTTCTTCGGGTTACTGCCGTTCGTTCAGTGTTTTCAAGTGAACAAATGTTGTTATTAGTGAATATTTGAGGGACGAAAATGTCACGTCGTGAATGTGCAATTTGTAAGGAGCCTCTGGATGATCAGACTCGAACTTTCTTTCAAACGACAAGAACAAGAGTAGATTCATAGAGCTCCTCAGGAGTAGACGGAGTGAGGCAGGGATTGAATCACGGCAAGCCATTGAGGATTCTGATGCCCTCATCATAAGAACGGCTCAATCCATAGCTTCCAGGCATGGCACAGTTGCAGTGGTGGGAGAAGATGTTGACCTTCTCGTCATCATGATAGGCATCCGCACTTCTCCTATTGTGTTCTTCCTGAAACCAGGAAAAGGAAAAGTACCACTGACGCTATATAGCCCTGGCAGCTCGCTAGAGGAGCCTCTGAGCCACCATATTTTATTCCTCCACGCTGTCAGTGGTTGTGACTCCACATCCGCCATGTTCAACCAGGGTAAGACGAAATTCTTGAAGACCCTCAAGAAGAACCCAGATCTTGTAAACTACCTTGAGCATTACATGGACCCCACAGCACAAGTCGAGTAGCTAGTGAATGCTGTCGAAAAATCTCTAGTGGCCTTATATGGTGGTGACCACCATACCACTCGTCTAAACGAACTGAGGTACAAGCTGTACCTCAGTACAGCATATAAAGTCACCGAAAACATGGCCTCGATCCCTCCCACTGAAGCTGCAGCCCGTGAGCACTTTCTGTGAGTTTACCACCAGATCCAGCAGTGGCTCGACAATCAGCTCAACCCAGAACAGTGGGGGGTGGAAGTCGTCGAGGAACGGCCTCATCCCCACGAGAACAGCTAAGGCCCCAGCTCCTGACAAGCTTCTCCGCAAGGTCTCTTGCAAATGCAAAGGCGACTGTCGAGGAACCTGCGGTTGTCGACGTGAAAATGAAAATCCACAGCCTGCTTCCAGTCTCCGACTGGGTCAGGAATGGAATGAATGAAGATGTGTGGCTCTAAATTGCTCTAGGCTTTGTACCATCAGCGAGGAAACTGTCTGAACGTTGATAACTCTTGCGACATCGACAATGAAGGTGACCCTGATGACCCTTCTCCGGTTGAGTCGCCACCTACAATCCTGGAGACATCAGCACAAGGTAAATAGCATGTTTGTACACCACCTTATTCCAATGCGGTTTGCTTACTTCACCCTCCAATGTATTCGTACGATTTCTTTTTAGAGGTGTCCGAGAATCCTGACGATTCCATCCCGGTCGAATCACCAACGACGATAGCGGAGACTTCATCAGAAGGTAAACTGCATGTTTGTAATACACCCTATTTCACTGGGTTTCGAACAGTTTTCCAACTAGACACCTGAAAGTATTGTGTACAATAATATGTACAATTCCTTTTCCAGTGGAGTTCCGACTGATAGCGATCAACCGGGGCCTTCTCCTCGGCAACCGGAGGCTGCTCCATCGAGGCCAAAAAGGAGGAAGCTCAATTAAAGAATTGAAATTAATTGTAATGAATTGAACCCGCTGAGCTAAGGTTCATGTGATATTTTTCATGACGACACATTTATGATGGGATGTACTACCTTTGAACACACCCAGAAAGCAACTAGAAGCTGAGAGCTTATACAATTCTCTTTGGAGTAGCGAAGGATCGCACTTTTGACTGGTGAAGTCTGCTAATTATTTATCTGAGGTCTTTTTAATCAACTTTAACTTTCTGCGAGACTCAGAATATTCCATTTCGTCATTCAGTATTATTGAAACATTTAGGAGAATGTTTTTTTTTTTTTCACTTTAAGGTATGGTAATATCATTGCAGATATGCAAAAAGGAATGTAAATAGTCGCTAAACGACTTAGTTTGACGACTTGATTCCACGGGGAACGCAGTTCCGTGCACTACGTCTTGAGGATCCGCCCGGTTGAGGCGTGTTGTAATACCCGTCGTGTAAGACGTGGGAATAGTCCGCTTTATAGCGAAGAATTTTATCAAGTGTCATCGAGCACCATCGTATTGTGCATCACGATTATCACAGTGTAGTGATCAGCACTAATAGTATTGTGAATTTATTTGAAACGTATTGTGAATTTTCTACGATTTTGTAGCACCGCATTTTGTACCCACGTGATTTGTGGAGGGCTAAAGCCTGGAGTCAAATATACAAGTAATTGTGATAACGTTGCATTAAACGAGTGTTATATTAAATACGCTTCGTGTATAAATTGCTACAGTGGATTTATCCGCAAGAATTCGACGCCAATTTCACGGATGCCACGTGATTGCAAAAATAGAATCTGTGCACGTGTGAACCAGCAGATCAGTGCATGGCCATTTATTTATGATATCTGCAAAGTGTAGAGGCTGTGTTGCTAGATATATGTGTAACGCCTGTGATAGCTACAAAGCACACCGCAATTTCAAGTGATAAAGAAATACATAATGTCTAATATTACCGACCACGTGTTCGACATTTATAACACCATGTTCGAGTCGAAGATGATGGGCTAGATACCGTCATGGTATGAGGGAGACGTCTCGGATGGAACGAGCATGATTTGGAACTTCAAGAACGTCGAACGAGAAGGAAGGAGTCGAGGATTGCCCTTTCTAGGCATGTCCAACCCATTCACGATGTCAACTACGGGGACAGACCGAACCCTGGTCTTTGGGAGAGCCAAGATGGAAGTTCTGATATAGACAAAACCAATCCTGAAAGCCAGAGGTGCTTTTGTTCAACCCTTGTCGTTGGAAAGAGCTAAGTGTGGGCTCCTTCATATCGTGAGTTTGTACAACCCTTCATTGTTCTAGTCATTGGTGGTATATTTAGATTAGTGTAGATTGTAAATCAGCCGAACTTCGTGACAGCCATTTTGTAGGCAGGGAGTGTAATTAGTATAATTAGATGTTATTTATTTACAGTGATTGTGAGCCACCCTTGGGTTCGATAGTTTGTTTAACCCTGGTGCAACCTGATGGACGTCGTAGGACGCCAATTCCTGTCTATTGCTAAACGTGACCGTAGTCATTTCAGGGCTACTTTGTTTAACCCCATCTGGGGTGATTTTCGAGTCTTAGCAGAGTCCTGTCATGGCAAATTGATGCCATGGTCATAACTCTTTAACTGCACTTATAGCAGCCAGTCAACGTTACGCCCCTGACTTGATTAGAGAAGTCGTATCATTTAGGTAATCGACTGTAATTACCAGTTTTGTAACTGCATTTCTATTTCATTCAGGATGTGCTCAGAAGCCATCCAGGTCGAGTGTAGACCTTGCAAGTAAAAGGGATGTTCGTTGTAACCTAGCATCGAACCCAGTTCCCAACGTATCATTAAGCAAATCCAGCAGAGTGGGGTTTGCGCCATAATATTATTTTTTTTGTGTCAAGTGTAATGACACGTGATTTATTTGAATGTTTGATACAAGAAACAAATGAAGTGTTTTATCTTTGAGAGCAAAGAGCTCCAGCAATGATAGACATTGCTATCTTTTAAACGTCTTTGCTATGAAAGACAGATTTATATATTTATATTCAGCTTTATAGCGTGCTCTTAATGCACACATTCTTTGATGTTTATAACCCATGGTAAAGGTATTATTATGAGGCCAGTTTTATAGTTATTTTCTTGCCAAAACTGCCGGCCCAGTCAACGTGTTGTGTCAAATAGTACAGGGAGCCTGTAACTCGCTGTGACACAAAGACAGGTGTGTGAATATTTCCCAGCGCACGATTGAGAGCGCTTGCTTCCAAGTGAGACAGACTTATTTTTAACGCAGAACGCAATGCTTGCAGCATTTTCTTTTTCATTGCATTGATAGCTCATGGAACCCAGTGTCCATTTCTGTGTCTGAACACATGTTCTGTAGATTGTTATTTGTTAGTTAAACGCCTTTTGCGTGTACCGTTGTTTCGACGAGTACAGTTATGTCAGGATTCTTATATTATGTTGGAGGCTAGTGACCCCCCCCCCCCCCCCCCCGTGAAGAGGCTTTTCATGTAAGAAGTTATTTTGTGTACCATGTCCGGGACAGTTCCCGTAGACCAAATATTTAGGGAGGGTAACTGATGTGTTTCCAGGCCTGTCCCAAAGTTATTGAACGCGAGCTGCGCGCCACTGGTAACTCGTGTTATTGTGTGTCCGAGATGTTATTACTCGTTGATCGTATCCCGACTTTTGAGTCGAGGCTCTTCGGCAGAGATGATCTCGCAGAGACGCTCCTTGCCAGGCTAGTAAGCTGTTATTCGCCATAAACCAACTATAATTTAAACCGACATCTTAATAATAAAACGCATAATTTTGATAAACAAAATATAAATAACAAATCTTTTCTATTTAACCTTATTCATTTGCATTTGGAACCTGCTGACATAGCCGTGCCAATGAAAGTATTTCCTGGAGGAAATGACCTTAGGACAGCTGACACTTTTTGTAACGACAGAGGCTTGCTTGAACCTATAGTTCGTAGCTGGTGGAGCTCAGGCCATACGATGTTAGACGTAGTTTCCACTACGCTGTCGTCACCGTAATTACACACGTTAAATGACTATGGCTTACGAACAGTAAACCAAGATGTAGGTAGGCTTTGAATAAAACTGTGGTCTTGTATTTATTGATTTATTGATGTGAAAGTGTATAAATCCTCCATGTCACCTTTTGTGTGCCGATTAGCACCTAGTTTGTAAGAATGCCTTAGATGTTTTTTTTTATGGCTTGTCACATAGCTTTGATTGTAATTGTTTGATATTACGGACGTCACCGCCGTAAATTTTGTAATTAATTGGTAGGACTTAGCTAGATGAATTAATATTAAAAGTAAATGAGGAAATGGTATTATCCTAACTTAGATTTGTTTTGCTGCCCTGTTAAATGTAAATTCCGATATTAGCTTGATCTTGTAACTTGATCTAGGGTTTTTCGCCGTACCATTTTCCTAGTGTTGCTGTTGTTGCTTTAATAATTGTGAGATAGATCTTTCGCGAGGGTTTACAGTAACTTCTCGGGTAGGGACCTGCTCTTTATTTTTGATTATTTATTAGCTTGCGGATTAGCCGATAGAAACCCTCCGAACTAGGATAGGGGTTTGTCGATTTTAAAATAAATCTTTACGATGTTTTACATAAGTCTGGATGTTTCTTTTCTCAGTCTAGCTTTTAAGGTGAACCTTTCCTTAGGCAGTCTATGACCTTTAGTCACCATGTACCACAATCCCCGTGGATGATGGATTCTCGTGCCGCTTTGGCCTGTTTGGAAGTTCACCTGATCCTCTTGGCATTTAGGACCGGCGGATGAGATGTTAGGGAAGTCATTTCGGTTGTTGGCTGTCCTGGCAGATCCTCTGACGGGCTCAGTATTAATAGTTAATTGCTATTACAATCCTTTTCATTATATTCAATTCATTTAATTTTGAAATAAATAATAAAACTACTTGATCGGTCCTTTATGAATTCCTACCACTCCGTGGGCAATGTTTTTCAATTGCTCCGTAATCTTGTAACCACCATAGAACATGAATAAAACACGTATCCATGGAGGAAACACGATAAGAAAGCGTCTGGGGCTAGTTAGGGCTGAGTTTCTCTCGTTTTTGCCTAAGTGCCAAAATGTTGCTCTTTTTCAGCGCGCTCTAGAGGCAGTGCTATGCACTCAAAAATTAAAAATGACCAGAGAATTGTGAAGGAAATTTTAGCTACTTTAATTTTGTAAATTGTGAAAAATTCACTAGGAAGCATACTTTTCAACTTATAAGCGATTTTGTGAAAATAGTCCGAAATTTTTAGTTTTTTCTGCTATTTTCTCTGTGAAGCCGTCATTTTTTTGTTGGCAAACTTCAAATTCGGATTCAGCACACCGAGAAACATAGGAATCTGTCGAGAAACCTTCTGCCCTAATTTTGTTTGGTCAAACTACCATTTTACTGGGCTAATAAGGCAAGTAAGTTCACCAAAAAATATACTGTCCACTAGTTCAAACTCAACATATGGTCCACCACGTCCGGATTTATGTACAGCATATTAAGAATAAGGATATGATACTCCAAGATGGCGAGCATTTAGCACAAGGCTATCGCTTGAAGAACAAATAGCAACAACCAATCAGAACGAGTCTTTCAATCACGTAAGCCACCAGCCAATCCCCGACATCATTGCTGTGTAAAGTCAAACGACCTAAACCGACCGATCAGAAAAATTATTGACTTACCGAAGTAGGCCTACCAACTACAACGTAAGAACTTCTCTCAAGCTCCAAAGAGTTAACAGTCGCATTCTAGTACGCATCGTGCTCGCCAGATTTCGATAGCAGTCACATCATTGATACCATGAGCATGAAATAAGCTCAGGAATTAATGAACGCTCGAGGCCGCGTCAAGGCTAGTCTTACACGTATGGAAACGTTTGTGCGACAATTCACTGACGATCAAGACATCTTTTCAATCAAACTAAGCATTTCAAGACTTCCAGAAATTTGGGTTAAATACGAACAGATTCAGGACAAGTTAGAAACCATTGACAGTAATCATTCCGACCATGATGAAGATAGGACAGAGTTTGAAACAAATTTCTATCGCATTAATGTTGCCATGCAGAGAATAATTGATAATTACGAAGCACGGAATACAGAAAATTCGCTAGATAGACAAGATTCAGAACGCAGCTTATCGACAGGTTGTCAGCACAATTTAAAGTTACCCGCTATCAAACTACCGAGTTTTAGAGGAGAATATGAGCACTGGATCACTTTCAGTGACATGTTTAGATCCATTGTTCACGACAACGAACAATTGACTCACATTCAAAAGTTCCACTACCTGAAGTCAGCACTGCAAGGCGAAGCTGAGCGTCTTATTAGTAATTTGCCAATGACTACCTCAAACTATGTGGTAGCTTGGAAGTTACTAGTAGATAGGTTTGAAAATAAGCGACTAATTGCAGCAAGCCACATCAGACAGCTTCTTGAAATCAAACAAATTCACAAGGAATCGGCTAGTGAGCTCGCGGAACTAGTCAACTCCGTGTCTAACAATGTGAATGCATTAGAAGCTCTTGACATTTAACTCCTCTGAGTGAAGGGATAATTTCACAAGTTGTGACGCAAAAGTTAGATCTTGCTACTCGCAAAGCGTGGGAGCTGAAGCTCAATGACACACCATTTCCTCCCCTTAAAGATTTCATCTCTTTACTAGAGAAGAGAAGACAGGCGCTAGAAAATGTGGAATCCACGAAGATTACCCATTCTCGCAACACGAAACTCAATCAAATTAAATGTGACAAGTCTCGTAGGGACAACGATACATTCCTATCAACCACAAGTTCCAGCTGCCCAAAATGCAAACAATGCCATCCATTATACAAGTGCGATGAATTCATCAATTCTCCGTTGGAAGAAAGACGGTCACTAACTTAGTCATAAGTTGTAATTTTTGCTCCAATTGCTTGCAGGACAGTCACAGAGCACAAGTGTGCCCAAACAAACATCGTTGTAAGCAGTGTACTAAAACCCATCATACACTGCTAGACCAAGACCGCAAAAATGAACACCAATGAAACAACATTGCTGCAGCAAATAATAAGGAAATCTCACCATTGTCACCTGGCGCAGCAGCATCGAACCCTTCATTATCATCTAGTGCAGGTCAAGGAAGTTATTGTAGTTTCAAGCAGCAAGGCTTAAAATCATGTCAAAGAGTACTTCTTGCCACCGCGGTAATCAAGGTCATAGATGCCCCAGGTCAACCTCAGACTTGCAGAATACTGTTGGACGGAGGTTCTCAATCAAGCTATGTTACTGAAGACTTAGCTCAACGCTTGAGTCTGAAGCGCCATCGTAATGAGATGCCGATAAACAGAATCAACGGCACATCGTGTTCAGCAAGCCATAGTGTAGGTGTCAAACTGACGTCTAAGGATGGAAGATGTAACCTATTTCATTTTGTCAACCTTAACAGGAAACATACCAAGATCTTATGTTGACATCAGTAGATTAAGAAAACCCAAGAAGATTCAGCTCGCCGATGAAGAGTTCAATATTCCAGGCAAAATTGATATGTTCATCGGATCAGATATGTATCCTTACCTCATGAAGGATGGACGCTATACGAATGGAGAAAATCATCCAGTCATTCAAGAAACCAGTCTCGGATGGGTGCTTCTTGGACGCGTAACTGATGACTATCACTGTCAGAACTCTACAACGTTATTTCTGAGCAGTAAGACTAGTTTAGAATCTCAAATACGAAGGTTTTGGGAGCAAGAAGAAGTGATCATCACTCACCACACAAAGGAAGAGAAAGTTGTTGAGCAGCACTTCAAGGAGACTACCTCAAGAGATGAAACGGGTCGCTTTATAGTGAAGCTGCCTCGTCACTCAAAGCATCCACCACTTGGTGATTCTTATATCGGTGCAGAATGAAGATATCTTCAGTTGGAAAAGAAACTGACAAGAAATAAAGAACTGGATGAAAACTACAAGAGTTTCATGCAGCAATATGTAGAACTTGGTCACTTGCAACTAGTATCTCAAGAACACCGAGGCAATTATATATCTAGTAAAGGAGCAGCTGATAGAGATTTCTTTTTACCACATCATGCCGTGCTAGAGCCTGAAAGCATCACAACTAAAACAAGAGTAGTCTTCGACGCATCGGCTAAGACTAGTATCGGAATTTCGTTGAATGACATTCTCATGACAGGCCCAACAATTCAACAAGATCTTCTGTCAATTGTTACTAGATTTCAAACCCACACTTACGCCATAACAGCAGATATATCCAAGATGTATAGACAGATCCGGATACATCCAGATGACTACAATCTTCAGCGCATTCTATGGAGATTCTCGCCCGACGAAGATTTGAAGCAATACCAGCTACTCACTGTCACTTATGGGACAAGCCCAGCGAGTTTTCTAGCCACCAGATGTCTATTGCAGCTGGCTATTGAAGACAACTGTTATCCGCAACCAGCAGAAATCGTAAAGCGAGATTTTTACATGGATGATCTTCTAACAGGTTGTAAAACCATTGAAGAAGCAATAAAACTAAGAGAAGAACTTCAAGAGCTGCTTAGTAAAGGCTGTTTTCCGTTGCGAAAATGGTGCTCGAATAGCTCAGAGGTACTGTGCCCAACTCTAGGAATGGGTATTCCAAGATTCAGACACCTAGATATCAAGGTAAAGGCTGTAGCCGCTTTTGAAAGTTGAGATATTTGAATATCGCGCTACATTGCTTCTCGAAGCATTTGGAAGGAATTTACCGATACTTGCATGTCAAGTGACGAGGCGAGTAATAGCAGAGGTCGAGGCTATTTATTGATTAAATAGTTAACCATGGAGTAGAGACTTGAGACTGGGATCAGATTACTGGCACGGCCAAATGAAAGAGAATGCAATTAGTATCAAGTAAATCGGACCAGGGATACCAGAGATATGAGGATTTCTAGATTACAACGTGATGACGCGTGACCCTGGCTGTTTTGAATAAAAGCCGGCTGGAGCAAGCATCGATAGCTCATTTCAACACAAGAACTTGCCGAGCAAGTTGCTACGACGCTGAGCCAAGGCACATGGTTGCCGGATCTACGCAGAAGTCTTTTCAAAGTCGTGATAGTCACGAAAGTGCTGCGCTACGAGGTGGAACTTAGTAAGTTTACGGCGAGGAGAATCACTGAGGTGATTGATTTTTCTACAGACATTGGTGGAAATATTTATATTTCTACATGGACATATGCTAGACTTTGTCTAGAACTAGTACTTTGTCACAGTCCAGTAATAACATAATACTTGGATATTTAAATCCATTTCAGTCAGTTTTCATTATTTGTAACTAGTTAACCACTTCGATCTGTCAGTACACTGAAGACTAGTCTATAACGGTGGCGTTCATTAGTCTACGCAAGGGAAACTACAAGTTGCTTAGCGCATGGTAGATGGTGATATAATAAACCATGCCCAGGGAACGATCTTCAGAACAGCCGTTGATTGCTTAGACTGTCAGTGTTTTTCTTGTACTGATAAGATTACCGTGAGTTATGTTACAACTGACATATCTAAGAAGAGATCACTTAGATCCGACCCCATTTAAACAAACTGTTATGGCTTTGATAGAAGCCCATATTAAAATGGAACAACAGATTATTCAAACGTCAAGAAATACTACCACTATGTCTGACTAGACGGATTGTGGGTATATAATGGCGGCCGATACAAGGATTGTACATGCTTGTCCGATAGGGCATGTCTATGGATAAATCTGGTACAGACCAGGTTCGCTACGCTTCTAGACCATCAAGAAATGTAAGCCACATTTGAATTATATTATGCCTAGCTAATTGGAACAAACTATTTTTTCTGCAGATGACCAACACATTTTTTTCTTCGTATTTAAAGCTTGCAATGATTTACGCAAGACTTATTAGAGTTATTCTGAGTATTTTCAGCACTCAGAACAGTTTAGGATCGATGACCGAGCATTTCGAGCATTTATTTGAATATTTCATATTTTTGGGAAATCACGGTAATCAGCCGATGTAACTGTAAAAGTTAAATTTATTTTTGTTGAGGAATGGATATTTTTTCCATATTCGAAGGTTCGAACATGTGGATTCTCACATAATGAGATGATAATTAAATATATTTAAAATAATATAACAAATAATAATAATAATAATAATCCACTAATAATAATAATAATAATTTTTATAATTTTTCTAAATAATTCTTGGATATTATATTTTCTAATAATCATATGTATAGAGAAAGAGCCTATGAAGTAGTTTAATCATTTCTAGTTTGGAACAGGAGATTTTCCGAAGGAGAGTGGTTAGCACAAGCCCGCATTCAACCAACATGTCAGTTCTGGTTGAACAGTTGATATTTGCAATGAGCAAAGTATATTTTTCAGATAACACGGAGAGGCATGAAACGGGAAGCAAATGATATTTGTATCAAATAGGATATTTTTGTATTTATATAAAATCATGACGTAAATACACTCGAAAGTGAAGTAAAGATTTTCATAAGTATGGTAAATTCACGGGTTGAACTGAATCGTAAAATAAAATAAACTTGTAAGTTTATTAATCTTCCAGTGTTGATAACAAGCAGAGGCTTGATTTATTGTATAAATTTTGGGAAGAAAATTTATGTGTGGAGTAGTTGAAATGCCATTCCCAGGTGCGCATGTTTAAGTCGCAGGAATGAGGAGGTTTTTTCGAGCATCAATCAAATAGCAGGTTCGATGGCTCAGGTTTATAGAAGGAGTATTGGAACTACACATTTCGTCGTATGAATGACCCGAAGGTTATTTCTTTAAAACCATCAGTTCTTATTTCAACCTTGTTTACAGATTCCATTTAGACTTTGATTTTGCTAGAACCCGGATTTGTCATGATAGTAGTTTATTATTCTTCAGAGGAAGACCTTTGCCGTTGTTGTTGTTGTAATATTGTGTTCTTGCACAAATAATAGAATGGGCCACTGCCAATTAAAAATAATTCTTTAACCACGAATAATTTGAAGGATATTTTCAATCCTAGTGCCATGAACTAAATGAATTCATTCTGAAACTACAATCCTAATTTCCGCATTCTGTCGAAGAATTGCAAGTTGTGAAAGTTGCTAAAAATGGCCATGAATATAAATATTTTTATAATAATGATTCCAAATGGAAAATTGAATAATTGAATGGTTCAACCTTTTATCGATCAAGTTGATGATTCAGAAATCATATATTTTGTTAGGAACTTGAAGTTCATAATCGAGTCACTTCTCGAATGTTTAATGTCAGAAGAACAATTAATTGTTGTTGTGCTTCGCACAGTTCTTCGATGCTATGCTCAAGGTCAAATACTTTTCAGATGTTATTAATATGTGTAAATAATTTGTGTTGCTACAATGATAATATTTTTCGACAATATATTTTTGAAACTGGAAAAATAAGTGAAAGTTAAAATTCTATGAACATTTATTCTACGAGTGTTAATATCATGTAAATATTCAAACAGTGATCTACGATATTTCCAGTAGAGACAATTAACTTTGAACTGGAATTAATCATTAATAATTTTGGAACACGGTCTACAGGACTATTAATCAGACTTGTGTTTTCCAAAAAAGATTGTCAAATGTGTTTGGAAAATTTCTGTATATTGTGTGTAAATAGGAGTGTGGATCGCCACACGTGGATGATGCTGCTTTGAGCATCTTTGCAGTCAATTTTAACTTCAAAATAAACTGAGATAATTTTACAGGATGTGTTACTCCCAATTAAATCTCCTTCTATCCTTATTGTTGCATTGAGCCAAAAATCAGCAAAGCATTTTTTTAATTTGATGTCGTTTTTGCGATTTGCTTTAACCCATCTGGCGCTCCGGGATATTTTGACTCTCGTGCTGACTGATTATTGGTAAAATGCATATGTGGTCGTGCGGACTCCGGTCTAAACGGGCACATAAAATAAGATAGAGAGAGAAATAACTTCGAACGTGGGTCTCGATTTAGACATGGTCAATCGCATGCCGATTTAAATTGTTTTAATTTTTATAGAAATATTTTGGGAGTTGAGAGATGTCTGGTTTGGATGAATAAATTAGTAGGAAACCCCTATTAGTGGGGAAAATTAAAAATTTAACTTGGTTAATAATTAGAATGGGTTTGATTATTTTTGATAATGGCTTAACCATTAGGGCGTCAAGTAAATTCAGTAGTAAACGTTCGATGACTGGACATACACATTATTAGAATCCAGGTGGAGGATATTTGAGAACTTGCATATTTTTCTTGTGATATTGTGGTAAATATAATTCGTAAAAGTAGAGAATTTTGTTTTTCCATCACATCGATATTAGGACAAATCTCATTTTATTAGAGTGTTCCAATTAGCTATTCATATTTCTTGTTCTAGTTATAAGCTTGTGTTTGCCACTGTTGTATACCCCTAAGTTTTGAATAATAATTGAAATTATGGAAGAAATGATGAGGATGATGAGGAGTTTGGAGGAGAGTTCAAAGGAAGCTGGACGGCGTGTAGCAGCCATTATGAAAGAAAATACAGAGGCTTTAGAAAAGAAACTTAAAGAAAATTCTGATTCTTTAGAAAGTAAACTTAAAGAAAATTCGAATGATAAACTTAAAGAAAGTTCTGATTCTTTAAAAGATAACTTGAAAGAAAATTTAAATAGTAAATTTAATTCTATGGAAAGTAAATTTAAAGAGAATTCCGAAATTTTGAAAATGTCACTTGAGAGTAAAATGAATAAATTATGCGAAAAGACACATGATCTCGAAACTTCATTAGCTACTAACGCAAGTTTAATGGACGAAAAATTTCGCGATGCCGATCTTCGATCCCAAAGCTTAGCTGATAGGATAGAACATGGTCTTAGGAAAGTTGGTGAAGACATGATCGACCTAGAAGTCCGAGTGAAGAAGGAGAGTAATGAGATGGGAATTCTAGTTGTTCAACGGTTGACAGAACAATTCAAAGAACTTGTCATGGGAGAAATAAGAGAAGGTGTGATTAACGAGTTACAAACTGAAATTAAAACCACAGTTGTCAATGAAATTAAAGACACACTCAAGCTGGAGAACCAAGAGGGAATCAAGGAGATTAGGGAATCTTTGTCATCCCATATTGAAGTAATTGCCAAAGATATCAAAGCAACTCAGAAGGACATATCAGATATGACAGGGTCATTGAAAAGTCATGAGACTGTTATGAACCAGATATCCATTGATGTTAAGGAGAATTGTAAAGAAACTGAAGCAATTAAGAAAATGGCAGAAGAAAACCAGAAGGAACTTGAGGCTATGAAAACTCAAATCAAGGATGAGAAACAGTCTGATCATCTGTTAAAAATGCCAAATGTAAGGGGAAAGGAACAGATACAGATAAATCTAGGAGCAGCTAGAGAGACTGAAAGACAGGATGAGGTCAGGACAGTATTTCAATCCAACCCCATAACTGTATTTAAGAATATAGAGGATAAGCCTTCTAAATTTTCAGGGCGAGATTCTGTGACACCCGTGGAATTTTTGAGAGAAGCAGGGGATTACCTGAAAGATTCCAAGATCCCTAAAGAAAGACAGATCCGAGTGATAGGGAAGTTTTTGGAAGGTCCTGCACTTCTTTGGTTCAGAGCATTTAGATCCACTCTAACCACTTTTGAGGAGTTTTCTCGTGGGCTATTGAAAAAGTTTTGGTCCCCGGAAACCCAACAGCAAGTCAGAGCAGAGTTATATTCGAAGAGATTCTCGACGTCACAACCTACTCGATACTCTACGTACTTTTCTGGACAGCTGTCTAAACTCCAACATTTAGATCCGCCGATGCCAGATAACGAATTGATTACTGCATTGATACGTCAATTTCCAGCAGACGTCCAGAGGACTTTGATCGCTGCTGATATCTATAATATGGAACAATTTGATGAAGTATTACAGAAGCTGGATCATACAAACGCTCAATTCTTCCATCAGAAGGGAGGAAAGAATAACAACGCTGTGTACGCTGTTATGGCTGATAGTTATTCTCAGACACCTCGAGAGATTCGAGAGGAGCGAGAAGAGAAAACGCCGAGGGAAGATCCAAATAAGAGAGGATGGAACCAGTACAGTAACAGATACAGTTACAAACCATATGCGAGACCAGATGGTGGTAATCGATACAATACTCGATGGAGAAGACCACGAGATAGTCAAGGAAGGTACCAGGAAAGAAGATACTATGGTCGAAACAACTACAATAACAGAGGGAATGTGGATACTCGTCAGTCCAATGAAGAGTTCAACAAGGAGACGAGGAAAAATTTGGAAGCAAGACACCAAGATAACTTGCAGTTTTTGGAGCAGAGGCCCAACGAACCAGGTCCATCGGGAACACAACAATCCCGGGGGAATGGTAATGAAAAAAAAAACTTCGAATTCACAGTAGAAGATAGAATTTTGAATACTTTCACTTCCAGAATTATTAAATGGCAAGCAGAGGATGATGACTTAATTCAAAAGAATGACGAACGAAAAGAAATGGGTACAAGAATTAGAATGCCAATCATATCATGCGAAGTACTCGGTATGCCTGTCGATACTTTGATCGATACTGGGGCTATGCTTTGTCTGGTGAGTGAGAAGCTTTATATTCTGTGGAAGCTCAAAGAGAATTTAGAGGAGATTCCAGTATCAGGAATTAAGATCCAAGGAATAATACCCAATAAAATATCTCTGTGCAAAACACAATTATACTTATGTATTACGATTGGAGGACATGATTTCCGACATGTGTTTGTTGTAATGAAGGACATGGCTTTTGACATGATATTGGGAGCGGATTTCATTCAGAAATATCAAGCAGTGATAGATATGAAGACAGAGACGATCAAATTCAAGAATACCGAAGAGATTAACTTCGAGGGAAAAGAAGAGGAAGACATCGAGGGAGATGCTCAATGGTCTCTGATTTTTCATGAAGCTGAAGGAAGAGAAGTCTACACTGAGAAGGAGTCCCCAGAGCTAGGGAAGATTTTGGAAGAGTATCAAGATATTTTTGATATTAAACCTGGTGAAATTGAAGATTTTGAATATCGTGGAAGTAAACAACAATGGAAGCTATGAAGTAGCCAATACACGAACTGGTAACATCGTGGGAACTTATAATGCAACGAATTTGAAGATTTATTATTCAAGAACCAGATGATTTAATGTGTAGATAGGAAAAATAAAAATTTGACAATTTTTATTTTTTGCTAGGTGTGGGGTGGATGTGCCCAACTCTAGGAATGGGTAATCCAAGATTCAGACACCTAGATATCAAGGTAAAGGCTGTAGCCGCTTTTGAAAGTTGAGATATTTGAATATCGCGCTACATTGCTTCTCGAAGCATTTGGAAGGAATTTACCGATACTTGCATGTCAAGTGACGTAGCGAGTAATAGCAGAGGTCGAGGCTATTTATTGATTAAATAGTTAACCATGGAGTAGAGACTTGAGACTGGGATCAGATTACTGGCACGGCCAAATGAAAGAGAATGCAATTAGTATCAAGTAAATCGGACCAGGGATACCAGAGATATGAGGATTTCTAGATTACAACGTGATGACGCGTGACCCTGGCTGTTTTGAATAAAAGCCGACTGGAGCAAGCATCGATAGCTCATTTCAACACAAGAACTTGCCGAGCAAGTTGCTACGACGCTGAGCCAAGGCACATGGTTGCCGGATCTACGCAGAAGTCTTTTCAAAGTCGTGATAGTCACGAAAGTGCTGCGCTACGAGATGGAACTTAGTAAGTTTACGGCGAGGAGAATCACTGAGGTGATTGATTTTTCTACAGACATTGGTGGAAATATTTATATTTCTACATGGACATATGCTAGACTTTGTCTAGAACTAGTACTTTGTCACAGTCCAGTAATAACATAATACTTGGATATTTAAATCCATTTCAGTCAGTTTTCATTATTTGTAACTAGTTAACCACTTCGATCTGTCAGTACACTGAAGACTAGTCTATAACGGTGGCGTTCATTAGTCTACGCAAGGGAAACTACAAGTTGCTTAGCGCATGGTAGATGGTGATATAATAAACCATGCCCAGGGAACGATCTTCAGAACAGCCGTTGATTGCTTAGACTGTCAGTGTTTTTCTTGTACTGATAAGATTACCGTGAGTTATGTTACAACTGACATATCTAAGAAGAGATCACTTAGATCCGACCCCATTTAAACAAACTGTTATGGCTTTGATAGAAGCCCATATTAAATTGGAACAACAGATTATTCAAACGTCGAGAGATACTACCACTATGTCTGACTAGACGGATTGTGGGTATATAATGGCGGCCGATACAAGGATTGTACATGCTTGTCCGATAGGACATGTCTATGGATAAATCTGGTACAGACCAGGTTCGCTACGCTTCTAGACCATCAAGAAATGTAAGCCACATTTGAATTATATTATGCCTAGCTAATTGGAACAAACTATTTTTTCTGCAGATGACCAACACATTTTTTTCTTCGTATTTAAAGCTTGCAATGATTTACGCAAGACTTATTAGAGTTATTCTGAGTATTTTCAGCACTCAGAACAGTTTAGGATTGATGACCGAGCATTTCGAGCATTTATTTGAATATTTCATATTTTTGGGAAATCACGGTAATCAGCCGATGTAACTGTAAAAGTTAAATTTATTTTTGTTGAGGAATGGATATTTTTTCCATATTCGAAGGTTCGAACATGTGGATTCTCACATAATGAGATGATAATTAAATATATTTAAAATAATATAACAAATAATAATAATAATAATCCACTAATAATAATAAAAATAATTTTTATAATTTTTCTAAATAATTCTTGGATATTATATTTTCTAATAATCATATGTATTGAGAAAGAGCCTATGAAGTAGTTTAATCATTTCTAGTTTGGAACAGGAGATTTTCCGAAGGAGAGTGGTTAGCGCAAGCCCGCATTCAACCAACATGTCAGTTCTGGTTGAACAGTTGATATTTGCAATGAGCAAAGTATATTTTTCAGATAACACGGAGAGGCATGAAACGGGAAGCAAATGATATTTGTATCAAATAGGATATTTTTGTATTTATATAAAATCATGACGTAAATACACTCGAAAGTGAAGTAAAGATTTTCATAAGTATGGTAAATTCACGGGTTGAACTGAATGGTAAAATGAAATAAACTTGTAAGTTTATTAATCTTCCAGTGTTGATAACAAGCAGAGGCTTGATTTATTGTATAAATTTTGGGAAGAAAATTTATGTGTGGAGTAGTTGAAATGCCATTCCCAGGTGCGCATGTTTAAGTCGCAGGAATGAGGAGGTTTTTTCGAGCATCAATCAAATAGCAGGTTCGATGGCTCAGGTTTATAGAAGGAGTATTGGAACTACACATTTCGTCGTATGAATGACCCGAAGGTTATTTCTTTAAAACCATCAGTTCTTATTTCAACCTTGTTTACAGATTCCATTTAGACTTTGATTTTGCTAGAACCCGGATTTGTCATGATAGTAGTTTATTCTTCTTCAGAGGAAGACCTGTGCCGTTGTTGTTGTTGTAATATTGTGTTCTTACACAAATAATAGAATGGGCCACTGCCAATTAAAAATAATTCTTTAACCACGAATAATTAGAAGGATATTTTCAATCCTAGTGCCATGAACTAAATGAATTCATTCTGAAACTACAATTCTAATTTCCGCATTCTGTCGAAGAATTGCAAGTTGTGAAAGTTGCTAAAAATGGCCATGAATATAAATATTTTTATAATAATGATTCCAAATGGAAAATTGAATAATTGAATGGTTCAACCATTTATCGATCAAGTTGATGATTCAGAAATCATATATTTTGTTAGGAACTTGAAGTTCATAATCGAGTCACTTCTCGAATGTTTAATGTCAGAAGAACAATTAATTGTTGTTGTGCTTCGCACAGTTCTTCGATGCTATGCTCAAGGTCAAATACTTTTCAGATGTTATTAATATGTGTAAATAATTTGTGTTGCTACAATGATAATATTTTTCGACAATATATTTTTGAAACTGGAAAAATAAGTGAAAGTTAAAATTCTATGAACATTTATTCTACGAGTGTTAATATCATGTAAATATTCAAACAGTGATCTACGATATTTCCAGTAGAGACAATTAACTTTGAACTGGAATTAATCATTAATAATTTTGGAACACGGTCTACAGGACTATTAATCAGACTTGTGTTTTCCAAAAAAGATTGTCAAATGTGTTTGGAAAATTTCTGTATATTGTGTGTAAATAGGAGTGTGGATCGCCACACGTGGATGATGCTGCTTTGAGCATCTTTGCAGTCAATTTTAACTTCAAAATAAACTGAGATAATTTTACAGGATGTGTTACTCCCAATTAAATCTCCTTCTATCCTTATTGTTGCATTGAGCCAAAAATCAGCAAAGCATTTTTTTAATTTGATGTCGTTTTTGCGATTTGCTTTAACCCATCTGGCGCTCCGGGATATTTTGACTCTCGTGCTGACTGATTATTGGTAAAATGCATATGTGGTCGTGCGGACTCCGGTCTAAACGGGCACAGTACTGGCGACTATTCCTCAAGAAGATCGAGCAGTTCAATCTTGTTTAAAGCTGGATGATAAGCAGAAAATTAAAACCTTAGGACTTGTTTGGTATCCTTCAACAGATAAGTTTCAATTTGACGTTAATGCAAAACCACCACCTGGAAGCATTACAAGCGCAGTGTTATGTCTGTCATTGCATCCATATTTGATCCATTAAGTCTACTTGGTCCATCAGTCGTAATATACAAGATATTTATGCAGCACCTCTGGAAGTTGAACATTTCATGGGATGAAGAACTTCCACAAGAACACAGGCGGACTTGGACTTCATTGCATCAACAAATTTCGAGACTAAATGAAATAGAAATTGATCGAAGAGTCTTAGGCCCTGGAGCAACTTTAAGTGTACAAGTACATGGATTTTCTGATGCATCAGAGAAAGCATATGCAGCATGTGTAAATGTACGCACTATGAACGATACTGGAGATATTAGTGTGAATCTTCTCTCAGCGAAATCAAGAGTTGCACCACTCAATCAAGTATCTTCGCCAAGATTAGAATTGTGCGCTGCACTCTTGCTAGCTAAACTTATTGATAAAATAATTCCTATCCTTAACCTGGATATGGACGAAATTCACCTGTGGGCCGATTCGACGATCGTCTGAGCTTGGGTGACAACTGAACCTACAAGATGGTAAACATATGTAGCAAATCGCGTATCCGAGATTCAGCAATTGTCATCAAAGGCACAATGGCATCACGTACTTTCGGAAGAGAATGCTGCTGATATTCTTTCCAGAGGTTTGGAACCAAAATTATTGCGGTGCTATGAATTATGGTGTCTCGGACCGAGTTGGTTGGGTTCTCCTGAAGAACCATGGCCATCTTTACCAACCAACACACCAGTACAAGAATTACCCGATCAACGCAAGACAACCACATGCACAGCTATGTCAGAATGTGACAGCTGGACACTCTTCTCAAGATTTTCTTCGTTGCATAAACGGTTAAGAGTTTTAGCCTATTGCATTAGATTTGTCGAGAGGGCAAAGGGAAGGCGCCAAGCAACCACACAAACACCATCATGCGAAGAGATGCAACTGGCACTTCAGATTTGTATAAGACGAACACAACGGGAATATCACCTTCAAGATATCAAAGACCTTCCAGCAAGAGGCGAAGTAACCAAATCTAGTAAACTGCGAAGTCTACATCCATTTCTAGACAAGAATCACGTTCTCCGAGTAGAAGATCGAATTGAAAGGGCCGAAGTCTCAGTTGACCAGCAACATCCAGTAATTCTTCCCCCTAAACATCAACTGACACTATTAATCATCAGAGCGGAGCATCTTAGATTACTGCACGCCAGCAGTCAACTATTAATAGCATCTTTGCGATCGAAATTCTGGATCGTTAATGCGAAGCAAGTAGTACGGCAAGTTATTCATCGATGCATAACTTGTTACAGGTTTAAGGTGAATACCTCGAAGCAGATCATGGGACAATTACCAACGTACCGGGTTCAACAATCAAGACCATTCTCGAACAGAGGTGTTGATTTTGGTGGTCCTTTCATGATCCGGCAAGGATCTCCCAGAAGCAAGACGAGAGTGAAATGCTACATGGCAATGTTCATTTGCCTATGTACGAAGGCTGTGCACATAGAACTTGTTAGTGATCTCAGTACCGAGGCATTCTTAGCTGCATTAAGGCGTTTTACTGCCAGGAGAGGAAAGGTTCAAAACATGTTCAGTGATAACGGCAAAAATTTTGTTGGCTGCAATAACAAGCTGCGAGAACTCTACAATTTGTTCAGATCCGCAGAACACATCAATGAAATGCAAGAGTTCGCTAGGCAGGAAGCTTTCTCTTGGCATTTCATCCCACCGATTTTTCCACATTTCGGTGGTATTTGGGAAGCAGCCATTATGTCAATAAAATATCACTTACGTAGAGTGGCTGGAAATGCATCACTTAATTTTGAAGAAATGACAACTTTGCTGTATCAAATCGAAGCTTGTTTAAACTCCCGCCCAATAACAGCGTTATCCAACGATCCTCAAGATCCTTCGTACCTGAGTCCAGGGGATTTCTTAATTGGACAGCCCCTAATGGTCTTTCCGGAACCTGACATCACAGATGTGCCCATGAATAAGCTTTCGAGATGGCAGCGCCTGCAACGAATGCAACAATATGTTTGGAAGCGATGGTCAACCGACTATCTGAGCAGCCTCCAACAGAGAACCAAATGGATGTTCTGCCAACTGAACGTCATTCCAGGCACGATCGTCATAGTGAAAGAGAATAACCTACCTCCACTGTCCTGGAGGCTAGGTTTAATAAAATCTGTGTTCAAGGGTGCTGATGGACTAGTTCGAGTGGCAGATGTGCGCATTGGTAATTGAGCCGTAATTTGCTAACGACTCAATATTTATTTGAATTTCCCGGACTTTCTGTGCGGTATTACCTCCCACTCGACCTAGCGGAGCAAGCGTGAACTGTCGGTAACGCTCTGCAACTTTCAACTGTTTTGACCAGATGTTCACGCAAACATGGCGTACGCTGGTTGATCTTCAGTTTATGTTGAATTGATTGTTACGTCTTTGGAAGGAATTGTTATTTTCGATGTGTTGAGAAGACGAGCCGTGAAGATGTAGAAAAATCTCCGGAAAAGTTCTAAGGGGTAGAATAGACCTCTTGGCTATTCTACCCCCTAATTATAATTTCATCACGATGCAATTTGTATAACCTTTGAATTCTACCGTCGCGGGAGATAAGATTTTACTGTATATTAAATTTGCCAACAGAAAAAAGTTACTTGTTTTTCGGCATGTGAACCGAAGTTTTTGTGAGTTTAAGATGTGAGTAGGGGGGTAGTGCTGCTTCTGCCCCACCCCACCACTACTCCCAATGCGAGCCGATAACTCCCGAACCCGTGGTCGGAGTTTCACGAATGAAGTGTCGTTGGACTCGGGATGACGGGGGCTTTGCTATGGACCACTCGTTATATTTTAGAAAAAAAAAAAGAAAATTTTGTTCTCGAAAATAGGCGATAGTTTGAAAACCAAACATGATAGAACGTTGTGCTATGGCTCAAACGAATGGCCTTCATGACCTTTATTTTCTATAATGAAACTTTTTTACTTTTTATGTGTTTTTGAAAACACTCGAATTTTGAAAGTCCGATATTTTGGAAACTAGGAAGTTTACAAAAACGTTTATTTGACATAAATGAAAGGTCCCTATGCCCAGTACCCCCAAGTCTCTAGAGCAAAAATTTGTGTTTTGTAAGTAGTGGGATGAGGGGAAAGCTGCGCCACTTCTTTTTGAACCCTCCTCGTATTTGCCCCGAACCTGATATCTCGCTAACCAATGGTCGAATTTGAACATACAGGGTGTCCTAGCACTCGTAGTGATGCCCCCTACTTTCCTATAGGCTCTTTATTTAAATAAAAGACCAAAACTAACAGGTCATCCGCTTTTAATATTTCCTAAACCCATGGTTGGATTTGAGCATATGGGGTGTCCTAGGAATCGTGGTGAACCCCCCTTTCGTATGGACGTTTGATTTCCACTCTAAAATAGTGCTAGGTTGTAGGTTCTGCTCCACTTAGCAAGTTGTGAGCCCCTGCGACCTTGGAATGGAAGGAGTCATGCTACGAGGGCGTGCTTGGATTCGTTATTTTCGTCTCGTTGCGCTCTTTACTGGAATGTCGGAGTCGAAAAGGTAAAAATCTGGAAACATGGTTTTTTTTGGTAAAACCGTGATTTTAGACTTTTTGTTATATCTCGCAAACCAATCACACTAGAGGCGTGAACGAGGGATCCAAGGACTCGGGCTGACGTCCTCTTTGCTATGGACCATTCGTTATAATTTAAAAAAATGGAAACTCGATTTTTGGGTAAACACGTGCTTTTTGTGATTTTTGCTGATTTCTCACGAACCAATAACGCTAGAGACGTGTACGAGGTGTCCTAGGACTCGGGCTAACTCCCCCTTTCAAATGTGGTAGATATTTTTTCCAAGAAAATAATTCACAAAGGGCCTAATGCCATACATGTTGATTTTTTTTCTTTACATGTTTATAATGTTCATGAAGCGTGGTGGTTGAGAGAGACGATACTCTCGGGTGGGTGTTTCAACGAACCTGTTGCTAACCACGGTGGCAGTGCGTAATAGAACAATTGCTATTTCGGTAGGTCGGTTTATGATAGAGCGAGGGTGCGTTTTTTCACACATTTTACCTTTAACGTGTAAACGGTGATGAGAACTTGTTTCTATGTTGGTCGAAGCGAGTACAGAAAACAAACTTGCAGACGAGCAGGAGGTGAATGTCATTTGAGCTTATTGGAAGGCGTTGATCTGACTTGACAACAGGTGCAATGGAAAAATGACAATGACGCTTGAAGGTGAAATAATCTGACCATCGTGGTGGCAGGAGAGTGCGAAATGCATGCACACACGTGTGAAACCACATGTACGCTAAACAAGTTACATCCTGTTTTTGCTTCGTACGTGACAAAATGCAAGTTCATGTGAAATTTGATCTGCCACAGATGTTCACCTTGGGCTTTGGCAGCACACGTGTTTGATAACAGGATGTTCAAAGCGTGGGAAAAAAATAATTATACATGCAACGTAACATATATAAAGACATGTCGTGATCATTTCCTCTCTCACTTAGGTGACTACCTTTGAACACATTGCGTTGCATGAAACCCCTGGTCTTGTTTAACAGTTTTGGTGTTGGTGGAAAATACTTAACCTTGTTGTGGGGTAGGTATTTATTTATATATTTATTCATTTATACATTTATTGATTTATATATATATATTTACAAGCAATTATTTATTGATTAGGTAATTAATGATTTTATTTATTTGTTTATTTGTTTGCAGATAACCGGTATACCTTACATGTCTGAGAGAAAAGAAACCATTGCACTTTTGAGCCCACTAGAAGGAAACAGCAACAAGCCACTGCAAGTAAACGTTGAGATGAATTTTTTAAACTAACTTGTTTCATTTTTTGTTTTATGTTTTATTTTATGAAATGCATGTATTAACCTGAATTTAGGTATTTATAGCGGTTTATTTCATTTATTTTTAGAAACTTGGAAAGAAAAGTGGGTAGTTTATAGGCTGAGGAATAACCCACCCACCAAGGGAAGATGATTAAGAGAAGGAAGTAGATTTGGGATTGGAAAAGAAGGATAGAAAAATAGGAGGAGAGTCCCACAAAAGTTATGAATTTGACTTTCAATACATTTAAAGGTGGTTGCCACCGCAAATCCTTGCTCGGATACCTAAAGTGGGTAGGAGCTTGGTCGAAGCTGACGGGAACCGCAGCTAAGACTTGGGCAGTTTGCCAGAGAGAGGCTTTAGTGTATTTCCTCCCAAGCACAAATAAAAGTACTATAGGGAAGGGTGATGGTCTGGCCAGACAGATAGTAAAAGCTTTATTGAGTATGAACGAGGGCATAAACCTAGGAAGAGCTAGGAAAGCCAGGATCCTGCCTAACTGTAGTATGAGAGAAATGATGAATCCAAAAACAAATATTTAATTTATTTAACAATTTAAAGAAGTTAATATTTTTGACAATTAAATATTTTGCAATCTTGTTAACAATTTGGGGTCGCAGACCTCCAACAACATTCAAAAATTGCTCCAGGCAAATAACAATTCTTAAGGTTTTAAACCTAGTACTAAAACCTTGATAAGATTTTAAAAAGGCAATGAAATGATTAAAGTTTAAACATTAAATTGAGTACAAGGAGTGTACTATAAAAAATTTCTGAAAGAACATTCTAGAGAGAATAACAAATTCGAAAATAACAACAAGGAAAACATTAAGCAAAAAATAGAAGTTACTTTATGAGAATTATACAAAAGAGGGCAGGTCACTTACTGTGAAACCTGAAGAGGTAATCAAAAAGAAGGTTCTAGACTTCCTATGTTTAATTAGAAATCACGAGCCAAATGGGACAGTTTCCATTTCGTGAAACCTGAACATGACTCGCTCAAGAGTTTAAAGAAATGTTTTCTTTGATTATAGAAAGGAACAATGTGATTTAAAACTTGTATCACACAAGCAATTATGCAGAATTTAATTAATGTTAAACTAGCAAAGTTGGAAGGGCACTTCGTGAGTGACGCCTTATAGAAAGTTACAATTTTATTAATAATGGTTGTTAGTAGAAGGTTGAGGAAAGATCATTGGGATATAGGATCAATGTTCATGGCCGTACTTAATGTAAACGGACGAGCGCGACGCGGTAGAAACGTGGAGCAAGCACTGGTTATCACTGTAGTCTATAAAGATGGATGCATAGTTCACTATAGAAACACTGAAGTTTATGAGAAAGAAAGTTATTGCAATTATGGAAATAACTGATTGCACTATATAGGTGAGAGTCTATTTCTTGAAAAAGTTGTGATTTACAATTAAATGCGCCATAGAATGTTCCAGAGGTTCCAGCAGTGGAAGAAAGGTAGCTATTGCAAAAATTTGTAAGGAAGATTCCTCATTTTAACTAGCATTTTCACAAGTGCGTGAACAATACTTGACGGCAAGACTCGCAGATAGAGTACAAGATCTCGAAGGTTCCAGAACGACCTTAGCAGAAAATGGGGTTGAGAAAATCCAACGGAGGAACTAGCTTTATAATTATAGACAGCGGGTATTAGATAATATCCCACGTAGCGAGAGGATTTCTCATTTGAATAGCTTAAGAAAAGCTCTTTTTAGTAAGGTTGGCTTATACAAGCAAAAGCTCAACATGGCAAATCCCACGAAGAATGATTTTTGCCCCAAAGTAAATAATTTCACACTGTCTATAAATTATAATTAAAAGCACGTGGAAGTTAAAACCATGAAGATGTGGTTAAAACTTTTAAAATGGTACTTATCTTGATTTCATGTTGAAGTCGAAGTTTCCGTTGATGACTACCTAGCCAACATGGCGTAGAAGAGTGTGTGGCTCTTGGTTTGAGGAAGCTAGCTCGAGCGGAGCTTTGACTGACCGAGTCAACTGCAGACTGAGAAGTGAGAGCTGCTCAACGGAGCACGGAGGGACCAAGGAAGGGGAAAAGAGTGGGGGGTAGGAGACAAAAGGAGAACATATAAACATTGCCAACTTTAAAACAAAAAATTAATCTCTTGCTGAGCTGATCTTCTAAGAGTTGATAACAGATGATACTAGCGCAGCATGGTGAGTAAAGAAGTAGACGTAGTCCTCTTGCTCATGGAGATAATAGCTGGCGATGGTGACAGGATCTGGTAGCCAAATGGATATGGAATTCCTCTTGCGCGAGGAAGAGTTGAAGAGCTTCAGAGATTCGTTGCTATACGACGCTAGGTGGGTCATAGAATATATATCTGGAACAGACTCATACAAAATATAAGCGACCTGAACCCCTAAGAGAA
Organism: Meconema thalassinum; assembly: GCA_946902985.2. Classification (NCBI taxonomy): domain Eukaryota; kingdom Metazoa; phylum Arthropoda; class Insecta; order Orthoptera; family Tettigoniidae; genus Meconema; species Meconema thalassinum. The sequence goes on from OX336392.1 coordinate 342,870,906, forward strand.
AACAGAAGATCACTGTTGGTGTCTAACAAAGAGGAAGGAAGAAACATGCAAAAGCATTGAAAATTATAATCTCAGGTACCGTGTATTCCAAGAATGCACCATACTGGGAGGGGCAGACACCAACAGCGAACAAGAAAAACAAGTACAGTAATAAGCAATTGCGGAGAAGTAGTCTTGTGATCTGACCATTAGTGGTCAAGACTCTGAATACCCTGACTCTCCTATCTCTTCCAGGGTAACACTCGGTCACTCTTCCAAAAGGCCAGACTAGGGGGGGTGAAACATCCCTAGCTAAGACCAAGTCTCCCACTTTAATGTCGGGACTGGAAAGAAACCGCTTCTGCCTCCGTTGCAAGGAAGTTAAATATTCCAAGTTCCATCTCTTCCAAAAAGAATTACGGAGGGCTTCAAGTTTACGCCAAACAATAGGTAAATCAGAATCCCTGAAAGAATTAGGAAGGGGAGGATGGGCAGAGAGAGAAGTGCGTGTAAGGAAGCGACCAGGTGTAAGTGGAAGGAGGTCATCAGGGTCATTAGAAAGCGGAGTTAATGAGAGAGAGTTAACGACATCTTCAATCACAAAATAGCTGGAAGCTGAGAGAAATAAAGCACTAGTAAAGATTACGATACGATGCGAAAGAAGAATTGACAAGTTTAAACAAAGCGTATAGAGACAAGTACATCTATTCAGGACAAGAATATACCAAATAAACAAAGAAACTATACGAGTAGAAAGCAAGAACGCAATAGGTAACAAACTAGTAGCCATAAACAATGACCTCAAGTTATAATGAGTATCAAAGGGGTTACTCAGAAAAATACTTAAGTCAGCGAGAAACGTGACATAACAAGTATAAATGCAAAAACACATCGAATGTGACGACGAGAAAAAACCAGTTTGTTCATTAATGAACAATAAGATTTCAAAATATGTAAGCAAAGTGAAATACATAAGCGCGTGAGAAATACGCAACGAAGTTTTGAAGCAAGAATCGAAACAATTGTATGATACTAGCGTGAGTAAGTGAGAGACGTAAACAAGCACGGCCTTGACACACATAGTACAACGAGATAAGGCATATAAATAGCTGAAAGAGTCCTTGACTAGAACAAGTTTATTTTGGGAAATAGGTGAGCGGCTTCCGAGATTACGGTAGCGGCTCGCCAGACAATGGTTGGCAATCAGCCAGAGTTGAGATAAGAGAAACTTGCTTTGACCTTTGGCAATCGTACAGGAAATAAACAACAACTTGGCGTTATCCAGGCTTGTATACAAACAAGTTTGAAAAACAAGCAGTTCAAAGTACACAAACACTAGTTGAATCAGCTGTAACTTAAAGCAGATATTCAGCTTGGACGGCATGCAGTCAATCGTAACTTGGACGTGAAAAAGCGATTTAAAGATATATGAAATAGAGTAGGAAATCAATTTCGCATAATTGAGAGGATCACGAAATCGGACAATTTTCAACAAAAAGAAGCTTAATTCTTCCGAGCAAAGAAGACAAGCTGGGACATTGAGAAGAAGGTTATGCATAAGAATAGTTATTCTAGATGTTAGGGAATACAGATTTTCAAACGGTTTCATGAGCGACTTCCAATTGTGAGGAAGGAGGGAGGAGCCGACCGTGGCCATCCTTCTAAATAGCGAAAGAAGTGAAACATGGCTTACAGCAAAGTGATGGTGACTGATAGCCATGGTTTTACACAAGGGGAAGATAGTTTTCGAGTAAGAGTTTAAGCAATTACCTGCTATAAAAAATGACATGAGAAGGTAAACGAAATAACACAAAGCAAGGCGAACTTGAATGGCCATCTTGTGCGGGAAGAAGGAAAAACCATTTAAACAACTTACAGAGGTAGCGTAGTTGTTCACGATGAGACATCGTTTCGGCAAGTGTTTTTCAAAAATATTGAGATCTGAAACATGAGCGTTCTCTTTTCCAGAAATAGGATTTATGTCAGCTGTAACGAAATGACATTGCGCTTTGGTTTGAACACTGGGATGCTGAATTTCACCAGTAATAACCCAACCAAAATCGGTGTCTCTGGCGACCACGGTTGAAGATAACTTGCGTGTTTGTTTGCGAAGGCACTTCCAAAAAACATTGGCACTGAAAAGTACATCAATGGGACCTTGAGCATTAAACTGAGGATCAGCTAACCTTAAGTGAGAGGGAATGTTTAAATCGGAAGTATTAATAGAGTGACTTAGAGTGTCTTTGCCAATACTGGTAAGAATGAGACAGTTTACATTAAGATTGGTGTTTCTTTGGCAAACGTCTCTGATTTTCAATTTTGAAGACTGCAAGACTTGAGTTTTCAAATTGTCAATGCCGCTCACATTGATAGAAGTAGGCGATGACGAAAGACCTAGTTTTTTAATCAACGATTGCGAAACAAAGTTATGAGTTGAAGCGGAATCGAGAAGACCACGGGTTCTAAACCAATTTCCAAATTTATCTTGGATTTCGAATTGTACAGTGGTCAAAAGGGTTTGCGCACTATGAAAAGTTTCGGCGTTGGAAATGCAGGAAGAAGCATTAGTTTGTTCGGAGCGGCTCTGCAAGGAGCTTGAAGAGGCGGGTGCTGATGACCTCGATTTATCGTGAACGTGCAATAAAGAATGATGCGGTTTTTTACAATGGAAACAGAGATTTGATGACGTACAGTTCGAAGAAGAATGCTTAGGTGACAAGCAATTGAAGCAATGTTTGCTATTCAAGACAAACTTCCTTCGATCTTCGACAGACAATTCTTTAAAGGATTTGCACAAATACAATGTGTGAAGCTTTTTACAGAGCGTGCATTTTAACGATTTGTTGAGCGGCCTGATATCTTCTCTTACATGATTGAAAGAAGAACGGGTTTGCTTGTTCTCGACAGATGGGGGCTGATGTCCCTTTGAAGAAGCAAGGTTTTTCTAAAAAATTTGACACTGCTGATTCGTTTCGACCTTTTCGCACTGAAATGCGAGTGCTGTAAGTACTTGGCATCGGCTGTTAAGAAACGAGATTAAGTGTTCGAATGAAAATTCTTCCTTGCGAGCGAGTTCGATCTCCCAAGCCTTTAAAGTTGAAAAATCGAATCTTGATGTAGCCAGATGAATGAGTATGGTGTCCCATGTTTGGACAGGCTGCTTGAGTTGGTATAATGCTCTGACATTCAACTGTATAGAGTCCAACAGGTTTCTTAAAGAGGTGACGTCATTAGGTTTGACAGCTGGTAAGTTGAAAAGACAACGTATGTGGCGAGCTACACTCAAACGTAAATTGTCATATCTCTCTTTAAGGAGATTAAAGGCGATGTGGTAGTTGTCTGCGCTTAAAGGCAGTGACTCCACTAAGGCTAAGGCCTCACATTCCAAAGAAGTACGGAGGAAGTAAAATTTATGTATGTCTGGGATCTCGATATTTTCATGAATTAGGGAGCAGTAAAGTTCGTAAAAAGAATACCATTCACCTTCCTTGCCTGAGAAGTGCGGTAGGCTTATCTTAGGAAGTAACGGTTTCGGTTTGTTCTCGTGAACTGAAGCGGGTGCGAACTGGGCCGGATTGATGACCCTAGTGTCCGGTTCTGAGATATTGCGGATCAATTGGTGGGCCTTGGCAATCCCTTCAAAGTACAAGGGTTCGACCTCGTCCCGATCCGATTGAAGTTCTGGGCAAGCGGATTCAATCTCGGTTTGAATTTGATCATAATAATCATAAGACCGTTCGTACAACTTAAGGCAATGTGTCAAGATGTCTAAATCACACTCGGCGGGATTTAACTTGTTGATAAAATTTCTGAATCTAGTGAGTTGCCCTTTATAGGAAGAACGTCTAGCAATGAGAGTTTCATCTTTTTCAGTAGGAGCCATGATAAAGAGAATAAATTGAAATACAACTCACGAAACTGTAGAACCTTGGAGATGCTGTCAAGTTTGCAGCAGCGTATGAGTAGAAAGGACGGGACACACCAAAGGAGACAGGAGCGGCCTCTTTCCCGTTCACAGGCTTTGCATGATGTAATTATAGCTGAAAAATCCAAAGCAGATATTAATAATTTGCAAAGTATTGTCAAATGACACTTGACAAACAATAGAAATAAAAAATGGACTCTCCCGGGTTTCGGCACCAAATTTTGGGTAGTTTATAGGCTGAGGAATAACCCACCCACCAAGGGAAGATGATTAAGAGAAGGAAGTAGATTTGGGATTGGAAAAGAAGGATAGAAAAATAGGAGGAGAGTCCCACAAAAGTTATGAATTTGACTTTCAATACATTTAAAGGTGGTTGCCACCGCAAATCCTTGCTCGGATACCTAAAGTGGGTAGGAGCTTGGTCGAAGCTGACGGGAACCGCAGCTAAGACTTGGGCAGTTTGCCAGAGAGAGGCTTTAGTGTATTTCCTCCCAAGCACAAATAAAAGTACTATAGGGAAGGGTGATGGTCTGGCCAGACAGATAGTAAAAGCTTTATTGAGTATGAACGAGGGCATAAACCTAGGAAGAGCTAGGAAAGCCAGGATCCTGCCTAACTGTAGTATCAGAGAAATGATGAATCCAAAAACAAATATTTAATTTATTTAACAATTTAAAGAAGTTAATATTTTTGACAATTAAATATTTTGCAATCTTGTTAACAATTTGGGGTCGCAGACCTCCAACAACATTCAAAAATTGCTCCAGGCAAATAACAATTCTTAAGGTTTTAAACCTAGTACTAAAACCTTGATAAGATTTTAAAAAGGCAATGAAATGATTAAAGTTTAAACCAGGGCTAGATAACTTAACCGTAACCATAACGTAACGTAATTAGGGAATGTACCGGAAAACTCCATGAGTGCATTTAGGTAAATGCGTTACAGAACGAATTACTTCGTTTCCACAAGAATACCGTATTTATCATATACTATCACAATAACGTTAAATTCAGTAACCGAATTGAAGAACGCTATTATTCCGGTCCCTACCAATAACGTTATTGGGAGGGTGGCTCACATAGTGAATAACTGAATAACGTTATTGGCATCATTTCGTTATTAGTTCAACCTGATGTCGAAGAACGAAATTGAACGAACTGCTGACAATAACGTTATTCGAAAGGCGGGTAAAGGAAGTTCCTCATAAAAACGTTATTCGCCGGTTTTCGTTATTTGTCTTACCCAATCTTTAAGGAACAAAATTGTGAGTACTACCGACGATAACGTTGTTTAAAAGACGGCTAAAATTGAGTTCTACAAATTAATGTTATTCCCATTTCTTGTTTATTATTAATCAAATCCAATCTTAATGACAAGAAATTATGTATATTCCGTCAAGAACGTTATTAAGGAAACAGCTCGAACAGAGGGCCATAACGTTGTTACTAAATGTGATGTAGAAAGAGCGACGTTGTGTGGGATTAGTCACATTATACACACATCAAAAAAAGTTTTGCATCACCTCGGTTCCCAGATCTCCGGCATATAGACGTTGACTGTGTATATTGTATCCAAGATACAGTCCCTTTGACTGTTCATAGATGTCACTAAAACTGCTCAAAGATGTAAACAACCATGCATGAGCAGGGCCTATTAGACGGAGGGGGTACGACAGCCGATCAGTTCCAGTCATTCCACCAGGACGAAGGTACGCTGCTCATGTTGTCTGTAGTTCTACCATGCCTAGAAGGTCAATACCGCAGTTCGATCGCGTCCGCATTGTTACTTTGTGTCAAGAAGGGCTCTCAACAAGGGAAGTTTCCAGGCGTCTCAGAGTGAACCAAAGCGATGTTGTTCGGACATGGAGGAGGTACAGAGATACAGGAACTGTCGATGACAGGCCTCGCTCAGGCCGCCCAAGGGCTACTACTGTAGTGGATGACCGCTACTTACGGATTGCCGCTCGGAGGAACCCTGACAGCAATGCCACCATGTTGAATAATGCGTTTCGTTCAGCCACAGGACGTCGTGTTTCAACTCAAACTGTGCGCAATAGGCTGCATGATGCGCAACTTCACTCCCGACGTCCATGGCGAGGTCCAGCTTTGCAACCCCGACACCATGCAGCGCGGTACAGATGGGCCCAACAACATGCTGAATGGACCCCACGGAATTGGCATCACGTTCTCTTCACCGATGAGTGTCGCATATGCCTTCAACCAGACAATCGTCGGAGACGTGTTTGGAGGCACCCTGGTCAGGCTGAACGTCTTAGACACACTGTCCAGCGAGTGCAGCAAGGTGGTGGTTCCCTGATGTTTTGGGGTGGCATTATGTGGGGCCGACGTACGCCACTGGTGGTCATGGAAGGCTCCGAAACGGCTTTACGATACCTGAATGACATCCTCCGACCCATAGTGCAACCATATCGGCAGAATATTGGAGAGGCATTTGTCTTCATGGACGACAATTCTCGACCTCATCGTGCACATCTTGTGAATGCGTTCCTTCAAGATAACGACATCGCTCGACTACAGTGGCCAGCATGTTCGCCAGACATGAACCCTATCGAACATGCCTGGGATATGTTGAAAAGGGCTGTTTATGGACGTCTTGACCCACCAACCACTCTGAGAGATTTACGCCGAATTGTCGTTGAGGAGTGGGACAATTTGGACCAACAGTGTCTTGATGAACTTGTGGATAGTATGCCACGGCGAATACAGGCATGCATCAATGCAAGAGGACGTGCTACTGGGTATTAGAGGTAGTGGTGTGTACTGCAATCTGGACCACAAATGCTGAAAGTCTAGCTGTACAACATGCAATGTGTGGGTCTCATGAGCAATAAAACGAGCTGAAATGTTGTTTGTGTTGATCTCTATTCCCTTTGTATTTAACGGTTCCGGAACTCTTGGAACCGAGGTGATGCAAAACTTTTTTTGATGTGTGTACAAAGAAGGGTCATATGAAATATTTGAGCGCATTGCAATAATAAAGTAGGTGCCTTTTCCCATGACAAAATTTAATAGGTAATAGGCCTACTAACATTTCTAATTAGATTGGAATATACCTGAAATATTCTAATACAGCACTACAGTTGGTAGCCTAGGTGACTCTGAATATATCCTTAGTTCCATCTCTTAAGGTAAATAATGCACATATAACATTCGGTTGAAGTCCAATGGATAGTATGGACGTTGCATGTTATGAAATATTGGATCTACCAGTGTATGTAGAATCATATTGGCAACAAAGTCATGCACGTGTGCTCAGAATTAATTTGAAATAATACTATATTTTATAGTGCCAATTTTGGATAACATCCATTTGTTGGTATAGAAGTTACATGCATTTTCAGCAGGCTTAGAATTATGTTGGCAGCACTGACGTACATTAGTTACTCGAAATTAATCTGAAATTTCAGGTATCATACGTGTGCAAAATTTAGAGCTGTTGGCTTGCATACTTTATTATATATATGTATTAGGATAAAGAAAGAGAATGAGCATTCATTAGAAGTTGGCAGCCCTGCTGGCTCTCAAGTATGAGCATAGTCATATCTGTTATAGTAACAATAGCGCATACGAAATTCGGATAAAATCCAATTGATAGTTAGAAGTTAGATGCACTTAAACATTGGACTTATCCGCTGGCTTAAAATCATGTTTGCACCACTGTCATATATGCGCTACCTAAAATATATATCTGGAATGTTATTATCTCTATCTGTACTAATTTTGGAAGGGTTCGATTGCATAACGTCTGATAAATCCAACATAGAGCTCAAAAGTGACTTGTGAATTTTCAGCAGTTACTAGCACTAAAATAATTTTCAAAAATGCCCGTGAGATATTCAAATATAGGTCTTTACTTATACCAAATTGGGTTTCAATAACTGCAGCCGTCTAGGAGGGACAGACAGACATTTGCCTGGACCGATGCCATAAGTCTACTTTTCCCTCAATTTTACAAAATGTGAAAAGTAGGCTAAAATATTACGAAGAATATACGATAGCTACTGTATAACATCCAACCTTAGGTGTTTCGATACTGTGCTGATCAGTACCCTCTGCTTATGGACATATCACATGTGTTGTACCGCAATCATTGACCATCAGAATACAAATGGTACAGATTATAACGTTAAAGCTTGTATACAGGCACAATTCCGGTATAGGCTTGAATAACGTTATTCGCAGCAGCATTCCGTGTTCCGATTGGCTAAGCTGCAAGAAATCAAACATGGAGGAAAGTTGTGGATTAAGAGTAATATTTGCAGTTCATTGGCACTATTAATGCAAACCAGTCATTAAGATGCGTTACGTTGAATACATGAAGGGACACTGACTGATTGAACGCATTCCTGTCAGTATTTACGATTTAACTGAAATAATTCGACATTTAGCTATACGCATGAAGTTACGTAACTATGAGCTAGGCTACAAAGTGAGAAGTGTACGGGTGCTATAGCTGCAACTTAGTGTCCAATGAGTCTCGGGTTCGAGACGCACTAGGGCCAAATTTTTTATTCTTTTTGAATTATTATGTTGCATTCACACTACATTCCTTGTGAGTTTCCAACTACGATTTATTCGCATAATCTACGGAGATGATGTTAATAATGGATATTGGAAGGGAAAATTATTCTATTCTATCATTCAAATTTTCACTTCCCCATACAAAACCATGAATATTTGTACTATTCGTGAAAGTATACTAATATTTTCATACCTCAATAATAGTCTATGTTTACTCCACAATAGATAATAATATTAAGAATAAGGAGAAATAGTTTCGTGACGATCTAAAGAGCATACTTTTCTTTATATTTAAGATTCACGCCAATTTTTATTTTATTTTTAGTCGTTTACCCTCCAGGTTGGTGGAATCCACGGACTCAGTGAGGGAACTCACCACTACCGCCTCTATGGGCAGTGTCCTAGAGCTAGGAACATCGAATCGGAAGGGATACAACTGGTGAGGTGGGATTGGCACCTCGCCCAGGCGGCCTCACCTGCAAAGCGAACAGGGGCCTCATGAGGGATGGTAAGGGATGGGTAGGATGGATAGGCAAGGAAGAGGGAAGGAGGCAGCCGTGGCCTTGAAGAAGGTACCATCCCGGCATTTTCCCGAAGACGAAGTGGGAAACCACGGAAAACCACTTCGAGGATGGCTGAAGGGGAATCGAACACCCTCTACTCATTTGGGCCACCCGAGGCTGAGTAGATCCCGTTCCAGTCCTCGTACCACTTTTCAAATTTCGTGGCAGAGCCGGGAATCGAACCCAGGACCTCCGGGGCGGCAGCTAACCATGCTGACCGCTACGCTACGGAGGCGATATCTGAAATAATACTTTATCTAATAGTGCCAATTTTGGTTAACATCCATTTGTTGGTATAGAAGTTACATGCATTTTCAGCAGGCTTAGAATTATGTTGGCAGCACTGATGTACATTAGTTACTCGAAGTTAATCTGAAATTTTAGGTACCATACGTGTGCAACATTCAGAGGTGTTGGCTAGCATACTTTCTGATATATTTATTGGTATTAGGATAAAGAAAGAGAATGAGCATTCATTAGCAGTTGGCAGCCCTGCTGACTATCAAGTATAAGCATAGTCATATCTGTTATAGTACACAAAGCACGTACGAAATTCGGTTAAAATCCAATTGATAGTATAGATGTTAGATGTACTTAAACATTGGACTTATCAGCAGGCTTAGAATCATCTTGGCAACACTGTCATATATGGGCTCCTTAAAATGTATCTGGAATGTTATTATCCCTGTGTGTGCTAATTTTGGAAAATTTCGCATGCATAACGTCTGAGATATCCAACGTAGAGCTTAAAAGTGAATTGTGATTTTTAGCAATTGGTAACTCTGAAATCATTTTCAATTATGTACCTGAGATATTCAGATATAGATATTTCCTTAAACCGAATTTGGTTTCGATAACTGGAGTCATTTAGGGGTTGATAGGGGAGACACACAAAGACAGACAGACAGACAGACATTTGCCTGGATCGATGCCATAAGTCTATCTCATCATCATTAAAAAAAAGTGAAGAGTAAGCTAAAAAATAGCACGTAGAATATAAGATAGCTAATGAATAACATTTTATTTTTTTTTATTTTTTTTTTATTTTTATTTAAACCAAGTCTACTTGTTAATTGTCACTTTAACTCAGAGAGTCATATCGTGACCTACATACAATAAACACATAGACAACATAAATTTACAGGAAAAATCTACAGACAGCAATATGTACAGATAGGCTCTCCTAGGCTTTAACAAGATTTATAGCTTAGGAAGCCATCTCCTGTACTTGAATGCTTAATTTACATGCATCTTTGTTCTGAATCTCATCCGACGCTTTCTTATTCCACATTGCCCTGATGGTATTAAAATATTTTGCTAATTGACCTGCTTTCCCCCATTCCCTTTTTAGTAATTTAATTAAAGTGTGATACTCATTTTCATTTTCTATTCTGTTTATATCTGCTTTGTCTACAAACCTTGCTCTTATCATTTTAATTTCCTTGCATTCCCTGATCAGGTGCGCCGCACCCATAACCTTCCCACAAAACAGGCAAATGTCCTCTTTTCCTACTTCTCTCAACGCTTTGTTCTTATACACCCCCATTAACCACCAAATTATCCCTCTCATTTCTCTTTTCATTAGGCATTGAGGCTTTATGCTCATAAAGTTCCTTATTTCGCAGAACTCCGTTAAGGTTCTCCTACTGGTGCACTCTTCCCTTAGCACCTGCAACTCTAGGTCATTAACCCTTCTGCACACTTTTTTACACACCCTACCTTCCTCTCTTTGTAAGTCCCTATCCCATAGATAGCCCATTCCTAATCTTTCCAGTACACTTCTTACCCCGTCCACCCAGTAGCCCTCTTGCTGATGCTTCATTTGGTGCAGGTAGGCTACCTTAAGCATTTCCCCCCCTCCACCTGCTTTTAAACGAATCCAAGACTTTATGACCCTTTTTATGATATGTTGTCTAATGCTTACATCCTCACACAACATTCTCGCTCCACAATTCGCCGTGCAACTAGGTAGCCCCAAAATTATCTTGGCAAACCTACTTACAATACTGTCCAGGGTTTTCGTTCCTTCCTCTAAACCCCATACTTCCACTCCATAGAGTGCTCTTGAAACGATGAGTGCGTTGAACACATTCTTATACACTTTGTAGTCAAGATTCGGTAACCTACGCTCTAACACTTTAACATTCGCCAATGCCGCTAGCCCTTTCGATTTTGCCCTTTTAATTTGTTCGGTCCATTTACCATTACTCGCCATTATCATCCCTAGATACTCAAGTTTTTTCACCGTCTCTAACTGAGACCCATACATGACCCACTTTTCATTCTTAGCCAGTTTAACTCCCTTTTCGCAGACCATAACTTTGGTCTTACTCGGGTTAATTTTTAAGTTCCAGTCCTCACAGTATCTCACAATCTCGTCAATACTATATTGCATATTATAGGGTGTTAGAGCAAGCAGAAGGATGTCATCAGCGAAAGCTAGGCCCGGGATATCATAATTGTCCAAGCAAGGGTTGGACCGTTGCTCAAAGCCCTTTGACTCGAAAATATCGTTGATAAATAGCAAAAAAAAGCACCGGGGATAATTTGCATCCCTGTTTTAGACCTATATTAGACGTTATCTCTCCTACAATTACATCATCTTTAGTTTTAATTGCACATTTCACTTCGGAATACACATTCTCAATTGCTCGTATCATTTTATGCGACACCCCGATTTTTCCCAGTTTAGCCATGACAGCTCCCCTGCTCACTGAATCAAACGCCTTCTCCAAATCAATAGCTGTGATATACAGCTTAACTCTTTTCCTTCTTATGTACTTGTCCATCACCGTTTTAACCACCATTATATTGTCACTGGTCCTCATTCCTTTTCTGAACCCTGTCTGGAGTCTCGAGAACACCGAACAGCCCTCTGCCCATGCTATTAAACGCTTGGATAAGACCCCGGTGTACATTTTGCTCAAATTATCAAGCAAAGTTATGCCTCTATAGTTGCCTGGGTCTAGTTTGTCCCCACGCCTCTTATATATTGGACAAATTATCCCCTCCTGCCACGCCCTTGGAAATCTACCTCCGTCAAAGATTTTGTTAAAGATTTTTACCAAGCTGTCCATCATGAACCTATTGCTACTCAACTCTTGCCAAAATTCATTTGTTATCCCCGAAATAGCACCTGACTTCCCTCCTTTACTTTTTGTCATTACTTCCTTAATTTCCTCTATCGATATGACTTGGTCCAGCATAGGCAGAGTGACCCCCAGCCCCCTCGGGACGCCAAACTCATCCCTCTTCCTCCAATTATCTTCAGCATTTAACAGATTCTCATAATATGCAATCCATATTTCATCACTTATAGAGCTCCCCCCACCACTTCTGCTCCCCCTACAGTAAGACTTTATCCTGCTCCAGACTTTGCTACAGTCGTTAGCTTTAGAATCCTTATTTAGTGCTGTTGCTTCCTTACCCTGCCATTCATCTTTCATTTTACTGAGCAGTTCCCTATATTCTTTCCTTAGACGACAAAATTCTACTCTCATCGTATCATCCCCTCCTCTCTTGTATAACTTCAGTGCCCTAATAACTTCGGTTTTCTTCCTTCTACAAGATTCACGCGCATTTTCAGCCCTGCCATCATAATTGCATTCTCAATCATACGTATTACCCCTTCAATTTCATCATTACTGATCATTAAACTTATTCCTACCTTTATCAGCTCAAAATTTTCTCCCTGGAAGTAGTTCTGGAACTCTCTGCAGTTTTCCTCCCTCCATCTGAATCTATTCACTTTTCTCTATATAGCTTTAACTTGTGGGTTCCCTTTTGATTTTGTCACCGCTCCCTGCATGTTGACGACAATTGGTAGGTGGTGTGATTCCCCCCATTCTTCAACAGTGAACCTCTTAATTAGGGCGAGTGCTCCTCTGGAACATATTGCTAAATCTATTACACTTCCTCCAATCTCTGTTATATACGTCAGGTTACCTTCTTCATCCCCCACACAGACACCATTTAATATATATAGCTCTTCTGCACCACATAGTTCCAAAATCTTTTCTCCGTTCTTGTTACATTCCTTATCTTTGCTGTGCCTCTCACCACATACGGCCTCGGCAACCCCCTTGCTGTAAAGGGGCTTTCTGTCTGCAACCCTCGCATTGAAGTCCCCTAACAGCACAATCTCTGCCTCTTCATATATATTTTGAATTCTGTTTATTTCAATAGCTAACTCATCGAAAAAGCTTTCTCTTGCATACGGGGAATTCTCCGGAGGGTTGTAGACAAAGCCGAAACATACCGTTCCTTTCCCCCTCCCCCTAATATCTGCTTTTACCCACACTACTTCTTCCAGTTCTGAACTAATGAATTCTGATAATTCCCTCACCTCTTCTTTAATTAAAACAACAATACCCCCTGGGAACCTACCGGTGCGAGCTTTCCTAATCTTAGGTTTTGTATATATATTGAAGCCATCTAATTTAACCTCGCAACCTACAGGGAGCCAACTCTCAACAAATCCTACAATCTGCATATCTTCTATTAGGGTCAAAACTACATCGTTGCCTCTCTTATTTAAAAAACCCTCTATATTTACGCTAGCAATATTCCAGTTTAGTTATTTTTTACCCCTACCCTCCTCGCTGGCGGTAGCTTTACTTCTAGTAACTCTAGCTTTCTCTACCTCTAGTATACTACCACCTGGAGAAGAAATGACCTCCTTCTCCACATTAAACTGCTCTGCCAAGGTTTTCTTGCCCCAAAGTTCTTTTAGACTAGTAACTCGTTGTTTGCCAGTCTCACCTTTCTGCAAACCACGCACTTGTCCGGTGATCCTGGCGCTGACGTTAGTCGTTCCTGCTCGCGCCACTTCCGTGTTGGACTTGGAGGTCGCTGCTCTCTGTTGACTCATCACCGCACTTTCCTCTGACCCGACAACTGCTTCCACCTGGTTGCTAGGTCTAACTGTCTCCTGTTGTTGTTGCTTCTCCATATCCGGGAGTTGTGCCACTGTCCAAATACGATCCCAGTTGTTGCCGCTAACCGCCAGTCTATTACCTTTTACATAAGCCTTGAGACCAGAGCTCCTTGCCTTCCTTAAATGAAACTGCAAGGTCCGTTGCTCGCTTGCCTCTTCTTTACTCATTTCTCTCCTTATCCATATCCTCTCCCCTTTCAAGTTCCTTGTGTTCGCCAGAATTCTGTGAGCCATCAGCGAAGAAACCAATGACACTTTCACGGGCCTCGTGCCCCTTCCTCGCCCTATCCTGGTCACATTGTCAATCTCTGAGACTCCAATGTTTATCCGCATGCCTTCACTAATCACTCGGAGCACCTTGGATGTTAGATCCTCGGTGCTTTCCTTGGCATCTTCCTTTATTCCGTAAATGAAGACGTTTTTCTTTCTCTCATCCAGCTTGGTCTTCCTTAATTCATTTACCACCACCTCTAATATCTTCTCCTTTTCTCTCAGGTCTTTTATCTCTCTACTATTCTCGGCCAGCCTTTCTGTCACTATTCCCATCTCTTCTCTCATACATGTCTTCATCTCCTTGAATTCCTTACATTGCTCACGAAGAATGTCCCGGACCTGGTCATTTTGTGACACTTCCTTTACAATTTCCCTTATTTTTTCCATTTCTTGCCATCCCAGCTGACCAGGCCCTGGGTTTGACTCCACTCCTCCAATTAATAGTAGCGTCGCCACAACCAGCGCTACCATCCCCATCGCCAAAACCCCCATCTGTTCAGTGACGTTGCCCACTATCACCTTCCCGACACCGAAATCGCACTTCACTCTAGCCTGCCAGCGGCCGATGACCGCCCGGTACTGCTGAATAGCGATTCCCATTCTTCCTTACACTTCACTGCACGTCTGTTCACCTTGCTTGCTTGGTTGAAACTGTAATGAATAACATCCTACCTTAGCTGCTCTGATACTGTGCTGACCAGTACCCTCTACTTATGGACATATCACATGTGTTGTACCGCAATCATTGGCCATCAGCGTACAGATGTTACAGATCGTAACGTAAAAGCTTGTATACAAGCACAATTCCGGTATAGGCTTCAATAACGTTAATCGTACCTGCATTACGAGTTCTTATTGGCTCAGCTGCAAGAAATCAAAGATGGAGGAAACTTGTGGATTGAGAGTAATATTTGCAGTTCATTGGCATTATTAATGCAAATCAGTCATGTACTTCCGTTACGTTGAATACAGGAAAAAGCACTGACTGATTAAACGCATTTCCGTCAGTATTGAAGATTTAACTGAAATCATTCGACATTTAGCCATATTGATGAAGCTGTTAACATGCATAGGACGTGAGCAGTGTACGAGTGCTAAAGCGTTAACTTGGTATCCAATGGGTCCTGCGTTCGAAACCCTCCATGGTGAGAATTTTCATTCTTTTTGAATTATTTCGTTTTGTCAACACTACTGTAGGATGCAACTTTTCAACTTCGATTTACTCGCATGATCTAGGGGAGCGATGTTAATAAAGGATATTGGTAAGGAAAAATCATTCTATTTTATCATTCGAATTTGTACTTTCCCAATCAAAACCATGAATATTTGTACTATTCGTGAAAATAATATAATTTTCACAGCACTGATTACTCCACAGTAAAATAATAATAATAATAATAATAATAATAATAATAATATTAACAATAATATCAAGTAGTTCCGTGACGATCTAAAGAGCCAAATTTTCTTTATATTTATGATTCATGCCAATGATTAATCTACATAGACCTATCTAGAATAATGTCGAGATTAAGTTGGTAATACTAACTTTTCTCTTTAGATTGGAATATATCTGAAGTAATGTATTCCAATACAGCTCTAGAGTTGGCAGCCTTGGTGACTCTAAATATATTCTTAATTCCATATCTTAAGGTACAGAATGCACATACAAAATTTGGTTGAAGTCCAATGTATAGTCTGAACGTTGCATGCTGTGAAATATTGGATGTATCAGTGCGAGTAAAATCATATTGGCAACAACGTCAAGAAGGCGTGCTCAGAATTAATCTGAATTATTCCTATATTTTATAGTGCCAATTTTGGATAAAATCCATTTCTTAGTATAGAAGTTACATGCATTTAAAAATTGGCCCTATAAACAGGCTTAGAATTATGTTGGCAGCACTGATGTGCATTAGTTGCTCCCAAATAATCTAAAATTTCAGAAACTATTCGTGCGCAAAATTTAGAGCTGTTGGCTTGCATATTTTCTGATATATTAGTATTAGGATAAAGAGAGTGAGCATTTATTAACAAATAATAATAATGTTATTGGTTTTACGTCCCTTTTAACTACTCTGGCTTTTAGAGACTCCAGGGTGCCGTAATTTTGCCCAGAAGGAGATCTTAAACGTGCCAGTAAATCTACTGACACGGCTCTCTCGCAATTGCGCACACTCAAATGCCAGCTGATTGCGCCAGGATACGAACTTGCAACCTTGGGCCCAGCAAGCGAGAACGTTACCCCTGAGCCACGCAGCCAGCCGCATTTATTAACAGTTGGCAGCCCTAATGGCTCTCAAGCATAAGCATAGTCATATCTGTTATAGTACACAAAGCACGTACGAAATTTGGTTACAATCCAATTGATAGTATAGATGTTAGATGTACTTAAACATTGGACTTATCAGCAGGCTTAGAATCATCTTGGCAACACTGTCATATATGGGATCCTTAAAATGTATCTGGAATGTTATTATCCCTGCGTGTGTTAATTTTGGAAAATTTCGCATGCATAACGTCTGAGATATCCAACGTAGAGCTTAAAAGTGAATTGTGATTTTTAGCAGTTGGTAACTCTGAAATCATTTACAATTATGTCCCTGAGATATTCAGATTTAGATATTTCCTTAAACCGAATTTGGCTTCGATAACTGCAGTCTTTTAGGGGTTGATAGGGGGAGACACACAAAGACAGACAGACAGACATTTGCCTGGATCGATGTCATTAGTCTATCTCATCATCATTTAAAAAAAAGTGAAAAGTAAGCTAAAAATACCACGTAGAAAATACGATAGCTAATGTATAACATCCTACCTTAGGTGCTTCGATACTGTGCTGACCAGTACCCTCAGCTTATGGACATTTCACATGTGTTGTACCGCAATCATTGGCCATCAGCGTTCAGATGTTACAGATCGTAACGTAAAAGCTTGTATACAAGCACAATTCCGGTATAGGCTTCAATAACGTTATTCGTACCTGCATTACGAGTTCTTATTGGCTCAGCTGCAAGAAATCAAAGATGGAGGAAACGTGTGGATTGAGATTAATAGTTGCAGTTCATTGGCATTATTAATGCGAATCAGTCATTTAGTTCCGTTACTTTGAATACAGGAAAAGGCACTGACTGATTAAACGCATTTCTGACAGTATTTAAGACAGGGCTGGATAACTTAACATAATGGCCTTGAATAACGAATTGTTTGGCGTTACGGTATACATCGCGTAACGTATAACAGAAAGTTTGTTGTAACGTTATTCATACGAAGAACGAATAAACGGATACTGTATATATACCGTTATTTTAAATATTTTATTATCATACCGGATAGCATTTTAGTTATCGCAGGAGACACAAGTCGAATAACGTTATTGGCGTTGTAACACAATCAAATGTACCCCATTCACTCAGTTGTTTTAAATAACGTTATTGATAAGACCGGATAGCATTGTGTTATGCTGCATGCCTCGCAGGTCGAATAACGTTATTCGTGCTCTAACACGTCGCGAACAACTACCACTCATTCCGAACTTCAAATAACGTTATTCACAAGACCGGATAGCATTGTGTTATGCTGCATGCCTCGCAGGTCGAATAACGTTATTAACGTCGTGTTCTGTTGTATGGGTCCCGGGTTGAATAACGTTTTTAACCTCGTACTAGGATCCACATTTCAATAACGGTATTCTCCTAATAGTGTACGAATAGAAAGTTAACTATAAATGAATTCGAATTCGTAGTGCTGCCAGGTGACAAACAAGTAGCTCCGAGACCGACTAAAAAGCTTAATTTTCCATAACATTTAAGATTCAAGCCAACGATTAAGTTAATCTATTTACGATGGGCCTATCGAGAATAATGACGAACTTAGGTTGGTAATAATAAACATTTCTATTTCGATTGAAATATATCTGAAGTAATGTATTCCAATACAGCTCTACAGTTGGCAGCCTTGGTGACTCTGAATATATTCTTAGTTCCATATCTTAAGGTAAAGAATGCTCATGCTAAATTTGGTAAAGTCCAATGGATAGTATGGACGTTGCATGCTGTGAAATATTGGATGTATCAGTGCGAGTAAAATCATATTGGCAACAACGTCAAGAAGGCGTGCTCAGAATTAATCTGAATTATTCCTATATTTTATAGTGCCAATTTTGGATAAAATCCATTTCTTAGTATAGAAGTTACATGCATTTAAAAATTGGCCCTATAAACAGGCTTAGAATTATGTTGGCAGCACTGATGTGCATTAGTTGCTCCCAAATAATCTAAAATTTCAGGAACTATTCGTGCGCAAAATTTAGAGCTGTTGGCTTGCATACTTTCTGATATATTGGTATTAGGATAAAGAGAGTGAGCATTTATTAACAAATAATAATGTTATTGGTTTTACGTCCATTTCAAATACTCTGGCTTTTAGAGACTCCGGGGTGCCGTAATTTTGCCCAGAAGGGGATCTTCAACGTGCCAGTAAATCTACTGACACGGCTCTCTCGCATTTGCGCACCCTCAAATGCCATCTGACTGCGCCAGGATACGAACCTGCAACCTTGGGACCAGCAAGCGACAACGTTACCCCTGAGCCACGCAGCCAGCCGCATTTATTAACAGCTGGCAGCCCTAATGGCTCTCAAGTATAAGCATAGAAATATCTCTTATAGTACACAAAGCACGTACGAAATTTGGTTAAAATCCAATTGATAGTATAGATGTTAGATGTACTTAAACATTGGACTTATCAGCAGGCTTAGAATCATCTTGGCAACACTGTCATATATGGGCTCCCTAAAAAGTATCTGGAATGTTATTATCCCTGTGTGTGCTAATTTTGGAAAATTTCGAATGCATAACGTCTGAGATATCCAACGTAGAGCTTAAAAGTGAATTGTGATTTTTAGCAGTTGGTAACTCTGTAATCATTTTCAAGTATGTCCCTGAGATATTCAGATATAGATATTTCCTTAAACCGAATTTGGCTTCGATAACTGCAGTCTTTAAGGGGTTGATAGGGGGAGACACACAAAGACAGACAGACAGACATTTGCCTGGATCGATGTCATTAGTCTATCTCATCATCATTTAAAAAAGAGTGAAAAGTAAGCTAAAAATACCACGTAGAATATACGAGAGCTAATGTATAACATCCTACCATAGGTGCTTCGATACTGTGCTGACCAGTACCCTCTGCTTATGGACATTTCACATGTGTTGTACCGCAATCATTGGCCATCAGCGTACAGATGTTACAGATCGTAACGTAAAAGCTTGTATACAAGCACAATTCCGGTATAGGCTTCAATAACGTTATTCGTACCTGCATTACGAGTTCTTATTGGCTCAGCTGCAATAAATCAAAGATGGAGGAAACTTGTGGATTGAGATTAATAGTTGCAGTTCATTGGCATTATTAATGCAAATCAGTCATTTAGTTCCGTTACGTTGAATACAGGAAAAGGCACTGACTGATTAAACGCATTTCTGTCAGTATTTATGATTTAACTGAAATCATTCGACATTTAGCCATATGGATGAAGCTGTGAGAATGCACAGTACATGAAATGTGTACGAGTGCTAAGGCGTTAACTTGGTACCTAATGGGTCCTGGGTTCGAGACTCTCCATGGCCAGAATTTTTATTCTTTTTGAATTATTTCGTTGTGTCAACACTACCGTGTGATGCAACTTTTCAACTTCGATTTACTCGCATGATCTAGGGGGGCGATGTTAATAATGGATATTGGTAGGGAAAAATCTTTCTATATTATCATTCGAATTTGTACTTTCCCAATCAAAACCATGAATATTTGTACAATTCGTGAAACTAATATAATTTTCACGGCACTGATTACTCCATAGTAAAATAATAATAATAATAATAATAATAATAATAATAATATTAACAATAATATGAAGTAGTTCCGTGACGATCTAAAGAGCCTGATTTTCTTTATATTTAAGATTCATGCCAATGATTAATCTACATAGACCTATATAGAATAATGACGAGATTAAGTTGGCAATACTAACTTTTCTATTTAGATTGGAATATATCTGAAGTAATGTATTCAAATACAGCTCTACATTTGGCAACCATGGTGACTCTGAATATATTCTTAGTTCCATATCTTAAGGTACATAATCCACATACAAAATTTTGTTGAAGTCCAATGGATAGTATGAACGTTGCATGCTGTGAAATATTGGATGTATCAGTGCGAGTAAAATCATATTGGCAACAACGTCAAGAAGGCGTGCTCAGAATTAATCTGAATTATTCCTATATTTTAGAGTGCCAATTTTGGATAAAATCCATTTCTTAGTATAGAAGTTACATGCATTAAAAAATTGACCCTATAAACAGGCTTAGAATTATGTTGGCAGCACTGATGTGCATTAGTTGCTCCCAAATAATCTAAAATTTCCGGAACTATTCGTGCGCAAAATTTAGAGCTGTGGCTTGCATACTTTCTTATATATTGGTATTAGGATAAAGAGAGTGAGCATTTAATAACAAATAATAATAATGTTGTTGGTTTTACGTCCCTTTTAACTACTCTGGCTTTTAGAGACTCCGGGGTGCCATAATTTTGTCCATACGGGGATCTTCAACGTGCCAGTAAATTTGCGCACCCTCAAATGCCAGCTGACTGTGCCAGGATACGAACGAGCAACCTTGGGCCCAGCAAGCGAGAACGTTACCCCTGAGCCACGCAGCTAGCCGCATTTATTAACAGTTGGCAGCCCTAATGGCTCTCAAGCATAAGCATAGTCATATCTGTTATAGTACACAAAGCACGTACGAAATTTGGTTACAATCCAATTGATAGTATAGATGTTAGATGTACTTAAACATTGGACTTATCACCAGGCTTAGAATCATCTTGGCAACACTGTCATATATGGACTCCTTAAAATGTATCTGGAATTTTATTATCCCTGTGTGTGCTAATTTTGGAAAATTTCGCATGCATAACGTCTGAGATATCCAACGTAGAGCTTAAAAGTGAATTGTGATTTTTAGCAGTTGGTAACTCTGAAATAATTTTCAATTATGTCCCTGAGATATTCAGATATAGATATTTCCTTAAACCGAATTTGGTTTCGATAACTGCAGTCTTTTAGGGGTTGATAGGGGGAGACACACAAAGACAGACAGACAGACATTTGCCTGGATCGATGCCATAGGTCTATCTCATCATCATTTAAAAAAAAAGTGAAAAGTAAGCTAAAAATAGCAAGTAGAATATACGATAAAACTCAGCAATTCTTCTAGGTTTGTGCCGTGTCTTGTGTGGGGTTTCGCCTAGGACACCAAGCTAGGCTCATCGGCGGGCTCTTGGTGTCCCTGCCCGGACCCCCACAGGAGTGACGAACTGCGCGCCACCTCCCTTTATATAAGGTGCAACTGCACCACTTGACTACGAGAACTAAAAGCTCAAGTAGCCTTAACCTCCCTATGAAGGCTTCCAAAAAGATGGTATATTGGCTTTCACGGCCGGTGAATTAAAACTCAGCAATTCTTCTAGGTTTGTGCCGTGTCTTGTGTGGGGTTTCGCCTAGGACACCAAGCTAGGCTCATCGGCGGGCTCTTGGTGTCCCTGCCCGGACCCCCACAGGAGTGACGAACTGCGCGCCACCTCCCTTTATATAAGGTGCAACTGCACCACTTGACTACGAGAACTAAAAGCTCAAGTAGCCTTAACCTCCCTATGAAGGCTTCCAAAAAGATGGTATATTGGCTTTCACGGCCGGTGAATTAAAACTCAGCAATTCTTCTAGGTTTGTGCCGTGTCTTGTGTGGGGTTTCGCCTAGGACACCAAGCTAGGCTCATCGGCGGGCTCTTGGTGTCCCTGCCCGGACCCCCACAGGAGTGACGAACTGCGCGCCACCTCCCTTTATATAAGGTGCAACTGCACCACTTGACTACGAGAACTAAAAGCTCAAGTAGCCTTAACCTCCCCATGAAGGCTTCCAAAAAGATGGTATATTGACTTTCACGGCCGGTGAATTATAACTCAGCAATTCTTCTAGGTTTGTGCCGTGTCTTGTGTGGGGTTTCGCCTAGGACACCAAGCTAGGCTCATCGGCGGGCTCTTGGTGTCCCTGCCCGGACCCCCACAGGAGTGACGAACTGCGCGCCACCTCCCTTTATATAAGGTGCAACTGCACCACTTGACTACGAGAACTAAAAGCTCAAGTAGCCTTAACCTCCCTATGAAGGCTTCCAAAAAGATGGTATATTGGCTTTCACGGCCGGTGAATTAAAACTCAGCAATTCTTCTAGGTTTGTGCCGTGTCTTGTGTGGGGTTTCGCCTAGGACACCAAGCTAGGCTCATCGGCGGGCTCTTGGTGTCCCTGCCCGGACACGATAGCTAATATATAACATCCTACCTTAGGTGCTTCGATACTGTGCTGACCAGTACCCTCAGCTTATGGACATTTCACATGTGTTGTACCGCAATCATTGGCCATCAGCGTACAGATGTTACAGATCGTAACGTAAAAGCTTGTATACAAGCACAATTCCGGTATAGGCTTCAATAACGTTATTCGTACCTGCATTACGAGTTCTTATTGGCTCAGCTGCAAGAAATCAAAGATGGAGGAAACTTGTGGATTGAGATTAATAGTTGCAGTTCATTGGCATTATTAATGCAAATCAGTCATTTAGTACCGTTACGTTGAATACAGGAAAAGGCACTGACTGATTAAACGCATTTCTGTCAGTATTTAAGATTTAACTGAAATCATTCGACATTTAGTCATATGGATGAAGCTGTGAATCTGCACAGTACATGAAATGTGTACGAGTGCTAAGGCGTTAACTTGGTACCTAATGGGTCCGGGGTGCGAGACGCTCCATGGTCAGAATTTTTATTCTTTTTGAATTATTTCGTTGTGTCAACACTACTGTGCGATGCAACTTTTCAACTTCGATTTACTCGAATGATCTAGGGGGGCGATGTTAATAATGGATATTGGTAGGGAAAAATCATTCTATATTATCATTCGAATTTGTACTTTCCCAATCAAAACCATGAATATTTGTAATATTCGTGAAACTAATATAATTTTCACAGCACTGATTACTCCACAGTAAAATAATAATAATAATAATAATAATAATATTAACAATAATATGAAGTAGTTCCGTGACGATCTAATGAACCTAATTTTCTTTATATTTATGATTCATGCCAATGATTAATCTACATAGAACTATCTAGAATAATGACGAGATTAAGTTGGTAATACTAACTTTTCTATTTAGATTGGAATATATCTGAAGTAATGTATTCCAGTACAGCTCTACAGTTGGCAGCCTTGGTGACTCTAAATATATTCTTAATTCCATATCTTAAGGTACAGAATGCACATACAAAATTTGGTTGAAGTCCAATGGATAGTATGAACGTTGCATGCTGTGAAATATTGGATGTATCAGTGGGAGTAAAATCATATTGGCAACAACGTCAAGAAGGCGTGCTCAGAATTAATCTGAATTATTCCTATATTTTATAGTGCCAATTTTGGATAAAATCCATTTCTTAGTATAGAAGTTACATGCATTAAAAAATTGGCCCTATAAACAGGCTTAGAATTATGTTGGCAGCACTGATGTGCATTAGTTGCTCCCAAATAATCTAAAATTTCCGGAACTATTCGTGCGCAAAATTTAGAGCTGTGGCTTGCATACTTTCTTATATATTGGTATTAGAATAAAGAGAGTGAGCATTTAATAACAAATAATAATAATGTTATTGGTTTTACGTCCCTTTTAACCACTCTGGCTTTTAGAGACTCCGGGGTGCCGTAATTTTGTCCAGAAGGGGATCTTCAACGTGCCAGTAAATCTACTGACACGGCTCTCTCGCATTTGCGCACACTCAAATGCCAGCTGACTGCGCCAGGATACGAACCTGCAACCTTGGGCCCAGAAAGGGAGAACGTTACCCCTGAGCCACGCAGCCAGCCGCATTAATTAACAGTTGGCAGCCCTAATGGCTCTCAAGTATAAGCATAGTCATATCTGTTATAGTACACAAAGCACGTACGAAATTTGGTTAAAATCCAATTGATGGTATAGGTGTTAGATGTACTTAAACATTGGACTTATCAGCAGGCTTAGAATGATCTTGGCAACACTGTCATATATGGGATCCTTAAAATGTATCTGGAATGTTATTATCCCTGTGTGTGCTAATTTTGGAAAATTTCGCATGTATAACCTCTGAGATATCCAACGTAGAGCTTAAAAGTGAATTGTGATTTTTAGCAGTTGGTAACTCTGAAATCATTTCCAAATATGTCCCTGAGATATTCAGATATATATTTCCTTAACCCGAATTTGGTTTCGATAACTGCAATCTTTAGGAGTTTATAGGGGGAGACACACAAAGACAGACAGACAGACATTTGCCTGAATCGATGCCATAAGTCTATCTCATCATCATTTAAAAAAAAGTGAAAAGTATGCTAAAAATAGCAAGTAGAATATACGATAGCTAATGTATAACATCCTACCTTAGGTGCTTCGATACTGTGCTGACCAGTACCCTCCGCTTATGGACATTTCACATGTGTTGTACCGCAATCATTGGCCATCAGCGTTCAGATGTTACAGATCGTAACGTAAAAGCTTGTATACAAGCACAATTCTGGTATAGGCTTCAATAACGTTATTCGTACCTGCATTACGAGTTCTTATTGGCTCAGCTGCAATAAATCAAAGATGGAGGAAACTTGTGGATTGAGATTAATAGTTGCAGTTCATTGGCATTATTAATGCAAATCAGTCATTTAGTACCGTTACGTTGAATACTGGAAAAGGCACTGACTGATTAAACGCATTTCTGTCAGTATTTATGATTTAACTGAAATCATTCGACATTTAGCCATATGGATGAAGCTGTGAATTTGCACAGTACATTAAATGTGTACGAGTGCCAAGGCGTTAACTTGGTACCTATTGGGTCCTGGGTTCGAGACGCTCCATGGCCAGAATTTTTATTCTTTTTGAATTATTTCGTTGTGTCAACACTACCGTGTGATGCAACTTTTCAACTTCTATTTACTCGCATGATCTAGGGGGGGGGGGGGATGTTAATAATGGATATTGGTAGGGAAAATCTTTCTATATTATCATTCGAATTTGTACTTTCCCAATCAAAACCATGAATATTTGTACAATTCGTGAAACTAATATAATTTTCACGGCACTGATTACTCCACAGTAAAATAATAATAATAATAATAATAATAATAATAATAATAATATTAACAATAATATGAAGTAGTTCCGTGACGATCTAAAGAGCCTGATTTTCTTTATATTTAAGATTCATGCCAATGATTAATCTACATAGACCTATATAGAATAATGACGAGATTAAGTTGGCAATACTAACTTTTCTATTTAGATTGGAATATTTCTGAAGTAATGTATTCAAATACAGCTCTACATTTGGCAACCATGGTGACTCTGAATATATTCTTAGTTCCATATCTTAAGGTACATAATCCACATACAAAATTTTGTTGAAGTCCAATGGATAGTATGAACGTTGCATGCTGTGAAATATTGGATGTATCAGTGCGAGTAAAATCATATTGGCAACAACGTCAAGAAGGCGTGCTCAGAATTAATCTGAATTATTCCTATATTTTAGTGTGCCAATTTTGGATAAAATCCATTTCTTAGTATAGACGTTACATGCATTAAAAAATTGGCCCTATAAACAGGCTTAGAATTATGTTGGCAGCACTGATGTGCATTAGTTGCTCCCAAATAATCTAAAATTTCCGGAACTATTCGTGCGCAAAATTTAGAGCTGTGGCTTGCATACTTCCTTATATATTGGTATTAGGATAAAGAGAGTGAACATTTAATAACAAATAATAATAATGTTATTGGTTTTACGTCCCTTTTAACTACTCTGGCTTTTAGAGACTCCGGGGTGCCGTAATTTTGTCCAGAAGGGGATCTTCAACGTGCCAGTAAATTTGCGCACCCTCAAATGCCAGCTGACTGCGCCAGGATACGAACGAGCAACCTTGGGCCCAGCAAGCGAGAACGTTACCCCTGAGCCACGCAGCTAGCCGCATTTATTAACAGTTGGCAGCCCTAATGGCTCTCAAGCATAAGCATAGTCATATCTGTTATAGTACACAAAGCACGTACGAAATTTGGTTACAATCCAATTGATAGTATAGATGTTAGATGTACTTAAACATTGGACTTATCAGCAGGCTTAGAATCATCTTGGCAACACTGTCATATATGGGCTCCCTAAAATGTATCTGGAATTTTATTATCCCTGTGTGTGCTAATTTTGGAAAATTTCGCATGCATAACGTCTGAGATATCCAACGTAGAGCTTAAAAGTGAATTGTGATTTTTAGCAGTTGGTAACTCTGAAATAATTTTCAATTATGTCCCTGAGATATTCAGATATAGATATTTCCTTAAACCGAATTTGGTTTCGATAACTGCAGTCTTTTAGGGGTTGATAGGGGGAGACACACAAAGACAGACAGACAGACATTTGCCTGAATCGATGCCATAAGTCTATCTCATCGTCATTTTAAAAAAAGTGAAAAGTAAGCTAAAAATACCACGTAGAATATACGATAGCTAATGTATAACATCCTACCTTAGGTGCTTCGATACTGTGCTGACCAGTACCCTCTGCTTATGGACATTTCACATGTGTTGTACCGCAATCATTGGCCATCAGCGTACAGATGTTACAGATCGTAACGTAAAAGCTTGTATACAAGCACAATTCCGGTATAGGCTTCAATAACGTTATTCGTACCTGCATTACGAGTTCTTATTGGCTCAGCTGCAAGAAATCAACGATGGAGGAAACTTGTGGATTGAGATTAATAGTTGCAGTTCATTGGCATTATTAATGCAAATCAGTCATTTAGTACCGTTACGTTGAATACAGGAAAAGGCACTGACTGATTAAACGCATTTCTGTCAGTATTTCAGATTTAACTGAAATCATTCGACATTTAGCCATATGGATGAAGCTGTGAAACTGCACAGTACATGAAATGTGTACGAGTGCTAAGGCGTTAACTTAGTACCTAATGTGTCTTGGGTTCGAGACGCTCCATGGTCAGAATTTTTATTCTTTTTGAATTATTTCGTTGTGTCAACACTACTGTGCGATGCAACTTTTCAACTTCGATTTACTCGAATGATCTAGGGGGGCGATGTTAATAATGGATATTGGTCGGGAAAAATCATTCTATATTATCATTCGAATTTGTACTTTCCCAATCAAAACCATGAATATTTGTACTATTCGTGAAACTAATATAATATATTTTACTCCACAGTAAAATAATAATAATAATAATAATAATATTAACAATAATATGAAGTAGTTCCGTGACGATCTAATGAACCTAATTTTCTTTATATTTATGATTCATGCCAATGATTAATCTACATAGACCTATCTAGAATAATGACGAGATTAAGTTGGTAATACTAACATTTCTATTTAGATTGGAATATATCTGAAGTAATGTATTCCAGTACAGCTCTACAGTTGGCAGCCTTGGTGACTCTGAATATATTCTTAGTTCCATATCTTAAGGTAAAGAATGCTCATGCTAAATTTGGTAAAGTCCAATGGATAGTATGGACGTTGCATGCTGTGAAATATTGGATGTATCAGTGCGAGTAAAATCATATTGGCAACAACGTCAAGAAGGCGTGCTCAGAATTAATCTGAATTATTCCTATATTTTATAGTGCCAATTTTGGATAAAATCCATTTCTTAGTATAGAAGTTACATGCATTTAAAAATTGGCCCTATAAACAGGCTTAGAATTATGTTGGCAGCACTGATATGCATTAGTTGCTCCCAAATAATCTAAAATTTCAGGAACTATTCGTGCGCAAAATTTAGAGCTGTTGGTTTGCATACTTTCTGATATATTGGTATTAGGATAAAGAGAGTGAGCATTTATTAACAAATAATAATAATGTTATTGGTTTTACGTCCCTTTTAACTACTCTGGCTTTTAGAGACTCCGGGGTGCCGTAATTTTGCCCAGAAGGGGATCTTCAACGTGCCAGTAAATCTACTGACACGGCTCTCTCGCATTTGCGCACCTTCAAATGCCAGCTAACTGCGCCAGGATACGAACCTGCAACCTTGGGTTCAGCAAGGGAGAACGTTACCCCTGAGCCACGCAGCCAGCCGCATTTATTAACAGCTGGCAGCGCTAATGGCTCTCAAGTATAAGCATAGTCATATCTGTTATAGTACACAAAGCACGTACGAAATTTGGTTAAAATCCAATTGATAGTATAGATGTTAGATGTACTTAAACATTGGACTTATCAGCAGGCTTAGAATCATCTTGGCAACACTGTCATATGTGGGCTCCTTAAAATGTATCTGGAATGTTATTATCCCTGTGTGTGCTAATTTTGGAAAATTTCGCATGCATAACGTCTGAGATATCCAACGTAGAGCTTAAAAGTGAATTGTGATTTTTAGCAGTTGGTAGCACTGACATCATTTTCAAATATGGGCGTGAGATATTCCGGTATACATCTTTACTCATACTAAATTTGGTTTCGATTTCTTCAGTCGTTTAGGAGTTGACAGGGGGAGAGGGGGGGGGGACACTCACACACAGCCTGACAGACAGAAGGACAGACAGACAGACTCACATTCTCCCGGATCGATCTCATAAGTGTACTTTTTCCTCATTTTTGCAAAATGTGAAAAGTAGGCTAATAAGGAGTGGTGAAGCAGCTGCCTTTAAAGCAGAATGGGAAAAATTATTTTTCTGTACAGCTTATAAAGGGCATGCCAAATGTTTAGTGTGCCACCGAGATTTAATGAGTAAAAAAAAACACAATTTAGAACGGCACTGCAGTGCCAACCACAGGGATGATTACGGTGACTTGATAGACGCCAGTCGGCAATCGAAGTTGGAAGAATTGAAAGAAAATTTCAAGCAGCACTTTCCTGTAAGTATTATTGCCTTAATTTTTAAATGCTTGCTTACTAATGGGAATGAACAAATGATTTAATTATCTCAAGAACACTAAAATTGTGACTTGCCGTATTTTTGTCTGACAGGAGATAGAGGAGAGTGAGGTTGGTGGACCGATTTTACGAGCAAGCTACAAATGTTCGATGCGAATTGCCGAAGCTGGGAAGCCCTTCGCGGAAGGGAATTTCATCAAGGAGTGCCTAATGGACGTGGCGGCATGTATTTGTCCTACGGAGGTAGTTGAGAAATTTGAAAACATCTCTCTTTCTCCTCAAACTGTGGCTCGCAGAATAGACGATATGTCCGTTGATATGGAACAGCAATTAATGGAGAAGGCAGCAAAATTTGTATAATTTTCCATCGCCCTCGACGAATCAACCGACATTGCGGACATAGCATAGCTCGTTATTTTTATTCGAGGGGTGGATGACGATCTTCGGGTCACCGAGAATTTCCTCGACTTGGTAACACTCAAAGTCACCACTACCGGTTTCGATATTTTCCAAGCTGTGGAGGGTGCTTTTGAATCAATGGGATTAAAATGGGAGCGGTTGACGAGTATAACGACGGATGGAGCTCCTGCTTTACGATGTGTACGCATGGGGTTCCTCAGATATGTAAAGTTAAAAATGGCTGAGAACGGTAGTACCCTAATGGTGGCGATCCATTGCTTCATACACCAGGAGGCAATCTGTGCAAAAGTCGCCAAGCGCAAAGATGTAATGGGAACAGTTGTGCGAATGGTAAATTATCTTCACTCCCATGAACTCACGCACCGTCAATTCAAAGGGTTCTTGGATAACATCGAAGCGGAGTGTCCGGATATCCCGTACCATGCAGAAGTAAGATGGCTGAGCAAAGCGAAGGTGCTGAATCGTGTGTTTTTCTTGCGGAACGCAATACATACATTCTGTGACATGAAAGGGCGGCCCGAAGTTCTTTTGCGTGACCCTAAGTGGGTGGCGGACTTGGATTTTTATGTGACATTACTGCCCATCTGAATAATTTGAACACTTCGCTTCAGGGCGAAAAGCACATCTGCGATTTGGTGGAAAAAATTGAAGCGTTCACAAGAAAATTGATTTTGCGGGAAAACCAGTTACGTGCAAGGAACACAGGACATTTTCCATCGTTTGAAACAGTGAAAGGTGTCGACTTTGATGAGTACTTGCAGGTAATTCGCCAAATACAAGAAGAGTTTGACAAGCGATTTTCAGAATTATCAGAACTCCAAGCGGTGTTAGATGTATTTGTTCGACCATTTTCTATTAGTGCAGACAGTGTTCCACAGCTATTTCAATTAGAGCTGATTGAACTGCAATGCAAAGTTCGTCTTAAAGACCTCTTTCTAAATGTCACGAAGTTAAGAAAACTGCAATGCAATGTTCGTCTTAATGACCGCTTTCTAATGTCACGAAGTTTAGAAGAATTTTACAGTGGCTTTCCGCAAGGAAAATATCCCCTTTTGTAAAGACATGCAAGTGAAGTTCTGTCAATGTTCGACTCAACGTACATTTATGAGCGCTTCTCTTCAGTTCTTAAGCTTACCAAAAGTAAACATCGTGCAACGATGAGTGATAGAAACTTGCGCAATTGTTTACGAATAGCTGTGTCCAGAAATATTGTACCCAATTTGGAGAAGATTGTTTCCTCCAAAACTAGAAATTCGTAAAAACGACGGAGAAAGAGTCACTCAAGGCCTGTACTATCTGTTCATATTGGTAAAATGTTGTTGAATTTTCCTCTCTAATATGTTCTCATTTCATTTTGTAATAAAGCACAATATTCTTTACTTAACACTTGCGTTCGTTTCTTACACATTCCATGCATCGGAGTACCATTCGATTTGTATACATATATATTATGGCAGTATATATCCTATTATGGTAAAACAGCCCTATCAATATGATGTCAACAATGCCACAAAAGCCGTCGCCTGCATCTGTGCGTACGTATCTAGTTATTGCGGTACGAACATAGTCCGTGTGTCTCAGATCTCCTTGCTGCCACAGTGTAGTGGTGGTAGGGGAAGGAGCGCTAGTCTGACTGCCCAGTGCTCCCCGAGCGCGGCCGCGCTCTCGGAGCGCAATGACTGGATGGTCCTGATCTAGGCTTACAGGATAGAGCCACATCGGTGAAGTGGGATACATACTTGTTATTCCCCACCCCATTTAATTTCGCACGTTAATGTGCTGACCCACTGAAAAGCGATTCGTTTATCAGATGTGAAAAGAAAGGCAGCAGAAATCTTCACTCAGATAAAAGAAAGGGTTATACTGAGATTACAGTTTCAAACATGATATCTGATTACTTCATGTTATATTGGCATAACAAATGCCAAGTCTCACTTTTCTAAACAACATACTTCTTGAACCTTCCAACACAAAATTCTAATCACTAGTCTACATTCCCGATCTTTATCATAATGTTCAGACGTCACTGCCGTGGAACTCCCAATCGTCCTCTTTAATAAACATGAATAAATGTAGTGAATTATCCCCTGGAATAAGCTGTAAAATATAGTTATTAGAGAGTAAACCGCATTTGAAATAGTAAGTAGGCTAATGCAATGTGTCCGGTCCTAATCTTGAACACCTCCTGTTTAGTCTCTATCTTGCCATTTCAGCAATTTGTCTTCAACTTGGGTCGAGCTTCTACATATATATTTTTGTATTTTTTAAAAATATTTAAAAATGTTTGGCCATATCTCAGAAATTCTTTCACACTTGCAATGGAGATGGATCGTATATCATGGACACATACCTCCACACTGATTTTACGATGATTTTGTCACACATCCATCAATATAATTTCACCTTCTGGTCATGAACATCTGTGCCTAATCATATACTACGTACTCTTCCTCTTGAAAATTAATTATTAACATTGAACACAATCAACAACCCATTTGTCTAATACAATATTAAAACCTATGTGTCACCCCTTCCATTTGCTATTTCTCTTATGAATGCTGTTCTCTATTTCCTCCTCCCTTTATTTAAAATTGAAATCCATTGGCAGATTAATCACTCCCGCACCTGGGCACAACACTACTGTGAGCGAGGCTCCGCTTGGACAGAACGTGCTCATGAGATGACTCAATTCAAGAAGTCTCGTCATAACAGGTGGGACACCTCAAGTCTCTCTATCGCTTTAACAGTAGAAAGTGCCGGGTGGGTTGTCGTATTCATTAACAGCAGTGTAATTCTGGTTTAAAAGTAAATAATGCCATTCATACCGTTGACGACAAATCGCAGCGTAAATTTAAACGTACCACCACATCAAACAACATGGAGTAGTGGGCTACGCGTTGGAGCAACTTAGCCATTTTCCGTCTTGTCTTTAAATGAATAATGGCATTTGCTCTTTGTTCCCTTTCATTTCACACAGTACATTTATTGTTACAAGAAAAATTATTTCGTATTGGAATGCTGTGAATGATACACAACCCGTTGCTGATATGATCTCTAAAGCCTAAACATACCGTACTGAAAAATCAATTATGTCGAAGAAGAAGTTAAAATATTGTTTACTAATTATCATATACTGTACTAACATACGCTCTACCAGTAGCATACCAGTAATCCTATCATAACCAACCAGAGGTTTCCTCTGAAATATCAACAACTTTGATTGCGTCAAATATTATACATAATGTTGTATATACTATATACAGGATGAAGAACAAATCCCGTACTTGGAGGTCAGCATGCGGTTCCTCGTCGAAATTCATGGCAAAGGCTTATCTAGGAAGAACAGCACGCATGAAGTCTGCGCTGTGCCGGTGCTGTCTCATTAGCTCAGTGCGAAAAGGTATGCCGTGAAGGTCGGTTATGGTTCAATGGCGTTCGCGTCAAAGAGTTCTTCAGTTAAAGTCTCAAATTGTATCCAATGTACACCTCCACAATGCAATCAATACATTATGTTGTGTACTGTGTCTTACCATTGCTGTTACTTCTCTACTTCTTTCTTATTTCGATGAGACCCGCTACGGACCACGCACCAATTTCAATTCTTCACTCTTTGTTGTTTTCTTCCCAATATTTCTTCGTTCTTAGACTATGTTGCTTCTTTCTGTCCTCAGACCACTTCGCCCCAGGTTTCCTTTCCACTCTACACTGGCATACTTCCAAACATAACACCTTCTCTGTCCAAAGTGTCTTCATCTCTTATATTATTTCCTTCTGTTACCTTTATTTAAACATTAAAACATAACATGAGCCTCTTACATACGTAAACGACCACTTAGTTTCGTCCATGGCACAAATAAAGCCAGTAACATCGTCTGCATCCAATGATATACACTAGATTGCCCATTATGATACGCACAATAATTCCATTCCGTACGCTGCCACGAAATTTGAAAAGTGGTATGAGGACTGGAACGGGATCTACTCAGCCTCGGGTGGTCCAAATGAGTAGATGGGGTTCGATTCCCACCACATCCATCCTCGAAGTGGTTTTTCGTGGTTGCCCACTTCGTCTTCGGGCAAATGCCGGGATGGTCCCTACCGTCAGGCCACGGCCGCCTCCTTCCCTCTTCCTTGTCTTATCCTTTCTATTCTTCCCATCCCGTCCCATCCCACATGAGGCCCCCTGTTCGCTTTGCAGGTGAGGCCGCATTGGGTGAGGTGCTAGTCCCGCCTCCCCAGTTGGATCCCCCGACTCACTCTCAAGCGCCAGGACACTGCCCGTAGAGGAGGTAAAGGTGGGATCTATCGCTGAGTCCGTGGGAAAAGCCTACTTGAGGGTAAACTGACTACGAAAGAAAAATCGTTTGAAGTCCAGTCTTATCTTCACAGAGCCACGAACTGACGTCACACAAAACGACGACCTGACGTAGATTCGAACCGTAGTTCGTTGGTGGTTGTGGTTTGGATAATACCGCAGCCTACTCAGTGAGCTACGACGGCTGGAACGGTGATATGTTACACATTCCGCCGCAGGATGCGACAGTGTTGCCGGCTTCTCGTTTTCATACTCGTCTTTTCAAATAACACCCGCTCCGATTTTGCTATAGAAACTTTTGTCTTGCATTTGGATGAGAAGTCGCATGACGACCTCCAAGTACGGCATATTTCTTCACCCTGTATTACTTCTATAAGGGGCTTCGGTGGCGTGGTCGATAGCATGCTGAACTGCTAAGCCCAAGATGGCGTGTTCAAACCCGGCCGAAGTCGTCGGATTGGTTAAGAGCGTTAAAATCCTTCAGTATGCCTTTCTTCGAAGGGGAAATAAAGCAGGCGTGCCCATGTCATAGATTTATGGCACGTAAAAGCACCTACCATTACAATTGGTAGTGTGTAGAAAAGTTTTTAGGTTATATTTGGCGAGTTAGAAACGCTCTATCAAGTTCCAACGTTCTCCGCCAGTGTTAGTGACAGAAGCATCTGGTAGCCACAGTTGGAAATAGTTGAAATTGAACTTCTATACTAAGAAATGGATTTTATCCAAAATTGGCACTATAAAATATAGGAATAAATCAGATTAATTCTGAAAACGCCTTCTTGACATGTTGCCAATATGATTTTACTCGCACTGATACATCCAATATTTCACAGCATGCAACGTCCATACTATCCATTGGACTTCAACCAATTTTGTATGTGCATTCTGTACCTTAAAATATGGAACTAAGAATATATTCAGAGTCACCAAGGCTGCCAACTGTAGAGCTGTATTGGAATACATTACTTCAGATATATTCCAATCTAAATAGAAAAGTTAGTATTACCAACTTAATCTCGTCATTATTCTAGATAGGTCTATGTAGATTAATCATTGGCATGAATCTTAAATATAAAGAAAATTAGGCTCTTTAGATCGTCACGGAACTACTTTCATATTATTGTTAATATTATTATTATTATTATTTTACTGTGGAGTAATCAGTGCTGTGAAAATTATATTAGTATCAAGAATAGTACAAATATTCATGGTTTTGATTGGGAAAGTTCAAATTCGAATGATAAAATAGAAAGATGTTTCCCTACCAATATCCATTATTAACATCGCCCCCTAGATCATGCGAGTAAATCGAAGTTGAAAAGTTGCACCACGCAGTAGTGTTGACACAACGAAATAATTCAAAAAGAATAAAAATTCTGGCCATGGAGGGTCTCGAACCCATGACCCATTAAGTACCAAGTTAACGCCTTAGCACTCGTACACATTTCACGTACTGTGTAGAATCACAGCTTCATCCATATGGCTAAATGTCGAATGATTTCAGTTAAATCTTAAATACTGACAGAAATGCGTTTAATCAGTCAGTGCCTTTTCCTGTATTCAAAGTAACGGAACTAAATGACTGATTTGCATTAATAATGCCAATGAACTGCAACTATTAATCTCAATCAACAAGTTTCCTCCATCTTTGATTTCTTGCAGCTGAGCCAATAAGAACTCGTAATGCAGGTACGAATAACGTTATTGAAGCCTATACCGGAATTGTGCTTGTATACAAGCTTTTACGTTACGATCTGTAACATCTGAACGCTGATGGCCAATGATTGCGGTACAACACATGTGAAATGTCCATAAGCAGAGGGTACTGGTCAGCACAGTATCGAAGCACCCAAGGTAGGATGTTATACATTAGCTATCGTATATTCTACTTGCTATTTTTAGCTTACTTTTCACTTTTTTTAAAATGATGATGAGATAGACTTATGGCATCGATCCAGGCAAATGTCTGTCTGTCTGTCATTGTGTGTCTCCCCCTATAAACCCCTAAAGATTGCAGTTATCGAAACCAAATTCGGGTTAAGGAAATATATATCTGAATATCTCAGGGACATAATTGGAAATGATTTCAGAGTTACCAACTGCTAAAAATCACAATTCACTTTTAAGCTCTACGTTGGATATCTCAGAGGTTATGCATGCGAAATTTTCCAAAATTAGCACACACAGGGATAATAACATTCCAGATACATTTTAAGGATCCCATATATGACAGTGTTGCCAAGATCATTCTAAGCCTGCTGATAAGTCCAATGTTTAAGTACATCTAACACCTATACTATCAATTGGATTTTAACCAAATTTCGTACGTGCTTTGTGTACTATAACAGATATGACTATGCTTATACTTGAGAGCCATTAGGGCTGCCAACTGTTAATTAATGCGGCTGGCTGCGTGGCTCAGGGGTAACGTTCTCCCTTTCTGGGCCCAAGGTTGCAGGTTCGTATCCTGGCGCAGTCAGCTGGCATTTGAGTGTGCGCAAATGCGAGAGAGCCGTGTCAGTAGATTTACTGGCACGTTGAAGATCCCCTTCTGGACAAAATTACGGCACCCCGGAGTCTCTAAAAGCCAGAGTAGTTGAAATGGACGTAAAACCAATAACATTATTATTATTTGTTAATAAATGCTCACTCTCTTTATCCTAATACCAATATATAAGAAAGTATGCAAGCCACAGCTCTAAATTTTGCGCACGAATAGTTCCGGAAATTTTAGATTATTTGGGAGCAACTAATGCACATCAGTGCTGCCAACATAATTCTAAGCCTGTTTATAGGGCCAATTTTTTAATGCATGTAACTTCTATACTAAGAAATGGATTTTATCCAAAATTGGCACTATAAAATATAGGAATAATTCAGATTAATTCTGAGCA
Organism: Meconema thalassinum; assembly: GCA_946902985.2. NCBI lineage: Eukaryota > Metazoa > Arthropoda > Insecta > Orthoptera > Tettigoniidae > Meconema > Meconema thalassinum. The sequence continues at coordinate 342,907,786 of OX336392.1, forward strand.
CGCCTTCTTGACGTTGTTGCCAATATGATTTTACTCGCACTGATACATCCAATATTTCACAGCATGCAACGTGCATACTATCCATTGGACTTCAACCAAATTTTGTATGTGCATTCTGTACCTTAAGGTATGGAATTAAGAATATATTTAGAGTCACCAAGGCTGCCAACTGTAGAGCTGTACTGGAATACATTACTTCAGATATATTCCAATCTAAATAGAAATGTTAGTATTACCAACTTAATCTCGTCATTATTCTAGATAGGTCTATGTAGATTAATCATTGGCATGAATCATAAATATAAAGAAAATTAGGTTCATTAGATCGTCACGGAACTACTTCATATTATTGTTAATATTATTATTATTATTATTATTTTACTGTGGAGTAATCAGTGCTGTGAAAATTATATTAGTTTCACGAATAGTACAAATATTCATGGTTTTGATTGGGAAAGTACAAATTCGAATGATAATATAGAATGATTTTTCCCTACCAATATCCATTATTAACATCGCCCCCCTAGATCATTCGAGTAAATCGAAGTTGAAAAGTTGCATCGCACAGTAGTGTTGACACAACGAAATAATTCAAAAAGAATAAAAATTCTGACCATGGAGCGTCTCGAACCCCGGACCCATTAGGTACCAAGTTAACGCCTTAGCACTCGTACACATTTCATGTACTGTGCAGATTCACAGCTTCATCCATATGACTAAATGTCGAATGATTTCAGTTAAATCTTAAATACTGACAGAAATGCGTTTAATCAGTCAGTGCCTTTTCCTGTATTCAACGTAACGGTACTAAATGACTGATTTGCATTAATAATGCCAATGAACTGCAACTATTAATCTCAATCCACAAGTTTCCTCCATCTTTGATTTATTGCAGCTGAGCCAATAAGAACTCGTAATGCAGGTACGAATAACGTTATTGAAGCCTATACCGGAATTGTGCTTGTATACAAGCTTTTACGTTACGATCTGTAACATCTGTACGCTGATGGCCAATGATTGCGGTACAACACATGTGAAATGTCCATAAGCTGAGGGTACTGGTCAGCACAGTATCGAAGCACCTAAGGTAGGATGTTATACATTAGCTATCGTGTCCGGGCAGGGACACCAAGAGCCCGCCAATGAGCCTAGCTTGGTGTCCTAGGCGAAACCCCACACAAGACACGACACAAACCTAGAAGAATTGCTGAGTTTTAATTCACCGGCCGTGAAAGCCAATATACCATCTTTTTGGAAGCCTGCATAGGGAGGTTAAGGCTACTTGAGCTTTTAGTTCTCGTAGTCAAGTGGTGCAGTTGCACCTTATATAAAGGGAGGTGGCGCGCAGTTCGTCACTCCTGTGGGGGTCCGGGCAGGGACACCAAGAGCCCGCCGATGAGCCTAGCTTGGTGTCCTAGGCGAAACCCCACACAAGACACGGCACAAACCTAGAAGAATTGCTGAGTTTTAATTCACCGGCCGTGAAAGCCAATATACCATCTTTTTGGAAGCCTTCATAGGGAGGTTAAGGCTACTTGAGCTTTTAGTTCTCGTAGTCAAGTGGTGCAGTTGCACCTTATATAAAGGGAGGTGGCGCGCAGTTCGTCACTCCTGTGGGGGTCCGGGCAGGGACACCAAGAGCCCGCCGATGAGCCTAGCTTGGTGTCCTAGGCGAAACCCCACACAAGACACGGCACAAACCTAGAAGAATTGCTGAGTTTTATCGTATATTCTACTTGCTATTTTTAGCTTACTTTTCACTTTTTTTTTAAATGATGATGAGATAGAACTATGGCATCGATCCAGGCAAATGTCTGTCTGTCTGTCTTTGTGTGTCTCCCCCTATCAACCCCTAAAAGACTGCAGTTATCGAAACCAAATTCGGTTTAAGGAAATATCTATATCTGAATATCTCAGGGACATAATTGAAAATTATTTCAGAGTTACCAACTGCTAAAAATCACAATTCACTTTTAAGCTCTACGTTGGATATCTCAGACGTTATGCATGCGAAATTTTCCAAAATTAGCACACACAGGGATAATAAAATTCCAGATACATTTTAAGGAGTCCATATATGACAGTGTTGCCAAGATGATTCTAAGCCTGGTGATAAGTCCAATGTTTAAGTACATCTAACATCTATACTATCAATTGGATTGTAACCAAATTTCGTACGTGCTTTGTGTACTATAACAGATATGACTATGCTTATGCTTGAGAGCCATTAGGGCTGCCAACTGTTAATAAATGCGGCTGGCTGCGTGGCTCAGGGGTAACGTTCTCGCTTGCTGGGCCCAAGGTTGCTCGTTCGTATCCTGGCGCAGTCAGCTGGCATTTGAGGGTGCGCAAATTTACTGGCACGTTGAAGATCCCCGTATGGACAAAATTACGGCACCCCGGAGTCTCTAAAAGCCAGAGTAGTTAAAAGGGACGTAAAACCAACAACATTATTATTATTTGTTATTAAATGCTCACTCTCTTTATCCTAATACCAATATATAAGAAAGTATGCAAGCCACAGCTCTAAATTTTGCGCACGAATAGTTCCGGAAATTTTAGATTATTTGGGAGCAACTAATGCACATCAGTGCTGCCAACATAATTCTAAGCCTGTTTATAGGGTCAATTTTTTAATGCATGTAACTTCTATACTAAGAAATGGATTTTATCCAAAATTGGCACTCTAAAATATAGGAATAATTCAGATTAATTCTGAGCACGCCTTCTTGACGTTGTTGCCAATATGATTTTACTCGCACTGATACATCCAATATTTCACAGCATGCAACGTTCATACTATCCATTGGACTTCAACAAAATTTTGTATGTGGATTATGTACCTTAAGATATGGAACTAAGAATATATTCAGAGTCACCATGGTTGCCAAATGTAGAGCTGTATTTGAATACATTACTTCAGATATATTCCAATCTAAATAGAAAAGTTAGTATTGCCAACTTAATCTCGTCATTATTCTATATAGGTCTATGTAGATTAATCATTGGCATGAATCTTAAATATAAAGAAAATCAGGCTCTTTAGATCGTCACGGAACTACTTCATATTATTGTTAATATTATTATTATTATTATTATTATTATTATTATTATTATTATTTTACTGTGGAGTAATCAGTGCCGTGAAAATTATATTAGTTTCACGAATTGTACAAATATTCATGGTTTTGATTGGGAAGTACAAATTCGAATGATAATATAGAAAGATTTTTCCCTACCAATATCCATTATTAACATCGCCCCCCTAGATCATGCGAGTAAATCGAAGTTGAAAAGTTGCATCACACGGTAGTGTTGACACAACGAAATAATTCAAAAAGAATAAAAATTCTGGCCATGGAGAGTCTCGAACCCAGGACCCATTAGGTACCAAGGTAACGCCTTAGCACTCGTACACATTTCATGTACTGTGCATTTTCACAGCTTCATCCATATGGCTAAATGTCGAATGATTTCAGTTAAATCATAAATACTGACAGAAATGCGTTTAATCAGTCAGTGCCTTTTCCTGTATTCAACGTAACGGAACTAAATGACTGATTTGCATTAATAATGCCAATGAACTGCAACTATTAATCTCAATCAACAAGTTTCCTCCATCTTTGATTTTTTGCAGCTGAGCCAATAAGAACTCGTAATGCAGGTACGAATAACGTTATTGAAGCCTATACCGGAATTGTGCTTGTATACAAGCTTTTACGTTACGATCTGTAACATCTGTACGCTGATGGCCAATGATTGCGGTACAACACATGTGAAATGTCCATAAGCAGAGGGTACTGGTCAGCACAGTATCGAAGCACCTATGGTAGGATGTTATACATTAGCTCTCGTATATTCTACGTGGTATTTTTAGCTTACTTTTCACTCTTTTTTTAAATGATGATGAGATAGACTAATGACATCGATCCAGGCAAATGTCTGTCTGTCTGTCTTTGTGTGTCTCCCCCTATCAACCCCTTAAAGACTGCAGTTATCGAAGCCAAATTCGGTTTAAGGAAATATCTATATCTGAATATCTCAGGGACATAATTGAAAATGATTACAGAGTTACCAACTGCTAAAAATCACAATTCACTTTTAAGCTCTACGTTGGATATCTCAGACGTTATGCATTCGAAATTTTCCAAAATTAGCACACACAGGGATAATAACATTCCAGATACTTTTTAGGGAGCCCATATATGACAGTGTTGCCAAGATGATTCTAAGCCTGCTGATAAGTCCAATGTTTAAGTACATCTAATATCTATACTATCAATTGGATTTTAACCAAATTTCGTACGTGCTTTGTGTACTATAACAGATATTTCTATGCTTATACTTGAGAGCCATTAGGGCTGCCAGCTGTTAATAAATGCGGCTGGCTGCGTGGCTCAGGGGTAACGTTGTCGCTTGCTGGTCCCAAGGTTGCAGGTTCGTATCCTGGCGCAGTCACATGGCATTTGAGGGTGCGCAAATGCGAGAGAGCCGTGTCAGTAGATTTACTGGCACGTTGAAGATCCCCTTCTGGGCAAAATTACGGCACCCCGGAGTCTCTAAAAGCCAGAGTAGTTGAAATGGACGTAAAACCAATAACATTATTATTTGTTAATAAATGCTCACTCTCTTTATCCTAATACCAATATATCAGAAAGTATGCAAGCCAACAGCTCTAAATTTTGCGCACGAATAGTTCCTGAAATTTTAGATTATTTGGGAGCAACTAATGCACATCAGTGCTGCCAACATAATTCTAAGCCTGTTTATAGGGCCAATTTTTAAATGCATGTAACTTCTATACTAAGAAATGGATTTTATCCAAAATTGGCACTATAAAATATAGGAATAATTCAGATTAATTCTGAGCACGCCTTCTTGACGTTGTTGCCAATATGATTTTACTCGCACTGATACATCCAATATTTCACAGCATGCAACGTCCATACTATCCATTGGACTTTACCAAATTTAGCATGAGCATTCTTTACCTTAAGATATGGAACTAAGAATATATTCAGAGTCACCAAGGCTGCCAACTGTAGAGCTGTATTGGAATACATTACTTCAGATATATTTCAATCGAAATAGAAATGTTTATTATTACCAACCTAAGTTCGTAATTATTCTCGATAGGCCCATCGTAAATAGATTAACTTAATCGTTGGCTTGAATCTTAAATTTTATGGAAAATTAAGCTTTTTAGTCGGTTTCGGAGCTACTTGTTTGTCACCTGGCAGCACTACGAATTCGAATTCATTTATAGTTAACTTTCTATTCGTATACTATTAGGAGAATACCGTTATTGAAATGTGGATCCTAGTACGAGGTTAAAAACGTTATTCAACCCGGGACCCATACAACAGAACACGACGTTAATAACGTTATTCGACCTGCGAGGCATGCAGCATAACACAATGCTATCCGGTCTTGTGAATAACGTTATTTGAAGTTCGGAATGAGTGGTAGTTGTTCGCGACGTGTTAGAGCACGAATAACGTTATTCGACCTGCGAGGCATGCAGCATAACACAATGCTATCCGGTCTTGTCAATAACGTTATTTAAAACAACTGAGTGAATGGGGTACATTTGATTGTGTTACAACGCCAATAACGTTATTCGACTTGTGTCTCCTGCAATAACTAAAATGCTATCCGGTATGATAATACAATATTTAAAATAACGGTATATATACAGTATCCGTTTATTCGTTCTTCGTATGAATAACGTTACAACAAACCTTCTGTTATACGTTACGCGATGTATACCGTAACGCCAAACAATTCGTTATTCAAGGCCATTATGTTAAGTTATCCAGCCCTGGTTTAAACATTAAATTGAGTACAAGGAGTGTACTATAAAAATTTCTGAAAGAACATTCTAGAGAGAATAACAAATTCGAAAATAACAACAAGGAAAACATTAAGCAAAAAATAGAAGTTACTTTATGAGAATTATACAAAAGAGGGCAGGTCACTTACTGTGAAACCTGAAGAGGTAATCAAAAAGAAGGTTCTAGACTTCCTATGTTTAATTAGAAATCACGAGCCAAATGGGACAGTTTCCATTTCGTGAAACCTGAACATGACTTCGCTCAAGAGTTTAAAGAAATGTTTTCTTTGATTATAGAAAGGAACAATGTGATTTAAAACTTGTATCACACAAGCAATTATGCAGAATTTAATTAATGTTAAACTAGCAAAGTTGGAAGGGCACTTCGTGAGTGACGCCTTATAGAAAGTTACAATTTTATTAATAATGGTTGTTAGTAGAAGGTTGAGGAAAGATCATTGGGATATAGGATCAATGTTCATGGCCGTATTTAATGTAAACGGACAAGCGCGACGCGGTAGAAACGTGGAGCAAGCACTGGTTATCACTGTAGTCTATAAAGATGGATGCAAAGTTCACTATAGAAACACTGAAGTTTATGAGAAAGAAAGTTATTGCAATTATGGAAATAACTGATTGCACTATATAGGTGAGAGTCTATTTCTTGAAAAAGTTGGGATTTACAATTAAATGCGCCATAGAATGTTCCAGAGGTTCCAGCGGTGGAAGAAAGGTAGCTATTGCAAAAATTTGTAAGGAAGATTCCTCATTTTAACTAGCATTTTCACAAGTGCGTGAACAATACTTGACGGCAAGACTCGCAGATAGAGTACAAGATCTCGAAGGTTCCAGAACGACCTTAGCAGAAAATGGGGTTGAGAAAATCCAACGGAGGAACTAGCTTTATAATTATAGACAGCGGGTATTAGATAATATCCCACGTAGCGAGAGGATTTCTCATTTGAATAGCTTAAGAAAAGCTCTTTTTAGTAAGGTTGGCTTATACAAGCAAAAGCTCAACATGGCAAATCCCACGAAGAATGATTTTTGCCCCAAAGTAAATAATTTCACACTGTCTATAAATTATAATTAAAAGCACGTGGAAGTTAAAACCATGAAGATGTGGTTAAAACTTTTAAAATGGTACTTATCTTGATTTCATGTTGAAGTCGAAGTTTCCGTTGATGACTACCTAGCCAACATGGCGTAGAAGAGTGTGTGCCTCTTGGTTTGAGGAAGCTAGCTCGAGCGGAGCTTTGACTGACCGAGTCAACTGCAGACTGAGAAGTGAGAGCTGCTCAACGGAGCACGGAGGGACCAAGGAAGGGGAAAAGAGTGGGGGGTAGGAGACAAAAGGAGAACATATAAACATTGCCAACTTTAAAACAAAAAATTAATCTCTTGCTGAGCTGATCTTCTAAGAGTTGATAACAGATGATACTAGCGCAGCATGGTGAGTAAAGAAGTAGACGTAGTCCTCTTGCTCATGCAGATAATAGCTGGCGATGGTGACAGGATCTGGTAGCCAAATGGATATGGAATTCCTCTTGCGCGAGGAAGAGTTGAAGAGCTTCAGAGATTCGTTGCTATACGACGCTAGGTGGGTCATAGAATATATATCTGGAACAGACTCATACAAAATATAAGCGACATGAACCCCTAAGAGAAAACAGAAGATCACTGTTGGTGTCTGACAAAGAGGAAGGAAGAAACATGCAAAAGCATTGAAAATTATAATCTCAGGTACCGTGTATTCCAAGAATGCACCAAAAAGCCTAACCGCCGTAGCAGTTGCTAAAAAAAAACGAAACGCACTAAAGCGAAACCACTGCCAAAGAGTGAACTGTTTAAAACTCAGGTAAGTCTAACTTAAAAATCCTATTCCATTTTACCACTGCTGAAAACTCGTAGACAAAAAAAAATTCATTACCTGTTCATGACTGGGACAATGATTGCTTTCTTGATTAATGGCTATGTTGTTGTTGTTGTTGACTGGGAAAAGTACAAGGCCATGTAGGATTTTCTAAAAATAAAAATAAAAAATTTAATTTATGGGTGGTTCCCTATGGACTCAACGAATATCCACAGGTTTGAATATGATAATGTGAACAAACTGACATGACATTCATTTTTGTTTATATATTGGTTAAAGGGGGATGTAAATGACTAAAGCTTTATAAAAAGAAAAATAAGTGCATGGGTTAATGTTAGTGCCAACATACAGTTTATTTTAATGGTGTTTTGATATATTAATGTCAATTAACGTTAAAGTTTAATTACAAGTATTGATTGATAGATTGGTTATTTTGTTTGCTTTTAGGTGTCGTCATGCGTCATTAACGTAATGAACAGACAGTGAACAAGCATACATTGTGCTTTAAAGTACTCTGTGCAACGTTAATAACTTACAATAAGAAAAAGTTTTATTATAACACATGGCGTTAATACCAAATACAAGTGAGCAAGTTGGTTTACCACGTGGGTTAAATTTAAAATCATAACATGACCGTTGGTTAACATTTGAATCCTGGCCTGTAGGCTTTTTGTCGACACATGAACTTGCAAAAGAAGGTTTTTTTACTTGAACCGAGAAGATGTGGTGCGCTGTGTGTTTTGTCGTATTGAACTTTCACACTGGGAAGAAGGGGATGATCCCTTTAGAGACCATTTGCGATGGTCTCCTTGTTGTCCTTACATGCTTGGAAAACAAGTGGGTAACATACCTGTGTATTCATTTTACCGAACCACAAGACCATTGGCCGCTACTTACGTTGCTAAATCACAAATAAATAATAATAATAATAATGATGTATTACCAGCCAACGGTAGTGTCGATATATGTGGTCCATATGCCATAGACAGTGTTGAATTGGCGTGTGCCTTGGAAAAATTGCGAGTTTGCAAGACTAAAGCACTAGCACACCCCGAGTACAGCTCTGTTGAAAAACGTTTAGAATCTTATAAAAATGTTTGGCCATTAATATTAAAACACCTTACCAAACAGCTAAGTGAAGCTGGATTTTTTATACTGGTGAAGGAGATAAAACAATATGTTTTTATTGTGGATTTGCTTTAAAGGATTGGGAAATGACTGATGACCCTTTTGTGCAACACGCTCGTTGGTTACCAAACTGTAAATACATGGTGTAGCTTAAAGGGCAGGAATTTGTGAACACTATTCGTAAAGAAAACGTGATTGCAGCACAAGACATAAAAGTGCCTTTAGAGTTAGATCACGCGGTGCAAATACATGAGGCTGAAAAAAAAGACTTGTCTCACGATCAGATACAAAAGTGTGACCAACAATTATGTAAAATTTGTTATCAAGATGAACTAGGTGTTGTATTTTTTGCCTTGTGGACACATGATAGCCTGTGTCAAGTGTGCATTAGAACTCAACACTTGTGCTATATGCAGAAAAGCAGTATCTGCTACAGTTAGGGCATTTCTTGCATAAATAGTAAAATTTATCAGTCATGCATAGTGCAAAATCTCTAATTGCACAATATTATTAAAGCTGTTTTAGAGTGTAATAGATATGCTTTTCTTTTGTTTATAGACTACTACAATGAATGTTTTGAATGCTGTGGGTCAAGTCTGTGGCTTAGAGACAAAGAAGCTCAGCGAATTGCCAACGCATATTCCATTCCGCATTATCAAGTTTCGGAAATTGAAAACAGCATATGGTGATCGTGTACTTTGTGTATGTGAAAACTTTGAGACATTTCTGCCTACACGGTTTAATGATATGTCGGAGAGTGTTTTTGATGAAGTCAATAATGCTGTACAACCTGTACACTTAATTTATGAAGGTTTTAAAAACAATAGGTGCATAGTTCATTTTAATTAAATAAAAAAACAAATGTCAAATAATAATGGAAGATATAAGTCATACAATGGACTGAAAGAAAAATATTTGTATAGATAATAATGTTTTAGTGTTTAGTATTGTCTTAAATAATATTATCATGAAACAAAACAAAATGTATATAAAGTTTGTAAATAAATGAAAATAATGGTACAATGTTGTTTTATTTTCTATAGAAGTCAGAATATTTAACATTGCAGAGTATACATGATTATGACAATAAAAAGCACACTTAATACAAGTCTTTGCCTTTACGATAGTGTGTTATAGTTTAAAAACAAAGCTTGTTGTAGATCTTTTTTCTTCCACGATGAACAATAGGCATGAAAACGTCATTGTCTTGTTTTGGATCATTATCACTATCATAATCATAAGCAGCATGATCTATATCACTATTATTATAATCACTATAATTATCCTCAACATTATCCTCAACATTACTAAACCAGTTAAATATTCCTGGTCCTCTTCCTGTTCCTCTTCCTCTTCCTCTTCCTCTACAGTGTCCTCATGTAGAGTCTGCGTGGCTTTTGATAATGTTAAGGGTTTTTTGAACATTGAATTATTTTCAATAGTAGTATTGTTTTGTAGCACTTGCTTGTTAACATTTTCATGATTTTCTGTTGACAGAAACAGTGTTTCATGCAGTACACTACATTGATGATCACTGAAACTTAAAACCACACTATTTTTGCTTTTTAGCTCACTGCGACATTGTTTTGAACGTTGTTTTGTACAACGCCAAATAACAGTTCCATTTTTATTGGTTCGTTTCACAATATATTAATATCCTTTATAGAATGCATGAGGCTTACCATACCTAGTCACAGATACTTCCATATCAACTGTCAAGCTTAGACTAAGCTCTAATAAAGACAACTTGGTAATAAGAACAATAGTTTAATGTGCGAGCATATATGGGTGTAAATATGGGAGCAAAAAAAAGTGGGAGCAAAAAGTGGGAGCAAAAATTGGGAGCAAAAAGTGGGAGCAAAAAGTGCTCTCATATTTGCTCCCACTTTTGCTTACACATTTGTCACGTAAAACTACAATCTTCCTTCCTTCCTTCCTTGCTTACACATTTTGGTCCCACTTTTTTTCTCTCACTTTTTTCTCCCCCTTTTGCTTTCACATTTGCTCCCATACTTGCTCCTACTTTTTTTTGCTCTCATATTTGCTCCCACTTTTTGCTTTCACTTTTTTCTCTCACTTTTTGCTCCCACTTTTGCTTTCACATTTGCTCCCATACTTGCTCCCACTTTTGCTTTCACATTTACTCTCATAATTGCTCCTACTTTTTTCAGATCCCACTTTTTTCTCCCAATTTTTGCTCCCACTTTTTGCTCCCAATTTTTTGCTCCAACTTTTGCATTCACTTTTGCACCCACTTCTGCACTCACTTTTGCACCCACTTTTGCACCCACTTTTGCACCTACTCTTGCACCCACTTTTGCACCCACTTTTGCACCCACTTTTGCACTCACTTTTGCACTCACTTTTGCACCCACTTTTGCACCCACTCTTGCACCCACTTTTGCACCCACTTTTACATTCACTTTTGCACTCACTTTTCAACCCACTTTTGCACTCACTTTTACACTCACTTTTGATCCCACTTTTTGCTCCCAATTTTTGCTCCCAATTTTTGCTCCCAATTTTTGCTCCCACTTTTTGCTCCCACTTTTTTTTGCTCCACATTTACACCCATATATGCTCGCACATTAAACTATTGTTCTTATTACCAAGTTGTCTTTACTAGAGCTTAGTCTAAGCTTGACAGTTGATATGGAAGTATCTGTGACTAGGTATGGTAAGCCTCATGCATTCTATAAAGGATATTCATATATTGTGAAACGAACCAATAAAAATGGAACTGTTATTTGGCGTTGTACAAAACAACGTTCAAAACAACGTCGCAGTGAGCTAAAAAGCAAAAATAGTGTGGTTTTAAGTTTCAGTGATCATCAATGTAGTGTACTGCATGAAACACTGTTTCTGTCAACAGAAAATCATGAAAATGTTAACAAGCAAGTGCTACAAAACAATACTACTATTGAAAATAATTCAATGTTCAAAAAACCCTTAACATTATCAAAAGCCACGCAGACTCTACATGAGGACACTGTAGAGGAAGAGGAAGAGGAACAGGAAGAGGACCAGGAATATTTAACTGGTTTTAGTAATGTTGAGGATAATGTTGAGGATAATTATAGTGATTATAATAATAGTGATATAGAGCATGCTGCTTATGATTATTGTTACGTGCAAGTGCCCCTCCCAAAAGTTTTCAAACATGTATTTACCCCCGGATGCAGCTCTTGACATTTTTGAAACGACCGCTTCGTCGCTTGGTTCCGTCTGTGAACACGAGATGGTAGCTGCTGTCTGACTTTGGAAAGACTCCAAGTAGTTCCTGTTTCTCCGCTAGATAGTGTGTGCTGTGTCTTATTAAACTCTTTATATGCATGACATAATTGAAAGACAATTACATTCTTCGTCATGAAACAAATGCCGGTGTATGCATGATACCGCCAAATTATTTACTAAATTATGACATTGTTGATTGATGTGTCAAGCCTTGATTGGACGATAATGTTTACATGAATGCAGTTCGGTTCTTGACGCAAAAATTCTCCGCCATCTTGTGAAGTCCATTAGCTGTCGAAAAGAAAGCATCAAGCCGACTGATCGTAAAAGGTGTCACCGCTGATGGGGGCTCTGGCCCCCATCCTCTACGAAATATAAATATATTCAACAGGAAATTTGAATACATATTCAACTAAGAAATGCCTGTGCTCTTCAGGGTGTGAATTTCATCGTTTCGCCGTGAAGTGGACGTGTGAAATGTGGTCGCATCTCCATGCGGACCTACGCTTGTGACCAAATCGAAGTATGTGCTGGGCGGATTTCTTCAGGGCAATATAGTGCCATATTATATTTTATTTAAAATGTGTTAGTTTTTTTGTTTTCATTGTGTCTCTGCTGTGAAGTTTTAAGGTACGTTTTTTTGTATTTAATTTATCTAATTATTTTATTTTGGGAGCTCTAGTTTTGGCCTTGTATGAATGTTGATCTTGTGTTGTGTTTTGCCTGGTAGGCCTAAAATTTATTTTCTCTTTTAATAACGTTACCTGATTTATTTTACTTTTGTTATCTTTTCTTCGTACCATCTGGAGACACATTTCTAGTTTATTTTACGTTTAAATTATTATTAATTTTCTTTTGCCAATCTTAGGATTGATATAGTATTCAATTTAATGTATTCATGATCCGTTGCCTTTCACTGTTGTAATAGTATTTTGACATAATTGTTTTCCTCCGTCCATTTCCTTCTGCTGATGTTAAAATTTAATTTTACTAATTGTTTGCCGTAGTTTCGATCAGGCATGCGGCCCCTTGTTTTGAGTGGCCATGTTTGTTTTTTGTTTTAACGAGCTGCATTATGGTCTCGAGGTCAGTCAATTGGCGCCTACCGCGAAGCTCAAACGTGTTGTGTTAACTTAATATTTGTTGTTTTTTTTAATTTTACCGTGTTGGTTTAACCTTATGTTTTTTGGTGAATGTTCTTGTGTTTTTCTTAGTCTCTAATATCGGGAATTTCTTAATTGGTCATATTTTATTTAATTTAATTTAATTTAATTTTAATCCTGTCGTTTTTTTTTTGGCGTGGCCTGGTCCTCCGCATGTTTGATCGATATTGCATTGCCTTGTAAATTACCAAGCCCGTTATCATTTAATTATGCTTATATATATAATTTATTTTAAGTTTTGGGCTTGAACATTTAATTTATGTCTTTTCTTTTGTTGGCCTTGCAAGCAAGCATGTTAAGTGGTATCTTGCATTCCTTGTAAGTTATTCTGGTTCATGCATGTTCTCTTTCTGGTGGAGGTGTTCCTTATATTTTAACATTAAATTTACATAAAATTTTAAGCAGCTGTTGTGACATTATTTCGTCGGCGGCAGTTCCATCGGTAATTGGGGGGTGTCTGTAGGGTAGCCTGTGTGTTCCCTTTCTCCACCTTCCTTCCATCCCTTTGGTGCTCTTCTGTTGGGACATGTCACCTGGAGGTGATTTGCTGCGGAAGTGACCCGGACCTCTGAATACCGGTAAGTAGGCTCATCATCGTTCCATTTCAGGGTGGCAGTTTGGTAGCAGAGCGTTGGTTATCGAGTTACCGACGTGCTGCTGGCCATGCGGCGGTGTTCTTTCCAGGTGTAGCAATTATGATAGTGATAATGATCCAAAACAAGACAATAACGTTTTCATGCCTATTGTTCATCGTGGAAGAAAAAAGATCTACAACAAACTTTGTTTTTAAAATATAACACACTATCGTAAAGGCAAAGACTTGTATTAAGTGTGCTTTTTATTGTCATAATCATGTATACTCTGCAATGTTAAATATTCTGACTTCTATAGAAAATAAAACAACATTGTACCATTATTTTCATTTATTTACAAACTTTATATACATTTTGTTTTGTTTCATGATCATATTATTTAAGACAATACTAAACACTAAAACATTATTATCTATACACATATTTTTCTTTCAGTACATTGTATGACTTATATCTTCCATTATTATTTGACATTCGTTTTTTTTAATTTAATTAAAATGAACCATGCACCTATTGTTTTTAAAACCTTCATAAATTAAGTGTACAGGTTGTACAGCATTATTGACTTCATCAAAAACACTCTCCGACATATCATTAAACCGTGTAGGCAGAAATGTCTCAAAGTTTTCACATACACAAAGTACACGATCACCATATGCTGTTTTCAATTTCCGAAACTTGATAATGCGGAATGGAATATGCGTTGGCAATTCGCTGAGCTTCTTTGTCTCTAAGCCACATGCTTGACCCACAGCATTCAAAACATTCATTGTAGTAGTCTATAAACAAAAGAAAAGCATATCTATTACACTCTAAAACAGCTTTAATAATAGTGTGCAATTAGAGATTTTGCACTATGCATGACGGATAAATTTTACTATTTATGCAAGAAATGCCCTAACTGTAGCAGATACTGCTTTTCTGCATATAGCACAAGTGTTGAGTTCTAATGCACACTTGACACTGGCTATCATGTGTCCACAAGGCAAATATACAACACCTAGTTCATCTTGATAACAAATTTTACATAATTGTTGGTCACAATTTTGTATCTGTTCGTGAGACAAGTCTTTTTTTTTAGCCTCATGTATTTGCACGGCGTGTTCTAACTCTAAAGGCACTTTTATTTCTTGTGCTGCAATCACGTTTTCTTTACGAATAGTGTTCACAAATTCCTGACCTTTAAGCAACACCATGTATTTACAGTTTGGTAACCAACGAGCGTGTTGCACAAAAGGGTCATCAGTCATTTCCCAATCCTTTAAAGCAAATCCACAATAAAAACATATTGTTTTATCCCCTTCACCAGTATAAAAAAATCCAGCTTCACTTAGCTGTTTGGTAAGGTGTTTTAATATTAATGGCCAAACATTTTTATAAGATTCTAAACGTTTTTCAACAGAGCTGTACTCGGGGTGTGCTAGTGCTTTAGTCTTGCAAACTCCCAATTTTTCAAAAGCACACGCCAATTCAACACTGTCTATGGCATATGGACCACATATATCGACACTACCGTTGGCTGGTAATACATCATTATTATTATTATTTATTTGTGATTTAGCAACGTAAGTAGCGGCCAATGGTCTTGTGGTTCGGCAAAATGAATACACAGGTATGTTACCCACTTGTTTTCCAAGCATGTAAGGACAACAAGGAGACCATCGCAAATGGTCTCTAAAGGGATCATCCCCTTCTTCCCAGTGTGAAAGTTCAATACGACAAAACACACAGCGCACCACATCTTCTCGGTTCAAGTAAAAAAAACTGCTCTTGCAAGTTCATGTGTCGACAAAAAGCCTACAGGCCAGGATTCAAATGTTAACCAACGGTCATGTTCTGATTTTAAATTTAACCCACGTGGTAAACCAACTTGCTCACTTGTATTTGGTACTAACGCCATGTGTTATAATAAAACTTTTTCTTATTGTAAGTTATTAACGTTGCACAGAGTACTTTAAAGCACAATGTATGCTTGTTCACTGTCTGTTCATTACGTTAATGGCGCATGACGACACCTAAAACCAAACAAAATAACCAATCAATCAATCAATACTTGTAATTAAACTTTAACGTTAATTGACATTAATATATCAAAACACCATTAAAATAAACTGTATGTTGGCACTAACATTAACCCATGCACTTATTTTTCTTTTTATAAAGCTTTAGTCATTTACATCCCCCTTTAACCAATATATAAACAAAAAATAATGTCATGTCAGTTTGTTCACATTATCATGTTCAAACCTGTGGATATTCGTTGAGTCCATAGGGAACCACCCATAAATTAAATTTTTTATTTTTATTTTTAGAAAATCCTACATGGCCTTGTACTTTTCCCAGTCAACAACAACAACAACATAGCCATTAATCAAGAAAGCAATCATTGTCCCAGTCATGAACAGGTAATGAATTTTTTTTTGTCTACGAGTTTTCAGCAGTGGTAAAATGGAATAGGATTTTTAAGTTAGACTTACCTGAGTTTTAAACAGTTCACTCTTTGGCAGTGGTTTCGCTTAAGTGCGTTTCGTTTTTTTTTTTAGCAACTGCTACGGCGGTTAGGCTTTTCTTTCCAAGTTTCTAAAAATAAATGAAATAAACCGCTATAAATACCTAAATTCAGGTTAATACATGCATTTCATAAAATAAAACATAATACAAAAAAAATAAAACAAGTTAGTTTAAAAAATTCATCTCACCTGTACTTGCAGTGGCTTGTTGCTGTTTCCTTCTAGTGGGCTCAAAAGTGCAATGGTTTCTTTTCTGATGATGATGATAATTGTTGTTTTAAGGGGCCTAACATCTAGGTTATCGGCCCCTAATGATCTGGGTGATAGCGAAGATGATAATGAAACGGAAACCAGAACGAAAATTAAGTGAGACGGAAAATACTTACAAAAAGGAACTCGGATTGAAACGACTCACAAAATGTTCTTACAAAAGGGAATTTAGAACGAAAAGATTCACAAAAGGAATAGATTGAAAAATACCCACAAAATGAAGGCTAGGTTCAAAATACGTACAAAATGCAATGTAGCGTCGAAATACTTACAAAATGCAACTGAAATTCAAAATACTTACAAAATGCAAATGAGATCGAAAATACGTACAAAATGCAATTGAGGTTCAAAATACTTACAAAATGCAATTGAAATTGAAAATACACAATGCAATTCAGATTGAAATAGGCCTTATCCCAGTTCCAATCCAAATTATTCACAAAGTGCAATCGAAATTCAAAATACTTACAAAATGCAATTGAAATTGAAAATGCTTACAAAATGTACGATGATTCCAACGACTCATGTGGATTGACAATACTTACAAAAAGCAATTTAGATTGAAAATACTTGACAAAATGTAATTTAGATTCAAAATACCCACAAAATGCAATTGAGAATCAAAATATGTGCAAAATGCCCCCAAACAAAATGCAATTTAGATTCAAAATTCGTGCGAAATGCGGTTTTGGTTGAAAATACTTACAAAATGCAATTGAAATTCAAAATACTCACTAAAAGGCCCCGCAACCTGCATTGAAAGACTTACTAAAAAGCAATTTAGATTGTCAATCTTTACAAAATGCAATTGAGGTTGAAAACAATCGCGAGATGTAATTTAGATCGAAAAAACTTACAAAAAGCAACATAGATCAAAAATGCCTTAAAAATCGATAAAAGGGAATTTAGATACACGGTGATTCGAGGAACAAAAACAGTGCGGGAATCTGAAAGAGAAAAGGAAATAGAAGGAAAAGAGGAGAGGGGAGGGGAGAGAGGAGAAGGTCCGCCCCAAAGGGAAGGGACAAAAGGGGAAAACGGACCCAGCTCAGGATCCCTCGGGGTCGCCAACGCCCGAACTCACCAGCCGTGAGCCCCTGAGGGTGTAGCATTATCGACGGTGCACCAGAAGTGGTGGGGCTACATACACCCTGCCTCCTTAAGGGCCTTGAGCACAAGGCAGGAGGTAAAAGGAAAAGAACAAGAAGGCTGACCCCTCACAGAAGGAGGGTATCAGGAAAGATGAGACAAGGGCCAATTAAGGCGGGAAAGGAAGAGACTCCCTAGGCCTCGGATACCCTAATACCGTCGGGGTCGGAAGAGAACAAGAGTTGACCAAGGAAGGTCGACAGGAAAGAAGAAAGAGAGGAGCCCGGCACAAGTAAGTGGAAGCAATGCCGGACTCAGCTGGGGCCCCGTGGTCGCCAACCCACGCCCACAAGATGTGAGCCCCTGGGGGGGGTTTCTTTTCTCTCAGACATGTAAGGTATACCGGTTATCTGCAAACAAATAAATAAATAAAATCATTAATTACCTAATCAATAAATAATTGCTTGTAAATATATATATATATATATACATATAAATCAATAAATGTATAAATGAATAAATATATAAATAAATACCAACCCCACAACAAGGTTAAGTATTTTCCACCAACACCAAAACTGTTAAACAAGACCAGGGGTTTCACGCAACGCAATGTGTTCCAAGGTAGTCACCTAAGTGAGAGAGGAAATGATAACGACATGTCTTTATATATGTTACGTTGCATGTATAATTATTTTTTCCCACGCTTTGAACATCCTGTTGTCAAACACGTGGACAGCCATAGCCCAAGGTGAACACCTGTGGCAGATCAAATTTCACATGAACTTGCATTTTGTCACGTACGAAGCAAAAACAGGATGTAACTTGTTTAGCGTACATGTGGTTTCACACGTGTGTGCATGCATTTCGCACTCCCCTGCCACCACGATGATCAGATTATTTCACCTTCAAGCGTCATTGTCATTTTTCCATTGCACCTGTTGTCAAGTCAGATCAACGCCTTCCAATAAGCTCAAATGACATTCACCTCCTGCTCGTCTGCAAGTTTGTTTTCTGTACTCGCTTCGACCAACATAGAACCAAGTTCTCATCACCGTTTACACGTTAAAGGTAAAATGTGTGATAAAACGCACCCTCGCTCTATCATAAACCGACCTACCGAAATAGCAATTGTTCTATTACGCACTGCCACCGTGGTTAGCAACAGGTTCGTTGAAACACCCACCCTAGAGTATCGTCTCTCTCAACCACCACGCTTCATGAACATTATAAACATGTAAAGAAAAAAAATTCAACATGTATGGCATTAGGCCCTTTGTGAATTATTTTTTGGGAAAAAATATCAACCACATTTGAAAGGGGGCATTTGCCCGAGTCCTAGGACACCTCGTACACGTCTCTAGCGTTATTGGTTCGTGAGAAATCAGCAAAAATCACAAAAAACACGTGTTTACCCCAAAATCGAGTTTCCATTTTTTTTAAATTATAACGAATGGTCCATAGCAAAGAGGACGTCAGCCCGAGTCCTTGGACCCCTCGTTCGTACACGCCTCTAGCGTGATTGGTTTGCGAGATATAACAAAAAGTCTAAAATCACGGTTTTATCCCAAAAAAAACATGTTTCCAGATTTTTACCTTTTCGATACCGACATTCCCATAAAGAGCGCAACGAGACGAAAATAACGAATCCAAACACGCCCTCCTAGCATGACTCCTTCCATTCCAAAGTCACAGGGGCTCACAACTTGCTAAGTGGAGCAGAACCTACAACCTAGCACTATTTTAGAGTGGAAATAAAACGTCCATACGAAAGTGGGGTTCACCACGATTCCTAGGACACCCCATATGCTCAAATCCAACCATGGGTTTAGGAAATATTAAAAGTGGATTACCTATTAGTTTTGGTCTTTTATTTAAATAAAGAGCCTATAGGAAAGTAGGGGGCATCACTACGAGTGCTAGGACACCCTGTATGTTCAAATTCGACCATTGGTTAGCGAGATATCAGGTTCGGGGCAAATACGAGGAGGGTTCAAAAAGGAGTGGCGCAGCTTTCCCCTCATCCCACGACTTACAAAACACAAATTTTTGCTCTAGAGACTTGAAATTTATTTTGGGGGTAGGGGGCATAGGGACCTTTCATTTATGTCAATTAACGTTTTTGTAAACTTCCTAGTTTCCAAAAACCTAAAAAGTAAAAAAGTTTTCATTATAGAAAATAAAGGTCATAAAGACCATTCGTTTGAGCCATGGCACAATGTTCTATCATGTTTGGTTTTCAAACTATCGCCTATTTTCGAAAACAAAAATTTTCAATTATTTTTTTTCTAAAATATAACGAGTGATCCAAAGCAAAGCCCCCGTCATCCCGAGTCCAACGACACTTCATTGGTGAATCTCCGACCACGGGTTCGGGAGTTATCGGCTCGCATTGGGAGTAGTGGTGGGGTGGGGCAGAAGCACCACTACCCCCCTACTGATGTGACTTCTTCGGTTTCGTAAGTTGGGTTTCTAGGGTTACTTCGGAATTGTAGCATGTTTTTCTGAAGTTATTTGGGTTCTTTTCAAGTTTAGTTTTTATTGTCCTGAGATTTTCATCTCATGGTTACTTCATTTTGTTTGTGTGGTTCAAGTTTCTTAACCTATAATTTCTTTTTCCTTCGTAATTTTTTTCCCTTGACCACACTGTAGTTTGCTTCATATAAGCCTGTTTATTGTCCTTGGACTTTATTTTATCCTTTTCGTTGCCATGTAAACGTGGTGGATTGTTTCCATTTTTTTCTAACAATCCGAGATATGATTCTTCAGTTTTTTCTGCGACAAGATTGTTTTGCGATTTTGATCTGGATAGACGTATGCTAGTATGCACTCCGAGAAATGATATGATTTAAAGTATTAATTGGGAATAATCCATGAGATTATGAATACCTTCTATTATATGAAAGATATTTTACTAAGAAGATAATTGTTTTGAATTCAACTAACCTTATATTAGGTTGATCTGGAACTTCTATTTTTGGAATCGTATCTAACTAAACCCATAGTAGGTTACCTTGTCTTTTAATTTCCTTCGGCGTTTAGTCAATGTCAGGGTCGATATCTAATTTATTATTGATTTATCAATTCATCTCTTCTTGTTTTGCTTTCTCCGATTCCTCGATTATTTTTATTTGGGAGTAATTAATTATAGTCGTAGTTAATTTTTGTTCTGTGAATAGAACCTTGACCTCCTGTTGATGTAAAGTGAAAGATATAATAATATATTGTAAAGTGATTGAAATTGATTTGATTTCTTCTATTAATATTTAAAAATAGGTTATGTTATTATTTTCCCCTTAGATTATAAAACTTGATCCCCTGGGTAGATTGGGTACGCTTCATACATTTCGTTATTATAATTAAACACCTTTTATTGCGACTAAGGTTGTGGGTGTTACAATTCTGGTAGCAGATCACGATCGAATCATTATCAAGTTTATTATATCGGAAGGGGTTAATTAACTAACTTAGGTTATGTAATTGAACCGAATTCTCATTGTGTACATTTATTGTGGGGTATGTGTTTTAATATTTTTCCCTAATCATTTGTATTTTTTTTTTGCATGCAATTTCTACGAGCAATGGATCAGAGAAGACCGTACTCAATTACTAATCTCACTAAGGAGGAGATTTCCTACGAAATTCTAATTAGGAGAAAGCATCCTACCGGACTGCGGGAAACCGATATTGCGTTACTGAGAACATTAATGTCGGTGCCTATTGAAATTCCAAACTGGGACTCCTTTGATTGGACAAAAGGTAAAGCAGACATTGTACCTATTCTTAATACCTTATTAAATTTATATGATTTTCTTTCGGATATAAGTAATAATCCTACTGTTTCGCAACTCTATCGTTTTAAGGTTCGTGCCATTCATTGGTACCAGAGATTCGGTGATTTAAATAAGATCTGGTCTGATCATGATACAGAATTCCATACTGTCTTAAAAGGTTTGCAATCCAAACTAGTAATGCGTTTTAAAAACTTGTTTCCTAGCGTTCAGCTAGATAATCCTGATGGGGATGTTGATAGTTCGAGTGTTCAGCTTAACGCGTGTGATCCTTCTGAAATTATTCAATCTGAGGGTGTTGATAATTGTAAGTGAAAATTTTGAAACTTTGTCGCTGAATAACTTTGATGCAGGCACAAATAACCTTGAAAGTCGACCTATTTTGTCTGAGAATATACTAACTGGGTCTTCGAACGTTGTCCAGACAGTAGAAACTAACCTAAATAATGTTAGGAATGCTCCTACGTTGCCCAATTACTCTAATGCTGGCACGTTATCTAGCAGTAAAGATATGGTAGAGTATCCAAGAGTTAATCAAGGGAATCAAAACATGTCTAACCCCACTAATAACGTCTTGAATAATGATATTTTGCCTCCGCCGTCTAATGGTTCTAATAATATTAAGCTAGCTAGTCTTCCTCACCCTTTGACTACATGTCTCGGTGAATGTCAGATGTGCAACGGTAATGATATTGAATTGTTGATTAAAAAATTAAGAAATGTGATGAATTTGAAAGATAACGCGGTTCTGTTCAGGTTAACTGAGGTACAAATGTACCAACTGATTTTCCCGTACCCTGCTGGTTTGCTAAGAGAAAAATTAATAACTGCAATAAGCTCTAATGTGCCTTTTACTTCCTTCCATTTAGATGTATTGAATTGTTTTATCCCGGTTCGAGCCTTAAGTGTACTGCAATTCAAATTTCTTTTTCGTGTACAAAGAATTGATGAGACTTTGAACGATTATTTCTCAGACATTAGAACCTACGCTAGGGTACTTAACCTGCAGTTATCTCAAGAACAAATTGTTTCTTCTATTGTTGTAGGCATAAATCCGGAATATCGTTTGTGTTTAACAATGCATTCTAATCCAACGACTTATGTTCAATTGAATGAGATTGTAATGAAAGCTGAGGAAGTAAGACAAGCTAATTCACTGCGTGTTTATAATAGTCCACCACCTGTTTACGATGTCACTGGAATTCCTAAAGATGATTCTTCAGGTCAGGTTTGCCAATATAATCAGACATACTATCCTGGTGTTCAACGTCCTGGTTTTCATGAGAAAAGGGCATTTCATCCAGATGGATATAGGCCCAACCATGGTAAGAGATGTAATCTCTGTGGGTCCTTTGATCACATCGCACGTTTCTATAACCGAAGAAATCATCGT
Organism: Meconema thalassinum; assembly: GCA_946902985.2. Classification (NCBI taxonomy): domain Eukaryota; kingdom Metazoa; phylum Arthropoda; class Insecta; order Orthoptera; family Tettigoniidae; genus Meconema; species Meconema thalassinum. Next base: position 342,930,663 of record OX336392.1, read on the forward strand.
AATTTCTGAGGTTCAATAAAAGAGACTTCCTCGATGGTCGTATTACAAATACTCCTTCTCATAAAAAGAATGTTAAACGTAAAATTAATTGTAATTATGATCGAGGTCTCGAGGTGAGTAAAAGAGTGTGCCATCGTATTTCAGATGTAACTAATGGTACTTCTCCCTTTATTGACATTAATATTAGCAAAGAACCTGTAACTGCTCAAATTGATTCTGGAAGTGTTAGTTCTTTCCTAAGTAAAAGATGGGTTGAAAATATGACTATGATTTGCAAGTTTGGTAAGATTACCATGGAACCAAGTAAGTTTGTGTCCGCTAATTGTTCCAATCTAGAGGTATATGGTTGCGTGGTGGTAAGAGTCAGTATAAATAACTTTTCGTGGAAATTTATACTTAGGATTGTGAACAACTTATCTTGTAATGTCATTCTCGGTGCTGATTTTATTTCTCACGTAGGATTGTTGATGGATTTGATGAACAAAACGTTTTGGTTCAACTTTAGACCTAACCTCAAAATGAATTTCAAACGGTTGTTGTCTAACTTAAGTGTGAATGCAACTCAAGATGAGGCTAAGTCGTTGAGTATTGATGATCTTGAGCTCGATTATTTGTCAAATGATCAAGCAACTGAAATACGTAAACTTTGTAAGGATTTTCCGGACGTTTTAACCGACAAGTTGGGAGTGACTCATTTAATCGAGTATAATATCGAGCTTTCTGATTCCATCCCTGTACGAGCTTCTCCATATCGTCTTGCACCACCTAAAATGAAGATCCTTAAAGAAATAATTGACAATATGCTCGAAGAAGGGATTATTAGGAAATCCACATCGGCTTACTCTTCTCCAATATTTCTTGTGCCTAAACCTAACAGACAATTCAGGCCTGTAATTGACTACAGAGCTCTCAATAAAAAGGTCATTCTCGAGTCCATACCTTTGCCTGACCTTCAGTCCTGTTTCGCTTGGTTCAGGGGGGCTACTCATTATAGTATCCTCGACCTGAATCAAGCGCATTTTCAGGTTCCTCTTGCTGAAAAGTCCAAACACGTTACTGCTTTCGCAACGGATTGGAATTTATTTGAGTTTCAAAGGCTACCTTTTGGATTGTCGACTGGAGCTGCTGTGCTCAGTAGATTATTGGACAACATTTTCGATGGAATAAAGTTCAAATTCGTCTATCACTACCTCGACGATGTAGTGAAATTCAGCCAAAGTTTCGAAGATCATGTAATGCATTTGAGAGAAACCATGTCCAGACTTAAACAAGCAGGGTTAACTGTAAAATTATCCAAGGTTTCCTTCGCTAAACCACAAATCTCCTTTCTTGGGCATATAGTTTCATCTTCTGGGGTATCAATTGATCATTCTAGAACCCAGTCTATTAGAGAATATAAACCTCCTAAGTCAAGTAAAGAAATTGCCCGTTATATCGGCATGATAAATTATTTTAAGAAGTTCATACCCAATTTCGCACATCGTGAAGCCCCTATTAATAAGCTAAGAAAAAAGGGTATTGAATTTGTTTGGGGTCACGAGCAAGATGCCGCGTTTGAAGACTTGAAGTGTGCGTTGACCAATGCTCCTATCCTTGCAATCCCGGACTTTTCCAAGAAGTTTATTGTTCAAACTGATGCTTTCAACAGTGCGGTTGGTGCAGTATTATTACAGGAGCATGAGATAGGGCGTTTACCTACTGCATATGCGTCAAGAACTTTGAATGATGCAGAAAGGAAATACTCTGTGTACGAGTTAGAAGGTATTGGTGAAATGTTTGCTCTGGAGAGATTTAAACTCTACATTGAACATGTAGAATTCAATTTAGAAACCGACAATGAGGCCCTACGTTGGGTACTTGGTAAACCCAGGAAAACTGGTAGAATTGCGAGATGGGTTACCCGCATACTATCCTTTAAGTTTAACGTTAAACACATAAGAGGGAGTGATAATGTCATTGCTGACTGTTTAAGTCGCATGTACGGAAATAATTCTGAGACTGATGATAACATTGAGAGTAATGAAATCGTTAACACTCCGAATAAAACGGCCAATGTTATTCTTTCTGATTGCCCGAAGTTATTCAGAGATGTCTCTGAATATCAAAGAGAAGATCCTATCCTCATGGACGTCATTGGTAAGCTTGAAAAGGGTGAAGTTGTGAAGCCTTATTCCTTAAAGAATCATATATTATGTTGTTCCGCTAGACATGATAAACTTAATAAAATAGTTCTTCCATCTGCATTGATTCCGGAAATATTCAAGTATTTCCACGAATCGCCTGTTGGTGCTCACCTGGGAGTATTCAAGACTAGACAAAGAATTAGGAAAAATTTCATATGGAAAGGTATGGATAAAGACATTAGGAAGTTGGTAAACCATTGTAAAGCTTGCAACTTAGCTAAACCGTCGAATAACACTAGAGCAGGATTATTGTCTTCTGACATTGCGCAAAGACCTATGCAGAAAATCTTCGTCGATTTCGTCGGGCCGCTGCCTATCTCGAAGTTGGGAAACCGATTCGCCTTAGTATGTACGGACGGATTCACACGTTTTAATTGGATTTTTCCAACTCGAACTGCAACGACCCAAACGGTAATAAGGTGTTTAGAACAAATTTTTGCTTATTTTGGTCCTTGTCAATTCCTGGTATCAGATAATGCCAGATGTTTCAAATCCAATGTTTTTAGGAACTTCCTGTTCGAGTTATCTATTGTGCATATTACTTCTTCTCCATATTATCCAAAGAGGTCATACGCCGAGAGAGTTAACCGCAATCTTCGTGCGGCTTTGATCGCATATCATCACAACGATCATAGTCTGTGGGACAGTTGTATTCCATGGTTGACCTATTCCTTTGATACGGCTGTTCACGAATCTCACCGTACGACTCCTTTCGCTCTTATGTTCTCCTTCACACCTAACTCCCCTATTGCAAATTTGTGGTCATTAAATCAATTGCTTCCTGATCAATACACCTTCCAGGATGTTAGATCAATTTGGAGAAAGGCAAAGAACAATGTGAAAGTTTCACATGAGAGGTTAGAAAAGAGATATAACACAGGTCAGAAACCTACATCTCTCAAGGTTGGAGACTACGTCTATGTTAAGAACTTCACCTTAAAGGAAGTTGGTCCCAAGGAGTCTAATAAGTTGAGAGAAAGATTCCGTGGTCCTTTCAAAATTCTCAGTTTTCTCACTCCAGCTACGATTCTAGTGAGTGATTCTACAAAAAAGAAAATATTCAGAGTGCATTTATCACATGTCAAAAAGGGCAGTGACCCTTCTCAAAATCCGCAACTTGTGAGCTCATCGTAGTCTGTCATTTTCATTGAGAAATGTTATGTAAATTTTCTTTATATAGGATATGTATGTGTGTGGTGAATATGTGTTGTCTGTATATATGTGGTAAATTTGTGTTGAAAATAGTATTTGTGGGTGGGGTAAATTTTTGATTTGTCATCTTATTCAAGTAAGGTTAGGTTGTTTATTTAATAAACGGTTGGTTGTACCTTGATCTTCTTGTGGCCTAGGATGTAATTTGTAATTGATCTGAGTGATTTCCTACCTTATTTGTTTTATTGTTGTATGGGGGACTATTTTAATTAAGTGCGTTGGATAAGTCTTATACCTTCTATTTCTAACCTCGATTGGAATGGGACAACGAGGGGCGATGATGTAGGTGACTCTTAATTAAGCTGAGTTATGATTATACTGGAAGGATGGTTCTTATAGTATGCGTTCTTTAGATCGTTTTTATGTACTTGTTTGGACTAAAACTGTATTATCATGTAAGCAGTATGCATAGATTGGTAAGTAATGTTGATACATTCCCCGATTATCCTCGTTGAATGCGTTCTGTTGATCATTTTTGTGTTCTTTGGATTGGGTAACGTAAACGATTTTTGGTTTTTTTTTTTTTGTGTATGTTGATTTTTGTGTGGGTACTCAGTTTTATTCTTGTCCATCGTCAGGGATAATTATTATTGGGGCTGGTAGTTTTTGTTTGTTTGTTTGTTGGGAAACTTGAAAATTTTGTGGATTATGAATGAATGATTGTGCGTGTTATCCTAGTTCTTTTCTTTCTTATATGTTCTGTCGTGTCATTCCCATTTTGGTTTAACTTGATTTTCGCTTTTGTTGCTCTCTTTTCATGGTACAATGGATGCTCTTATCTTTTGTTTACTTTTGTTGTTGTTGAAAATGTGACCTTAAAAAATGAGTACGGACTTCTATGAATCCTGTGACTTCATTTATTGTTTGACGACTGGCACCTGATTGATGGTGATGTCAAAAGGAATCCCTTGAAATACCCCTGTCGCAAATGAAGAATGGTAGTGATCCTTCGTCTACATAAAAATGTAAAGATATGGTTTTTTTCCTCTCAATCATTGTAAACTAACTGATAAAAAGGTTATAAAGTTATGTTCTTGCTGTGAATGTTGGTTATTTAATGAAGGTTGTATATTAATTTGGTTGTTGTACTAGTTGAGGAATCGGATTTTTTTTAAAGAAACTTGTTTTCCTTAATTTTCTGTTGGCAAACATTTGTGGTTTTCTTGAGTTTTCCCTGTATATTGTATTCAGACAAACTAGATGATGACTTTAGTAGTTAAGATATTACAACAAGAAACTTTTGCTCTCGGAAGTGGTATCTGTTTGCAGATACATCGTCAAGAAGAGGATCACCGTGAAGATTTGATGCCAGTTGATATTATCTTCGGCCGGGATTTCATCTTCGACACCATTCATCACATTGATCCGTACCCGAAGTATACTGCTGAAGAAATATTATTGTATTTCAAAAAACAAAATGTACTGTGAAGGATGTGATTTAACTTGTGCATTGAACTTTAGTAAGGACTAACATTTCTAAGCATGCTCTAGATCAATTTCTCAATACCAATACCTACGAAGACATTCTTGTGGATAAGCTTTAGTGCATGATATGACCTTTTAACTGAAGGATTTCATCACATTCTTATTCCATAATTCTTCTACCTTGCACAAAACCTAATTCGTCATCTTCGGTGAACCGCTGTCTGACTTAGCGACGGAGAGATTTCAGCCGTAATTTGCTTACGACTCAATATTTATTTGAATTTCCCGGACTTTCTGTGCGGTATTACCTCCCGCTCGACCTAGCGGAGCAAGCGTGAACTCTCGGTAACGCTCTGCAACTTTCAACTGTTTTGACCAGATATTCACGCAAACATGGCGTACGCTGGTTGATCTTCAGTTTATGTTGAATTGATTGTTACGTCTTTGGAAGGAATTGTTATTATCGTTGTGTTGAGGAGACGAGCCGTGAAGATGTAGAAAAATCTCCGGAAAAGTTCTAAGTGGTAGATTATAATTTCATCACGATTCAATTTGTATAACCTTTGAATTCTATCGTCGCGGGAGATAAGATTTTAAAGATTTTACTGTATATTAAATTTGCCAACAGAAAAAAGTTACTTGTTTTTCGGCATGTGAACCGAAGTTTTTGTGAGTTTAAGATGTGACTTCTTCGGTTTCGTAAGTTGGGTTTCTAGGGTTACTTCGGAATTGTAGCATGTTTTTCTGAAGTTATTTGGGTTCTTTTCAAGTTTAGTTTTTATTGTCCTGAGATTTTCATCTCATGGTTACTTCATTTTGTTTGTGTGGTTCAAGTTTCTTAACCTATAATTTCTTTTTCCTTCGTAATTTTTTTCCCTTGACCACACTGTAGTTTGCTTCATATAAGCCTGTTTATTGTCCTTGGACTTTATTTTATCCTTTTCGTTGCCATGTAAACGTGGTGGATTGTTTCCATTTTTTTCTAACAATCCGAGATATGATTCTTCAGTTTTTTCTGCGACAAGATTGTTTTGCGATTTTGATCTGGATAGACGTATGCTAGTATGCACTCCGAGAAATGATATGATTTAAAGTATTAATTGGGAATAATCCATGAGATTATGAATACCTTCTATTATATGAAAGATATTTTACTAAGAAGATAATTGTTTTGAATTCAACTAACCTTATATTAGGTTGATCTGGAACTTCTATTTTTGGAATCGTATCTAACTAAACCCATAGTAGGTTACCTTGTCTTTTAATTTCCTTCGGCGTTTAGTCAATGTCAGGGTCGATATCTAATTTATTATTGATTTATCAATTCATCTCTTCTTGTTTTGCTTTCTCCGATTCCTCGATTATTTTTATTTGGGAGTAATTAATTATAGTCGTAGTTAATTTTTGTTCTGTGAATAGAACCTTGACCTCCTGTTGATGTAAAGTGAAAGATATAATAATATATTGTAAAGTGATTGAAATTGATTTGATTTCTTCTATTAATATTTAAAAATAGGTTATGTTATTATTTTCCCCTTAGATTATAAAACTTGATCCCCTGGGTAGATTGGGTACGCTTCACACATTTCGTTATTATAATTAAACACCTTTTCTTGCGACTAAGGTAGTGGGTGTTACAGTAATAATGTATTTAAAAGGCCAGTTCATAACCTCTGTGTGTTACCCATTGACGAGTGATATTAGACTTTGAATCCATCAAGTTTTTTATCTCTGAGTTTCTTATTAAAATGTGACCATTTATGGTTGGGAGGATGTTGAGGGATATTTTCTTATTCTTTGTTCATCTAGGTTGGCACTGCCTTGTACCATGCCAGTGATCGTCATCATGTTTGGAGTTGTGTTGCGTGCTGACATGCTAATTGATGTATAGGCATACGTTTTTCTAAGTAAAGTTTTACGATGTCATATGTTCCGCTGGTTGTTTCCTTTCATCATAAGGCAAGTAAGTTCACCAAAAAATATACAGTCCACTAGTTCAAACTCAACAGTATGGTATAATTCTTACAACACAGAGCAGCGACTGGTTTCACTCGATGCAAAATTGAATAATGTATAGAATGATATGACTGGTTTGTAGTTAGCACGTTCTTGATATTTTAGAAAAAAAAGATGGACTAGATATGTTCGTGCTCAGGTTTATTGGGAATATCTATTCTAAAAACCATCCGATACGGACATTCAACTCTAGGTATCGTCTTCTAGAAATAACAAACAAGACCACAAACCATGAAAAATTCAAATCAATTTATAAGAGGCCAAATGCGCACGCACATAGAGACCTACATACATACATACATTTTGGTGATTCGTATGGGTCTTAGGTTCTTTTGAATCTAATTCCCTCTTTTTTCATGAGATCTAAAACGACTCCGTGAGGCGAATCACTATATCTTACTTCAATTTTCATGGAAGTAATAATAAAAGTTCATTTATGTAGGACATTGTATTACAATAAAAAAATATGAAAATGCATACAAAGACCAAAATTATTATGTACATATTGAACCCTTATTGATTTGCCGATCAATAAGTCTTCATGATTTTTATTATTATTATTATTATTATTACTGATGCCCAGGCAGAACATGTTGGAGATTGACAAAGGGGAGTCAGGTAGTGTGTCGCAACGATTACAACAGTAGCAGCTTGGTAGTTATTCCTGAAGATGACTGGTTAAGCCGAGTTCAAGGACAAATTCTGTACCAACGCGCACCTAAATCGGCGTCATTATGGGAGTGTCAGAAGTGAAGGTCCAACCGATCCACGATTGAATCAGCAAATCAGAAGAGAGGAAGCCAAAGCCACGCGGTGGATTGCGTACCTTAGAAAAAGGCGCGAAAACGCGTATCTAAAGAACCGCCGATACGAATTAATTCCGCATAAGTCCATTGAGACGTTTGGATGAAAAGAAGAAGATTGATACTAGTCCCAAGTCTGTGAGGTGAAAACTACAGATTATTTTCACAAATTTCCCCCACCCTACCCCATTCTGTCAGTTTCAAATAAATTGATCGGTGATGAGCTGTTTGGGACACAACTTTATTGAGCTCTGGTGAGCAACATTCACGCCAGTTTGCGTCACGAGTGAGCGTACTTCACGTCTGTTTGACAAACATTTCATTTTGTGCTCAAGGGAGCAGAGTTCACGTTTAGCGGTGGAGATCTCTAGTCGAGATAAGCGCTGCGTGGTAGACATATTTGAGACTTGTTTGAAGCCAGTTGCGTTGAGATTGAAGAGTGTAATTTATGTAAATTTTTGTGTTATATTTTTGTGTGACGTATATGTGCGTGTATTAAGCAAATGCTGAGATAGGGCCAGTTCTACGTTAAGTAATCGCCTAGGACATTTATTGTCATAGCGATTCTAGCTAGGCAAACTAATAACTTTGAACATTTCTTTCCAAGAAGCAACGCCAAGATGTCTGCTGAAAGGTCTGTGATGGAAAGAAGTGCATCGCCTCTACCAATACGTCGACGATGGACGAGTAGATTTCCCGTAGGGAAATGTTTTGGGATGGAGGTTAAGTTCTACAAGCTGCAACGGCGATGTACAAACCATTGATTTACTCAATATGTAGTTAGATTAGACGCGGGAACGTTGTAAATATTTTATTCATTGTTTTTCTTGTATTTAGGTTTTTTGTGTGCCGACACTATTATCTTTAAATGTACGTTGGCACGTGGCCATAGTTGTTTGATTGTATTTTTTTTTTCTTATGAGTCATATTTCGTATACACGGCGTGTGTATTTGATTTTATCCATGCGAATGCGAAACTCGTCACGGTCGACAAGTGGTGCTTTATTCAAGTTCATTTTTTTTTTTTTTTAGGAAAAGGGGGTAAATGTTGTAAGATGTTGTTACGAACAGGTTTTTATTCATACTAGGGTTGCCGAGCGCAACAGATTAAGATGTCACTGTAGAACACCTTAGTTCTATTTTTTTAGTCCTTTTCAGGTTCTTTAGTCACGGACTAGATTGGGAGCGCAAGTTGGTGGAAAATATTTTATGTCTTTTATTTCACGTTTCTGTCAAACCCATACGTGTGATTCTGTGTATGTTTTTGTGTCAGGTGTGTGTATTGATTCTTCGTGATTGTGGTTGTATTTTATGGAAAGACAGACCACTCTCAGAGGCTACTGTACCTTGTCCAGTGCTGATTCTTGGATTTCCTTGGGAAATTCTGAGATATTTTATTCTGACACACACACGTATATTATGTGCTTTTGGGAGCACGATTCTTCGAGACTCGAACCAGTGCCACGGCAGGTCGAGGTTATTGACACGTGGGTTGACAGATGTGCAGATTCCACTTAGCGCCAGTCTATGTCTGGTGATTCATCTTTTAGGCAGTCCAGCTGACCGACTGACCCTGTAAGCTATCAGTAGCAAACCTGTTCTTTTGATGGTCATTGGACCATAATTAATTGGGAGTTCGCCATGTCCGTTACGGATTACCGCATATCGTATGAGTGAAATATTGTTTTATGATGTAAATGTTGGCTCTGAGCCTAATGATTTCTATGACTCATTTCATGTTAGATTTGTCTGTTGTGACACCATTGGGTGTACCTTGTGTATTTTCTTGTAAAAATAGCAAGCGGCCACATGTGTATTTTTCTTGTTTGGTCACGTGTTAATTTACTTGTGTTGATTTGAAAAGTCCTTGTTTTAGGCGTTAATGTTGTTTGCTACGGCAGTTCCTTGATTCCAATTTCATGCGGAAATTATTTGTTGTTTTATTTAGTGTAGGAAGTGTCGGATTAATTTAATTAGTGTTTAGTTGGTTCCCCGTGTCTGTCTAGCTCTAGATAATGCAGGTTCGTCCCCTGAAGGTTTACTGGATGGTGACGAATCTCGCATTAATTTGTACACATCGTAACGCATGTAGAACAGCCGCACACGCACATGGTCATTGTAGTAATTTGGGACATTTGGTCCAGCTGTTTACAATCTCTCCTAAGATTAGGCCTAGTTTGGCAGTTTATTAATTCAAGTGGGAGTCATTTGGGAGACCTTGTTTGTTTTGTTTTATTGTAAATAGTTGATCTGTTATTAAATTCATATGTTTTAACCTTGGTATTCACTTTTTCCTGCATGTTATTTTGTTATATGGTACCCTGCATGTTATAAGAAGCGCTTAACAACAACTTAACGAAATGGACTGTTACACCCCCCGAAACTGAGTCTCATATGCCTCTTTGCAAGGGTTCAATATATAGAATTAAAGTTCCTAAGATATTCTCATCTACCTATTGTTAACACAGGCACTAGTACTACGTACCAGAAATAAAAAAGAGTATTATACCTAATAGTCGCCTCCGTAGCGTAGCGGTCAGCATGGTTAGCTGCCGCCCCGGAGGTCCTGGGTTCGATTCCCGGCTCTGCCACGAAATTTGAAAAGTGGTACGAGGACTGGAACGTGGTCTACTCGGCCTCGGGTGGCCCAAATGAGTAGAGGGGGTTCGATTCCCCCTTAGCCATCCTCGAAGTGGTTTTCCGTGGTTTCCCACTTCGTCTTCGGGCAAATGCCGGGATGGTACCTTCTTCAAGGCCACAGCCGCCTCCTTCCCTCTTCCTTGCCTATCCATCCTCACCATCCCTTACCTTCCCTCAAGAGGCCCCTGTTCGCTTTGCAGGTGAGGCCGCCTGGGCGAGGTGCCAATCCCACCTCACCAGTTGTATCCCTTCCGATTCGATGTTCTCAGCTCTAGGACACTGCCCGTAGAGGCGGTAGTGGTGACTTCCCTCGCTGAGTCCGTCGGTTCCACCAACCTGGAGGTTAAACGACTAAAAAAAAACTAATTATTTCCTGTTCTTGAAATCAATGCCTCAATTGTTTCCATATCAAAGATAACGAGTCATGATTTACACACACTCAGTATTTTACTTCACCTCAAGGTTCTCTTATATCCATTGATCTGGTCATCCTGGGTTCAATGATCTCAGGAAACAAGATTTTCTCGTAGCAGAATGTGAGTTACATACGCATTTTTTGTCTCGAGAACTCTTCGTCCCTCTTTATTGTTTCTATGTGAATGTCCATAGGCGTCCATACCACAAAATAACATATTTTCCGCTGTGTTATTTCCAACTGGCCCTGGATCTGGAAATAAAAATCATGTGAGTGTTAGAGAGTTATCAATCTGTTCTCTTCTGAATGGCACTGTTCTTGACATTCTCTAGTCTTTCTCTTTCGCTTACTTTCTGCCCTTTAGGTATTTGCAGGCTTCCAGTATGGTCATATTCCGTGCAGAATAAGGGCACTTGACTTCGACTATAGCGTCGTCTGGGGAGGCAACTAAGAACTCATAAGTTCTATGTACGAAGAGACCACATTCTTCGACTTTTCTACAGATTTCTCCTCTAAATTTCATTTTGCAATTCGCTCATTATCACAGTCATACTGCATTGCTTTTGAGTGAAATTCGCCGTACAGAATGTCTTTTGCTACTGGAGCCCATTTCGATATAGGTTTCCTCTTGCATACATATCCAAAATTGGATGCCGTAAGTCTGTCCTTTCTAGCTGTGAGCCACTTTTCATTTTCCCTTTGGCCCCTTGTTTCCTTTTCCAGTTTTTGTATATGGCCTTCACTAAGCGTTAGTTGCTTGATCTTCTCATCACTAAACTCTCTCAACAGTACCTCATCGAAATCTAACTGCATTGATCGGTTTCCATAATCACGTGAGACAGTACGTTTCATTTCATTAGACTTTTGTCGGGACATTCGATTCCCTTCCCGCGACGCAAATAAACTTTTTCGGCAAGCAGCTCTTCTTCTCTTTCTGCCGAGTGCAGTGACCTTCACTATTGTGGCAGTTTTTTTTTTAAACTGATTTCATTGTTTTATAGTGGCAGGATGGCCCAAACTGAAAGTCCTGCCCGGCAGCTTTGGTTCTATGAGTGAAGGAACCTCGTTTCCCTCCATTGATCTGCTTACCTCCCGTGAATTTCGCAACAAGGGACATATAATTTTTGGCAGCATTGCTGGTAGTGTTTGATACTAGCTGGGAACATTTTGCAATTAGGGGCTGCAAGCGAGAACGCATTATTTTGGTTGCAGTTAGCTGTTTGTCTTCACCTTGCCCGCTGGTAGTTCAAAAGTACTGTTTGCAGTCTTTATGGATCCCAATCCAGTATTTCCGGAAAACAATTTTCCATTTTTACAATCGCTACGCCTTTATTTTCCCCCACAACGCATTGTTTTCATTTGAAGTCGAACTTGCTTCTCTGAAAAAAGTTGACACTGAATAGTTCGTGATCTTGTACTCCTACACTTGTGTATTAGAAGTAAAAAACGAACTACACCCGTGGCGCGACAGCCCATGAGGGGCCTAGGCCTACCAAGCACCCGCTGCGCTGTTCAGCCATGTAGCCTGCAGATTGCGGGGTGACGTTTAGTCATCCAACTTGTAGACTACAGGTAAAATATAAGTAAAATCATAACTAAGTGCATTACAGATTCTCTAATGCAAGCTTAAAGAAATATATAATTTCAAATATAAACTAGGAAAAAAAGACCTACGGGTGTGTAGAGGTGGTTTTTTTTAGGGCCTGGCTTCCTTTTCTTGGTTCTTAGTCGCAATCTCCCCTGGGATTTAGTGGAACGCCCTTGAATCGGTTTTGGTGGTTGCTCCATTTTTCAACAAAAACGAAAAAATAAATCCACGTGATGACCGTAATGCTCTCCACCAGTCGTAGCCTACCTATATGTACATGCAGTGGTTTAGTTGGACCGGAACGGGCCGGAACGCCGTTCCGGAAAATATCTTCCCGCTTTAGAATGACGTAACAATTTTACATTCAGTAAGAAAATCGTTTATAATCTATACATAGCGCTGAAACGTCACGGGTGTACTCTAGCGGACTAATATCGAACCCTGCGGTTTTATGTTCATAAAATACGGTCGCTTTTACACTCCTGGGCGTTTTTCTGGTTCTCTAAGGTTGGCTACACTGCTATTGGATACGGAGAGCGGGAAGTGAGCACAACAACTTTCTTCCGCTCGTTATGTTTGTGTGAATCCAAGATTTATTTTATGTTTTGCTCGATGTGTTGCTGTGAAGCAGATATTACGGAATCTCTCTGCAGTTAATGAACATCAGTAGCCCCGTAGTACCTTTCAAGTTTTCCAGTGACTGTGAAAGTGAGTTGTGAGTCACAACTTGTGACAATGAGTTTACTTAAGTGGCTGGGTTCAAAAAAACATGCTGGGGATGAAGATGAAGAATCAAAGAATACTAAAAAGGTGTGTGATGGCTCAAGTAAAAACGAAACTGAATGGAGTTTCGAGAACGTTAGTTTCATTAAAGACGTGAGTATAGAGATAGACCCCGGGTTAAATGTTGCTGAAACGTGTGATGCAGATTCAAGGGAGAATCTAGGTTATGGTTCTACACCTTCTACCATCGACTGTGAAATTCAAGGACCCACCTACCGAAAACAAGATTTTCCAGACTGTTGGACCGAGTCTCAGTACCGTTATTTTTTGTCAGAGAACGAGTGGTTATTTGCAGGAAATAAAAATTTAGGCTGCAATATACAGTATGTAAAGAGGAAAGTAAATTAGGATTAGGAGTTTCTAAAGGGGCAGGACTTAAGCTAATGAAAGTATGGGTAGAATGCAAGTTTTATCCCCACGGAAATAATATTAATCAACAACAAACAAGCCTTAGGAAAAAAAATGTTTGAGCACAAACATTCAGAATCTCACAAAAAAGCTATGTTACAAAAATCAGAATCCAATAAAAAGATATTTGAAAGTTGCTTGGACACTATGAATGTCAAACACCTAGAAACCACCGTTCGAGTATTTCGAACAGCATACTCAATTGCGAAAAGAAATAGACCCTTCGTAGACCTATAGGCTTATGTTGAACTTCAACAATTAAATGGTTTAGATGTGGGACGAGTTCTTCAAACAAATTTTAGTTGTGCTAATATTATTGAACACATTTCACAGAAATGAGAAATAAAATAGCAAAATCTATAACAGAAAATCAGAGGAAAATCAGTATTATGATTGACGAATCAACAACAGTTAGTGTAAAATCTGTGTTAGTATTATGTTTGAGATGTGCTCTTTCAGATAACTCTGAAGTTGTTTCCTTTTTCTGGGACTTGATAGAACTTGAATCAACTACAGCAGGTGTTATTACTCGAGAGATATTGAAGAATCTTTCTTCATATGGGATGAATGAAAACTTTCTGGCAGAACATTTAGTTGGTCTAGCATGTGATGGGGCCTCTGTAATGTTAGGTAGAAAAAATGGAGTTGGAGCACAGTTTTTAAAGTTATTTCCAGATATAGTAATCTGGCACTGTTTACACCATCGCTTGGAATTGGCCGTTTCTGATACAAGGAATGAAGTTACAGGTGTTAACCATTTCCATTCTTTCTTTGACAAATTGTATTCTTTATACAGCATGTCTCCCAAAAATCAAAGGGAACTCAACATTTGTGCTGCTTCACTGGAACAAAGAGTTAAGATGATTGGGAAAATATTTACAATAAGATGGGTAGTTTCAAGCCAGAAAACTGTATAAGCTGTCTGGGAAAACTACAGTGCTCTAGTAAAACATTTTAGTGAGGCCAAAAATGACCACCAGAGAGACTCCAAAGAAAGGTCAAAATTCCAAGGTCTAGAAAATATGTTAACTTGTGTAGAATTTCTAGAAAATATTGCAATTATATATGATGCTCTTGTTGAGTTAGCTGATTTGTCATTAGAGTTGCAGAAAAGAGAGACAAGTCTGACAGAGGCTCAAAATGCAATCAAGCGCACTATAAAAGTGTTTGAATCTATGTGTAACTCAGCTTCTGGAGAATACTACAGAACAGTTCTTAAAGCAGCAGAAAACAAAAAGTTTAGAAACATAGGATTACATGATTCTAAAAAAGTTGTAAAAATTGACAGAAAGCAGTTTTTCAGAAGTCTTGTGAACGATTTAAATAACAGGCTTATGAAAAATGTGTCCACATCATCTCATCTTGGTTCCAGCTCTAGTCAGCAGAGACATGAGAGAATGACAAAAGTTATCAGTGATTCAAAGGTACTATACAAAAATAATTGGCCCTCCACTTCTACTTTGGATATCTGCTATGGTGATGAGAGCGTCGGCAATCTTTGTGACTTTTTCCACATGTCAGACAAGAGGAGGTACATTAATGCTTTTAGAAAGTATGTCGAGACCAAGGAAATTCCAGTGGAGCTGATGCCTTTAATCAAGACTGTACAGACCATTCCCATCTCTTCAGCAGAAGCTGAAAGAGCTTTCAGTACCATGAATGAGATCCACACCGAAAAGAGAAATAGGCTGCTGGTTGAAAGATCAAGCGGACTTATTTTCATAAGCAGCGTGGGACCTCCTGTGCATTTATTTAACCCACAACCATATGTCAAGTCATGGCTACGAAAGGGGAGACGTTCAGCTGATGAAACAACTTGTCGGAAACACGAGGCCGCTGATTTTGACACCCAATACGTGTCCATTTGGAAATTGCTGAATTAAAAAGGTGAGTTCCTGTAAATATTTTTTTCCAACTAAATCACTGTGCACATGTATCTAATCTACCAGAAATACTGTCCGAAAAATAAAGTGCCAAAAAAACACCTAACGGGTATTCAAAAATAATACTGTTGCAGGTAAAATAAATTCAACAAAAAGTAATTAAAGAGATCGATGAACTAAAAACAAGAAGTCGTTACTCGGAACTGGTAAAATATCAAAGGATCACACAGAAATATCCAGACCTTGACAATAATTGAGAACTAACCATCTCAGTCAATCGCAACATTGGACTATAAGCTCGGGAATTCGATACCGTCAGGTAAGGTCATCGCCCTCTCAAATCACTCGAGCTCCGCTCCCCTCCCCTCCCGCACCCTGCTCTCCATGGCCTTGTTCTACTGCCGCGCCTTTTATTGCAAATAGAGTAACACTTTTATTCACAAACTTCCCAAAGTGATCCCGACGATTATATTCAACTGATTTAGGTTTTTGATACGGCTTTGGAATCAGTGAGCAAAACTCAACTTTCGTATTACCCGTTTTTGTTCGAATTTTAATAAGATATTTGAAAAACAAACAGGAACTTTTCTGTTTTTGAAATTAGAAAGTAAGCAATGAATTCATATCAATTCTGCTACTACACAGAGTACATAGCAGTTTTCAGATCGCAGATCGGAGCTCCCATTCGATAAAAATATAAAATAAAATAAATAATTTCAGCTTCGCTTGTGCTGCCATCTGTTGAAATATTTTCTTACCAAAGTGTCGGGACATTTAGCCTTAATTGAGGTAACTACTGAAAAAATGTAATTGCAAGGTAAACTACGAAAAATGTAATAGCCTATGGTAAAGAAAAGATCGCCTGTTTGGGAATATTTGATATAAACTGTGACAATACTATGTTTGCCGTTTCTTTGTTGAGACGAATTTAAATTTCTCTCTGCGAAGAAGGAATAAATAGCAGGTATGTACCAAAGTCTTAGCTTTTATTTGATTATTTTGTTTTGAATTGTTATAATATTACACTCTTCACCCCTGACGCTCACAACTACTAGGACGTGGGTTGGCGACCACAGGACTGTGTCCGGCATTGCTTTCACTTACTTGTGTCAGGCTCTGCTATGCCATCTTTCCTGTCGACCTCCCTTGGTCAATTCATGTTCTCTTCCGATCCCGATGGTATTAGGATATCCGAGGCCTAGGGAGTCTTTCAATTTCCCGCCTTAATCGACCCTTGTCTACCCTCATTCTTCCAGGGGTGAGACCTCTTATTTTTCATTCCATTATATATTATGTCTTCTGTTCAAAGCCCTGAAGGAGGCAGAATGTGTGTAGCCCCACTACGTATGGTGTACCCGTGATAGCGCTACACCCTCGAGGTCTCACGGTAGGTGAGTTCAGGAGTTAGCGACCCGAAGGGATCTTCTAGTATTGTCACCGTTATTGCATGGCGCTAAGAGATCTGGCAACGCAGCAGAGTCGTGAGAGGAAGAAGACGATGTAACGAGCTGGGATAAGTGGCCAGAATATCCGAGAAAAGTACTTACGTGAACTGAGAACCATGAATTTACTATTCGGTGTTTTATATATATATATATTTGGATTCAGTTTCAATAAACTTAAGGGAAGTGAGTGGCAACAGTATGCCAATATTGTCATGAAATTGACCAAATTATGAAAGCAGTCGACCTTTTGACGCGAGAAATAGTTCCAGAGCAGCAGGAGATATAGACGGCTCTGATTAACCCGGGCGAAGTGAACTTGGAAAGGAAGAGACAGGAGGTGAGGACACTCGAGTATAATATTGGCACAGCGCGAAGCGACGTATATATTTAACGCAGTGTATCGCGAGTAAGCTGTGTAAGGCAGTCGTATTGTGGCAACTTGAAACTCGTGTTGGATGTCTTAAAATATGTTAGGGATGTGTATAAATCTATCAGGAAAGCACTGTTAATTTAGTGGAGGAAAATGACTTGAGCGAGAGGGTGTGTTACTTTACATGTTTCCACTTCGAAGATTTAATTAGGATTTAGTTACACTGTTAGGCAGATAGAACATATAAGAATGAACACTTACTCTTAGAGGTTGCATTTTCCACATATGGGAAAATAATAATAACAAATTTACTACGCACAATGTGCAAACTATATAAATTACATCAGGCTCAAGAATCCGAGCAAAATTTGGTCAGATAGACAGCTCTTGCACTCCATTGCGTGATATGTATCACACTGTTCTCCACACAAAACACACGTACACTCATAGCTAGTCTGGTGAAAGGATTTCCTGGTACAAATACGATGATGGAAACCGTGCATCGCAAAGCGCGTCATCAGGTGTCTCAGCTCGTATTCTTCTTTCATCCAATCTTTGTTTATCATTGCATCTGTTGTGTAGAAGATTTCTTCGATCGAGAATAATATAACATTGAATATTCCCACACCACAAGAAGGTTTTGATTAATAATTTATATGAGCTGATGTGATTTATAGCTGAGTTAAATATAAAAATGTGAATGAGGAGATTTAAATGTTGTATAGAAATGAAACTATGGATGTATGAGGAGAATATGGTAATTAAACAAGAATTATAATCAAATATAAGGTTCTCATTATGATGAACTTAGATAAATAGATATAATTGTGATAAATGTGGCATGGTTATTGAATGCAAACGATAAGTGAAGTCACTGTTAATTTAATGGAGGTAATTAAGCTAAAAGCAAGCCACAGAGGTGTTTATGGAATCTTGTGTGCTATAATTATAAAGATCACATAGTGATAGATCAAAATCTTAGTTTGAATAACCTAGGAGAAATTGGTGGTGAAATGAAGGTGAATATAGACAAATGGTGGATTAAAAATTCTTAGGAAGTGAAAGATAAGAATATTACCCTTTTGTAGTTCATAAATCCTATGATTAAATCGAAAAGTAATGAAAATGATAACCAGTGCTCAGAGTCATGAAACGTGATCGAATAGAAGTTAATTGACATTGAAGCTACGATTTAGTGGAATGTTTTGTAAATAGAAGTGCATGACGTGAAATATTCTTACACAAAGTTTGTGGAGAGGAGAAAGATATCCATATTTTTAACTTGGAATTAGATAGAAGATCATGATTTTTTATTTTTTAATATTTTGTAAATATACACCTACTCACAAATGGACTATATTATGGAGAGGTGGCTAGATACTTTTGTAAATCTATCGTAAATTAAGTGGAAATTGAATAAAGATCTCCGAAAGTTTATTT
Organism: Meconema thalassinum; assembly: GCA_946902985.2. NCBI lineage: Eukaryota > Metazoa > Arthropoda > Insecta > Orthoptera > Tettigoniidae > Meconema > Meconema thalassinum. The sequence goes on from OX336392.1 coordinate 342,949,274, forward strand.
GTGTCGAATGATAGGACGCCAAGAGATTTTGTCCCTATTAGAATATTTTTGGTTTTTGCGTTAATTATTTTTTGTATCTCAATTTTTAAACTCGAAGGATCTCCGAGTGCAGGTAGCTTTTATTGATTTATTATTTGTATTTGTGTGGTTTTAAATAAATTTGTGGATGTGTTTTATGTTAGTTCAGCTGAATTCTATATCATTTTTCGTCGCTATACTTGAGTGTTTATCGAAATAATTTCGAGGTATACCCAGTTGAACCCAATCCTTACTATTGCCCTGGGATTAGTCGAAACTCATCTTCCCGGTTATTTTTTATCCGAAATTGTTTCGAACATTCAAGGTTTTTCTTTTAATTCGAGTTGTACCGAGTTCTTGCCGAGCATTGGCGTGTTGAGCCAGGCCACCCAGTCTGTGATCGGATTATCGGGCGCAGTATGTAATTCTGTAGTTAGTTTTGGTTATAGTTTCCATTTCACCCAAACCGTTGCCATAAATCTATGACATGGGCCCGCCAGTTTTTCTTTCCTTCCGAAGGAAGGCATACTGAATGATTTAAACGCTCTTAAATATCCGAGGAGTTCGGCCGGGTTTGAACCCGCAATCTTGGGCATACCAGTTCAGCATGCTGCCGACTACGTCACCGAAGCCCTTATTGCCCTGATATCATCCTGGATTTGCACACCGGTCCTAAGTGGGACACGGAATTTTCAGTCTACCTGAGGCAGTTCCAGTCCGTGGTGGGCCGGTATCCAGAATCAGGGCTTCTGTTCATGGACAGATCGAGGGTAAATGAGAAATCACGCTCTCAATTTGGGGTGAGGATCGTTGGTTTCTATTTCCACTACCCGAGGCCAGTAGCGTGTACACAGCGAAGCTCTATGACATCTTAGATGCTCTGCAGTACACGCTGTCCGACGATCGCCAGCGCTTTCTTGTGTGTACTGACTCTCTGATGCACTGCAAGCGATCAATGTGTGTTTCCCGAAACATCCGCTGAACCAGCGTGTACAGGACCTGCTAGTCAGTTCACGTAACGCTGGAACCGGGATGACCTTATTGTGGCTTCCCAGCCACATGGATATCGCGGGAATCGAGCTTGCTGAACAGGTGGCGAAGGAGGCAGTCACACTGCCCTTGCTACCGTATAAAGTACCTGCTGGGGATATACGCTCTCAGTTTTGACATTCTATAATGTCGCATTGGGAGGAAGCGTGGCACGCCACACCTCTACCCAACATACTGAGAGCCTTGTTGTGGTGTTTGAAGCCATATTTTCAGTGTTGCCTTAGTAAACAAGAGTTTAGTGCTTTTCAGTCGGTCAACACGAATGTACCCAAAAGAGATGGGTTATGCCCTAATCCTGAAATAAATTACATGAGATTAATAAAACACTAGGATGACCAGTTTCGATCGTCAAGCGATCATCATCAGATCCATTACACTTAGGCTACAAAATCTATGTTTGAAATACAGGTGAAAATATTTACAATATGTACAATTATTTAGTTGCAGTATTGGTACTGCAACTGTCAGTGTATGCTAAATGCAGTATATATGTTAGGTGAAATGCTAAATGGTGATAGCTATCCGGAGAGTGTACTTTAGAGAGATTATATGGTTGTAAACTATGGTTAAACTATAAAATTTTTGGCTAACTACTTATCTGATTGTCTGGTCATCCTAGTGTTTTATTAATCTCATGTAATTTATTTCAGGATTAGGGCATAACCCATCTCTTTTGGGTACATTCGTGTTGACCGACTGAAAAGCACTAAACTCTTGTATACTGAGAGCCATCAAGGAGTCAACGAAAGTATGGAAATCTTCCTTCCGGCTATACGCACTCCCACTTTCTCAAGAGAGAAGCTCCCTCTGTGTGTACTTGCGGAGCCCGTCTTTCCGTGCCACAATCTCTCTTGGTGTGTGTGGACCTGGCCGGTCTGCGAAGGACTCTGAAACTGCCCCTTGTTCAACGTGATGACGGGCCGTCAGCAGACCTCGTCATGCGGTCCATATGAGAAAGTGGCTACTTTTCTAGGTATTTATATAGTTTAAGACTTTTAGAATAGTTTAGTTTTAGTCTGTCTTATGTTTTTATCCTGTTCATCTTATTTTTCCTTACTATGCCTTATATGTGTTATTGTTTTTATCTTCCACGTTTTAACTGCTTTTGTCCAAATAAGGCATAAGTGTTGCTCACTGTATTTTTTATACAAATCACTTTCATCTCTGACAGCAGGCTTTTTATCTTCATTGCATAACATTTCATTTCATTAGTGCCCGAGTTAGGCCCTTTAAAATAAGAATTATCATAATCATCCACTAGTTGTGAGCCCCTGTGGGTTAATCAAATAATTTCACGAGATAGCACACCTCTATATTCCATAACTGTTTATTTATTACGATTATCATGTACCAGTATAATGACCAACATGAAGTTCTCAAATTTACCACAGCAAAAACAAAGGGTACGGTAATCAAAATATTTGGTAAAACCACAACGAAATAATAGTGACGTAAAGGCTTTGAGATTTTTTAGGTTACTCGAATGATACTCATTTCTCTCATTCCATCAGTCAGTGCACAACACAGGAGGAGATTTTGCTCCCGATGATGGCTGCGTTCTGGAGAATATCCAGAAGAAAGGAGGGTCGTCCCAGAACGTGGAAGAGACGCGATCTGCCACTGACATAAGCATTTCGATGAGGTAGAGGAAGATGGTCTCACACACTTGTAGGACGTTGTCCAGTATGTAGAGAGCAGGTTGTAGGAGAAGAAGGCTACCACGCAGCAAGCGTTCGCACGTCACCACGATTGTCGCCATCCCCGCCATGGCGCCCAACAGCGTGAGCATAGCCAGGACCTCCACCAGGCGAACCGCGACAACCATTCTGGCTGGACTCGGCTAGAACACAAACAGTTGCATTAAGGGGCATTATCATCAGTCGCGACGGCCAACTGGTCCCATGCGGTTTCCAACGAAACGGCATGCGATTGATCCTAAGACAATAGGGTCTCTCGCCCACCTGGTGAGGGGGGAGAGGTGCAGTTATATGAGTGTTGGGGGCTTTAGGCGGAAGTTGGCTCGTTTGTTTCTCTCTCCAAGATTGACGGCTGAACTTCTATGCCAAAGATCGCGGGTCCAAACCCAGCCGAAGTCATCGGATTCTTTAAGAGCGTTAAAAATCGTACAGTATGCCTTCCTTTGGAGGTGAAGTAAAGCCGGCAGGCCCATATCATAGATTTATGACATGTAAAAGAACCTTTCACGTACTACAATTGTGTGAAGCTAAATTTAGAGGATAGATTTGATTGGTTGATTGGTTGGTTCTTAAGTTTAAGGGCTGCGACAACGCGGTCATGTAGCCTGGTGTACTTTGGGTGTGTGTAGAATGTCTGATAACCGGTGTTAATTGTGATGACTGTATTAGTCTGGGTTTCTGTTTTAATTCAAGTAAGGACTGCAGACGATCAAATTTCAAGTAGTTCCTACTTTTGCCGCCAAACGCAACCGTCAACGACTATTAGTTCAGAACTTAGCTACCAGACGTCACCGCAGTCGGCTCTTGGCAACGAACGTAGGAACCTGAGAGAGCGTTGTTTACATTCTTAACCTATGCAATTTAGCTTCACACAGGTGAAATTAGTGGAAGGTTCTTTAACATGCCATAAATCTATGACATGGGACCGCCGGCTTTACTTCCTCTCCGAAGGAAAAAATATAGATTTGATTAATGCTCTATTAAGTTCCAACGTTCGTCGCCAGGTGCCAGTTGCGGTGGCATCTAGTAGCCAAGTTCACAGCTAGGTGTCGTTGACGGTACCATTTGGTGGAAAAAGTAGGAACTACTTGAAATTGTTCATCTGCAGTCCTTGCCTGAATGACAGATAACACACACGAATACAGCCATCACAATTAACACCGGTTATCAGACAGATTCTACACACACCCAAAGTACACGGGGCTATGTGACCGCGTTGTCGCAGCCAATAAACTGAGGAACCAACCATCTCTCCAAAACAATAGTTGTACAGCTTGTTGTTGTTGTTGATTAATTTAGGGGCTTTGTAATATCATGGTCATGTAGCCACGTGTAGGCTGCTTGGGTGTATGTGTGTGTGAAATGTATCTGAACGCCTGTGTTATTGTGATGTCTCTATTAGCGTGTTTAGTTGTAATTCAGATGAGGACAGTGAAGTAGACGCCCTTGACCTTAATTTAGGAACCATCCCGGCATTCGACAAGAGTAGAAATGGGGAAACCACGGAAAATCACTTCCAGGATGGCTGAGGTAGGAACCGAACCCGCCTCTTCTCAGATTTACATCACAAGACTGAGTGTACCCTGTTTCAGCCCTCAGACCAGAATTAAATGTCTGGGTAGAGGTATAATAATAATAATAATAATAATAATAATAATAATATTAATAATAATATCGTATGGCCTCGGGTGCCAGGTGCAAGCTTTGTTAATTGACACCCAGAGAGCAGCTTGCGTGTCGAATTTAATGCTCCTTGAAGCGCTATGAATGTCAAGGAGGTTAGATATCTAACAAGTAAGCTCCTCGACGCTATACCGCTTTCTAGTAGAGAAATGAGGAACTTTGTGTTGGCGGAAAATCCCGAGATTAATTTTGCCATTGTGAACACGGCCTACTGAATTCAAATGGGTTCTTTAACATGCCAACAACGTATGACATGAGTATCGTGATTTTTGTCGCATTTCAAAAATCACTTACCATGGCCAGGAGCGAACCTGCAAGCTTGGGGTTGGTAGTCCGACACCATAACCACACACCCACCGTGGCAAGCTGGTATAATAATAATAATAATAATAATAATAATAATATCGTATGGCCTCGGGTTCCGGGGGCAAGCTTTATTATTTGGCATCCGTCTGTAGCCACGCCGTAACGACCGCGGCTAGCTCACCCGGTAGCAATGCAAAAATACGACACGCATGTCATACGATGTTGGCATGTCAAAGAACCCATTTGAATTCAGTAGGCCGTGTTCATAATGGCAAAATTAATCTCGGGAATTTCCGCCAACACAAAGTTCCTCATTTCTCTACTAGAAAGCGCTATAGTGTTCAAGGAGCTAAGATGTCTAACCTCCTTGACTTGCATAGTGCTTCAATGATGATGATGACGATTGACTAACATCTAGGTTATCGGCCCCTAATGGTTTGGGTGATTGTGAAGATGACAATGAAATGTGAACTAGTACTAAAACTAACTACGGTACTAACTTATATAATGTGCCCTTGCGTACAAGAAATATGCAAATCACTGTCCAACTGCTCAGTCTTATATATTCGGGGCATAGAGCGTCCTCCCACTGAGTGATTCACACATTATAGGATCAAGCTTAGGATAACTCTTCAATGAAATGAAATTCAAAATCCTACTATAAAACTATTTAATTTACAAAATTAGGTGCTACAAACACACACAATCAACTGAATAAGCTTCACACTTGTTCTAATGAACAAGGAACAAATACAACATTAATCTATAAAAAATCAATATTAGAGGTTCCACTGAATCTAAAAATAAAACTGCTCTCACTTCCAATTAGCATCACTACAAAAATTACTCAAAACGAGCTCTAAAAGTCTCAGTAAAAATTATTACATAGAATTATCTATTCAAAAACACTAAATATTCTTAACTTGAATATCATTATAAATTTGAGTTAATATTAATTTTTAAAAATGGTCAACAATTACCATTTATTTGGGTACCACATGATATTTACACTGTATCATCTCTCTTTCCAACACTACCAAATTGCATTTGTCCTCGGGAAACTCATGTACCACAAGCTTTGGAAACTACTGATTTACTCAACTCAAAGTAGACTCCCGGCTACCTGATATTTCCAACAATAACTTGGGAACAACAACATATAAAATGCAACAATACAAAGGGATTTCCATTATTGTCTCAAATGACAATTTAATTATTCATGAAATGCGGATTTATAATGCAACGGCAAGGATAAATAATCATAGCAAAACTCGGTACAGATTACCTGTCTATTAAAGGTTTATATAACTACAGACCGCAAGCACGGTCTGGCTTTGTAACTGGCCTATCTCAACAGTGGCCTCCATTAAGAAAACGTCAAGACCCTTGAGGCTTTGATTTATGACGATCGAGGGAAAGTCAATAACTTCCTCCCTCCTAGACGGTACATTACAACTGCTTTCAAACAAGCGTGACTTCTTAAGACTTGGAAAGGCACACATCACTTTCATTTAACAAAACACTATGAGGTTCTAATGACCTATTTCTGTGGCTCAGGTATAATTATGATTGCGGAGCTTTATCACTGGCAAGTAAGAACTCAATAAAACCAATAATAATTAAGGGGCTTTCGACGTAAGAAAACTCCGGTTCGATTCTCTGGCCAGCCTCTAGGACATTTCCCATTTTGAGGACTTAGGGCTAACACATGGAGCGAGGGTATCTGACCACTCGACCGAATAATAATAGCGACTTCTTGGGAGGTATTCGCACGCAATCCCGCGCTTAACAACAGTAAAATAGCACCCTTCAAACTTTGTTATATCAAACACACACATAATCAATTACTCTGTCCAGCTGATCCCTACAATCATAATCTCCTGGCATTATTTCACCGCATTTATAGCGTGACAATTAATAATATAAGCGCTCATTGGCGACAATTCAATACATTCGTGATGCCTTTCAAAGCCAAATATTTATTCCAACATAATTAACTTCTCCGTCCAAAAATAATTGTTTTGCCTTTAACGCAATCTTGACTTTTCACTTACAAGAACACAACTGGTTCAATAATTATCATTATCATTATGATTATTTCAGCACATAACGGCTCATATTTAAATATGCATTCAATAATTTGTTCATTCATTACATTATTATTCTGCTTGCCTTTAAATAACATTATTCCTTTCCATTTACTGGTATTCCACTGAATACCATTTCTTTGATTACACAATTTCATTCAAGTAATTATTACTTTAATTATTAGATCCCGCACTTCTCATTATCACACAGTTTTTACATCCCTGATTTTCAATGTTGGAGAATTCTTTCTCCATGGTTACTATTGTTACACGAGCTTCCCGAGTCCTAAACATAATAAAATATGGTGTTACATGAGTTATCCGGCCAAACTGTCCGGATTCCAGTTGAGCGACATTTGGCCCACGCTAATTTTCTCACACTGTGGTGACACTCATATTATTACTAATTAAACTTCCCTCTAGTTTACACATATTTAACACAATTAAATTAATTTGAGGGATTATACACAATATTTCACATACACTAAAAGAATCACTAAAATATAAATTTCACTAATAATTATATTTACACACTGAATTTCACTTTTTGGCATCTAACACTGCCTTACACACGTGAATTGTTTTCGATCCATATCCTAGGGGTGCAATTTTCGACCGCTGCCTCCTACTTCCTACTTGGATAATGACAGTCACGTACGAATTTTCCCCTCCTTGGCTACGAATATTCTCCTACTTCTGGTGTTGAATTTATCGGCACTTAAAGTTACTGCACGATAATATTGTCTCTTTCGGTATGCAATTGTTTATATGGTAAACGGTCTATGGTTTACGTTTAACCCTGGAGTCGCTGTGCTCACTTTACTGCGCTCTACAATTGTCTTAGTACTTCGCGTCTGAACTGAATTCTGACGACTATTGTCTTTACTTGGAATACTCCCCTGTAACTCCACATGGCTACTGATGCCTCTTTGTAGACTTCTAACTCTATCGCCACTTATCACGCTAACCTCCTCAATTCAGGAAAATTAGGTGCTTGCTATGTTTGACCCTACCGTGGTTATTAAACGCTCTGGGAAAAACGTTTAGAGTTTTACTTCTCTGATGATGTCTCGTATACTTTCGAGATACTACGATGTAAATTCAATATTAGTGTCTGGGCTTCGATTAACCTCGCCGGCTAACGTATTTTGCTCAAAGTTTAAAACTTGGCCTAAGTCCGTAGACTATTAACTGTTCGAAGTTTGACGATACTTTTCCTTTTGAAAAGGACTTCGATGTTTCAAGGCGCGGCGACATTGATGAATGCTGGACAGTATTTCTCTCAAGAGTACTTCCGCGTCGTGATGCGGATTCGAGTCCCACCGGACTGAATAAGACTGCCTGTGCTGTGGAACAGCACGACCGTACGTGGTCTAATGATTACTGCATGATTTCCCTTGGGCACACGGCCTATATATTTGATTCTGGTAAAAATAAATAAATTTCTCATCTTCTCCACCACCATCTTCCAAAATAATCGTCGTACGATGTTTTAAAAAAATATCTCCGAAAAGCTGAGGTTTTAAAAGTCTCAAAAATATCTAAGTTTCCAAGAATCGATCGTACAGATCTGTAATATTAATTAAAATGAGCTCCTCAATTATGTTGGCGGTGTCTTCGTTTTGTCCCCTACCACAAGCTCCTGGTTCGGGAATTCACCGACTACGCAATGCTGATTATGCACTTCTTTCTTGTACAATTACTGTTAACTTGATCCACTCTAAAAATCTCTTTCCCTGGATAATTAACATTGACAGAATCCTTTCTTTAGTTTAATGCCCGCAATGGCTCAATTTTAATTATTTCTCTGATTTCATGACTCCTCCCATGATGCGGCGTTGCCATTTTACTGTTGAGTAAGGGCTTTTTCCGAAACTATATCTCACTCCACTCAATGGAATATTTTCAAATCTATTATTATCGGGTGCGTAACCTGGTCTCCGATGACTGTTCATGACATCATCCCACAGCTGTGGTCCTGCTCTGTTGAGTTGCACAACTTATCCATGCGTCTCGCAATATGATGCTGTATTCCTCCTCAACTAACTTCAGAACTCCGTTCTAAAACCTGCATTAATTATTTCTTTTTCGACATACAAAGATATGGGTTCGATACTGTACCTCTCCCATGGGTTCAATACTAGAAGAAGAAATGTAAAACAATATGAGAATAAGGCAAATAAAGGACAGGAGGAAAAGAAACGCCCTCAACCCTCGAAGAATGAGGAATGAGGGACTTGGAAGGAAGGAAGGAGAGCCATGAAAGGCAGATAGTAAAGTGAAAGAGGAGAGGGCCCGGCCCAAGATCAGAGGAAAAGGGGGACAAAACGGGCCCAGCTCAGGAATCCCTCGGGTCTCCAACTCCCAAACTCACCAGCCGTGAGCCCTTGAGAGTGTAGCACTATCGAGGGTGCACCAGTAGCGGTGGGGCTACATACACCCTGCCTCCTTGAGGGCCTTGAGCAGAAGGCAGCAGATAAAATGAAAAGAAAATGAAGGCTGTCCCTTGTAAGAATGAGGGTATCAGGAAAGATCAGACAAGGGCCAATTAAGGCGGGAAAGTGAAAGACTCCCTATGCCTCGGATACCCTTATACCGACGGGGTTGGAAAATAACAAGAGTTGACCAAGGAAGGTCGATAGGAAAGATGACAGAAAGGAGCCCGGCACAAGTAAGTGGAAGTAATGCCGAACTCAGCTGGGTCCCCGTGGTCGCCAACCCACGTCCCACTAGTCGTGATCCCCTGGGGGACATAGTGCTTCAAGGAACAACGAAATTCAACATGCAAGCTACCATTTGGGTGTCAAATAACAAAGCTTGCACCCGGCACCCGAAGCCATACGATAGTATTATTAGTCTATTATAAGATGAACGTAGGCTCAAATTAATAATCCAGTGAAATAAAATTGCGCCGGGCCCCTCTCTGTCATATTTCCTGTCGACTCTTTTTCTCCTCCAAGGCCAAGGGTGTCTTTCATTTTCCCACCTTTATTGGCACTTGTGTTATGTTTCCTTATACCTTCTTTCTTCGAGGGCGGACCTCTCCTCTTCTTTTCATCGTATGCCCTAAGAAGACAGGGTGTATATAGTCCTACCATGCAGGGTGCCTCCTGGTTGGTGCTACGCCCTCAACATCTGGTGAGCATGAGAGTAAGGGCAGATGACGTCACTGTTTCGCCCCTTAAAACAATATTTAACGAACTCGGGAGTTGGCGATCTCGAGGGATCCGTTTTCCCTTTTTTCCATTGATGTTTGGGTGAACCCTCTTCCCCACCCCCACCCCCCACCCCCAAACCCCTCCCTTCCCTTTACTTTTTTACTGTCTTGGCTCTTCTTCTTTCCGAGTCCCTCATCCCTATTGGGGACAGATAACCTCGTTGTTCTTCTCTTAAAGCAACAATAATAAAATTAACTCAGTCCTCACTCCTAGGGGTTGAGGGCATCTCTGTCTTTTATTTACCAAATTATTTGTCCGGCTCCATGGCTAATTGGTCAGCGTGCTAGGCTTTGGCCCAAAGGGTCCAGGGTTCGATTCCCGGCCGAGTAATTATGGATTTTAATCTCCTGGGATAAATTCCCGTGGCCCGGGGATTGAATGTAAGTGACGTCTTCATTATTACTTCATCCCCATTACGGCGCGCAGGTCGCCCACGGACGTCAACTAGAAAGACCTGCACTCGGCCTCTCAGGAAGCCACACGAAAGAAAACTAGAAAGACCTTCTTTGTTTTTATGCTTTTCTTCTTTGAGTAGTTGTAGTCTTATATTTCATCTCCATTTTCATTATGACCCAAACAATTCGGGGCTGATAATCTAGATGTTAAGCTCCTTAAAATAACAATTATTATCAACATCATGAATATAAAGAGGTTGTACCACACGCAATTGAAGAAAATGGATCAAACCTTGATCACGGAACGTAAATGGTCGCTATTTTGAGTATAAGGTCTACGTTTAAGTTAATGGTTGAATTCCAATTGATAGTATAGACATTACATGATGTTAAACATTGAATCTATCAGCACGCGTAAAATCATGTTGCCAGCACTGCAATTTATGGGTTGATTAAAATTAACCTAAAATATTATGATATATATGTGTGCCAATTTTGGAAGAAATGTATTCGTTAGTATGGAAGTTACATGCGGTTAAACATTGAATCTATCAGTACGCGTTGAATCACGTTGGCAGCACTGTCGTATATCTGTTACTCAAAATAAATTTACAATTTCAGGTACAGTACGTGTGCAAAGTTTAGAACTGTTGGCCTGCATACTTTCTGATATATTGAGATTAGGATAAAAAAAATAATAGACACCATTTGTCAACAGTTGGCAGCCCTGGTGACTCTAACAAATACGCATAGTCATATATGTTACGGTACATATAGCACATAAAAATTTGGTTGAATCCCATGGATAGTATGGAAGTTACGTGCATTTATAAGGTGATTATATCAGCAGGTATAGACTCATGTTAGCAACATTGTCATGTATGTGCTCCTGGAAATTAATCTGGAATTATATTATCTGTATGTGTACCAAACTTGGAACAGTTCGCATGCATTCTTTCTGAGAAAGCCAACGTAAAGCTCAAATGTCAATTGCGATATTTCAGAAGTAAGTAGCACTATCATTTTGATAGGGACACACATACACACAGACAGGACAGACACACACACATCTTCCCGGGTAATATCATAACTTTTTCATCATTCAAAATATGACAGCGGCTTCGGTGGCGTAGTCGGTAGCATGCTGAGCTTCTATGCCCAAGATAGCGCGTTCAAACCCGGACGAAGCCGTCGGATTTTTAAGAGCGTTAAAAATCCCTCAGTATGCCTTCCTTCGGAGGGGAAGTAAAGCCGTCGGTCCCATGCCATAGATTTATGGCCTGTTAAAGAATCTTCCACTAATTACACCTGTGTGAAGCTAAATTGTATAGGTTAGGAATGTAAACAACGCTCTTAGGTTTTTACGTTCGTTGCCAAGAGCCGACTGCGGTGGCGTCTAGTAGTCTAGTTCTGAACTAGGCCTAGTAGTCGTTGACGGTGGCGTTTGGCGGCAAAAGTAGGAACTATTTGAAAAATTCAAAGTTACAGTCCTTACTTGAATTTAAAAAAACAGATACACACACTAATACAGCCATCACATTTAACACCGGTTATCAGACAGATTCTACACACACCCAAAGTACACGGGGCTACATGACCGCGTTGTCGCAGCCCCTAAACTAAGGAACCAACCAAAATATGAGAAAAGTAGGCTAAAAAAAGGAAACCTCGAAACTTGAATGCACCTTGTACTTAGCCTGTCATTTAAGCGTCATTAGTGAACGGAAGTGGAGTTTTACCAATAAATAGCTTTGAAGGGTGTTTGAACACGCACACTATTATATTCTAAACACTATTCAAACTGTTTGAGTTGGGATTATTAAGTACTCACAGGCACTGAGCTTCGACCAGTGATGTTCCCTCAGTCGAACGACATGCTTTTTTTCGCACTTAGATAAATAATTTATGTTTAATCACATAGTGTTACTTCAAAATAAACCAATAATTTAGAAAATCGGGGGGCAAAATGCCCATAAACATCCGTAACTATAGTTACAATTTACGAAATAGCTTAGTATTCAACAATACACACTTTTTATATCATACTAGCTGAAGTACCCGTGCTTCGCTACGCGTCATAAATAAATTAAAATGTGAAGGTGATAGTTAAAACAGGGGATAGGTGAGGTGCTGCGCAGAGGGATATTAAGGATGGAACATTTTGTCCAACTACACCGCTCGGCGTTGACCGTGTTTTGTAGCACAAATTTAGGTTTCACTCGCTAACGGTTGGATATACCTTTCGGATAGAAAATGTAATTTTAAACCTCGTATATGCCATCAAAAGTTTGCTATTTCTTAGCGTTCTCTTTTTATTTGAAATGGAAATATGAAAGTTTTAAACCAAAGGGTGTAGTGACGTCACTAAAATGGTCGCCATCTTTAAATAGTGCAAAGTATTGAAATCAAAAGTAACCTATCTGTTAACCAGGTAAATCAGCTACTTCCATGTAAAATTCATGTAAATCGGACCAGTGCTACTTGCGTGATTAAGTAATACACAGACACACACCATCTCATTTATAGCCTCGCTTCGCTCGCGTCATTGTTGTGTCATATTTTTATTCAATAAAATGCAGGTTTAACCCCGTTAACACCCCTTTAGAACCTGAATATCCAGAAATCCCTCCTTAGTAGACGTTTTCGACACACAACAAACATACGGTATCCCCAAAATATCATACTTCTAACTTTAATAGTTTGGGTTGGTCGATGAGAGTGAACATCCAAAAATCCTTCCTTGGTGGACGTTTTTCTTCCAGAATTTCACCCCTCCCCATAGGCCCCTTAAATTGGATTTATGAAAAAAAAACGGTCGAACACCTATTTACTTGTATTTTAAGCTGGTTTTTTTTCGCCGAATTTCAAACTTCTCGCCTATGTCGTTTAAGAGATACACGCTCCGTTAAGAATCCCTCAACCCCCAATTTTCACCCCTTTCATCTCATAATATACACAACATCGATAAACCCTTAGACATATATCTGATTATTTTTAATGATCAGTTTATATACCGAATATCACATCCCCAAAGAAACAACTCATGAGATATCGTTATTCAATGAAATGCACGTTTACCCCCTTAACATCTCTTTAAAACCCGAATAAACAAAAATCATTCCTTAGTTGACGTTTTCGACACACAGCGAACATATTCCCAAAATTTCATTTTTCCTACTTTAATAGTTTTCGCTGGGCCTAGGCCTACCAAGCGACCGCTACCCAGCCATTTGGCCTGCAGATATTGGGGTGACACGTGGCCAGCGCATCGGATCCCCTTGGTTTTCGTGACCGGGGCGCTGCCCCACTGTCAGTCAGCTACTCAATTGTCCTCACGAGGCAGAGTGCACCGCGTTCCAGGCCTCACGTCAGTTTCTTAAATCCTTGACGGAGCCGGGAATCGATGCCAGGGCCTCCGGGAGAGAGGCAGGCGTGCTACCTTATTACAGAATATGAAATATAAATATTTCAATCAAAGCCGGCGCCTGCATTAATCACTCTCTGCGCCCCCACTTTGAGGGCCTCAGCTGTAGAGTACGGACGGTAAGGCTTCAAGGTCACGATACAGTATGAGTAGTGGGGAGCCGGAACGCTGGAGAAGAACATCCCCTCGCCCTTAACTGCGCCGAACTCAAGACGATTGCATGCACATATTTTAAACATTAATACGCGATGTCGGTAGCCTCCGTGGCTTAGGCGGCAGCACGCCGGCCGCCCACCGCTGGGTCCATGGTTCGAATCCCGGTCACTCCATGCGAGATCTATGCTGGACAAAACGGAGGCAGACAGGTTTTTCTCCGGGTACTCCGGTTATCCCTGTTAAAATTTCATTCCAGCAACACTCTCCACTATCATTTAATTTCATCTGCCATTCATTTAATCATTGCCCCAGAGGAGTGTGACAGGCTTCGGCAGCCGGCACAGTTCATATCCTCGCCGCTAGATTGGGGCTTCATTCATTCCATCCCTGACCCAATCGTTTGACTGGAACCAGGCTGTGGATTTTCATTTTCAATACGCGATGTCGACAGCACGGCTGGCGACGAGTGACTGCTGTCATTGTTCCCCCGCCACTGAAACGTGACTGGAAACCTGTCTGCCCAGAGCGGTGAAATCTCACCACATACCGTCCGTACTCTATGTAGCCTGCATCTTGCAACAACTGTTTGCCTAGACCAGTGGTTCTGAACCCGTAGAAGTTTGCGGACCACTCAGCCTAAAATTGAATCATGTACGGACCACCCTCCACCCAAAACACCAAATCAGTTGTAACCCTTCCTCAATAACCCTTATTTTAAAGATAATTAAATTCAAACCCTGATAGTCATCACCGCGAATACATTCGGACGATTCTCGTTCAACGCTCATCGTTTCCGAAATTCCCATTTATTGGCCACATTTTTATACGTGTTGGTGGACCCTTTTCTCCCGCGGACCACTCCCGAGGCACTCGCGGACCACCTTTGGTCCGCGGACCACCGGCTAAGAACCACTGGCCTAGACCAATAATTACTAGGTTGCGTGGCCATATAATGCACCCTGGGTTTTGTCACGCACAGTGGGAGTGCTCACGCATAAATAATCTTCATCAAATCAATCGTTTTAACAACCGTTTGCATACCACATGTTAGTAACAGTATTGTGACGTCAATGTATGCGCCTGTGTGCGCCTCGGTAGCAGTTGAAGAAACCTCATGCGCAACGACAAGCAATGACAATTGCCGTCGCTAAATGAGCAAAAAATAAAGACTAATTTTACGTATTTCCGAAATTTAGCAAATATTTACAGTGTAGTAGTGATAATGGACAGTAATTGGTAATAACTCTCAGAATATGAAATAAGGTCTGAAATTCATATACAGTGAGAGCCGTCCCTAAAGAACAGGGCTTTGCCGACCCGCAGGACGGAAAGTTCCGAATGCTGACATTGCATTTGTTACATACGGAGCTGGCAAGATACGTTAGTTGAGATAAATACGACATGTGGTGAAGTACTGTAGGCTCTATCGTATCCCGTGAACATGGTTAGGTATGGAACAAAACATCGAATTTCCCTGTTGGAAACTTACCTTCTCAAGAAGTCTTACTGTAAATGTGTTCGTAAGTTTCAGCACCGTGTGAATTTTACTTATGGGGAAATCTCAAACAAAATGTATACAGACACATTCGCGTACTCTGGAGGCTCTCGAGAACGAAATAACTGCACGGATACGATATATCAGTGGGGATGAATTACAGCGAATGCACAAAAACTTCCTACGTCGGTGCAATGTGTGTCAAGAAAATGAAGGACAGCAATTCCAGCAACTTCTCTGAAATTCATGTAAGTATATATGATTATTAAATACGTTAATAGTACATTATGCAACGATCCTATAATGGCTATAATTAAGACACGAGTATTTTTATAAAACGAGCGTATGCGAGTTTTATAATTTCCATACGAGTGTCTTAATTACCATTATAGGCGAGTTGCATACGACTGTTTATGTTCGACGATAATTATAACTTTATTATATGTTTTAACATACATATTCATAAATATCTGTTCAGTCACTAGAATGTTGTGATCGGGTGCTGCGGTGGGTAGTATATCTCTGTTTTCCAAGCTCTTTGGACAACCGACGTATGCGCTCTGTGTGCTTCAATGCCATATGTTCAGATTGTGCTCCAGTATTCAGTAAAACAGTCACCGAAGTCGTTTCAAAACCACGCGCTTTGTAGAAATTGATTTTGGGGATATTAAGGTACAGTGCCATTTCTTGTCTCATATTCACCAGTTTATTTACGCGAACATATGGACGGTGCAATTTCGGTAATTTATATAGACATGTTGGATTTTGAGCGCATGCGCGAAGGTATCCTTATCTAATTGGTCACACAACTGTTTCTTGAGCTCTGATTGGTGGGAGAAACTGTTTCATAATGAAAAATAGTGTTATAATGAGCCTCATTATGATACAGTTTTCTGATTCATAATAGTCAGGGTCGAAAATAAAAGTGTAAATGTGTTAAACTAGTTGGGTGCTACGCTGCTGCTAGCGCCAGTACCTTGCTCGACAAGGTGCAATACACGGTGGCCCACCCGTCACGCGGCGACAGCGAGGCCCCGTTCTATAGTGAAGGCTCTCACTGTATTATCCAAGTGCAAATGTAGAATCCAGATTGTCAATCCTTTAAACAGCGGATTCGGTGGCGTAGTTGGTAGCATGCTGAGCTTCTATGCCCAAGGTCGCCGGTTCAAACCCGATCGACAACTTGAAGATGATTTATTGTAGGAAAGAATATCTTTAACGGGGCCTCCAAACCTTGAAGTAATTTTGTATGCGATATAGATTTTATTTATTTATCGTATGGCTTTTAGTGCCGGGAGTGTCCGAGGACATGTTCGGCTCTCCTGAGTCTGTAGCTGCTTCTAGCGGCTTCATGTAGCCTAAAAGAGAACTATAGTTGGCAGCCCTGGTGACTGAATATATTCTTAGTTCCATCTCTTAAAGTACAGAATACCCAATTTGGTTGAAGTCCAATGGATAGCATGGGCGTTGCATGCAGTTAGACATTGGATCTAACAGCGCTCGTAAAATCATGTTGGCAACAATGACATAGGCTACAAGTATTGGTCAGAAATAATCTGAAATAATATGATCTATTGTTGTGTCAATTTTGAATGAAATACATTAGTTAGTATAGAAGTTACATGCATTTTAAAATTGGACCTATCAGCAGGCTTTGAATCAAGTTTGCAGCACTGGCGTAGGCCTATATTAGTTACTCCAAATTAATCTAGAATGCCAGGAACTATACGTGTGCAAAGTTTAGAGCTATTGGCTTGCATACTTTCTGATATATTGATATTAGGGTAACAAAAATAGAGACAGTATTTATTAACAGTTGGCAGCCCTGGTTACTCTTAAGTATCGGCATAGTCATATCTGTCATGGTACACATAGCACACACGAAATTTGGTTGAAATCCAAATGATAGTATAGAAGTTACATGTATTTAAAATTGGACCTCTCAGCAGGCTTAGAATCATGTTGGTAGCACTGACGTATATAAGTTACTCCAAATTAATATAGAATGTCAGGTACTATACGTGTGCATAGTTTAAAGCTGTCGGCTTGCATACTTTCTGATATATGGATATTTGGACTTTTTTAAATGAGAGCATTTATTAACAATTGGCAGCCCTGGTGGCTCTTAAGAATACACTCAGTCATATCTGCTTATATACACATAGCCCATACGAAATTTGGTTGAAATCCAATTGATAGTGTAGAAGTTATATGCATTTAAAATTTGGACCTATCAATAGGCTTATAATCATTTTGGCAACACTGCCATCTATGGCCTCCAGGAAATTAAAATGCAATATTATTATCTATACGTGTGCCAATTTTGAAATATCTCCCATTCATACCTTCCAAGATATCCAACATGGAGTTCAAATTTCAATTGCGATTTTTCATCAGTTGGTAGCACTGACATCATTTTCAAATATGGCCGTGAGATATTCAGGTATATATCTTTACTCCTACCAAATTGTGTTTCGATTGCTGCAGCCGTTTAGGAGTTGATAGGGGGGGGGGGACACACACACACACAGCCAGACAGGCAGAAGGACAACAGACAGACAGACAGAAGGACAGACAGACACACATTTGCCCGATCTCATAAGTCTACTTTTTCCTCATTTTTGCAAAATGTGAAAAGTAGGCTAAAAATTACGAGCCTTAGAGTAGTCGCATATGATGTGTAACATGTGACATGTTATCCCTTGTTAACAGTGAACTCTGTTGGTCATTGAAATAACTACTTGTAAAACTGCAGTGCCAAATCCTGACCGGTTTTCAGCATATATTATATAATGAATATTTTCACACCAAACAAGGACAACTTGAAGATGATTTATTGTAGGAAAGAATATCTTTAATGGGGCCTCCAAACCTTGAAGTAATTTTGTATGCGATATAGATTTTATTTATTTATCGTATGGCTCTTAGTGCCGGGAGTGTCCGAGGACATGTTCGGCTCGCCTGAGTCTGTAGCTGCTTCCAGCGGACACCCTTAGGGTGAGCTACAAGTTCCGTTCAATTCCAAGTAGTTCCAACTTTTGCTACCAGATATCAATGATACCTAGTGGTGAACGATGAAATTTTGATAGAGTGTTCCGACGAAATCTAACCTAACAATTTAGCTTCACACAAGTTTAGTCTGTGGAAGGGGTATTGTACATGCCATAAATCTATGAGATGAGACCGCCGGATTTACTTCCCCTCCGAAAGAAGGCATAGGCCTACTGAAGAATTTTTAACGCTCTTGAAAAATCCGACGACTTCGGCCGCGTTTGAACCCACTATCTTGGGCACAGCAGTTCAGCATGCTACCAACTACGCCACCGAAGCCGCTTTGCGATATAGATTCCACATAGCCACATGGCCGAGACTACGTCGTGGTATCAATCTCCGCCACCGCGCGCGCTCATTGTTTCCGTCCCATCCATTTCCGTTTCATTTTCAAAATCACCCCCAACAAAAAATATAAAGATACCGAGTGGAAAGATGTTACACATCAATAAGTAAGTAAATAGGTAAGTAAATAGGTAAGTAAGTAAATAGGCAAGTAAATAGGTAAGTAAGTAAATAGGTAAGTAAATAGGTAAGTAAGTAAATAGGTAAGTAAATAGGTAAGTAAAGAAGTAAGTAAATGAGTAAGTAAGTAAGTAAGTAAATAAGTAGATAAATAGTCGCCTCCGTAGCGTAGCGGTCAGAATGGTTAGCTGCCGCCCCGGAGGTCCTGGATTCAATTCCCGGCTCTGCCACGAAATTTGAAAAGTGGTATTGCCCCCGTAAATTGAATTATTTATGGACAAAATGAGAGTATTTTCCGTCCCCATGATAAAATTTAACTAGCAAATATAATTTCTGGAAGTGTGACACAAGAGTGTAAGTGTTACAAGCTCGAGACTGTGGGAGAGCCCGATCACGTGATATGTTGCACAATGGACGCTTCTTGAAGGCTATATTAAGCATAGCAACAGCGAGTTTGGAAATTAATATTATAAATATTCTTATAAATTATGCTATTGGATCCCAGCCCAGAGCCAATGAGAACAGGACTTATTGAAGACGGGATCAACTTTAATTACACAATATGATGAAATTATGCATTTAGGCCCTGAGAAGAAGATTTTCTTATTTGGTAATGAAGAGAATATTAAAAGAAATTATGTCTGATACTTTAAAAACCGCAGATCGGTTAATCTACGCAGTAATAAGCATTGGTAATCTACGCGCTAAAATTATGGTGGGAGATTGATATGGCCGCCAAAAATTCGACTTGGAGAGGGAGAACCAGGATCGAGGTCCTTATTCCAGCAGAATTTGAAGAGTGAGGAAGTGTTTTACTGGGTTAACGGAGATCCCAAGGCTTAGTCCGAGTGCGACGACTGTCAACTTGTGGAGACGCGAGGATAGCTAGGTGGAACGTTAGAGATCACCGCACTTCCATTCTACGTGAAGTTGCGAGGAACATTGTATTGATTATATCTCTTTTATAATTGAGATCTGAAGTTAAATAAGCATATATATATATATATATATATATAAAGAACAGGTCGCATACTATATATTGTGAAAAGTCGAGCGTTTTAATATTCACCGTTTCGACAATATAAGCCGGTCAAGTTAGATTTGCAAATGTGTTGGAAATAAAGCTGAATATCATCATAAATTGCAACGTGAAGTTGACGAACGCAGTTCAAGTGAACAGTGGCGGGAAACTTTTAATATTGGCCAACACATAAACATTAATAGAATGATTATTATTATTCTTCAAACATTATCATTCAGCATAATTAATATTGTTGATATGATGAACTAAACAGTCATGCGCCAGAGACATATTCGATAACAGGAGTTAAGATACAACGATGGAGCTCCGTTAGACAACGTATTCTTGATTACAGACGTAGTGTACGGTCCATGTTGTGCATTTTCGTCAGTCTACGAACACTAATATAACATCAATTAGCAATGGAAATATTTCATTCACTATTTATATGAATATGTCCATAATTATATTCCAATGATGAAGCTGATCCATATTTACGACGGAGAATGAAGAATATACAGAAGAGATTTGTCAAGATGCTAGGGTAGCCCCGCAACACAGAAGAATTTGCCAGAAGGATGTCGTTCGAGCCCAGGCGAATGTTGGTGAATTCCAGAGAGAGACGTTTCTTATCTCTGAGGTCGCAGATCCGAGGTGCGAATGCAGATCCATATCAGTGTCTTGTACTGAGAAACATCTAAAGTATTGTGGCAATACTTAACACATCTTCAAGATTTCGTCTAAATAAGGTATTAGTGTATCTCATTGTTATATAGACATTTGATTAGCATCATTCTGAGCCGGCGATCTTATTCCATATTTTCATCGATCTTATTCCATATTTCCGGCGATCTTATTCCATATTTCTATATTTTCACATTTCATGTATTTCAGTGCTTTTATGCATTTTACACTTCTGATGTGTGTTGAGATTTTTATACTTCAAGATTATTTAGAAGATGATTGCATTTCATCTATTTTTCAATTTTATTCTACGGATCAGTTGTGGAACTGACATTAAAATTTTGTTTGAGGAATCATATTGCCTCATAGGAGACTAGTCTTTTCGACTCTCGAATTTTAATAATTTCATTTAAACCAAGTATTCTGACATTGTGTCATAGCTTCAAATTAAATTCTTATTAAATTTAATTTGAGCACTTTAATGTAACAACATATAACTGCAAGAAAAGAAGAAACATCGAATAATAATAATAATATCGTATGGCCTCGGTGCCGGGTGCAAGCTTTGTAATTTGACACCCAGAGGGTAGCTTGCATGTCGAATTTCGTTGTTCCTTGAATCATTATGAAAGTCAAGGAGGTTAGATATCTAATCTCATTGAACACCATAGCGCTTTCTAGTAGAGAAATGAGGAACTTTGCGTTGGCGGAAACTCCCGAGATTAATTTTGCCATTCTGAAGACGTCCTACTGAATTATATTGTTACATCATTATTGTACATAAACTATCGACGATCTAAGAAATACTAGTCGTTTGATAAGACCGAAGTCTTAATTCTTATGAACATTCTTTGTGTAGAGTGGAAAAACATTACGACAGTGACAAACCTTTCTTATTATCTGTAAATCTAAGAGCTTTGTTCAAATAATATGTTACAGGAAATACCATTTGATAGAAGATTATTCAAATCTTTGGCTAGGAATTCAAAGCTAGTTTATCCCGGTCAGGATTGAATTCTATCTGACACTATAAATAACATGAGTGTTATTTTATCCTACTTGTGTAACATCACGTCATTTGTCGACATGATATTACAATGATAAACAATTTAAAGCTTGACATGTGAGATGAAACAGGAGTATTATTTTTATTACATGTATTTGCGACAGACGAGTTAACAGTTGTGGAGTAAACTTTAGGACGTTAATCACGACTGTCTAATATCGTTCATTTCAATTGGAAGTTTCGTTTGAAGAATTTACGCATGTATAATTGTAGGCCAGTAGTCATGTGCAATGATACTGAGGGTCATGCCAGTATTTGAGAGAAGTTCCTACATAAGATATGTTAATAACAATTAATCCCGTTTGGTTATTGTTTAACATAGTAGATGATAATTGCTTATGCTGTTATATGAGGTTTTGTAGAGCTATGAAGTGCTCAGGCGAGGGAATTCCGCATTTTAAGGAAGTCAAAGTATTGTTGTTCTTTGATAAAAGGCATGTATCATGATAAAAGCCGTTGTATACAAGTAGTTCAGTTCTTGTGAATTAACGATTTAGCTGTTTTAACAGGAGGGTTTCAGCGGAAATACAACTTGAGAAAGATTGTCTACTCATGTTTATAATACGATTATTAAATTTTATTAAACCCGAAGTTATGTAATTACGTACAGTTTACCTTAATTAGTCGACTGTATTATACCGACAGTGTAATGAAACCTATATAAGACGATGTGTAAGCAGTATATTAAAACTACAGAACGTTAGAGAAGGATGGTTATGTGAAAAACCAGTGTATATATTTAGTTAAGAATTTTATTGTAACCGAGAAGTTAGAATCTCGAAAGTGTCGCTTTAGCAACACTAGATAATGGATATTATTATAAACATATTACATGTAAATAATTTTTGTGGAAATGATTTAATTAGTTAAATAATTTAGTAGGATTTATTAATCAATTGTTTTGGAATAGTGTGTGTTTATGAGCGGATGTTTTGGAAATGAATGATTATTCATTGTTAAGAGGAAATGTGGAACTGAATTGGTCTAGAACAATTGCGGGGTGCGAATGAAAGAGTGTATAAAAATTTTAGAATGATTGTTTAAGAAACAGAGTAGTTATATGAACTTTTGTAAGATCTAAATGTTAATTTTTACGTGTTTTTATAAATGCACACACAAGCAGTCTCTCTGTGGGCTAGCGAGAATGATTCACCGTTATGTTGGAGAGCGTTGACATAATATAAACAGGTGTACTCTCACCGCCTTATATATAAATTGTATAAACCAGTTTCGAGTACGTCGTGGTGCCGGTATTTCATTGATGAAACAAAGTTAATGCACGTGCGTTCTGCAAACGCAGGCTTGTGAATGAAACCATGTGTCTGGAATACCATTTAGAGACTTCATTAAACGTTTTTATTTTTACGCAGTGTAGGCCTAAAACAAGCCAAGATTTATGTTCATAATTTTAATACAGCATTGTAATAAGATGTAGAGTTGAAAGGAGGTGTGAATGTTTGCGTGTTTTTAATTTTAATTTCTATTGTTAAATTCGTTTATTGTTATTTTGTTTATACTAGATTAGTTTACCCTATTGTTAATAAATTTTGTTCAGATTGTTTTCCATTGTTGTTGGAGTGTGATTCATTTTAAATATAAGGTGAAGAATATTGTGGATGTAGTGTAGGCGAAGCTGAATTCCCAGTCCCCGAGAGGTAAGTAAAGGTGAGTGCCCCGTGTAGTTGGTTGTTGATCCACAATAGTCTGGTAACTGCTGTCTATAAATCCCTAAAGGCCATGTTGGAAGCGATTTCTAATGTTGTATATGCCGGAGCAGTTAGAAATAGGCAATCCAGCGGAGACAGTGGATATTCCAACAGGATCCTTTCCGGATTATCGGGTACAGTAGGAATGGCGCCCAACGTGGGACCTTTAGGGATTCCTGATCAAGGAAGACAAGCGAGGATCGATATGGCGAAAGAATGACTTCATAAATCAGCAGAGGAGCGCTTGAAACGAGTTGCAGGAAAACGTTTCGGTACGCCGTTGGAAATTGGATGTAAGGTCTTATTGCGCAGACCAGTGAAAGTGGACGTTAGCAAAAAGATATACCCCAAGTTCGGCGTTATCTTTATTGGCCCGTTCCGCATAACTAATGCTTATGGGAATAACTGTTATGAGTTGTTTGACGATAAAAATAACGTTATTCTAGGAAAATTCAAAGCTAAAAATTTAAAAAGTATCATAAAAAATAGGCTAAAATAATTCAATATTCGAGTTCAAGTGACATATCAAAAGTCTTGAATTAGAATGATTAAAAACAATTTGCAACTGTTTTAACTTGAGATGATGGAGGAATGCCCCCGTAAATAGAATTATTTAGCGACAAAATGAGAGTATTTTCCGTCCCCATGAAAAAATTTATCCAGCAAATATAATTTCTGGAAGTGTGACACAGGAGAGTAGTGTTACAAGCTCGAGACTGTGGGAGAGCCCGATCACGTGATATGTTGTACAATGGACGCTTCTAGAAGGCTATATTTAGCATAGCAACAGCGAGTTTGGAGATTAATATTATAAATATTGTTATAAATTATGCTATTGGATCCCAGCCCAGAGCCAATGAGAACAGGACTTATTGAAGACGGGATCAACTTTAATCACACAATATGATGAAATTATGCATTTAGGCCCTTAGAAGAAGATTTTCTTATTTGGTAATGAAGAGAATATTAAGAGAAATTATGTCTGATACTTTAAAAACCACAGATCGGTTAATCTACGCAGTAATAAGCATTAGTAATCTACGCGCTAAGATTATAGTGGGAGATTGTATGGCCGCCAAAAATTCAACTTGGAGGGGGAGATCCAAGGATCGAAGTTCATATTCCAGCAGACTTTGAAGAGTGAGGAAGTGTTTTTACTGGGTTAACGGAGATCCCAAAGCTTAGTCCGAGTGCGACGACTGTCGACTTGTGGAGACGCGAGGATAGCTAGGTGGAACGTAGGAGGTCACCGCACTTCCATTCTACGTTAAGTTGCGAGGAACATTGAATTGATTATATCTCTTATATAATTGAGATCTGAAGTTAAATAAGCATATATATATATATATATATATATATAAGAACAGGTCGCATACTATATATTGTGAAAAGTCGAGCGTTTTAAAATTCACCGTTTCGACAATATAAGCCTGTCAAGTTAGATTTCCAAATGTGTTGGAAATAAAGCCAAATATCATTATAAATTGCAACGTGAAGTTGGCGAACGCAGTTCAAGTGAACAGTGGCGGAGAACTTTTCATATAGGTGCAACACATAAACATTAACAGAATGACTATTATTATTCTTCAAACGTTATCATTCAGCATAATTAACATTGTTGATATGGTGAACTAAATAGTCATGCTCCAGAGACATATTCGATAACAGGAGTTAAGATACAACGATGGAGCTTCGTTAGACAACGTATTCTTGATTACAGACGTAGTGTACGGTCCATCTTGTGCATTTTCGTCAGTCTACGAACACTAATGTAACATTAATTAGCAACATAATATTTCATTCACCATTTATATGAATATTTCCATAATTATATTCCAATTATGAAGCTGATACATATTTACGACGGAGAATGATGACTCAAAAGAAGAGATTTGTCAAGATGCTAGGGAAAGGTAGCCCAGCAACACAGAAGAATTTGCCAGAAGGGTGTCGTTCGAGCCCAGGCGAATGTTGGTGAATTCCAGAGAGGGACGTTTCTAATCTCTGAGGTCGCAGATCCGAGGTTCGAATGCAGATCCATCTCAGTGTCTTGTACTGAGGAAATATCTAAAGTATTGTGGGAATACTTACATAGATCTTCAAGGTTTCGTCCAAATAAGGTATTAGTGTATCTCAATTGTTATATAGAGCTTTATTAGTATCATTCTGAGCCAGCGATCTTATTCCATATTTTCAGCGAACTTATTCCATATTTCTATATTTTCACATTTCATGTATTTCAGTGCTTTTATGTATTTTACACTTCAGATGTGTGTTGAGATTTTTATACTTCAAGATTATTTAGAAGATGATTGCCTTTCATCTATTTTTCAATTTTATTCTACGGATCAGTTGTGGAACTGACATTAAAAAATTTTGTTTGAGGAATCATATTGCCTCATAGGAGACTAGTCGTTTCGACTCTCGAATTTTAATAATTTCATTTAAACCAAGTATTCTGTCATTGTGTCATAGCTTCAAATTAAATTCTTATTAAATTTAATTTGAGCACTTTAATGTAACAACATATAACTTCAAGAACAGAAGATACATCGAATGATATTGTTATATCATTATTGTACATAAACTATCGACGATCTAAGAAATACTAGTCGTTTGATAAGACCAAAGTCTTAATCCCTATGAACATTCTTTGTGTAGAGTGGAAAAACCTTACAACATTGACAAACCTTTCTTATTATTTGTAAAGGTAAGAGCTTTGTTCATTTAATATGTTAGAGGAAATACCTCTTGATAGAAGATTATTCAAATCTTTGGCTAGGAATTCAACGCTAGTTTATCCTGGTCAGGATTGAATTCTATCTGACACTATAAATAACATGTATGTTATTTTATCCTATTTGTGTAACATCACGTCATTTGTCGACATGATATTACAACGATAAACAATTTAAAGCTTGACAAGTGAGATGAGACAGAAGTATTATTTTTATTACATGTATTTGCGACAGACGAGTTAACAGTTAATTATCCTGTTGTGGAGTAAACTTTAGGAGGTTAATCACGACTGTCTAATATCGTTCATTACAATTGGAAGTTTCGTTTGAAGAACTTTCGCATGTATAATTGTAGTCCAGTAGTCATGTGCAATGATACTGAGGGTCATGCCATTATTTGAGAGAAGTTCCTACATAAGATATGTTCATAACAATTAATCCCTTTTGTTATTGTTTAACATAGTAGATGATAATTGTTTATGCCATATATACTGTTATATGAAGATTTGTAGAGCAATGGAGTGCTCATGCGAGGGAATTCCGCATTTTAAGGTAGTCAAAGTATTGTTGTTCTTTGATAAAAAGGCATGTATCATGATAAGAGTCGTTGTATACAAGTAGACCAGTTCTTGTGAATTAATGATTTAGCTGTGTTAACAGGAGGGTTTCAGCGGAAATACAACTTGAGAAAGATTGTTTACTCATGTTTATAATACGATTATTAAATTTTATTAAACCCGAAGTTATGTAATTACGTACAGTTTACCTTAATTAGTCGACTGTATTATACCAACAGTGTAATGAAACCTATATAAGACGATGTGTAAGCAGTATATTAAAACTACAGAACGTTAGAGAAGGATGGTTATGTGAAAAACCAGCGTTTATACTTAGTTAAGAATTTTATTGTAACCTAGAAGTTAGATTCTCGAAAGTGTCGCTTTAGCAACACTAGATAATGGATATTATTATAAACATATTACATGTAAATAATTTTTGTGGAAATGATTTAATTAGTTAAATAATTTAGTAGGATTTATTAATCAATTGTTTTGGAATAGTGTGTGTTTATGAGCGGATGTTTTGGGAATGAATGATTGTTCATTGTTAAGAGAAAATGTGGAACCGAATTGGTCTAGAACAATTGCGGGGTGCGAATGAAAGAGTGTATAAAAATTTTTAGAATGATTGTTTAAGAAACAGAGTAGTTACATGAACTTTTGTAAGATCTAAATGTTAATTTTTACGTGTTTTTATAAATGCACACACAAGCATTCTCTCTGTGGGCTAGCGAGAATGATTCACCGTTATGTTGGAGAGCGATGACATAATATAAACAGGTGTACTCTCACCGCCTTCTATATAAATTGTATAAACCAGTTTCGAGTACGTCGTGGTGCCGGTATTTCATTGATGAAACAAAGTTAATGCACGTGCGTTCTGCAAACGCAGGCTTGTGAATGAAACCATGTGTCTGGAATACCATTTAGAGACTTCATTAAACGTTTTTATTTTTACACAGTGTAGGCCTAAAACAAGCCAAGATTTATGTTCATAGTTTTAATACAGCATTGTAATAAGATGTAGAGTTGAAAGGAGGTGTGAATGTTTGCGTGTTTTTAATTTTAATTTCTATTGTTAAATTCGTTTATTGTTATTTTGTTTATACTAGATTAGTTTACCCTATTGTTAATAAATTTTGTTCAGATTGTTTTCCATTGTAGTTAGAGTGTGATTCATTTCAAATATAAGGTGAAGAATATTGTGGATGTAGTGTAGGCGAAGCTGAATTCCCAGTCCCGAGAGGTAAGTAAAGGTGAGCTCCCCGTGTAGTTGGTTGCTGATCCACAATATTCTGGTAACTGCTGTCTGTAAATCCCTAAAGGCCATGTTGGAAGCGATTTCTAATGTTGTATATGCCGGAGCAGTTAGAAATAGGCAATCCAGCGGGGACAATGGATATTCCAACATGATCCTTTCCGGATTATCGGGTACAGTACCTACTGTCAGGCCACTGCCGCCTCCTTCCCTCTTCCTCGCCTATCCATCCCAATCTTCCATCCCTTCCCATCCCTCATGAGGTCCCTGTTCACTTTGCAGTTGAGGCCGCCTGGGCGAAGTGCTGATCACACCTCCCCAGTTGTATCCATCCCGTCCAGATGTTCCAGGCTCCAGGACACTGCCCATAGAGGCGGTAGTGGTGAGTTCCCTCGCTGAGTCCGTGGGAACCACCAACCTAGAGAGTAAATTGACTAAATTAAAAATTAAAAAAGTAGATAAATATGTAAGTATAATAATATTAAAAATTAAATAAATAAATACATCACACAAATGAAATAAATAAATAAATGAATAAATAAATAAATTAACAAATTAATTAATAAATAAATAACTGATTGTTGCCCGCTTGCTGGGAAGTCAGTGAGGATTGAGGCACATACTCTGAAGGGAAGACTAGTGAATCGCTATGTCGTAACACTCCCGTCTCCCAGTACCCTTATGACCCCGTTATCTTGTGTACACAATGTTAAGTGTCCAGCCGATAATGTTCGCTCTATTAGGCTGTGGGGATTCCTCAGCCCGATTGCCTTCCCTATATAACATAACGTTAGTACTGTACAACCATATCCTTCAGTTTGCTTCTGAGCAGTTTTTGGTAAGTTCAATTTTCTCTTTCAGGTAGCTCAGGGCCAACGTGTAGGGGCTCAGGAGCAGAGCGATACGCTGCTGCCGGTTCGAGTCCAGTCTAGGGACATCTGTGTTGTCGTTATACGTAAGATTATTTCTACTTGACTTGTATCAAAATATAATTTTAAAATAAATACAGTTTGAAGTTGACTGTATGGCTATGTACGGTACGACGAAAATATAAAACAATATTTTCTTGAAAATATCATTCTCCGAAGGCAAACCGTATACTGTACATAGTAATAATGTTATTAGTTGTACGTCCCTTTTAACTAACGATGCTTTTAGAGACGCCGGGGTGGCAGAATTTTGCCCCGAAGGGGATCTTAAACGTGCCAGTAAATCTCCTGATGCTGCTCTCTAGCATTTGCGCTCCCTCAAATGACAACTGACTGCGCCAGAATTCGATCCTGCAACCTTGGACAGAGCAGTCGAAAACGATACCACTGCACCACGAAGCCAGTCGAAAAACTGTATAGACTACTTCTACGACATCTGGCCAATGTTATAAACAGCCCAAAGGGCACTAATTTGAGGGTATAAAGTCACCAAATATCTGCTAAATTAAACTCTAAAATATTAATATTGGGTCGCCTCCGTAGCGTAGCGGTCAGCATGGTTAGCTGCCGCCCCGGAGGTCCTGGGTTCGATTCCAGGTTCTGCCATGAAATTTGAAAAGTGGTATGAAGACTGGAACGGGGTCTACTCAGCCTCGGGTGGCCCAAATGAGTAGAGGGGGGTTCGATTCCCACCTCAGACATCCTCGAAGTGGTTTTCCGTGGTTTCCCACTTCGTCTTCGGGCAAATGCCGGGATGGTTCCTACTGTAAGGTCACGGCCGCCTCCTTCCCACTTCCTTGCCTAACCGTCCCACTCTTCCCATCCCTTCATCAGGTCCCCTGTTCGCTTTGCAGATGAGGCCGCCTGGGCGTAGTGCTGGTCACACACCCCAGTTGTATCCCTGACTTAGAGTCTCAAGCTCCAGGGCACTGCCCTCAGTGGCGGTAGAGGTGGGATCCCTCGCTTAGTCCGTGGGAAAAGCCAACCCTGGTGGGTAAAACGATAGCGAAAATATATATATATATATATTGTTTTTCTGTAGGGACATCTTGGTTATCACATCCGTACAATTGAGTGTGTGTTAAATTTGACTGGTAATTAGCGTTATTGTAGTACACACACTATTATAGTCACAACTGTAATTTTCCCCAGGGTCTCACAACAAGTGGGATGTGAGTTGGCAAACAAGGGATCCCAGCTGAGTCCGGCATTGCTTCCACTTACTTATGCCGGGCTCACCCCAGCCTTCCCTCCTGTCAACCTCCCTGGGTCAACTTTTGTTTCCTTCCGAGCCCGTCGGTATATTAGGGTATCCGAGGCCTAGGGAGTCTTTGACTTTCCCGTCTTAATTGGTCCATGTCTCAACTTTCCACATACCCTCATTCATCGAGGGATCAGACCCTTTTATTCTCTTGTCATGGTATTTCCCCCCAGGGGCTCACATCTAGTGGGACGTAGGTTGGCGACTACGGGACCCCAGCTGAGTCCGGCATTGCTTTCACTTACTTGTGCCGGGCTCCTCTCCGTCTGCTTTCCTGTCGAACTCTCTTGGTCAACTCTTGTTTTCTTCGGACCCCGACGGTATTAGGGTATCCGAGGCTTAGGGAGTCTTCCACTTTCCCGCCTTAATTGGTTCTTTTCTCATCTTTCCTGAACCCTCATTCTTCTAAGGATCAGCCTTCTTCTTCTTTTCAATATATTTCCTTTTCTCTTTAAGATTCCCGCACTGCTTTTGTGAATTGGCTCCCCGTGTATCTAAATTGCATTTTTTTTATCTACACTACATTTTGCGGATATTTTCAACCTCAATTGCATTTTGATAGGATTGACAAACTAAGTTGCTTTTTAGTAAGTCGTTGAATGTAGGGGCGGCATTTTTGTGAGTATTTTGAATTTCAATTGCATTTTGCAAGTATTTTCAACCTAAACCGCATTTTGCAAGTATTTTTAATCTAAATTGCATCTTGTAGGTTGGGTCTTTCGTAAGTATTTTTAATCTCAATTGCATTTTGTGAGTATTTTGAATCTCAATTATATTGTGTAAGTATTTTCAATCTAAATTGCATTTTGTATTTCAATCCAAATTGCATTTTGCAAGTATTTTGAATCTAAATTGCATTTTGTTAGTATTTTTAATCAAAATTGTACTTTATCTTTTTTCTCTAACCTGCATTTTGTGCGTATTTTCAATCTAATTTACTTTTGTGAATATTTTCCATCTAAATTCCATGTTGTCAGTGTTTTCCACTCTAAATTACATTTTGTGTGTATTTTCAATCTCTTGTCAGTATTTTCAATCTCTGTTAGTTTTCGTTATGGTTTCCGTCTCACTGTCATTTTCGCTATCAGCCAGACCATTAGGGTCCGATAACCCAGATGTTAGACCCCTTAAAACAACAATTATCATCATCATCATTGTATCTCCTGCCGTCTGCTCAAGGCTCTAAAGGAGGCAGAGTGTGTGTAACCCCACCACTTACGGTTCACTCCGGATAGCGCTACACCCTCAAGGGCGTACGGCCGGTTAGTTCGGAAGTTGGCGAGCCCGAGGGATTCCTGAGCTGGGTTCGGTTTTCCCCTTTTACCACTGTCTCTTAGTGGCGGACCCTCTCCACTTTCCCTTTTCTATCTGCCTTTCGTGGCTCTTTTCCTTCCAAGTCCCTCACTCCTCATTCTTCGAGGGTTGAGAGCATTTCTTTTCCCTGTCTTTTATTTCCCTTATCCCTGTATTGTCCATTTCTTCTCCTACTAGGCCTATACTATAAGTTAATATTAAGTCAATAGTAAGTTGTAATTAGTAAGTTGTAGTAGGTAGTTTTCATATCCTTTTTTGTTTGTTTCACCATCACCATATCATTAGGGGCCGATATCCTAGATGTTAGGCCCCTTAAAGTAACAATTATCATCATATCATCATCAAAAAACAATATATTATCATCCATACTCTTCTTCTTTCTTCTTTCACTTCTTCTTTTTCTTTATTTCTTCTTCATTTTAGCCTACTTTTTCTTTTCTCTTCTTCCTTTTCTTATTCTTCTTTCTCGTTATTTTTCTTCTATTTCCTTTTCTTCTTATTATTTTATTTTTCTTCTTCTTTATCTTTTTCTTCTTCTTCTTCTTCTTATTTTTCCTTTTCCTTTTCTTTTCCTTTTTTCTTCTTTCTTATTTTTCTTCTTCTTTTTGTTTCCTTCTTCTTCTTAATTTTAACCTACGTTTTATTTTTTTAATCTTCTTTTTCTTCTTTCTCTCTCTTCTTCTTTTTGTTTTCCTTTTCTCTTTCTTCTTTTTCTTCTTCTTTTTCCTCTTTTTCTTTTCCTTTTACTTCTCCTTACTTCTTCTTTCTCTTCCTTTCTTTCTTTCTCTCTCCTTCTTTTACTTTACCTCTTTCTCCTTTTTCTTCTTTATTTTCTTCTTCCTTTTTCTCTTCTTCTTTTACTTTTCCTTCTCCTTTCTTCTTCACGAGATTGGGCCCCTCAAATCAACAACGATTATCAGCATCATTTGTTGTGCCATGACCATTACCACTCATGCTAAGTTGCGTGTGTTTTTCTATGTTCTAGGCATGGATATGTTGCTATTACTTGTGCTGCCACTCTTGTTTGTGGAGTCTACTGGGCAATGTGAATGGTCCTCAATTATCAGAGTCTCAGCGTCTAGCTGGAAGAATGAGTCAGGTCATCGACTTTTGACGGTGCGTGCATGCTCTAGATCAGAGTTTATCAAAGTATGGTCTGCGACTAGCGTAAAATTAAAAGCAAAGTATGTTTTAAAATTGACCGTAAATAAAAGATATACTTTGCTTTAAAAAGGTAAATTTCTTTAAAAAAAAAAACATGTACTGTATATATTTCACCAGTATTATTCGTAACTTCATTGTTAGTAACAACTTTTTTCTAGTGTGTAAAATTAATTTTGTATGTGAACTTTACATTTGAATAGTGCTACACCCTCACGGGCTCACGGGTGGTGAGTCAGTGAACCCGAGGGATGCCTGAGCTGGGTCTGGTTTTTCCTCTTTTTCCATTAACTGAGTGTTTTGTCGCGATACGTGCTGTGGCCTGAGTGAGTCTGATTTTCCCTTTAAAGCCAAGGTGACCAACATTTTTAACACTTGCTACCCTGAATATGCAGGGTACCTTGCTTTCGTTTTACAGATCATTATGTCGTTGTCCAACCTGGGTACGTATCATCGGATAAAAACGGTCCTTTTCAGGACAAATTAAAAAAGTTCTCGTTGGAGCAGGTACATAAGCAACCACAGTACATCCACTGTAAAAGGCATTAAGCAATAAAGCATGTACCAGCCCGGTGATCGAATCTGCTACCCGGCAGCTTGCCTGACGGAACAGCAGGAATGCATGACTTAACAACCTTAACTACCGATAGCCATAGCGAATTGCTGGCACGTATTGAATCTATTCGTAGCCCCATAGACACCTGTCCAAATGTAAGGTGGTGTTATTCCGAGCTTCGATCGTTTAAAACATGCATTATAGTTTTCATTGAAATAACACTACCGCTAACGATTTCTACTATATTCGTGAGCATGAACTCAACGGTAAAGTTGTATTAATACCATAAAGGAGCAGGTACTAATGTTTTTAGGATGACTATAATATACGCGTTAGTTGGGTTGCCTTCCTCCAAAAAAATAAGGGACTGGTGGACCACTCTGTATATTTAATCGCATGTAAAGTTGGTTCGAGTTATATATTCACATGCCCCAGTAATTGAAATTGCATTGTGTTGACTAACTGAAATGTCAATAGTAAGATTGTAGGCCTGTATATCTTGGTGTCCCAATCAACTAAACGACGGTATGGCTGTTTCAGGCGGATGTGTGGTCCGATGACTTAGAGGAAGATGGTGTCTCCATGACGGTGGACTTAGCGACCGAAAAATGTGCCAGCAAGAGTGCGATCTCCCTCAAAACACAGGCAAGCAGAGGTCCACAGAAAGCAACTGTAGCACCACCAGGTAACTCTAAAACTGAACATTACTCAACTGGTTCATACAAATTAGTTCATAATGTAACCTCCCTTAAGGTGGCACTAACTTAGGTTTCGGTTGAAAAATACAATTTTCTCTTTTCTGATGTTTTGGGTTTTCAGCATATTGAAACATCATAGGAAGTTAGTTTGGTGCGAAGTTGATAATCCGTTTCCGAGATAAGTTTCTTTGAAGTTCGTCAACATTATTTATTTATTTATTTATTGAATATCCATTACCGTAAATGGAACCCTATTACACATAGTACATTAAGGTTGTAGTTTGTTACAAAATAAAAAAATAATTACATCATAAATTATGAGATTTTTTTTTAAAAATAAGATGAATGAAAGCTAAAAACTGGTTATAACAACATCTTTTCCTGAATATGTGATAAAGTGGTTTTGAAAATTTCAATTTGCAGAAATTTAAGTGACAGTTCAAGTTGTATCTGGCTTTACCAAACACAGAACATTCAAACAACAGGTGATCTATTGTTTGAGGAGAATCACAAAAACAGGAATAACCATCTACAATATTAATTTTAAAACGTTCGAAATAGGATTTAAAACGCCCGTGGTCAGGTAAGAATTGAGTAAGTTCAAAATTCAGCACAAACTCTCACACTGGAGCCTATGGTTAACTTCTGAAAAAAAAACTTTCTTGTGACAGATCCTTTTGTAGAACGGGTCCAGTAGTCGTTCCACTGACTTGTTATGTGGCTCCTAATTTGTCTCTTTGCGTAACATATTGGGGACTTGTCATAAGAATCTTGCATATTAGATGCTGCTCCTGTTTTTGCTAGTTGATCCGCTCTTTCGTTTCCAGGAGTTCCGACATGTTCTTGAATCCAGGAAAAACAAATGTGCGAGTTTTGATGAGCCATTGCTCTGATAGTATCAGCAACTGGGCTCATATTGTACTTGTCATTTATTTACCTTAGTGTAGCTTAGGAATCACTGAAAATCTGAGTATTCTTGTTGTTGTTTTTGCACCATTGGACTGCAGAAATTATGGCCCAAAGTTCTGCCTGAAAAACTGAACAATTTTAAGACAGTTTATACTGTGATGACAATACCTCTTGTTCTCTTAAACTACAAATGCACATCCAACTGTATCAGTTTCGTCGGCATTCGAAAAGAGAGAACCATCCGTGTAAATACAGCAATCGTGTGGGTTCGGGCAGTGATTCAAGGCATAATTCTTAAAGACACTTGGATGACCACACTCCATAAAGTGACACTTTTGTTCCATGTCAATGTTCAGAATAGGCGTATTTGATGTTCCGTTTTTCTTTAGTAGCGTCAGTTCAGCTTTCCCGACAGTAGTAAGGAACAGTGGCTCAATCCCTGCAATAACCAGTGCAGCATCAGTGGAGGTTTTACGGTAGGCACTGGAAATTCTGAGTGCGAATCCCCGTTGGATTTGCAGTAATTTTTCCTGCGCCCCTTTATTTTCCAATATGGGACGGAAGGAAACCACCCCATATAGAATCAAATGTATAAAGGCCGTATTATAAATTATTTTAAGAACTTCGGAATTTAATCCTCATGAAGGTCTGCAAGCGATGTTTAATCCTTGCAAAAATCTACTAGCATTAAATTTCAATCTATTGAAATGGGGCCTAAAGGTCAAATATTTGTCTACTGTCGACCAAAGTATTATGTGTACTCGAGTTTGAAGGTTGTTTGTGATGTAACCAAGAGACATACATAAAATCCAATAACATCATTATTTTAGTCGTTCTATTTTACGTGAGTTCATGTAGGTTTGGAATTTTTAGTTTATATTTTAATATTTTTTATCGCAGTTGGAACACAAAAAGTGCCCGTTTTTAAGCGTGTTTCAACCATGCGTCACATTTAAGAATTATTATCTCAAAAGTCCGTCATCAGATCGAATCCAAATTTTAACACAATATACATTGGAATGTTGTATAACTGGTTTATTAATTTCAAAATTTTGTGTGTCCAAGAAACAATGTTGTTATCATTTGTCTAAGGTAACGTTTTCTCGGCTTGGGGTGGTTGGAATATGTAGTTCTTGGTCGCGTTATATTCCTTATACATCAAAAAGTTATGCTGTATGACTTAAAAATACTTAAATTAATTCACTTATTTTATATCGGATTATATTTGAACGGGAAAATACGACTTCGCCTCGCTCGGCAGTGATGGGCTCCATCTCAGCAACGCTGTACAGCCTACCCCGGAGCGGCTGGCAGGTGAATCATGCCTTATTTCCACGAACAAATACAAACCGATATAAAATAAGTGAATTAATTTACGTATTTCACAGTCATACAGCATAACTTCTTGATGTATAAGGATTACAACGCGACCAAGAGCTATAATTTCCAACCACCCCGAGCCGAGAAAAAGTTACCGTACAAAAATGATAACAACTTTGTTTCTTGGGCACACAAAATTTTGAAATTAATAAACCAGTTATACAACATTCCAATGTATATTGTGTTAAAATTTGCATTCGATCTGATGACGAAGTTTTGAGATAATAATTCTTAAATGTGGCGCATGGTTGAAATACGCTTAAAAACGGGCACATTTTGTGTTCCAACTGCGATCAAAAATATTAAAATATAAATTAAAAATTCCAAACTTACATGAACTAACGTAAAATAGAACGTCGAAAATGATGATGTTATTGGATTTTATGTAGGTCTATTGGTTACTTCACAAACAACCTTCAAACTCGAGTGCACATAATACTTTGGTCGACGGTAGTATAACTCCCAGGTACAGCAGGTGATCTTCCAGAATAATTTTTTGTCCACTCATCTTAATATTCGATCTTCTCAGTTTTCTTCTTCTTGTAACGAATATACCTTTAGTTTTTTGCGGATTGAAATTCAGTTTATTATCATTACCCCAGTTAAGTAAGGTAAATAATGACTTGTCTGCTCGTACGTTGAAATCACGCACATCATCAGCTTCAACTAATAGAAGAGCATCGTCAGCATGGGCAATAACCTTGCAGCTAGATGGAAGAGTTAGTTCTAGCAGGCTGTCATATAAGATATTCCAGAATCCAGGGCTACTTGTCGATCCCTAAGGGCTTACCTTATTGATAAATTTTGACGAGACTGCCGTTCCAACTCGAAGTCATACTTTACGTTTAAAGAAACAGGCTTGTATTAATTCATAAAGATTCTTGGGACATAGCTTTCTTTTCAGCTGATGCAAAATATTTGGCCACCAGGCGTTATCAAAAGCGCCAGTTATGTCCAAAGAAATAAGAACAGCTACTCGTTTCTGAGAGAAAATGCCCTGAATCCACTCGACCACAGCGAGGATAGCGTCTTCAGTAGATTTCTCTGGTGTAAATCTAAATTGATGATTGCTTAAGTGTCCATTACTATACATGTGAAACATGACTCGATCAATTGCTAACTTCTCCAGAATCTTTCCTAATATAGGAAGCAGGCAGATAGGTGTGAAGGATTTGGAGGTAAACTTAGAGAACGAACTATCCTTGGGGATTATTTTAACAATTGCAAGTTTCCAGGATGTAGGGAAAAAGCATTTGATGAACAGGGTAAGGAACAGGGTAGGAACGTAAAAATGAATGTTTTAAATTATATTTCCTGATAGGCCTTCCCATCCAGGGGCTTCCTTGTCATTTTGTGAGAGAATTATACGCTCAACTTCTTGTTTCGAAAAGGGTACATCATTGGCTGTGTTCGGTGGGAAATTGGAAATTATCCTGTTTGATCTTTGTATTTCTGTATCATCGCCTTCACCCGGAAAGAATGCATTGGTTAAAGTGTCAGCAGTGTCAGAGAAGTTTTTTGTGAAACCGATGTCCGTCTCAATTGAAGTGAGAGTGTTGTTGAGATTACCAGGTTTCCTGGATAATTTGTATATAAGACACCCAAGGATTATGTTTCGTTGGAAGTGAGCAGAACTCTTTCTGGCTAGTAGATACACAAATGGACCTTACTGAAGTCGACATTGATCCAATGACTACAACTAGGACTACATACATACAAAAGATCAACACCCACAAATTTGCACCCACGAATCCATCCGAGAAAAGTTTGAAACTCCAAACCTCATGGACACAAGAAATACGGCAGGCCCAGAGTGAAAGAATGAAGTTATTTTGGGCGTATAAGAAGTTCAAAAATATGAATTCCAGTGTTAATGGTTCCACGTGCTCCTTATGAACGAATATAATAATATTAATAATTAGGTTTCTATATTCTTCTTTAGCAGCCAGGTATATTTCTTCATATCTCAGCTGTATGATTGGACAACGACTTCGTTTATAGCGTCTCGACCAGGCTAACAGACGCTTTCAAGTCATAGCGAGTTCTTCATTCCACCAGTAGTTCTTCGGAAGCTTTTGTGATAATTTTGGTAGATTATTTTCAGCAAGTTGAATTACGATATTGTTTAGTTTATCAACAATTTGATCTAGTACATTTGTTGTAGTGCAATATTTTATTTCTTCTTCGATACTCCTTCGGTTTTTTTCTCGCAGCTAGTTGAAAATGATTCTTATAAATTCTAATTAAGTAATGCGTAGCATTTGTTGTTGGTGTGCTAGCCGTTGATCTTAAATTTACTATAATTAGCGCATGGTCTTAAAATTTTGGTAAGGTACTTACTTTCCAACCGCGTATAAACGTAAAGAGTGCGGAATTGCATACAAAACTTTGAGAGTTACTACGCATATATGTCGACTTGTTACATTATTGAGTATACTTAAATTGGAGGCACTGCAAAGATCAAAGAAGAGTTTCCCCCGAGCATCCTCAATAGGGCTACCCCAGGAGCCATGCTTGACATTAATATCACGAGTAATAATAAAATGGTTTCCCTCTCAGATCGTCGCATATTTTCTGAATGGCATTCAGGTCCACAGTGATGTCTCGTTTATTAGAGTCAAGGTAAACGTTGCACACATAAAGTTCCTGTCGGTTTAATGATGTACAGATGACAACCCTATCTGCAGAACAGTATTGTAGCAATAACATAACATTTTTGGATTTTGTGACAATAGCCACTCTAATAATTTCCACATGTGGAGTTTCCCTTAGTGCAAAGATGTTAAGCCATGTTCGAAGCCATTTATTTTATTATATCTGAAGTTCGTCTCTTGTATGCAAACGATTGAGTTTTCGTCTTAATCAAAAATGAGGAGAAGTTCCTGCGTGGGTATAATTGATTTGTGTAAATTTTGTTGCTAGATTAATAGTTCAGCCATAATTAATTTTAGATTTTATGTTAAATATTTTCTGGTAGATTGGAGAATTTGTTGATGTGGCAGGATGCTGTTGACGCCTTGCGATGTTCTTTTGATTTTGAAATTGGCAGTTCACATATTCAGTCTTTGTTTTGGGACAGTCGCTGATGTTGTGAGGCTCTGAACATTGGAAACAGGCCTGTTTCTTGTTACAATTTGTTGAGAAGTGACCAAAGCCAAGACAGTTGTAACAACGAATGACTACAACGTATTCACTGAAGCTGCAACAGGTATATCCAATGTACAACTTATCGCAGTTCTGCATCGCACGAAAGATGGCAGGGCTAACTTCATTAACAAACATCTATTAAATCTTTATTCATCTTCCTTTGCAGACATTTTGTTGACAGCCATTTCTTACAACTTTTATTTTTATGCAAATAAGGTACACTAGCATTACCCGTCGCGGCTTCGCTCGCGAATATTCTAGTTGTAAAGAGTACACTTAGCAAAATCTCAATAATGAATGCTATGACTGATTTATCCTTGGTATGATTTTTTTTGCGTATGGCTTTTAGTGCCGGGAGTGTCCGAGGACATGTTCGGCTCGCCAGTTTTGTAGCTGCTTCGAGACGGACACCCAATAGGTGAGCTACAAGTACCGTTGGGGAGGGAAGTTGGAATGTAAGGACAAGGAGTTGGAAGGTAGCGGCTGTGGCCTATAGTTAGGGACCAACACCGGCATTTGCCTGGAAGGAAGATGGGAAACCACAGAAGACCATCTTCAAGGTTGCCGGCGGGGGGATTCGAACCACCTCGCCTCCCGGATGTGAGCGACTGCCAGCAGTCATGCCATAACGACCACGGCTAACTCACCCGGTTTGGTATGAATAATCACACTTTATCATTTCAGCTACAGGTGCAGTGGTTAGGGGTTTGTCATTCCTTCATAGGTATATCAGAGCGAAGTTAGTTTTCTGGGAATATCACAGACACTGTTAATTTAAGGGCCTTTAAATGTGGTTTTCGGAGACCCTTTATAGTCGGGTGAAAAAGACCTTAAGTACCACACTCACACGTGAAAATTGCGTGAAAAAATTCTAGAGTGCCCCTGGACCCCCTTAGGCACATATACTGTATGTATTGATGAATTTTACAGCTTAATTTGGTTCTGTGATAACCTTATAACCGTCTCACATTAATGTAATAATTGGAATTGCATTGCGTCTTACGTGAGATTCTGTTACCATGGTTACCGTGTTGCGTTCTTTCATTATTTCTTCTTCTTCTTCTCTCGAATAACCCATTTGGAGGGTACGATGAATCAACGTTGGCTATTGTCCATTGTATTCAATTTCCGTTGTTTCCACATTTCTTTCATCCTTCTAGAGCGACGATCTTTCTCCTCCTGAGTCCACTTTCTGCCAGTTGTTTGTTTCTTCCTTTCTTGAAATTTTGCGTTTTGAATAGCTTCTCTGAAGAGTGATCTGTTTGCTATTGTGTCTGTCTGAATTTTGGCGTATGTCAAATCTTTGTCAATTTCAGTGAACCATGTGGGTTTGGTATTGTAACTAGACAGTAAGTTGAAGATCTGTTTAGTTAGTCTACTATTTTCCATTCTATAGATGTGCCCAAAAAACTGTAATCTTCTCTTTCTCATTACATCAGTTAATTTTTCACATTTCAAATATAACTCTCTATTTGGTCGTAACCTATATTCTGCGTTATTATTTCGTTTAGCTCCCAGTATTTTTCTCAGAATTCGTCTTTCAATCTTCTCTAATTTGTCTAAATCACCAAATCTTGTTAATTTAAGTGTTTCTGCTGCATACTGAACCCATGTGCCATAGGGTCCAATGAGGGCGAATCCATGCATTTGGGGAAGAAATGAAAGAAACGTATAGTTTCTAATGTAACTTAAATAAAGATCCAGCTAAGATGCTAGCCTGATATGGTGCAAGAGGCGAGGACCAGGTGTTCGTGAGATGAGATCATCCCTCTTGACATTCAGAAGGGAGCGAGTCATGAGTATTAATAACCGAGTGGAAATTTCCCAGGATTAAACAAGGAAGCCTGACTCGGAAATCGACCTTACGTTGCTGGAAATTGACAACACCGCTTATGCGCCAGAAGAGGAATAATTAAATTTAACCCGTTTACAAGTATAATAATGAGTAAACAAGTACAGTATAGTGAATCATTTCGAATGAGAGATTTTTTAGTAAAGAGAAACCATTTAATAATTGCGCAGGAGAAAACTGCAAACGCAAGACGACGTCATCGGGGAATTACCAAGGCCTGTGTGGAGGGGAGAAAGCAAAAGAAATGCAACACCCACACAATTGAGGACGAGAAATTAATTAATATCTCCGAATTGCACGATCGATTCTTAGGGGCAATGAGATTATTTGACATTGAGAAGACGAGCTTTCGGAAGGTATAATTTTTATATTTGTGCCACCATTATTTTAGAAATTGGCCACAGAAAAGACTAGAGTCTTATCTTTTTGTAGTGAAAAGGTATAAAACTACTGGCCTCACCAAGCCAATCATGCAGTTCCGACAGCCCGTGAGGGGCGTAATCACGCATCACGCAGTACAAGTCCGTCCAGGGGGACGTGACGCTGGAGCATCAACAGTAAATGCAGTTTCAAACGGCCTGAGGGCACGTCACTAGGCTACATCAAACACCGAATGCAGTTATTCTGACAACCCGTGAGGGTGTTACTACGCATGCAGTCATTCCGACAGTCCGTGAGGGGCGTAAGACTACATCACAGCACATCAGTATCCAGACAGCCGTGTGGGGCGTAACTCTGCGTCACATCGAAGACAGTTACTAGTACTCCTTGAGGGGAGAAACGCTGTGTTACACCGCAGAAGTAATATCCGATAGCCATAGGCGTCGCAGTATTAACAACTTGCTTGCCTCCATAAGGAGTGGTAAAGAAGAAATTTAAAGTATCGCC
Organism: Meconema thalassinum; assembly: GCA_946902985.2. Taxonomy (NCBI): domain Eukaryota; kingdom Metazoa; phylum Arthropoda; class Insecta; order Orthoptera; family Tettigoniidae; genus Meconema; species Meconema thalassinum. The sequence continues at coordinate 342,991,447 of OX336392.1, forward strand.
GTATTGAAATATTAGGAAAATCCTAGTTACAGGATTTAGGCCCGACTGTATACAAGTTATAGTGAAAGTTCGTAAGATATAGTCAGAGCAGGCTGCGAACGTCGGACTTAAAGGCGATAGGTCGTTAAATAGACGAACGAATATATCATAACGTACGGAAGTACCGTACCAGTAAGATAAACTGTTATCTAAATTAAAGAACCCAAAAAGGGAAGAACAGAATAAGGTTCGGAACGTATATCAGAAACGTAGGAGTGCTAGAACCGATCAAATAAAGAAGCACGGAGAATATAAACATTATCTCCAGAAAGCAGGCGAATTATTCTAAAAGTACTAGACTCGAGAAGTACTAGCTGCTATAAACTAAATCTATAGGTCATCGAGAGGTTATTGAGGAGACCTCGATCCGAATAGACTTTCGCTAGGATCGATAAGCCAGATCTACAAAGAAGCCGTTCAAGCTAGATAAATAGCCGGTCATCCAGGATAGGAGTAGAAGAATTTGGATTCCAGGGAACAGTAGATGTTTCGAGACTTTCGTATTCTGCAGGATAGGAAGCCGACATTGAATAAATTTCACCCTTGGAAACGGGAAATTAAGAGGTCACGTGTGATAGGCTCAGAAATACGGCCTAGTGATCAAGAATTGTGAAGTGTAAATTTATCAAGATTGTGTGTTAAATTAATATTTTTTGAGTGTTTATTATGTGTTCTAAAGGGACACATCAGTGTATAAAAATGTCGTCAATGTTAAGTGTCTTAAATATATGTCAAGAAGTGTTTGTACATAAGATGAATTCCTTTAATATGGAGTAAAAGTTCAAAGTGGGCCCAAAATGAAACACCGCACAAGAATAAAGATCATGGGACGATCTTAAAAACATGTGAGTACTGAATTTCATTCTATTTTGGTGTCAGGAATTGGTTGTGTAAAAATCCACCGGAGTTTTTGAGTAAAAGGGATGTGTTTTAAGAGATAAATACTGAATAAACAAGAACGCGGTCTGAACAATAATAAAAAATTTGAGAAATTATAAATGATTATGTAAAGAATAAATCCCGTAGAGGAAATATGTGAATAAAATGTTAATGTATTTAACGAATGTCATAAGAGCAAGCGAAATATCAGTAATTATCATGAAAGATATTTAAATAAAGTAAAGTTGAGATATGAAAGAAATAGCTTTTGAGCTTGTGTAAAGAATAAAGATAATACTAATAACTAAGTATGGAAATATTAAATAAAGATCAAATAAATTGATGTGAACATAAGAGCGTTGAAGCCTTAATGTATATGTAAGATATGACGTTCAAGGGAATGTTTTAAAAGGGAGCGATTTATCGGCAACGGAAAAGATTAATATAAGAATTAAGAATAATATGAATTGTTACTAATGAGATTTATCAGTTCTTGGGAAGACATTTCGGCTTAAAATAATGCATAGCGCAAAGGAGCGCAAATAATATTAAAATGTCACGCTAGGAAAGCGTACAAGTTAAAATACTTGGTAAATTACTTATGGAGGGTAGTTGATTGTAGTGAATTGATAATTGTATAAGTCCTCTATTTGTGACGTAGTATCACGAGGCATTGTGTATGTATTAAAAGGGAGCTAATGTATGGTATTATTGAGCGTATGTCATGTAGGCCACGGCCGACTTTAAATCGCGTCTTGTATAAGTCCTCTTTAAGGGAATGGTTCCCGAGGCATGTGAAGAGATTCGAACTCAGAATCCTCTTATGATAAAAGCCCCTTAATTCTTCGACGTCGAATGTGTATTAATCTTCCCCAATCAATGAGGACCCTCTCATAATTAATAAATGCCAAGGTTTCGAAAGTGGTTTATGAACCAAAGAATATTTGTTTGAATGGATACAGTACAGTAAAAGCCCGGTCTCTCCCCAGGACTGAGTATAATGTGAAGGTTTGTTTTGAAAGCCTTGGAAAGGAGCTGCTAACGTGGGTTAGACAGAGAGTCGCCCGTCACCCTCTGTGTCATAAATCGCGCCCGAGTATAATGGCCTGGCTCTCTTAGATTAAGGGTGGGCCGGAACCGTCTCGTAAGATGTAGTAAAGACACCGTGAGTGTTTAAAGTTGTTAACGACCCGGGCGTTGAACCGAGGTCCTTGTAGATTGATATTTTCGTTTGCCTGTTCAGATCGTAGTTTCTTATGTGATAATGGTCTTATAAGACATAAGAGATAAATAACAATCCCTATTGTAATGATGTACGGAAGTAGGATTCCACGAGTTAATTGAAGGCAACTAAGTTTCGGGAGTAACTATAGTTTTTTGACTGTGTCAAGTATCTTCACGCTCTGGAGTACACAAGTGATTTCCTGATTACCTTAATGTATTTGTGAAAATAAAGAGAGATGATAACAGCTGAATGTGTGAACATGCCCAAAATATTGAGTTAGATAATTAACATAAATTTTTAAATATAATTATACATTTGTTTTTGAGAATTAAGAAAATGTGAAAGTAGTATTTGAGGTGTACAAGAGTGACACCATTATTATGTAAAGCATGGAGCCAAAAGAGCTCGGAGTTATATAAAACTTACAGTTGATGCTTTATGGAAGTAAGACTAAGTAGGAATTGTTGGTTTATGTGGAAACCATATGTTTAAATACAATATTTGTTTTATTATATTTGTGATTCCTTGTTCATTTGGAACAAGTAGATGATTATGGGTCAGTAATTAAATTGTTAAAGTGTTTGTAGCGCCATTAATTTTATTAATTAAATGTGTTAAAATAGGAGTTGATTTTGTTGTTATTTTTGCAAGTGTATCCTGTAATTAATCCAAAATATGTGAGTCACAGAGTGGGGGAACTTACCGCTGCCCCGAAAATTCCGAATTGAGCTACGCTGGTATACTGTGATTGGCATATTTCTTGCTAAAAGGGCACATGGGGGCATATAAGTAATGTGCTGGATTAATAATTAGAGGAACACTTAAAACGGTCATATCATGTAAAGTAAAGTAATGATAGGAGTAGCTACAACATAAAATATTAACTGACCGCATGGGTCCCTGGAAACTCATACCGAGCAGCCCTGTATTATATTATCAACCCCCTAGAAAATCATAGATTTTGGCGCCCAGTACGCAGGGCTGAGTTTTCCTAGGGAAAACCCGAGTTTTTCTCGAAAAATCAAAATTTTCATTTTTTGAAAAAAATGGTTTTTCGAAATTTTGAATTTTAAATACTTCCATAAAGGTTTATGAAATTGAATAAAAGTATCAAAAGGGTACGTTGTAGTAAATACCCGTACCAAAGTAAAGTTTTAAAGAAATTGGGACACACTGATTCAGAGTATCATCTCTCAAGCATGTACTAGTGTGGTGGCATTAGTGGCCCACTGTATTCTCATAAGATGGCATTGAGTGAAGAAGTGCAACGACTCTTGGAGGCCATAAACAATAAGTTGGATAGCCAACAGACTGAAAATAAAGAAAGGTTAGGATCCATAACTGATAGTTTAGAGTCACTAAAAACTAACGGTGATAATATGGGCACTAAATTAGAAGCTATCGAAGTTAAAAGTGATAATATGGGCACTAAATTAGAAGCTATCGAAGCTAACTGTGTAGATATGAACAATGAAGTAAAGGCTGAGATAGATAAAATAAATAACAAGTTCCAAGGTTTTGACACTACGTTTGGGGACAAGTTAACTGAGTTAAAAGGGGAAATCGCCAGTGAGATTAAAAAGGAAAATGAAGAATTTCATTTAGGATTGCAAGCCAAATTAGATACTTTGAACAAAAGTATGGGAGAATCCCAAACTAGGTGTCAAGAAAATTTTGAGAATTTGGAAACTAGATTAATTAACATAGAAACAAAGGGTGATGCATGTGAAAAGAAACTTGTAACCCAGATCCAAGGTGTGCAGACAAAATTGACAGCTCAGATAGAATTTAACAAGAATATTTGTGAACGTTCCCGGGATGAGATAAAAGAAAGTTTTAAGAAATTAGGAGAAGAATTTAAAGGGGTAAAGGACAAAGTAGGAGACCTCGAGGGAAAAGTCGAGAAGGTCCAGGCAGAAATAATCGATGTTAAGAAGCAAAGTAAGGCCGATGCAAGTAAAAGGGAATTGCAATTTAACGTATTCACGGGACAGGTGGACGAATGGTTGAGGAAGCATGAGGGGGATATTACCACGAAGTTAGGTGAATACGAAGGGAATCTTAAGGGTGAAAGTATGCAACGAAAAAAGGATCGTGATGAACAACTCGTGAAAATAGAGAGGATAGATAAAGGGGTTACTGGAATACAGGAAACTGTAATAGGATTAACAAAACAAATGGGAGACACCAAGGGAGATATAGATAAGGTTATGACTGACATAACAAGTATATTCGAGGAACAAGGAAAGGCTCGAGAGGATATGAACAAGATCCAGGACAAAGTCGATAAAGGACGAAAAGAAGTGGAGAAGAAGATAAAGGAAATACGAGAAGACCTAGATACCAGAGGTGACGTGAAACTAGAAATTATAGACCAACAGGCCAAGGTCATTAAGAAAGAGGTAGAAGACCAACTAAATGAGTTCAGGGATAGCTTCAGGGATGAGAAATTCCAACTCAAAAAGGTAGAGGAAGATATTAAAAGGAATCAAGAAAGAATTCAGAATGAATTAAGATCCCGATTGGAGAGGACTGAACATAAGAATAGTCAAATGGAAATCCAACTCATGGCTAATGAAGAAAGTGCCCGCAGGGAAAGGAAGTTAGAATTTGAGAATCAGGAGGAGTTTCCAAAGACAGGATGGGTAGATTCCCGTGAACAAGGCACAGATACGGAGAGGGACTTAGGAGGGGAGAGCCCTTATAAGAACCCAGGATATCCGATGGCGATGTCAACCCCGTACATGAATCAGACAAATGGCCAGATAATAAACATTATTAAATCCAATGAGGACAGACCAGTAAAGTTTACGGGTAATAACATGTCTATTACTCCAAAATACTGGCTAAAGGAAGTTGCAGAGTATTTAAACGAATTGAAGGTTCCTCAGGATCGGAGACTGAGAGCTATTGAAAAGCTGTTGGCAGGTGATTGTCTCACCTGGTTCAGAAGCTTCAGATACACCTTTGATACGGTGGAAGGCTTTAGGGAAGCATTTTTAAAACGATATTGGGCAGCAGACGTCCAGGAGAATTTAAGGCTGGATCTGTACTCTAGGAAGTACAGCACCAATGCACCTACTAAATACTCGGAGTTTTTCACCGCTCAGCTGTGTAAATTCCGCGAACTGGATATTGCTCCGGCAGAAAACGACCTGTGTGCCGCCATTGCAAGACAACTTCCGTATGAGATTCAGAGGCTGTTAATCTCATCCAAAGCCAGAAGTGCTGTGGAAGTGGAGAGTGTATTACGTCAGTTAGATATGACGACTTCGCACGTAACTCCTCGGCATCAAAGACAAACTGAGCAAGTACACATGGCCAGCAGTCAGGAAACTGGAGAAAAACCAGCGACCAGGAATCAGTCCACCAGCACGGATACCCAAGGACTAGGTCGAGAGTATGGGCACCAGGAGCCTAGAAGGATATAGCCATATTACAGAGGAGGATATCGAGGAAGAAATCCTAGGAGTTCAGGTTATAGGCAACAAGAGAGCCGACCCTATAACAATAACCATCAAAGGCAAGAAAACAGAAAGAAATGGGAGAATTATCCCAGAAGGAATGTAAGGCCAGAGGATAGGGATGATGAATATCGGGCCGAAATAGAAGAAAGATATCAGGAAAGTCTTCGTTATATGAACGAACGACCAGATGAACCTGATAGGCAGAAAGTCCGTTGGAGTGAGGCAATTAAGAACCGGAAATCACCCGATCGACTAGACGGAGCTCAAAGCTTGGAATTACAAGCTCAGTTAAAGAATGAGGGAAAAGGGAGCCCTCAGGATAAAAAAAAACTCCAAATTTAAATTGTCAAAAGTGGAAACATACCAGGAGCTGGGAGGAGGTAGAAATTGTGAATTGGATAGCCAGACCAGATGAGCTAATTAACGAGGAGGTGGAAGGAATCCCACCTGTTAAAAGAGAACTACCTATAATTATGCTTAGGATAGAAGGATTACTGGTCAGAGCATTGATTGATACCGGATCCACAATAAGTCTAATTACACAAACCCTTCTAAATGAATTGGAAACAAGGGGCCGAGTATTAAAGATTCCCACATCAAGTGTAAAGATTAAGGGGATTATCCCTGAAAAATCTCTAACATGCAAATTTCAGGTATACATTGATCTGATCATGGGTAACGCTGAAATTTCGCAGTGCTTTTTGCTGGTAAATCAATTACCGTATAATGTCATATTAGGTATTGATTTTATCCGTGAGAACAAGGTCATCATAGACCTAGCGCAAAACTGCATTAGAGTTCAAAGAGAGGATGTGGATGAGCAAAACATTAACCTACAGGAACAGGATGCGAAAATAGGAGAACAGGTATGGCATATTGTTTTAGATCCCTTATTTGGGGGTGGATCTAAAAGGGAGAGTTACTGTACTAATTTATAAGGTTGTGCCTAAAAAGGGTAGCTTCCCTTGGCAGGGCAAGCTGACCAGTGTAGAGTGTTGTGGTGTGCTAGGAACTAGGGGGCGTTCCTATAAATAATGTAGTAGTGTTTGAAGGGATGGGACCCAATGTAAGAGTCACGGTGCTAGTCGCTCAGCTGACTGCTTATTATGTAATATGTAATTGAACCTGCTCGTATCAGCCGAGTGGCACGTGCTGCTTGCTGGCAGCCGAGCCGGCTCGGGGAACACAAAGGTACCTGAGTTAGCGCTATTGGACTACCGTCTGTCACGTCTTACCGTGACGGGAATAAGGAAGGGCGTTGGGATGTAAAGAGGCGTATAAACAGTAATGCTAGTGTAGAGTGTGGACCAAGTGTTTTATTGGTCTGTAGTTCTGAGTATGAGTCCCTTGTAGGGAATGTAATTATGTTCACAATGTAGTACAAGTTGTGGGTTACAGGTTACAAAAGTAGGAACTCTGAACACGATTGACTGACTCACCTCGGTTGACACCAGCGTAGCCTCCGGCCGTCTCGATGAAGCACTGATAATGGAGAGACCCTTTGACCTCATTAGGATGCCTTCTTATACTCTCTGGCGCTATGTTGTCAGCAATGTGTTGGCCCAGTTTCTAGTATGTCGGTATGTGTAACCATTGTGCAAGGACTGAGCTGCTTCTTAGAGTGGCAAGCTGTCCCTCCTAAGTTTTATGGATGTTGGGCCGGCTTTCCAAGGGTTGCTATTTAGGGGATTTAGCCAGATGCCGGGGGGATGGACTCCAAGGGGTGCATACCCCTGGGAGGCTGTACAAGCGTCTTCCTTCATTTGTTCGCGTCCTCGCGAACGGGAACGGAACTGGAGGTTGGGATGTTGACGTAGTGGTCCTTGAAACCCCCTCGTATCTCCTGGTGGTGTCGTATCGAAGTGTGGGTGTGATGTCAGCCCGTGTTCAGAGGGGAGGGTTATGGGATGTATAGATATATGTATACACTGATATTGACATTGTGAAAAAACAAACAAAAAATTGACATTGCGAAAGATTTGATATCGAGAAAAAAATTAACATTGGGAAAAAAATTGACATTTGAGAAAAATTTAACAGTAAAAGAAATTCGACATGTAAAAAAAAATTGCCCTTGCTGTTGCTGGCATATTGCTAGTTTCAAAAAAAAACATGGTTTCTGATGGTCATTCGTTACATAGTTGTGCAGGGAGGAAAAACCCAGGGCCGCACGGATGATTGCGTCGTCCGCCCTATCTTAGGGAAAAAGTGCTCCCTGCAATAAGAAAGGTAGAAGAAAATAGAAAAATGGGTGTTCCAGGGTATAATTTAAGGGATATATTCAAAGTATTTATTTGTTTGGGAAAAAACGGAACACCCTGACAAATGGGGAAGTTAGAAGAAGGAAAAATGAAAGAAAACAAATCATACACATTATGTACATTGGAATCTTGATAAACAAACAAAAATATATAGTGTTTAATGTACTATGTTGCGATTCTGACATTTAGGAATATTGTCGCTTTCCAGTGGAATAATTGTATGAAGTTTATCCTTAAAAATTATGAATTACAATGACGTTATGTCTAGTGGAATAATTGTATGAAGTTTATCCTTAAAAATTATGAATTACAATGACCTTATGTCTAGTGGAATAATTGTATGAAGTTTATCCTTAAAAATTATGAATTACAATGACCTTATGTCTAGTGGAATAATTGTATGAAGTTTATCCTTAAAAATTATGAATTACAGTGACCTTATGTCTAACTTAAGTGCGCTAATCCCTTATAATTCTAGTTTTTGTGAGGTACCTCGCGTGCACGCTACCCGTCTGTACGTACGCTTGCCGTCTCACGGCTGATCCTGTACGGCCACTTCTTGGTACGGTATAGTGGTCGTACCGCTTGCATGTATTCTTAATACTTAATCTGTGAAGCATCCTCTGTGGGTGAATGCTTTCACACTTGACAATGAGAGTCACTGCCACAAATCGGTTGCGCCCTCATTGTCGTAATCTGCGTCGCATTTTGACGCTTTATGTGTTTCTATTTAGTTGATCTGCCAGTAAGCCTGGTACCCCACAGGCACCAGTCCTGCTGTGCAGATTTTTTTTTTTGGAGTGTGTAGCTGAAAAAGAAAAATGTGGTGAGTGTTTGAGAGTGTGTTGGGATTAGTGCAAGTTGACGTATAAAAAATAAAAAAAATAGTACACCATCATGGCATGCCGTAAATAATATGATACTGCTATATGGTAGTGAAATTCCTGTCACCAGTTTCCTGTATCTGGTGACGATGCCTGTGAAAAAATGGCGAGGTTTAGAAAAAACATATTAGTATGACATATTCTCTATGTCGCTTCCTGTGTCATAGTTTTTTACTGGCTGAAGCTCTTCTTTCTCTGAAAAAAAAATAGCATGATTAATGTTAATTTGCTGCATGACCGGGCTTACCCTATACGGTGCCGTAATGCCGTAAATAATATGTAGTTGGTCTTACCCCGGTAGCGGAATTGTGGTTACCGGGTGCCGATATATTCCACTTTGATTATGCCTATTGTACTATATTATATATTATCCTATATTATAGTGTATTGTCGGACTTACCCTGATGCCGGGTTTGGCGGTCATCAGGAGCCGACCGGCGTTATCTTACACTACTTATGTTACTTATTGATAAAATTACTTAACTGTGAAACTATTCTGTATTTACATGCCGAGTAGACCTTATTCTAAAGCCGAAATGTGCTGTGCTATTATTAGCAACAGCTGTTAGTAAATTTGCTTACATCTAAGTGACCTTAAAAATGGCACTGTAACTTAAATACTAAAATTTAGATGGAGGCTCGTCCGTCCGATTTCTCTCGCGGGTGCCCTTGTAGTACATTGCCGGGACCGGAACCCGACAATGTCTCGTAGTCCCCTCCGTTTTAACACTATTGTCGACATATATTCTAGGCCTTAATACTAGTACTAATCTAATCGCAGGCGACTTATGGTGCCACTAAGCTAACCGTTTCGCCCGCTGTAACGTCCTTGTTCATGACCGTTTGCTGTTCCGATTTATCGTAGTTGAGCCGCCCACTTGGCTCCTGTGAGGTGCGCGCACTGCCCCTCTCTTAATGCCCTCTGGTTGCCCGATGCGTCGCCATTTATGTGGGCATTGGACATTGTGGTCCAATGGCATAATATCCTCCGGGAAGTGAGCGTCCGGGGAGTCCTCTTCGCCTGTGTCGGCCGCAATAGTAATGATTCATGTGTCCTCCGGGAAGGGAGCGTCCGGGGAATCCTCTTCGCCTGTGTCGGCCGCAATATTTATATTCATGTGTCCTCCGGGAAGTGAGCGTCCGGGGAATCCTCTTCGCCTTAATCGGCATTGCTCGGTTGGCCCACTGAACCCCTTTGAGTGCCCGCTATGCTACTCATTTAAGAACTCTGGTGACCCGTTGTCGTCCATTTACGTGGGCGCAGGACCGAATGAGCGCGTACATTCCATATATATATATTCATATTTCATTCTTCATTATTGATTACCGTCGTGGTCTTCACCTTCACCTCGCGGGGTAAGGACTTGTCGGATCTAGGATTGGTCCTGCTGAACCCTTGGATCCTGCTTCACTCCTGACGAATAGGAGTCTGACTCCCCGCCATGGAAGTCCTACTTACGTAAATTTAACTAACAGTCTAGTCATAATATGGGGTCGTCTCTAGGGATAGCTCCCGAGGCCGGCGGTGAGTGAGCTATTTCTCCCGCCATTCTCAGAAAGTCTCCCTGCAGGTCTTGGCTTCGACGACCGTGGCACATAGTGGGTGTAACCTTCTCCGACAAGGGGGATAAGCGACATGCACCCCTAGATCTCGATGTTTGCCCGCGCCAGGTCGCGAATGCTTTGACCTTACGTGGTTCGTCTATTTGGTCAGGTCAGTGATTTGGTGAGCCAACTGGGGTAAAGGTCCACATCGCCTTCCCCAGCTCTGCTCCCGTGTGGTCCCTCTGACCTTCGGCTTACACCGTTGTCAACAATCAGATCGTATCAGATTCCTTTGTAAGAAAAAAAATGTGTCGTAACCTGTGTAAATAGTTTAATCTCTGTGTAAAATGTAAAATATTTCCAGTGTTGCGGGGTTGTAGATCTTCTAATTACATAGGCTACTTCTGGCCTACCATCGCTACGTCAGCTTTCCAGCAATAATGCTTTCTTTACCTTAATGGAGGTGTTAGTAGGGTCTGTAATGTCAGGTACCCTGTTATTAGGATTTGGGGGTAGTTATTTGTTGAGTGGGCTTAAAGTATGGTAGGAAGGGTTTGCGCACCTTTGGGTTCCACGTTAGTGGTGGCCTGAAACCGGTGATGCCACTGGGATGCTTCTATAGTGAGTGGAGTGGGGAGGTAATTCCCGGGATTGCAAAGATACGAAAATTCATGCAGGTTTGATATTAAAATCCCTGGTAAATGGATGGGATACTCATGCATGTGTCTGGATATGAAGTTTCTGCCTTCATGTACGGATAGGTGTAGGGTGGGCATAATACCAATATGTTCCTCTCATGCGGGAGTGTTTAAGTACTAAAGAATGGTTAATATATATCTATGGCCTCCTCTCTCATTTGGAGAGGCGCATTATGCTTCTTTAATGTTTGCTGAGCCACCCCTAATACTCGGGTGGTAGCATCGTGGCTCAAGGCGTAGCATGCCTGCTCTTTAGACGCATGAAGTCCATCAACCCCTTGTGTGTATTTTGTAATGTAGTGTAGCTGTTTTTGGTCGTGTAGATGTGTCTGCGTTGTTTATGTTGGGCGTGAGAAGGTTATGGGAAGGGAGTAAGGTGGTACGCTGGTAGCCTGTTCTCCTGTTATCCTCCCTTGGTCCATGTTGGCTTTCTATCCGCGCCTTGGGATAGTAGAGCTGCATGACCTAATCTGGTCGGCCATTTGCAGTGTAGATGTGGCCAGTGGTCGTAGTGCGACTGGTCATGTGCTAGTCATCTGTAATGACTCCTATGCCTTACGAGCGATAAGAGAAGTTATTAGGGGGGAGATCTTGTCTGTGTTTGCTCCTAATTGTTGAGTGCGTGTGCGTGTGTGTGACTATGTACCGCTACACCACGCGGACGGTTGGTCTGTTGCAGGCCAAGTCGTAATATGTGTCGCCTGTGTGGGCAGAAGGCGCCCGTGGCTTGCCAACGTCCTTGCGAACGTGCCCTATAGGCCCAAGATAAGTTCCGCTGTGTCACGTCTTGTCCATTGCCAAATGTTTTTGCAGTGTGGGAAAAAAATGTATGGTGTTATAACTGTTATGTGTGTGTAATTTCACGGTCACTGGCGATAAGCAATAGTGTCTCGTCACCGCAGTATTGCAGTGTGAATAGTCCGCCGTCAGCAGTTGGTATGTGTAATGCCAGGCTGGGAAGTTACTGTTTGTCATCCGCTGGTATGTGCCTTTCTGCACGAATGCAAGTGTGGTCATTGTTTTGGATTCCTAGCGGCCTAATGTAGCAATTCGTCCTAGTTAGGTAATGACGTCGTGTGGCCATTGTTCCCTAAGACTTGTGTCTTGTGAAATTTTCCTACCTGTGTCTGTGAAATGTATCCTCTCTGTCTGGTGTAATTCGAAATTTTATGTCTGGCTTTTGGTGGGAGGAAATGTAGTATTCCCTGTTCATGCACCTGTATGGGCCAATTTCAGTATGATTGGACGCCTGAATAGCTGTTCTCCTTTGTGTCTAAATTTTTACTGGAACTCAGACCCGTGACCTTATGTCATTCTCTGTGTTTTATGTTTGCGTTGTGTTCCAGGGCTTGGGGCTTTCCCAGTGTGGTTTTTGCTTGTGTTCCGTGTACCAAAAATACCATTGGATAGTTAGTTTTTGGTACGCGTGTGGTGTGTGGTCATGGGTTCGAATCCGGTTGTCTGTAAAGACTTGGTGTGATCATTTCCGTGCCGCATATAATATGGCACGTTCCCTTGGATGTGCAATGCGCATATGAAAGCATGCATACCTGTGTAGAGTTTGTATGTTTTTGATTTCCCCTCGTAGTGTAATTTTGGAAGATATAGGGTCTCTAAATCGGGCGTGAATGATGCCGTGCGTACTGCTCCGAGAGCTGTTGTCTGTAAGCGTGCAGGTTATCACTGAGGCCTGCGTTATTGCTGAGTATGGTGGTATCGGATTACAATGTCTTGCGCGCTCGCTTGTTACTTGTCCTGATAACGCTGTGTGTCCGGCACATGTGTTTTTAATCGCTTACTCTCTGTGACTGTAATTAGTGCTGTTCGCATTTGTAAAAGAAAAGAGGGGAACTGGTGGTTTAACGTGACCGTATCTGGAGATCATGAGCCACGGGATTTCCGTTTTACTTGGAATCCAAACCACAGGCCATGGCATTTCACTTCGGAAATCCCATATGCGTTGGCCGTACTGTAGAAGAACCTTCCATTGACTACATTTGTGTCCCCAGATTTTGCGTTAACTGTATCGTGGTTCAAGTATGTTCTTTATCCCTGGTACAAAATGTCGTTGTACGCGAGTGTGTCTGGTCCGCTAGTCGCGTGTTTGGTGACCAGATGCCAGAGGCGATTTTATTGTTTTTCGTTTATGACCCGCTGTTAGTGGGACTGTCCCAATTTGTCTTAGCTTTCCCATTTTTCTATTCTAGAACTGGATATCTACCCAACCTTATATTCCTGGTATTCAGAAGGTTGCGGGTTTGGAGACCGTCTTTTACCCAGAGTAATTGTTTCTGGCACCATTAAGGTTGTGTCTCCGGGACAGTTCTGGTGAGTGTTAGGATCGTATCTGTCGTTGAGAAAAAGTCATGTTAGAGGCGTGTAATCTTTAGCGTGTAGCTATGTATGAAATATATATATGTTTAACTTGGCCACCTTTCTTTCATCGGGCCTAATGCCTGCGTCATAAAAAAAATGAGCTACGCCCCGCTCTGGATTAAGAGAGCACTTTGAAAGAAAATAATAGCAGGTGGCGATAGTCTCTGAAAATTATGTCGTGAACACTATAAAAATGTTTAAAAAAAATGGTGCTTGGGACCTGAGTGTAGTATTTACCATTTTGGTAACGTGAGTACTACCGTAATCTGGTTACGTCTCAGGGGAATCTACCGACACTGTCTAGTACACATTAGGAAGGCCCTTGCAAGACGTAATTGATACACTTGTATCCACGTCACGAGCAAAGCCAGTGCACTGTGGGAGTCAAACCTGCCCTTCAAAGTAATTGTAACTCAATAAGATGACAGTGTCTCGTCCCGGTGTGCAATTGGGCTTTTCAATTGGTTAAAGCACACCTCACCAAATTTTTGAAACTAGTTTGAGATTCTTAATTCTTGCCACTCTTACGGCTTTCGCCCGCAACAAGAGAATCTACCAAACTGTGGAACCATAACATAGAACGTTTAGTCATTTCTACCTAGAAAGACTCACTGAAGCTTTATGCTGTGATTTTATGCTTAAGCTGTTTTCAAAAATATCTCTTTTCGGCCTGAAGCCTGCTTGGCTTCCACTTGGCTTGCATATTAGAGACTTTACGTTATGGTGTTAACCACTTCGCCCAATAACCATAGCTGGCCTGAGAGAAAAATGCTATGGTTTCGAAAAGAAAGAAAAAAAACAAGAAGGGTTTAGAATTATTCCTTCTAATTTGGCTATGTTGCACTGTATATACATAAAATAAGAGAGAGAAAAAAAATATGCAATTTTATGTTTATTATGTACTTGTTGGACTATTTTCTTATCGCCCCCGTGTAAGAGAACTTATGTATCCTATAATGTTGGTGCAAGTGATGTTAGTTTATTTCTGTGGCCCTGGTGGAAGTCGTTATCTTCTTTCGAGCTTCAGTGGGCAGAAAGGTGAAGGGTTTTGCCCTGTTATTAGATTATAGGCCTCTGAAATCCACTGGGGTGTTCCTTTGCTACCTTCCGGCGGAATTTCTAGCAAAGTAAGCTTTGGCCTACTTCCACCGTAGCGCGTGTCTATAGGTTTGAATGTACCTGTATTCGAGGGCCTAATTGTGCTTGACGCTGCCCTAGTAGATTTTACGGGAGTGTGTATATATTTGACTGCGTGGTTTTGTGGGGTGGTTAATAACACTTTCCCTAATCCCCGTGTAGTGTGTGGTAGTGCCCGGTCAAAATGTTCGTGCGTATATCGTGCATCCTGAGGGACTAATACCGGTGTTCGCCTTCGTTCTGGCAAATTTGCCCTTTGAACTGGCGGTAAAGGTCGCTTAATGGCTTGTGTCTGGCCTAGCAATGTGGTGGCTTGTAGCCTGACCGCTTTTCGTCCTGTGGCCACGGCAGACTCCTGCCATTGCGCTAGCCTATCTGTGTACGTGTATGTAGGCTTTATGTACTGTAGGGCGGGCTCTACGTCCTCAGCCCATGACGTGGTTATGTCCCTTTGTTTCCTTGTCATATCATGTGTGTTTAATGGCCCTGGCTTCAACTCCCTCTCGTCCCTTTGTTCCGAGGGGATTGTTCTAGGCTCTGCCCCTCGGTTTGGCAAAATTGCCTTCCGATCCGGAGCTGAAGGACGTGTGTCTGTGTTAGTTTTATTCTGCAGTAAGTTGGAGCCTAACCTGGCCGTCGTCTTGACTGTGGCCACGGCGAACTCCTTCCATTGTGTGGCATTACGTGGCGAGAGGGACATCCTCGCAAATTGTCGAGTCAGCGTATCCACGCTTATGTCCTCTCTCGGGTGGGCTGATGGCCCTACCAACTGTGTGTGGTTCTGTACGTGTACCGGGTGTGAGTCTCGGTATGAGTCCACGTCTGCACTTGCACTCGTGGTCCTGGCACTGACTTAGCCATTGCATGCCTAGTCAGGTCCGTGTGCCTAGTGTACCTATATGCCCTATCGTGATGTTGTAGCGTGGATGTCCAAATGTTATGTTCGTTTTGCCGACGATTGCGGGTTTCATCCCTTACCGGAGCATGTGCTCCTTCTGTCGGTCTAGTTGGGTCTCTATAATCCCGGTAATGTGTTTGTCTGTAGGCTCTCGCTCGCTCTTCCCTCCTGTGTCTTCCCTTGTCCCCCCCGGTTGTTTGTTTGTCTGTTGTTTGACGTGGTGTCGGGGTGGGTAGCCCCGTTTTTCTCTGTATTGGTGTGGGAGGGACATGTCCCCGGCTTCGCCAATTCGCTGTTTTGTCAGGCTTCCGGGCCGGTTCCGGGAATTGGTGGCATGTGTGTGTGTGTCCCCGCATTGTACTGGAGGGTGGTCTATTTGTCTTTCGCCCTGTGGCCATGGTAGCCTCCCGCCCTTGTGTTGCGGTACGTGCTGAGAGAGACGTTTTCGCAAATTGCTGCGCTAATGCGTCTACAGAGATGTCGTTTGAGTGGTTCTTGAGTTTTTCCTCTGAACGCTCCCAATGGATGTTCCTCAGCATGGCCTTTCGTGCGGGCGCATACATCGTCCTGTATGTGTTGAGAAAAGAAAAAAAAATGACTTTGACTGGGGTTGTTTTACTAAGAATTTCTCCTGTGTAGCTGGTTTGGAGCAAAAAAAAACTACTTTCCGTCTGGGGGAAAAAAATTTCTCACTATTTGCTTGGCTTTTTGCGGTACGGAAGGGGTCGTTTCTCCTACGAGGGCTCGTTGGTTGAGTCCCGTTCTCTATGCGTAGGCCCGCGCATCCACCAGTGTTTTAGATCCCTTATTTGGGGGTGGATCTAAAAGGGAGAGTTACTGTACTAATTTATAAGGTTGTGCCTAAAAAGGGTAGCTTCCCTTGGCAGGGCAAGCTGACCAGTGTAGAGTGTTGTGGTGTGCTAGGAACTAGGGGGCGTTCCTATAAATAATGTAGTAGTGTTTGAAGGGATGGGACCCAATGTAAGAGTCACGGTGCTAGTCGCTCAGCTGACTGCTTATTATGTAATATGTAATTGAACCTGCTCGTATCAGCCGAGTGGCACGTGCTGCTTGCTGGCAGCCGAGCCGGCTCGGGGAACACAAAGGTACCTGAGTTAGCGCTATTGGACTACCGTCTGTCACGTCTTACCGTGACGGGAATAAGGAAGGGCGTTGGGATGTAAAGAGGCGTATAAACAGTAATGCTAGTGTAGAGTGTGGACCAAGTGTTTTATTGGTCTGTAGTTCTGAGTATGAGTCCCTTGTAGGGAATGTAATTATGTTCACAATGTAGTACAAGTTGTGGGTTACAGGTTACAAAAGTAGGAACTCTGAACACGATTGACTGACTCACCTCGGTTGACACCAGCGTAGCCTCCGGCCGTCTCGATGAAGCACTGATAATGGAGAGACCCTTTGACCTCATTAGGATGCCTTCTTATACTCTCTGGCGCTATGTTGTCAGCAATGTGTTG
This sequence comes from Meconema thalassinum, assembly GCA_946902985.2. Classification (NCBI taxonomy): domain Eukaryota; kingdom Metazoa; phylum Arthropoda; class Insecta; order Orthoptera; family Tettigoniidae; genus Meconema; species Meconema thalassinum. Next base: position 343,008,331 of record OX336392.1, read on the forward strand.
GCCCAGTTTCTAGTATGTCGGTATGTGTAACCATTGTGCAAGGACTGAGCTGCTTCTTAGAGTGGCAAGCTGTCCCTGCTAAGTTTTATGGATGTTGGGCCGGCTTTCCAAGGGTTGCCATTTAGGGGATTTAGCCAGATGCCGGGGGGATGGACTCCAAGGGGTGCATACCCCTGGGAGGCTGTACAACATGGAAGAAGTGAGTGAGGAAGATTATAAGGACATAGAAAGGATATTTGAAGTCCTCAACATAGAACTCGAAGATAATTTGGAAACTGAGTTCGAGACCAACCTGTCAGGAAAAGTGGAGGAAGCTAAAGTCAGCCTAGAAAATAAGGAACAGTTAAAGAAATTATTATTGGATTATAGGGACGTATTTGATTCCAAGCCAGGGAAGATTGAAAATTTTAAATACGCATTCCAAGTCAATGATTGGGCACCGTTCAAACAAAAACCATACCCGGTTGCGGAAAAACATTACCCACAAACCAAGAAGACACTGCAGGAGATGATGAATGCAGGTGTTATAGAAAAGATGGCGACACCATATGTTAGTCCATTAGTGATTGTGAGTAAACCGGATGGCTCAGTAAGGGTGTGTTTAGATGCCAGAAATTTAAATGCAAAAATCATACCAGAAAATGATTCGGCACCACCCATAAAAGAAATACTGAGGAAGTTCAAAGGCAAGAAGATTTTTACAAATGTTGACATGACTTCTTCGTATCATCATCTCGAACTGGAAGAGAAAACCAGCTTGTTGACTGGATTTCAGTTCGACCAACAAACATATTGTTTTAGAAGATGTCCGTTTGGATTGAAGACCGCAGGATCTGCATTAATAAGAGCGCTTGATCGAAACCTGTCAGAGGAAGTGAAAGATTGCACTATCCGATACGTGGATGACATTTTGCTTACCTCGGAGAACATTGAGGAACATTTAGAAAATTTGAAGAAATTATTGGAAGACTTAAGAAGGGCAAATTTTAAAATAAATTTTAAAAAGTCGAATTTTTGTCAAAGGCAAGTGACATTTTTAGGGCATGTGATTGACAAGGATGGTGTTAAACCAAATCCATGCAAATTGGAATCGATAAGGGATTTTCCAAGGCCTTTGAAGGTGAAGAACGTTCGCCAGTTTTTGGGATTGATTGGGTTCTTCTCAGGACATTGTCCATCATACACCAAAACTGTTGCACCACTACAGGACCTTCTGAAGAAGGGGGGCAAGTGGAAATGGACGGAGGAAGCAGAAAAAGCATTCGTAGAGGCCAAGGAGATGCTTTTAAATTACGTGAAGCTAGGATATCCTGATTTTAATCAGAGATTTATCATTCAAACAGACGCATCCCAGATTGGAATAGGGGCAATGCTATATCAGGAAAACCCGGAAAACCCTGATAAGAAAAACTATCTAGCTTTCACAAGTAGGAGACTGAAACCACACGAGAAAAATTATACGATCAGCGAAATCGAGCTGTTAGCGATATTGCACGCGTTGCAATATTGGCGGAAGATCGTATATGGGTTTCAGGTCATTCTAAGAACGGATCATAAAGCATTAACCTTTTTGATGAAGACTGATTTATCCAGTCAAAGGTTGATGCGTTGGGCTTTATACATTCAACAATTTGATGTCAAGATAGAGTACTGCCCAGGAAAAGAAAATATAGTTCCAGACTACTTAAGTAGACAGCCAGAGTCCATAGAAGAGGAAGTAATGGCTATAGATTTGGAAGACAGGGATCAGCGTACTCTTAATGAGTTAAGAAGCATTAGTCAAAGACAACGGGAGGATCCATGGATGAATATGCTTATATCTTTCCTTGAGGGAAGCTTGATAAGAGGAACACCAGCGTACACGGAAGCTAATAAAATAGCTCAAGACTACACGTTTTATAATGGATTGTTATATAAGTTTGTAGACTCTGACCATACAAAATTAAGGATTGTTGTACCTGCAATTTTGCAGAGGAAAATAGTATGGTTAGCCCATAGATCGTTCGGACTTATGGGAGTCGACAAAACAGTCTCAATGCTGAAAGAAGCATTTGTATGGCCGAGACTGAGAGAAACTGTAAGGGACACGCTAAAGACATGTGATCTATGTCAAAGGATCAAACCTAATGCATTCCTGATGAGGCAGAAGCCTATACCATTCTTGCCCGAAAGGCCCGGCCAAATCATATCTATTCATAATTTTGGACCTTTGCCAAAGGCAAGAAGAGGAAATCGACACATAATGGTGGCTATGGATGTCTTCACTAAAATGGTTGTCCTTGCTCCCATACAGAAGACTAGTACCAAACAGGTGTTAAAACGACTCAAAGAAAAAGTGATACCGATTCTGGGGAAACCTGAGAATTTGTTGTCGGATCACGGCAGTTGTTTCACCAGTGTAGAATTCAGACGAGAATTAGAAAGACTGGGAATACGTCAGATTTTGTCAAGTATTCGCCATCCTGAGGCAAATCCTGTAGAAAGAGTGATGAGAGAGACGGCCAAGTACTGTAGAATATACTGTGCCGAAGAAAATTGGAAGTGGATAGATATCTTGGATATTATCGAATTTTGTATAAATAATACAATCCATGAATCCACAGGAGAGATACCCATAACGTTACATCGGAATGAGCAACCAGAAAGACCTTGGAGTCTGGTAATTCCTAGGCCAGCAGACGCTCAGCCTGGAAGAGATGTACGTATTAGAAGAGCCTTTGAGCATCTAAAAGCTCAAGCCGACAGGAGGCAGAGAAGAAATAGGCATAAGAGGTATCATCGACCATTATTAGCAGGAGAAATGGTGTTAGTAAAAAGACCAGCCATTTCGGATCCGGGGAACCGTGTGTACAAGAAATTTCAGAAAATGTACCACGGACCATATCAAATAATCAGAGATTTGAGGAATAACGCATATAGAATTCGGCACTGTGAAACGGATCACGAAGTGACCATGAATTCAGCAAATTTGAAATTATATTACCCTCCCGAAGATTTCGATGAAGTAAATGAACAAGCCCTGGTTATGGAAACAGGTAGAGATGAATCCGCTTTTGACATAAACAAGAATAAGGAAGAAATAGAAAATAGAGCTCAAGCATTCGAGTGCGAATGCGAATTGGAGAAATTGTATTGGGAAATTAAAGAAATAATTGAATTTATTGAAGAAGAAAATTCCAATTTAAGAAAGGAAAATGATGAAATAAGGAAACGGGTAGGGATAGACCAAACCCGTAAAGAAGAATGAGGTTCTGGGGACTTAAAGTCCAGACAAGTAAAGAAAGAGAGAAAGGGTACGGACAGAGCATACCCGACCTACACAATCACCGGATACGACTTTAAAGAAATAAAAACAACAGTAGATACGGACGACGTTATGATGGCTTCGACGAATAAAGACAGATATGATTAATTGAAATAAATTTCCTCAAAATTTTTCGAAAATTTATTTACCTAAGGAGGGGAGAGATGAACCCATGTGCCATAGGGTCCAATGAGGGCGAATCCATGCATTTGGGGAAGAAATGAAAGAAACGTATAGTTTCTAATGTAACTTAAATAAAGATCCAGCTAAGATGCTAGCCTGATATGGTGCAAGAGGCGAGGACCAGGTGTTCGTGAGATGAGATCATCCCTCTTGACATTCAGAAGGGAGCGAGTCATGAGTATTAATAACCGAGTGGAAATTTCCCAGGATTAAACAAGGAAGCCTGACTCGGAAATCGACCTTACGTTGCTGGAAATTGACAACACCGCTTATGCGCCAGAAGAGGAATAATTAAATTTAACCCGTTTACAAGTATAATAATGAGTAAACAAGTACAGTATAGTGAATCATTTCGAATGAGAGATTTTTTAGTAAAGAGAAACCATTTAATAATTGCGCAGGAGAAAACTGCAAACGCAAGACGACGTCATCGGGGAATTACCAAGGCCTGTGTGGAGGGGAGAAAGCAAAAGAAATGCAACACCCACACAATTGAGGACGAGAAATTAATTAATATCTCCGAATTGCACGATCGATTCTTAGGGGCAATGAGATTATTTGACATTGAGAAGACGAGCTTTCGGAAGGTATAATTTTTATATTTGTGCCACCATTATTTTAGAAATTGGCCACAGAAAAGACTAGAGTCTTATCTTTTTGTAGTGAAAAGGTATAAAACTACTGGCCTCACCAAGCCAATCATGCAGTTCCGACAGCCCGTGAGGGGCGTAATCACGCATCACGCAGTACAAGTCCGTCCAGGGGGACGTGACGCTGGAGCATCAACAGTAAATGCAGTTTCAAACGGCCTGAGGGCACGTCACTAGGCTACATCAAACACCGAATGCAGTTATTCTGACAACCCGTGAGGGTGTTACTACGCATGCAGTCATTCCGACAGTCCGTGAGGGGCGTAAGACTACATCACAGCACATCAGTATCCAGACAGCCGTGTGGGGCGTAACTCTGCGTCACATCGAAGACAGTTACTAGTACTCCTTGAGGGGAGAAACGCTGTGTTACACCGCAGAAGTAATATCCGATAGCCATAGGCGTCGCAGTATTAACAACTTGCTTGCCTCCATAAGGAGTGGTAAAGAAGAAATTTAAAGTATCGCCGTATTGAAATATTAGGAAAATCCTAGTTACAGGATTTAGGCCCGACTGTATACAAGTTATAGTGAAAGTTCGTAAGATATAGTCAGAGCAGGCTGCGAACGTCGGACTTAAAGGCGATAGGTCGTTAAATAGACGAACGAATATATCATAACGTACGGAAGTACCGTACCAGAAAGATAAACTGTTATCTAAATTAAAGAACCCAAAAAGGGAAGAACAGAATAAGGTTCGGAACGTATATCAGAAACGTAGGAGTGCTAGAACCGATCAAATAAAGAAGCACGGAGAATATAAACATTATCTCCAGAAAGCAGGCGAATTATTCTAAAAGTACTAGACTCGAGAAGTACTAGCTGCTATAAACTAAATCTATAGGTCATCGAGAAGTTATTGAGGAGACCTCGATCCGAATAGACTTTCGCTAGGATCGATAAGCCAGATCTACAAAGAAGCCGTTCAAGCTAGATAAATAGCCGGTCATCCAGGATAGGAGTAGAAGAATTTGGATTCCAGGGAACAGTAGATGTTTCGAGACTTTCGTATTCTGCAGGATAGGAAGCCGACATTGAATAAATTTCACCCTTGGAAACGGGAAATTAAGAGGTCACGTGTGATAGGCTCAGAAATACGGCCTAGTGATCAAGAATTGTGAAGTGTAAATTTATCAAGATTGTGTGTTAAATTAATATTTTTGAGTGTTTATTATGTGTTCTAAAGGGACACATCAGTGTATAAAAATGTCGTCAATGTTAAGTGTCTTAAATATATGTCAAGAAGTGTTTATACATAAGATGAATTCCTTTAATATGGAGTAAAAGTTCAAAGTGGGCCCAAAATGAAACACCGCACAAGAATAAAGATCATGGGACGATCTTAAAAACATGTGAGTACTGAATTTCATTCTATTTTGGTGTCAGGAATTGGTTGTGTAAAAATCCACCGGAGTTTTTGAGTAAAAGGGATGTGTTTTAAGAGATAAATACTGAATAAACAAGAACGCGGTCTGAACAATAATAAAAAATTTGAGAAATTATAAATGATTATGTAAAGAATAAATCCCGTAGTGGAAATATGTGAATAAAATGTTAATGTATTTAACGAATGTCATAAGAGCAAGCGAAATATCAGTAATTATCATGAAGGATATTTAAATAAAGTAAAGTTGAGATATGAAAGAAATAGCTTTTGAGCTTGTGTAAAGAATAAAGATAATACTAATAACTAAGTATGGAAATATTAAATAAAGATCAAATAAATTGATGTGAACATAAGAGCGTTGAAGCCTTAATGTATATGTAAGATATGACGTTCAAGGGAATGTTTTAAAAGGGAGCGATTTATCGGCAACGGAAAAGATTAATATAAGAATTAAGAATAATATGAATTGTTACTAATGAGATTTATCAGTTCTTGGGAAGACATTTCGGCTTAAAATAATGCATAGCGCAAAGGAGCGCAAATAATATTAAAATGTCACGCTAGGAAAGCGTACAAGTTAAAATACTTGGTAAATTACTTATGGAGGGTAGTTGATTGTAGTGAATTGATAATTGTATAAGTCCTCTATTTGTGACGTAGTATCACGAGGCATTGTGTATGTATTAAAAGGGAGCTAATGTATGGTATTATTGAGCGTATGTCATGTAGGCCACGGCCGACTTTAAATCGCGTCTTGTATAAGTCCTCTTTAAGGGAATGGTTCCCGAGGCATGTGAAGAGATTCGAACTCAGAATCCTCTTATGATAAAAGCCCCTTAATTCTTCGACGTCGAATGTGTATTAATCTTCCCCAATCAATGAGGACCCTCTCATAATTAATAAATGCCAAGGTTTCGAAAGTGGTTTATGAACCAAAGAATATTTGTTTGAATGGATACAGTACAGTAAAAGCCCGGTCTCTCCCCAGGACTGAGTATAATGTGAAGGTTTGTTTTGAAAGCCTTGGAAAGGAGCTGCTAACGTGGGTTAGACAGAGAGTCGCCCGTCACCCTCTGTGTCATAAATCGCGCCCGAGTATAATGGCCTGGCTCTCTTAGATTAAGGGTGGGCCGGAACCGTCTCGTAAGATGTAGTAAAGACACCGTGAGTGTTTAAAGTTGTTAACGACCCGGGCGTTGAACCGAGGTCCTTGTAGATTGATATTTTCGTTTGCCTGTTCAGATCGTAGTTTCTTATGTGATAATGGTCTTATAAGACATAAGAGATAAATAACAATCCCTATTGTAATGATGTACGGAAGTAGGATTCCACGAGTTAATTGAAGGCAACTAAGTTTCGGGAGTAACTATAGTTTTTTGACTGTGTCAAGTATCTTCACGCTCTGGAGTACACAAGTGATTTCCTGATTACCTTAATATATTTGTGAAAATAAAGAGAGATGATAACAGCTGAATGTGTGAACATGCCCAAAATATTGAGTTAGATAATTAACATAAATTTTTAAATATAATTATACATTTGTTTTTGAGAATTAAGAAAATGTGAAAGTAGTATTTGAGGTGTACAAGAGTGACACCATTATTATGTAAAGCATGGAGCCAAAAGAGCTCGGAGTTATATAAAACTTACAGTTGATGCTTTATGGAAGTAAGACTAAGTAGGAATTGTTGGTTTATGTGGAAACCATATGTTTAAATACAATATTTGTTTTATTATATTTGTGATTCCTTGTTCATTTGGAACAAGTAGATGATTATGGGTCAGTAATTAAATTGTTAAAGTGTTTGTAGCGCCATTAATTTTATTAATTAAATGTGTTAAAATAGGAGTTGATTTTGTTGTTATCCTGTATGATGTTAGGTGAAATGCTGAAATGATGATAGAAATTCGGAATTTGTCTGTTTGGAGTGACTATATGGTTGTAAGCGTCAACTGTGGTTGTACTGTATAGTGTGGGCTATTACTTATCCTGTTGGATGTCTTCCGCGCTGGAGCTGCTAGCAGTGTCAACTTCACTCTTTCACCAGTGACTGTCGACTGAACTAGCATACACAGACAAGTTGCATAACCAATACTGCAACTAAATAATTTTACATATTGAAAATATTTTCACCTGTATTTTCAAACATATATTGTATAGCCTAAGTGTAACGGATCTGATGATGATCGCTTGACGATCGAAACTGGTCATCCTAGTGTATTTATTAATCTCATGTAATTTTTTTCAGGATTAGGGTATAACCCAACTCTTTTGGGTACACAGTGGCGGATCCAGGCCTTGCGGGGCCCTGGGCGATGTGATGAAGTGGGGCCCACAACAATAGGAAATAAAAAAATATCAAATCAAATGGAAAGTAGTTTTGTAATAATAATAATAAAATAAAGAATAGATACAATATTTTGAATACACTACAGTCCATTTTTAATAATATGAAAGAAACCTTTCGTCGAAGTCCCCTTGAAGAAGATTATGCAAACTATAAAATATTAAAATATTACTTTGCGACTTCTTTCCGGCTGAAGTTTTCTATTATTTCACTGAAATCTAAACTTTCTAAACGGTCAAAGGAGGTCATAGCTGCCCTGAAAAAGAAAAAAAAAGAATTATAAATTCGTTTGAAAAGTTTGAAAAGTATAATTAATTAATTAATTAAATTTAAAAGAATCCATGGCGCGGGGCCCACCTGACCGCGGGGCCCTGGGCGGTCGCCCTCCTCGCCCTCCCCTAGATCTGCCCCTGTGGGTACATTCGTGTTGATCGATTGAAAAGCACCAAACTTTAGTTTACTAAGGCAACACTGAAAAATGGCTTCAAACCTCACAATGTAATATTTTGTTTTCAAAAAATCATGAATTGTCATGTTGGTATCAGTGAAAGATGCCTGTTCAGTAACTTAACTATTTTGTCTTATGAAGGTGAATGTTGATAATTGTCCATTACATTGATTCAGTAGTTTGCGGGGTAGGATCATAGGCTATTAAGAAACTGAACTGTTTTGTCCACTATTCAGTTAGCGTCACCTTAAATCGGACATGCTCTTAGTTTAAGATTTAAAAATGAAACCACCGTCTCCCCCAGCGTTTCAAACCTAGTTGGACGAGGGTTGGCGACCACGGGATGCCAGATGAGTCCGGCATTGCTTCTACTTGGGCCTACTCCTCTCTACCATCTTTCCTGTCGACCTCTTTAGGTCAACTCTTGTTCCCTTCCGACCACGACAGTGTTAGGGTATTTGAGGCCTAGGGAGCCTTTCAATTTCCCACCTTAATTGGACCTGGTCTCAACTTTCCTGATACCCTCATTCTTCGAGGGAGCAGACCTCTTGTTTTATTTTCATGGTATCACCTGCATTCTGCTCAAGGCCCTCAAAGAAGCAGGGTATGTGTACACCCACCACTTACAGTATGGTGTACCCGTGATAGTGCTCAAGGATTCACGGTTGGTGAGTTTGGGAGTTGGTGACCCCGAGGGATTCCTGAGCTGGGTCCGGTTTTGCCTCTTTTTCCATTGCCTACGGGGCGGACCCTCTCCTCTTTTTCTTTCCTATCAGCCTTTCATGGCTCTCCTTTACCAAGTCCCTTAATTCTCATTCTTCGGGTGTTGATGGTATATCCTTTCCTTCTGTCCTTTATTTACCCTATCCTTCTTTTTGTTTTTCGATTTCCCCTTCTAGTGTGTAAGTCTGTAGTTAGTTTTAGTTGTAAGTGTGTAGTTAGTTTAAGTTATAGTATCCATTTCATATTCATGATCACCCAAACCATTAGAGGCCGATAACCCAGATGTCAGGCCTCTTAAAACAACAATAAACAACATCATCATCATCATCATCATCTTCATCATCATAAAGATAAAACTACGCTATGTTGTTCTTACTAATTCTTTTCCTTTCCCAGTGAACCCGCTACCTGGCTACTCTCATCTACCAGGCTTCGGGTACTATAAGATCCTGAGCGACAAGGCGACTTGGATGGATGGAGTCCAAGCGTGTGAGAAGGAAGGATCACGTATGGTAATCCTAAAATCGGAAGAAGAACTCGAGGCACTTTACAATTGGGCTGGGTGTTGTCCATGGGCTGGTGTCTACCGCACGAGTTCTTCTGGTCCTTGGATCAATGCCTTAGGTAAGTCAGGTTTGGAATAATATTCTCCGATGGTTAGAGAAATTTCAACTGGTCAATGGATCAATCCCTTCTGTGAGCTTTCAATGTGGATATTTTTATGACTTTCAATCCACCGTTCAAATCGTGACCCACGATCTATCTGAAGGTGTGTTGAGGGAGCCCCGTTTTGTTATTGATTCACTTAGGGATTTTGAGACATTGTGGTCATGAAGCCCAGTTTGCTTGGGTGTGCGTTGATTTTTTCTGATACCTATGACATTGGAATTGCTGTGGTAGTGTGTGTAGTTTTAATAGAGACTAGGATTTGGAAGGAGGCAGCCATGGTCTTAAGTTAGGAACCATTCCCGCATTTGTCTGGAGTAGAAGTGGGGGAGGAGGAGGGGCGGGACCACGGAAAACCACTTCCAGGAAGGCTGAGTTAGGAATCGAACCCACCTTTCTCAGTTTTGCCTCATGAGGCTGAGTGTACCCCGCTCCAACCCTCAGACCAGAATTAATTTTCTTGGCCGAGTCGGGAATCTAACCTAGGATCTTTGGATCGTAAGTCTCAATATGTACCCTGAAACCACAGAGGGCAGCCCAGGCGGTCCAAACTCCTCAGATTTGAAGAAAGTAGAACTGATTTTCCTAATAATATTAATATCAGACATACTTACATTAGTTAGTTAGTATTGCTTTAAGGGGTGAAACAGCGAGGACATCTTCCCCCCATACTTATATTATTTAAAGAGGAAGAGAAAATCACTTTTGTCGTTTGAAAATTCAGCTGTTCACACTGTATAAGAATTCCAAATACTATTTACTTTTCGGCATCCAAAAAAATTAAAGGAGGCCAGTCATTAATTGTATAGGAATTTAAAACATGATTTTTGTTGTTATTAATTCACTTATGGTGGCTTGGGGCATCTTGGTCATCGGCCCCGTGAAAATGGGAGTGAGTTGAATTTGTCTGGTAACGCATAGGCCTATTTATGAGACGACTGTAGTAGTGTATGTAGCTGTATTTGGGACAGGAGTAGGGGGGTGATGATGGTTCTGCCCCACCCCACCACCTCTCCCTCTGACGTCACATACTAACCCGCAATACATTCAGGGGCAAAGTCGATATCTCTCAAACGCATGGTCCGATTTTGACAAATGAGGTGTCGTTGGACTCGGGCTGACGCCCTCTTTCCAATGGACCATTCATTTCAACCCCTAAATAAAACCTACCCCTACTATAGGGTGAAATTGTATTTTTTTTTAGTGAAAGTCTGTTTTCAAATGCGACATGTATAAGATGCGCTGCTAAAATGAACTTAAACGTTGTTGCTCATATCGCGCATGCGTTTTACGAGATGCCGCTATGGATGAACATTTTTGTTTTTGTTTTGTACGCATGCGCACTTGGAATTTTTGTAAGAGGGCGAGCTCTTTGAAAAAAAAATTGATAAGAAGGGGTTTTGGTGGTGAGGAGAGAACCAGATAGTCGCCTACTTTCCTACGAAGTTTGCCGATATCTCGCGAACGCAGGGTCGGATTTGGACGTGTGACGTGTCAAATCGCTTGTCTCGAAACCCTATATATGTTATTAATAGGTTAAAGTTTTGAGAATGAGGGAAACAGGTTTTTAGGGGATAATACCATGATTTTAGACTTTTTCCGATATTTCACGAATGCATGGTCGGATTTGGTCCTATGGCGTGTCAAATGGCTTGTCTCGAAACCCTCTTTATTTTTGTAATAGGTTAAAGTTTTTGAGAATGAGGGAAACAGATTTTTTTGTTGTAAAACTGTGATTTTAGACTTTCTGTTATATCTCACAAACCAATAACGCCAGAGATGTATACGAGGGGTCGTAGGACTCGGGGTGACGCCCCTCCCCCTCTCTCTCTCTTTCGAATATAGTATTTATGTTTTAAAAAATGCGAAAGGGCCTAACGACACTTATGTTGAAAACATTTCAGTTTTTAAAACTTTTCTTAAATTTGTCTAAAATGTTCATGACGAGTGGTTGTAGATAGAAAGAGACGATACCACTGGACACGTGTTTCAACGAAGCTATTACTGGCCACGGTGGTGATATACCAATACAGTATTCGCTATTTCAATGAGACGGCGGGTCGAGGGTTCGTTTTCTGATTTTTCCTATGATGGAATTCCTAATTCCTAAACCCACTGAAGGGGGTCTTTAACGTGTAAACGATTATGAGTGACATTACAAATGATAATTCCTTGATTCGATGAAGTTGGCTTTAGATAGAACAAACAGAACTTGGTTATATGTTGCTTGAAGTGAGTATAGAAAACAAACTTGCTGGGGCAGACTGACAGGATGTGAATGTTATTTGAGCTTATTGGAATGCATTGACTTGACTTGACAACAGGGCAATGAAAGAAAGCACAGAGATGCTGAGGACACTTGAAGGTCAAACGATATGGCAACCATGGTGGGAGGGGGAAGCTAGGATGATGTCGCCGATCATGTTCAATGTTCAATGGATGAATTTATATTTTGCGAAGCATTGTTCGGAGAGGGTCATGTGACGACTTGTTTTAAGGGTATTTATTTTTTCGATGTTTCCTATGGTGGACTCATTGATTGAAATAACCCAAAACTGCTAGGGCATGGCCTTGAGATTTTATAAACCGATAATGAGATTTTGACATACAAGATCCACTCAGAACTTGACATGATGTCATTCTTTTTATGGCTTATGAATTTCCCCAAAAAAGACCCAAAACAACAAGATCATGGACTTTTGCTTTTCTTAATATATTGCAAACCCATAATGTAAGATGTTTACTGTGAGTGACGAAATCTAGCTAGGTAAAGAAAGAATTATTGTGGGATATATGTATGGTGACTGACACGTCTTTGACCATTGAAACTTGTTTTCAGATCTGACTGTAGTACATAGGAAGTATAGGTTGTAGGCATGGATTGACAAACGGTGCACACAAAATTCAATTTATCGATTCAAGAATTAAGAGTAGACTATCATTAATTAATTGGTTAAAGAGTGTAGCTAAAAATAAAACAATGGTGACTACATTAAACTAAACTGAACCAAGTCGAATCAAACCCAACTGAACCAAACCAAGCCTAAAGCAAACCAAACCTAATCAAGAACAAGCCAAGGGCTTAAGTGTAAAACTTGTGGGGGAATGCAGTCATTGGCAATGTCCAAAGGAAGGGATAACGCTCTACCTCTAGAGGGTAAGGTAAAGCTAGCGCATGGTGCTAATGCAGATTCCCAAGTACATGAACCACACACACACACAACTATCCTATGCTGTTTTTATGAGTTAACTGTTAAAACTTACTCAGTGGTTACTGAGCAAGATGGTCGCTACACACAACAAGCTTTAAATACTTGAGGCTAATAATCTATACACACACACACGCTTGTTCTAAACTAAACTGTCTTGCTGGCAGTGCTCACACAGTAGGCAAATGACAGAAATGCTTGGCTAACAGAAATACAATCATTTTCGTTTGTCTAATGTTATCAGCTAACCATTACATGCTATAGTGGTGAGCACATGTGCCTCTGCACTGGAGATCGTAACTCGATTTCTAGCTCTAAGGCCTAGAATGAATCAATCTAAGAAAGAAGGGTATGGTGACGCAGTGGTTAAACTGTTAGCCTTTCACTAAGGTAGACTAGGGTTTGAATTTAGGTTAATATACATGTCATAAACAAACAAACAAACAAAAAAGCAGAGATAATGTTTAAAACTGATTACACTTGTCTCTTTTCAAATTATTACTTAGATTGCAAATACAAAGGTGGACTGGGTTTGATATACAGTTAATGCTGCCTATCGCATACTAGCCTGTAAGAAAGCCAAACAAGCAAAAGGCGTAGGTAGAGCAGTGGTAAAATCGCTATGTGTAGAGAACTACCTAACGGTTTTATGCACTGGCAATGGTATGTCGCATAAACAGTGCAGGATACAATCCAGCAACCATAATTTTTATCTTGTGGAGCAGAGAAAACATATATATAGAGAGAGATATAGAAAGCTTGTGTATGTATGGGTAGCATTGATTGTTTGACCAGAGAAAATACGATGAGGTAGGGTGGGGAGAGGGAGAATTAACACTTATATATGAATGAATGGTAAATAGTATTTTTGTTTTTTTCAATAGTTTTGTTTTTCAAATGCATTGGTAGATAGCCGTTATTTTGTAAAACATTCTTACTTGCAGTAGTAATAAAACTCTATGGTTCTGCTAACACATAGATAGACTGTATTATTGCCATGGTCAAGCACTCACATTAAGATCATTTACAAAATCATAAAATGAAAAATAAAAAATCTTGTTTTGGAAATATCGTTTTTCAACATACACAAAATAAATATATAAAAAATTTGTATATCAAAATGGAAAATCCATGTTCAAGCACTCACATTAAGATCATTTACAAAATCATAAAATGAATAAAAAATCTTGTTTTGGAAATATCGATTTTTTTCAACATACACAAAATAAATATATAAAAAATTTGTAAACAGCAAAATGGAAAATCCATGTTTCCATATAGACAAAATTTAAAAACCTTAAACGGACATTTAAGAAAATATATGCAAATGGGAAATTGACAAATGTGTAAATATGAAAATGGAAAAATCCACGTTTCCAAATCATGAAATTGAAAAACATCAAACTGTCATTTTAAAAAAATGCTAATGGAAAATTGACAAATTGCAATGTGTGAAATGTGAAATTGAACAAATGACTATCATTATTAAAAAAAAGAACATGGTGCTCTATGGTTGAGGTGTGAATCAAACCCTCTCTACTTATTTGGACCACCGAGACTGAGTAGACTAGTTTTAGTTGTCATACCACTTTTAAAAGTTTGTGTTAAATCTAGGAATTGAACCCAAGAGCTTGTAGGGGAGATCCAAGGTTATAATATGTTAAACAGATAGCCTTGAATGTAGAGTGTGGTAGCTATATAGATATGAGACGTTTCGCTAGGGGCAGGGAGGCATGGAGTTCTGCATCAAACCAGTCAAAAGACTGACGACTCAAACAACAACATGTAGAGCTCACCAAAATAATGTTGTGTAATGGTAAATGTTAGTCAACGAACAGTAATGCATTACTAAAACCCATGACACGATACCTAAGAGCTTTTCTAAAATTATTTTAAAATGCCTTTAACCTTATATTAAACACCCAGTTCACAAGACTCATAACTGCAATGTTATGGTCAAACAAAACAAAATCTATATTTCAAAACAAACAAGTGGTTTAGTCAATGTATACTGGAAAAAGTTTTATAAACACTCAAGTCCACAAAAATAATTAAATTAGTAACAGTCAGGTTGACCGAGTGGTTATGGTGTTTGACTTAAGTTCAAATTTTCTGTACAAGAAAGCAAGGGTTCGAATCCCTTACCTGATATAACTATTGCCACAACATGGCTTGACCACACTGTATTATTGTGTACTCGGTACACAAACCATAAATAGAGTGTATTGTTTAAGGTCACTCTCTTTGCGAACATAGTCAGAGACTGTTGATGGTTAACAATTGCATTAATAGTGGGACATAGGGATAGCAATTAAGAAAAACAGACAATACCCATACACTATTTTTATTTATTTAATGTAAGTACTTGTACAATAGTTATATACAAACTACAACTCTCTTTTGTCTATTACTATCTAGTCCTTTTCGATCCACTTGCATATCAAGGGCAGATGACTTTGTAGTTCAGCCCCTTAAAACAACAACAACACTACTTCTTGCATAGTCTGTGATGTTGATGACTCTTGAGACGTGGAAGATGGATACAACATAACTTTTACAACAGGGGTTAAACGTTGCTCAACAAACAATGCACTATTTTGAGTAGCAACATCTTTCTTTTGTACTAACTTGTTAGCATTCTGATGATTTTTTGTCAACACCATCAGTGTTTTGTCTGGAGCACTACATTGATGATCACTCACACTTAAATCCACACCATTTCTACTTTTCATATTGCCTCGACATCTTGTTGACCTCTGTTTTGAGCATCGCCAGAATATTATTCCTTTTACATTTTGTCGTCTATAGTTAAAGAGTAGCCTTTATAGAGTGCACGTTGTTTACCTCGGTTAGTTGTAGTAAGTTCCATAGTAGTAACTAACCTGTTAGTATGATTTGCACATTACAAAGGTTATCTCTGTTCTGGTAATAGAATTATTTAGCGTTGGCTTTTATATTTAATATGTACAGTTTAAAGTGATAGAAAAATGGTAGAAACGTGGTAGCAAAGTGGTAGACAATTGGTAACATAGTGGTAGAAAAGTGGTAGCAAAGTGGTAGAAAAGTGGTAGAAAAGTGGCAGAAAAGTAGTAGAAAAGTGGTGGCAAAGTGGTAGAAAAGTGGTAGCAAACTAGAAAAGTGGTAGAAAAGTGGCAGAAAAGTAGTAGAAAAGTGATAGCAAAGTGGTAGCAAAGTGGTAGAAAATATTACATGTATTGTTAAGAAATAGTTTAAGTGGTTACATGGATTCATTACACTATAATTTTAGCATCACGAAGCTCATTTTCTATATCCAAAAGTTCTTCCTCATATTTAGTATGACCAGCCTGTTTACAGGTATGCAAGTACTGAAGCCGCTGGATTAGCTTACTGGGATTGTTCCAGTAAACAAATTTAACAAATGATTTTTTGGGTGTAAACCATTATCATCATCATCATCATCATCATTATCATCATAATCATCATCATCATCATGGTTGCTCACGTCCGCAGGTTTAACCTTTTAATTACCCTGCACGTGTCCCCTGGGTGGTGCTAAACGAGCAACAAAATACTGGCAACCAGACAATCCTCGTGATCTCCTGGTAAATATTACATCACGTATCAGAACATGAATGAGTCCATAAATGGTCCTTCTGAGGACTATCCCTCTAGAAAGCTAGGACAATGTGTAAGAGTTTGTCAGTTGAATATTGAAGGCATTAGTAGAGCAAAATGCCAAGTGCTGCATAAGATCTTAGCTGACAACAAAATTGATTTAGTTGCAATCCAGGAAACCCACGCAGCAAACGAAGCTCAACTTACTTCAAGAGGAAAAATACCTGGATATGACTTACTCGGTGCCACTTATGATAATGTTTATGGTGTGGCAACATATGTCAGACAAGATATAGAAAATGCACATCTTATCTCTGTAAGCTATGCCAATGGTATTCAAGAAGTTGTCATAAGAATAGGAGAAATGACTATAGTCAATGTTTATAAACCTCCCGACATCAATTGGCCTTCTAAAGTGCTTAGAACTCACACTCACCCTACAACATATCTGGGCGACTTCAACAGTCATCATGAACTGTGGAAATACAGGCACAGCAATGAAAATGGAAACGCTTTGGTGAACTGGGCCGAAGACCATGATATTTATCTCATCTTTGATGCTAAGGATCGGAGCACTTTCAGATCAGGTGCCTGGAAAACGGATCACAATCCTGATCTTTGCTTTGTCTCGTCTGATTATAAAAGTCAACCTCTTCCAGTATCAAGAAAAGTCCTTGGAGACCTCCCACACAGCCAACACCGCCCAATTTGCCTTCAATTTTGGATTAGTATCCCTTTAATAAGAGCATTTCCTAGGCCCAGATGGAATTTTCAAAAGGCGGATTGGGACACTTTCTCAGTAAATCTGGATAAATGTGTAGGATGGATCCCACCAACTAGCTCAAACTACCAGCGGTTCGTTGGAGCTGTAATTAGCACAGCAAAGAAGTGTATTCCACGAGGTTTCCGTAAGGCATATATTCCTGGCTGGACAGAAGAGTGCGAAAACCTATACAAAGAATTTTGTGAAAGCAACGATCATGACATAGCAGATGAGTTGCTGAGTAACATCGACGCAGCTAGACGTTTAAAGTGGAATGAGACTGTTGAATCCATGGACTTCCGTACATCAAGTAGAAAAGCTTGGTCTTTGCTCAGAAAACTAGGTGGTGCTACCCCACGTGACCGCACGTATGATGCTGTTACCCCCAACCAAGTTGCAGCCAACATCGTGTCCACTTCCAGAACTCCTCAAGTTAGAGCACATACTATTGCTGCTAAGAAGAAATTAAAGGCACTCAAATCAGCCTGCACAACCGAAACGGAATATTCTCTACCATTCAGCATCGAAGAAGTAACGACTGCCATAAAAGAAATGAAACCAGGGAAAGCCCCAGGATTTGATGGTATTCATGCAGAATTCCTTTAGCACTGTGGCAAATATGTGAAAAAGTGGCTTGCTATGTTCTACACAAACATTCTACAAACGGGCAACATACCATCTGAAATGAAACGAGCAAAAGTCATAGCCTTACTGAAACCTGGTAAACCAAATGACAAACCAGAAAGTTATAGACCCATAGCTTTACTTAGTATACTATATAAGCTCCTCGAAAGATTGGTGTACAACAGAACGTGCCACAAGATCTTTGAACATGTACCGGTTGAACAGGCAGGTTTCAGACCTAACCGCAGCTGCACAGATCAAGTCCTCTCCTTAACAAGCTTCATAGAAGCTAGCTTCCAGAATCAAGAGAAGTCGTCAGTCGTATTCATTGATTTGACAGCTGCATATGATACTGTCTGGAGACAAGGTGTCATATTAAAACTTCTACAAGTAATTCCATGCATAAAAATTGCCAATCTCATCAATGAAATGCTCGGTAACCGATGTTTCCAAGTGCTAATGGGCAACAAGATGAGTTCACAAATGAAGCTGAATAATGGGCTGCCACAAGGATCTGTTCTCGCCCCTCTTCTCTTCAGCTTGTACATATCAGACATGCCTGAAACCATATCAAGAAAGTTTGGGTATGCCGACGACTGGGCACTCGCAGTGAAGCACAGAGATCTTGAAGTTACAGAGTCCATATTGACCAATGATTTGTCAGTTATTGGTGATTATTTCCGCAAATGGAGGTTGCTGCCAAGTGTAGATAAGACAGAAGTCTCATCGTTTCACCTAAACAGTAAATTGGCCAACAAAGAGCTCAAGGTCTACTTTGAAGGAAGGCTACTCAAGCACAACAGAAACCCGAAATACCTAGGGGTCACACTTGATAGAACGCTCAGTTACAAACAGCACCTATTAAGAACAGCTGCCAAAATCAAAACTCGGAATAACATCCTCCAGAAGCTATGTGGAACGTCATGGGGCTCCTCTGCATCAACACTTCGTACTTCAGCTCTGGGATTGGTCTACCCTGTTGCGGAATACTGCTCCCCAGCTTGGATGAATAGCACTCACACAAGACTTGTTGACACTCAGCTCAACCATACCATGCGTCTTATAACTGGTACAATCAGACCTACACCTACTTTTTGGCTACCCATACTTACCCACATACCACCTCCATCTCTGCGACGGGAGAGTGCACTTGTCCGTGAATACAAACATCTACAGAAAAATCCTAACCTCCCTGTTCATGCAGATATCCCAACCATCGGTAAAGGAAGGCTTCGTTCTCGCAATCCACCTTTAGAAACTGGAAGGATGCTAGTTAGCAACGGCTTTAATATCAATGACTGCTGGAGACACACATGGCAGAGTAATACTACTACAGAACAACTGAAGATGCCATGTATATCGACCAAACCACCTGGTTTTGATTTACCACGCAAGATCTGGTCGGTTCTTAACCGCATAAGAACCAACACTGGCAGGTGTGCCGATTCTTTGTTCAAGTGGAAGAAAATAGCTTCTCCATGTTGTGACTGTGGTGCTGAAAAGCAGACTGTTCAGCATGTAATTTCAGAATGTCCTCTGAGAGCTTTTCCTGGCGATCCAACAGAGTTCCTGGTGATGACGGAGGGATCAATAGACTATATTCGTGGCCTGGACATTAATTTGTAATTTGTTATCATTGTAAATAGTATTTTTTAGTGATGTTTGTAGCCATACGCTAAATAAATAATAATAATCATCACTATTACTATCTAATCCTTTTTGTTCATCTTGCAATGCAACAACCTTTGGCATAGCTTGTGTTGTCTTTGATAGTGTTAGAGGTTTCTTAGACATTAACGACTGTCCTAACATGTCTTTTTCAGGAGATAATAAATGCTCTTTAACAAACAAAGCACTATCTTGAGCCACACTATTTTTTTCTTGGTCTTGCTTTTTTACCTTGGTTAGAGTATTTTGTCCATTTAAATGACTATTATTTTGAGATTTACAATGATGATCGATTGAAATAAGTATGTTGGAGCCTTTTGTCTTAATCATTCCTCGACACTTTTTAGATCGTTGTTTCGAACAGCACCAAATAACAGTTCCATTTTTATTAGTTCTTTTTACAATATATGCATATCCTTTATAGTAAGCACATGGCTTACCATAGCTAGTCGTTGCTACTTCCATGTCAACTGTTAAGCATAAACTAATCTCTAGTAAAGTTAACTCGATAATAAAAATGATTGTTTGTAGTATGTGCAGTTTAAAGTAAGAGCAAAAGTGAGAGTCACATGGTATAAAAGTGTTAGCAAAGTGGTGGAAGAGTGGTAGCAGTTTATAGTAGTCATGATCTTTTTTACCAGAATGTGATTTGAGTAAATGTAATTTAGCAGTGAGTGGTCAGTTAGTCTTGGTTCAGACAAGCATAAACAGTTCTCCAATGAATCAGAGATCAAGATTTTCATTATGAAACAGTTGTGTAACCCAATTAGGTATCGGTACTTGATAGCTTCACACATGAGCAAAAATTCCAACATATCTGATTTGAATTACATGATTTGAAAGTTGACAAAGAATATCCAATCAACCATTGTAGTTACAATGTCAAACACACAAAGACAAAATCAGCATGAACTTTTAAGTTACAGGAAAATTCTATGAAATAGACTATGCATGAAATTTGGAAATACACATCAGAAGTTTGCAACACCATCCTTCTAGCCTATATAAATTATCGACATGGAAAGTGTACACTGCCCCTAACATTAAACCAATTTATCAATAACACAAGTCAACAATTAAAACATTTTGTTTTGATTCTATTATTTAATGCATATATTCTGTCTACATTGAACAGTAACAAAAAACGCCATTCATAATTAATTAAGTTTGCTTTAATTCTTTATGTAATGATATATACATATTTAAAGTTTTGGCTGACTGTTCAGGGTGAATCGGCTTTGAACACATAAGAGAGGGAATATTTTAAGACTTAATCTCAGCTCACCTAACATAACCTAAATTTACCTAACCTAACCTTGTCATATAGGTAAGAAACGGGTCAGGCTATGCTTTCGACTACCGAGTTTCAGCTACTTTTCAAGGTTACTCTCCCGAACATTGCCGGAGACTGCTGATAAACACTTATATTCCTACGGCGGCGGCGCGCAACGACTTACATGACGCGCTTCCCCCTTTTCATTGATTTCTGTTGATTTGTCCCTTTGGACTGGTCCCTGTTGACTAGCCCCTTTTGGACGGGCCCTTTTTGAACGCAGTCATTTTTGACGGGTCCCTGTGGACAGGTCCTTTTGGCTGATCCCTTTGGACCGGACCAGCCAAAAGGACCTGTCCACAGGGACCCGTCAAAAATGACTGCGTTCAAAAAGGGCCCGTCCAAAAGGGGCTAGTCAACAGGGACCAGTCCAAAGGGACAAATCAACAGAGATCAATGAAAAGGGGGAAGCGCGTCATGTAAGTCGTTGCGCGCCGCCGCCGTAGGAATATAAGTGTTTATCAGCAGTCTCCGGCAATGTTCGGGAGAGTAACCTTGAAAAGTAGCTGAAACTCGGTAGTCGAAAGCATAGCCTGACCCGTTTCTTACCTATATGACAAATTTGGTTAGGTAAATTTAGGTTATGTTAGGTGAGCTGAGATTAAGTCTTAAAATATTCCCTTTCTTATGTGTTCAAAGCCGATTCACCCTGAACAGTCAGCCAAAACTTTAAATATGTATATATCAATACATAAAGAATTAAAGCAAACTTAATTAATTATGAATGGCGTTTTTTGTTACTGTTCAATGTAGACAGAATATATGCATTAAATAATAGAATCAAAACAAACTGTTTTGATTGTTGACTTGTGTTATTGATAAATTGGTTTAATGTTAGGGGCAGTGTACACTTTCCATGTCGATAATTTATATAGGCTAGAAGGATGGTGTTGCAAACTTCTGATGTGTATTTCCAAATTTCCTGCATAGTCTATTTCATAGAATTTTCCTGTAACTTAAAAGTTCATGCTGATTTTGTCTTTGTGTGTTTGACATTGTAACTACAATGGTTGATTGGATATTCTTTGTCAACTTTCAAATCATGTAATTCAAATCAGATATGTTGGAATTTTTGCTCATGTGTGAAGCTATCAAGTACCGATACCTAATTGGGTTACACAACTGTTTCATAATGAAAATCTTGATCTCTGATTCATTGGAGAACTGTTTATGCTTGTCTGAACCAAGACTAACTGACCACTCACTGCTAAATTACATTTACTCAAATCACATTCTGGTAAAAAAGATCATGACTACTATAAACTGCTACCACTCTTCCACCACTTTGCTAACACTTTTATACCATGTGACTCTCACTTTTGCTCTTACTTTAAACTGCACATACTACAAACAATCATTTTTATTATCGAGTTAACTTTACTAGAGATTAGTTTATGCTTAACAGTTGACATGGAAGTAGCAACGACTAGCTATGGTAAGCCATGTGCTTACTATAAAGGATATGCATATATTGTAAAAAGAACTAATAAAAATGGAACTGTTATTTGGTGCTGTTCGAAACAACGATCTAAAAAGTGTCGAGGAATGATTAAGACAAAAGGCTCCAACATACTTATTTCAATCGATCATCATTGTAAATCTCAAAATAATAGTCATTTAAATGGACAAAATACTCTAACCAAGGTAAAAAAGCAAGACCAAGAAAAAAAAATGTGGCTCAAGATAGTGCTTTGTTTGTTAAAGAGCCTTTATTATCTCCTGAAAAAGACATGTTAGGACAGTCGTTAACGTCTAAGAAACCTCTAACACTATCAAAGACAACACAAACTATGCCAAAGGTTGTTGCATTGCAAGATGAACAAAAAGTATTAGATAGTAATAGTGATGATGATTATATTGATGATAATTATATTGATGATGATAACCATGATGATGATGATGATTATGATGATAATGATGATGATGATGATGATGATAATGGTTTACACCCAAAAAAATCATTTGTTAAATTTGTTTACTGGAACAATCCCAGTAAGCTAATCCAGCGGCTTCAGTACTTGCATACCTGTAAACAGGCTGGTCATACTAAATATGAGGAAGAACTTTTGGATATAGAAAATGAGCTTCGTGATGCTAAAATTATAGTGTAATGAATCCATGTAACCACTTAAACTATTTCTTAACAATACATGTAATATTTTCTACCACTTTGCTACCACTTTGCTATCACTTTTCTACTACTTTTCTGCCACTTTTCTACCACTTTTCTAGTTTGCTACCACTTTTCTACCACTTTGCCACCACTTTTCTACTACTTTTCTGCCACTTTTCTACCACTTTTCTACCACTTTGCTACCACTTTTCTACCACTATGTTACCAATTGTCTACCACTTTGCTACCACGTTTCTACCATTTTTCTATCACTTTAAACTGTACATATTAAATATAAAAGCCAACGCTAAATAATTCTATTACCAGAAAAGAGATAACCTTTGTAATGTGCAAATCATACTAACAGGTTAGTTACTACTATGGAACTTACTACAACTAACCGAGGTAAACAACGTGCACTCTATAAAGGCTACTCTTTAACTATAGACGACAAAATGTAAAAGGAATAATATTCTGGCGATGCTCAAAACAGAGGTCAACAAGATGTCGAGGCAATATGAAAAGTAGAAATGGTGTGGATTTAAGTGTGAGTGATCATCAATGTAGTGCTCCAGACAAAACACTGATGGTGTTGACAAAAAATCATCAGAATGCTAACAAGTTAGTACAAAAGAAAGATGTTGCTACTCAAAATAGTGCATTGTTTGTTGAGCAACGTTTAACCCCTGTTGTAAAAGTTATGTTGTATCCATCTTCCACGTCTCAAGAGTCATCAACATCACAGACTATGCAAGAAGTAGTGTTGTTGTTGTTTTAAGGGGCTGAACTACAAAGTCATCTGCCCTTGATATGCAAGTGGATCGAAAAGGACTAGATAGTAATAGACAAAAGAGAGTTGTAGTTTGTATATAACTATTGTACAAGAATTACATTAAATAAATAAAAATAGTGTATGGGTATTGTCTGTTTTTCTTAATTGCTATCCCTATGTCCCACTATTAATGCAATTGTTAACCATCAACAGTCTCTGACTATGTTCGCAAAGAGAGTGACCTTAAACAATACACTCTATTTATGGTTTGTGTACCGAGTACACAATAATACAGTGTGGTCAAGCCATGTTGAGGCAATAGTTATATCAGGTAAGGGATTCGAACCCTTGGTTTCTTGTACAGAAAATTTGAACTTAAGTCAAACACCATAACCACTCGGTCAACCTGACTGTTACTAATTTAATTATTTTTGTGGACTTGAGTGTTTATAAAACTTTTTCCAGTATACATTGACTAAACCACTTGTTTGTTTTGAAATATAGATTTTGTTTTGTTTGACCATAACATTGCAGTATGAGACTTGTGAACTGGGTGTTTAATATAAGGTTAAAGGCATTTTAAAATAATTTTAGAAAAGCTCTTAGGTATCGTGTCATGGGTTTTAGTAATGCATTACTGTTCGTTGACTAACATTTACCGTTACACAACATTATTTTGGTGAGCTCTACATGTTGTTGTTTGAGTCGTCAGTCTTTTGACTGGTTTGATGCAGATCTCCATGCCTCCCTGCCCCGAGCGAAACGTCTCATATCTATATAGCTACCACACTCTACATTCAAGGCTATCTGTTTAACATATTATAACCTTGGATCTCCCCTACAAGCTCTTGGGTTCAATTCCTAGATTTAACACAAACTTTTAAAAGTGGTATGACAACTAAAACTAGTCTACTCAGTCTCGGTGGTCCAAATAAGTAGAGAGGGTTTGATTCACACCTCAATCATAGAGCACCATGTTCTTTTTTTTAATAATGATAGTCATTTGTTCAATTTCACATTTCACACATTGCAATTTGTCAATTTTCCATTTGCATTTTTTTTAATGACAGTTTGATGTTTTTCAATTTCATGATTTGGAAACATGGATTTTTCCATTTTCATATTTACACATTTGTCAATTTCCCATTTGCATATATTTTCTTAAATGTCCGTTTAAGGTTTTTAAATTTTGTCTATATGGAAACATGGATTTTCCATTTTGCTGTTTACAAATTTTTTATATATTTATTTTGTGTATGTTGAAAAAAATCGATATTTCCAAAACAAGATTTTTTATTCATTTTATGATTTTGTAAATGATCTTAATGTGAGTGCTTGAACATGGATTTTCCATTTTGATATACAAATTTTTTATATATTTATTTTGTGTATGTTGAAAAACGATATTTCCAAAACAAGATTTTTTATTTTTCATTTTATGATTTTGTAAATGATCTTAATGTGAGTGCTTGACCATGGCAATAATACAGTCTATCTATGTGTTAGCAGAACCATAGAGTTTTATTACTACTGCAAGTAAGAATGTTTTACAAAATAACGGCTATCTACCAATGCATTTGAAAAACAAAACTATTGAAAAAAACAAAAATACTATTTACCATTCATTCATATATAAGTGTTAATTCTCCCTCTCCCCACCCTACCTCATCGTATTTTCTCTGGTCAAACAATCAATGCTACCCATACATACACAAGCTTTCTATATCTATCTCTCTATATATGTTTTCTCTGCTCCACAAGATAAAAATTATGGTTGCTGGATTGTATCCTGCACTGTTTATGCGACATACCATTGCCAGTGCATAAAACCGTTAGGTAGTTCTCTACACATAGCGATTTTACCACTGCTCTACCTACGCCTTTTGCTTGTTTGGCTTTCTTACAGGCTAGTATGCGATAGGCAGCATTAACTGTATATCAAACCCAGTCCACCTTTGTATTTGCAATCTAAGTAATAATTTGAAAAGAGACAAGTGTAATCAGTTTTAAACATTATCTCTGCTTTTTTGTTTGTTTGTTTGTTTATGACATGTATATTAACCTAAATTCAAACCCTAGTCTACCTTAGTGAAAGGCTAACAGTTTAACCACTGCGTCACCATACCCTTCTTTCTTAGATTGATTCATTCTAGGCCTTAGAGCTAGAAATCGAGTTACGATCTCCAGTGCAGAGGCACATGTGCTCACCACTATAGCATGTAATGGTTAGCTGATAACATTAGACAAACGAAAATGATTGTATTTCTGTTAGCCAAGCATTTCTGTCATTTGCCTACTGTGTGAGCACTGCCAGCAAGACAGTTTAGTTTAGAACAAGCGTGTGTGTGTGTATAGATTATTAGCCTCAAGTATTTAAAGCTTGTTGTGTGTAGCGACCATCTTGCTCAGTAACCACTGAGTAAGTTTTAACAGTTAACTCATAAAAACAGCATAGGATAGTTGTGTGTGTGTGTGTGTGTGGTTCATGTACTTGGGAATCTGCATTAGCACCATGCGCTAGCTTTACCTTACCCTCTAGAGGTAGAGCGTTATCCCTTCCTTTGGACATTGCCAATGACTGCATTCCCCCACAAGTTTTACACTTAAGCCCTTGGCTTGTTCTTGATTAGGTTTGGTTTGCTTTAGGCTTGGTTTGGTTCAGTTGGGTTTGATTCGACTTGGTTCAGTTTAGTTTAATGTAGTCACCATTGTTTTATTTTTAGCTACACTCTTTAACCAATTAATTAATGATAGTCTACTCTTAATTCTTGAATCGATAAATTGAATTTTGTGTGCACCGTTTGTCAATCCATGCCTACAACCTATACTCCCTATGTACTACAGTCAGATCTGAAAACAAGTTTCAATGGTCAAAGACGTGTCAGTCACCATACATATATCCCACAATAATTCTTTCTTTACCTAGCTAGATTTCGTCACTCACAGTAAACATCTTACATTATGGGTTTGCAATATATTAAGAAAAGCAAAAGTCCATGATCTTGTTGTTTTGGGTCTTTTTTGGGGAAATTCATAAGCCATAAAAAGAATGACATCATGTCAAGTTCTGAGTGGATCTTGTATGTCAAAATCTCATTATCGGTTTATAAAATCTCAAGGCCATGCCCTAGCAGTTTTGGGTTATTTCAATCAATGAGTCCACCATAGGAAACATCGAAAAAATAAATACCCTTAAAACAAGTCGTCACATGACCCTCTCCGAACAATGCTTCGCAAAATATAAATTCATCCATTGAACATTGAACATGATCGGCGACATCATCCTAGCTTCCCCCTCCCACCATGGTTGCCATATCGTTTGACCTTCAAGTGTCCTCAGCATCTCTGTGCTTTCTTTCATTGCCCTGTTGTCAAGTCAAGTCAATGCATTCCAATAAGCTCAAATAACATTCACATCCTGTCAGTCTGCCCCAGCAAGTTTGTTTTCTATACTCACTTCAAGCAACATATAACCAAGTTCTGTTTGTTCTATCTAAAGCCAACTTCATCGAATCAAGGAATTATCATTTGTCATGTCACTCATAATCGTTTACACGTTAAAGACCCCCTTCAGTGGGTTTAGGAATTAGGAATTCCATCATAGGAAAAATCAGAAAACGAACCCTCGACCCGCCGTCTCATTGAAATAGCGAATACTGTATTGGTATATCACCACCGTGGCCAGTAATAGCTTCGTTGAAACACGTGTCCAGTGGTATCGTCTCTTTCTATCTACAACCACTCGTCATGAACATTTTAGACAAATTTAAGAAAAGTTTTAAAAACTGAAATGTTTTCAACATAAGTGTCGTTAGGCCCTTTCGCATTTTTTAAAACATAAATACTATATTCGAAAGAGAGAGAGAGGGGGAGGGGCGTCACCCCGAGTCCTACGACCCCTCGTATACATCTCTGGCGTTATTGGTTTGTGAGATATAACAGAAAGTCTAAAATCACAGTTTTACAACAAAAAAATCTGTTTCCCTCATTCTCAAAAACTTTAACCTATTACAAAAATAAAGAGGGTTTCGAGACAAGCCATTTGACACGTCATAGGACCAAATCCGACCATGCATTCGTGAAATATCGGAAAAAGTCTAAAATCATGGTTTTATCCCCTAAAAACCTGTTTCCCTCATTCTCAAAACTTTAACCTATTAATAACATATATAGGGTTTCGAGACAAGCGATTTGACACGTCACACGTCCAAATCTGACCCTGCGTTCGCGAGATATCGGCAACTTCGTAGGAAAGTAGGCGACTATCTGGTTCTCTCCTCACCACCAATACCCCTTCTTATCAATTTTTTTTTTCAAAGAGCTCGCCCTCTTACAAAAATCCCAAGTGCGCATGCGTACAAAACAAAAACAAAAATGTTCATCCATAGCGGCATCTCGTAAAACGCATGCGCGATATGAGCAACAACGTTTAAGTTCATTTTAGCAGCGCATCTTATACATGTCGCATTTGAAAACAGACTTTCATTAAAAAAATTACAATTTCACCCTATAGTAGGGGTAGGTTTTATTTAGGGGTTGAAATGAATGGTCCATTGGAAAGAGGGCGTCAGCCCGAGTCCAACGACACCTCATTTGTCAAAATCGGACCATGCGTTTGAGAGATGTCGACTTTGCCCCTGAATGTATTGCGGGTTAGTCAGAGGGAGAGGTGGTGGGGTGGGGCAGAACCATCATCACCCCCCTACTGACAGGGATGGGAGAGGTGCCCCGGGACTTGAAATAAGGTGCTATCCGGCATTTGCCTGGAGGGAGTGTGAAACAAACCACACTGTCAGCGCCAGGATTCGGACCTACGATCTTCAGACTTGCTGCAACTGCCCGCGAGGTCGTGGTGCACGATTCACCAGGCAAAGCTACGCCGCGGGACAATTTAAAAATTAGAATGGCGGAACATCATACTTTCATAAGATTGGAACGGCTTACAATCGTTTCGTGACGATACCGGATAAGACGCTGGTTCGATTCCCACCTCAGCCATTCTAAAAGTGTTCCGCTTCCACCACAGGAAAATACCGGTATGATTATGATATGACCATCCCTTTCTTAGCCCTGCTACATAATGTAGTACCAAGATACACATTGGTGCAGGCATCACTAAAACGCAGGTTAACAGACAGCTTCAACACACACTTAAGCAGACGAACACTTCTAATTTCACTCCGCTTCATCTAGCCTATCAGGAGCAAGCCACTCAGCAGACGGTTCCTATCTGGATCGGCTACCGCCCTAAGTACCCTAAATCCCTAAGTACTGGCACTCGACCGACATATTATTGACTGGCTATAAGTAATAATACAGTGCCTTTGTTTCAAGTGTAGGCCGGCCAGCAAGCTTCTCACAGCGGGGCCACCTGGCGGCGACCAATACTGCTTCTAACCAGTTCTGTCAGCACAGCTGCGCGTACTCCATGTGCTTAATAGACAGTTGAAGGGACTTGAAACAACGTGTTTGAGTTCGTCTTCGTGTTATAGGGCCGTTATAATGCCGAACAGTGAGTTTACTTGAATTTAAGGTCTGTGAATATTTTCATTTGTAGCTCTTCAGTCGGTCAACACGATAGTGTCGAATGAATGGGCGGGATACAATATATAAATATGTAAACATACTCCTGGAAAAATTACATGTATTAATTAGATTACGGTATCTCAATTAATGCGGAAATATTCCACTCAGCTGGCAAGCAGCACACTGTTCGACGCTAAACGGACTCGCTGTAAGTCGGTCGGCCACCACTTGAAACAAAGGCACTGTAGTTAAATATAAGAACTTTGCAAGTACGTCAAGAGATTTCATACTTTGCTTATTAGGTATTTTTTTATATTTATTATTGTGGCCGGACAAAAACATGGAAGATAGTAAACATGCTGTAGTCTACCTCTGCAGTGTATTCAACAGTGAGTTGAGGAGGCTATAGCCTATTTCTATCGTGAACACGATGAAGAAGAGTCATTTCAATCTCTTAAGCAGTGATGTAGCCAGGATGTCATTTAGGGGGAAGGGGATCTAAAGGAAAGCTTAATGCCTCCTATCCCCAACTACCAGCCTGATCATCTTTCCACACATCGTATACAATTTCCCCCGCCAAGGTACTCAAAGTAACAAACGTCTGATCTAGAAAAACACAAATAGTATATAATAGTTGTATACACTCATCAGTTTGAAGTTCATACAAATAGTATCAAATACAGTTATTGAGGGAAAATCCTGTAATCACCCCAACAAACTTAGCGGAAAATTGAATTTTGTATCGTAGGAAAAGAATGAACACGAACACTTGTTCATGAAATGATAACTCGATCACTGTATGGTATGCTAATACTAGACTGCTGTACTTCGGCTGTGTCCCAAAGCTACATTTTCAGCCGTAGTGAGCTATATAGTCGACTAATATTCCGGATATGACGTCACATGTCATGATCCAAAGCTGCTTATCACATAGCAATCAAGTCTGTAGTAGCTAGTGAACGAAAGTGATTGTCGACTTGTACAAAGAATTTATAGATGTTTGGCACCGGAATGTAAACCTTGTGCGTTTCAGAACACAAGTCTGTGAAGGAGGCCATAATTCAAGCACACATGTCCCAAAGCTCTGTAGTGCATAGCATATAGTGAGTAGTTGCTAGCAGCTAGTTAATAGTTATCATCTTGAGCTTTGGGACACAGCCTTACTCTTTTAACATACATATGAAAAAATGAAGCAAAATAGCAATATGGATCTCAATGCATTTGCATATAATATAGTAATTTGGGGGAAATACAGAGGAAGAAGTTCAAATGAGGATGAACACCTGGAATGACCGTTTAAAAGCACACGGATTAACAATAAGTAAATCAAAAACTGCTGCTATGTCTATCAATAGGTAGAAGAAAGGTAAAATAATGCTGGATGGTTACACAGCTGGAAACAGTACACCAGTACAAATATCTTGGGTGCATCATTTCAGGTAATAACAGAATACAACACGAAATCATTAGCCGAACTCAAAAATCAGCCCAGTTTTATCATCAAGTTCGGAATCTTCTCTGGAACAAGTTCCCTTAAGGTCAAAACAGATCCTCTTTCGATCATACTTCACCCCCATAATAACATATGGTTTAGAAACCTGCGCGACAACTAAACAAGCGGTTAGCAAACTGCAAGCCGCAGAAATGAAGTTCCTGCGAACTATGATCCAGAAAACAAGGAAGGACAGAGTAAGGAATGAAAGAATAAGGGAAGAAGCATGTGTGTGCCCATCCTTGAATGAAAGAGTCACACGGGCTCGTTTGAAATGGTTTGGCCATGGACGATGGTAGGACAGCAAAACATTGGTTTTAGACAGTGGTGGTTGGACAAAATACCGGTAGGAAGACTTAGGAAGAGATGGCTGGACCAATTGAAAGAGGATATAGGAACAAGAGGAGTCAACTGGGATACAGTCCTGCGAGGAGAGTGGTACATGGATAGACAGAAGTTCCTACGACACCAAATATGATCTTTCAAGTTATTTGTACGGTCCAGTCAACCTACGAGGTCGGCAACATGCCCATTCCCTTTAATGGCAAACATTGTACGTAGATATATTACTCTAGAGCAGACATTCGATTCAGGCTTGTATGAACCTTCTTGTTTACTGAATATATTCATTTTCCTGAATTTTATTCACTACCAATATTTTGCAGGCGTGGATTTGATGTTCAATCGTCACATCAATTATTGATCTAGATGTTAGGCCCCTTAAAACAACAATTATCATCATCATCTTCTCTTTAGTTCACTTTTCTTCAAGCACTACACTTCACGTATTCACCTCTCTCAATGGTTTTCTTACTTTTTGTCCACTGCAATGACGTTATTTAAGACAGTCGTTTCGCCAATAGCCTCATATGTAGGCTTGTCAGATATCTAAAATGTTCAACCGGGGGAACCTCCCCCCCCCCCCCCGCTTCTAGGTTATTTAAGGGTACACACCCTTGACTGGTTTTTAGATTTTTAGAGGGTAGTATATTCCTAATGCTGTAGATAATAAATGACAATTATAAGTTGAATCATGTTAATATTTATTAGTTACAAGTAAGAAAAAACACTTTGAATAATGAATAAACCTTGTACAATATTTACATGTACTTTTCATTGGCTAGGACTTTTTTTAGAAAGTCTTTTTTGGTTTTAATTTTGTTGTAAAAATCTTCACAATCTAATCCAATGTTAATTTTACAAATAATCAAGCCTTTAACTGTAGATTCCTTCATCAAACCTCTATCATCAGTCCATGCGTTGCTCATCAAAGAAAATACTCTCTCAACTGGTGCTGATGTCCCAGGTAAGCAGAAGGCATACTCAACAATCTTGATCAGATTGGGGGCTGCTATGCGATTCTCGTTGAAGTTACCAAACAGCCTTAGCCATTTTTCTTCGCTTGAAATAATCACGTCTCTGGTAGTCTCTTCTTGCTTCCACTGTTCCCAATTTGACTGCAAATATTCCTTAGCAAGCACAACTTCGTCAAACAGCTGATCATTGTTTATTTTCATATTTTCATCAAGAAGTCTGATATTGATGATTTCAGCAGAAGTTTCGGCTTTTTCCCAATCAACAGCATCTGTTTTCGTCAGATTGACCCATGAAAACTGTTCAGCGTTTCCAAAGCTGTTCTCCCAGAGTTCTAATTATGCAATGCATCTGTCATAAAATTCATCAAATTCTTCTTTCACACTGTTACGTACTTTCTCATCTAGACTCCTGTAGATGTTCTTTGTACCCGTAGGGATAAAGTTTGAGGCCTTTCTTTCTGTCAGGTTTCTTTTGAGAGCTTTGTGAGCTTCAGCAACCTCAAAAGCTGTCGTGTTATTGTTTTTCCATTACCAGGATGGCCTTGTTAAATAGTGTAAGCTGTCCGTGAACAAACCACAAGTAGAGCTCGCCCTTTGAATCAGTAAATAAGTTTTTTATTATTGATGGGCTTATTTCTTGGTCTAAAAAAAACTCTTTCAGACCTTTAAACATCTGTAGAATTATTTCCAGTGCCGGCATCATTGATAGAAACTGAGTGTTTCCGTGTTGAATTAGTTTACGGTACTCTATCTCTGCATATTCACAAAATGATTTTAGTTTAGTTACACGGACTGTGTATATGTCGAAGTATTTATAAATCTTCACCACTAAGGCCTCAATATCGATTGGGAGACTATCTACTGCAGTTTGCACACAGTTGTGCACAATGTGTGCTCCACATCCGATTCCATTGATTTCCCGTCCTAGGCTATTCTTGAGTCGATGGAAAACATTGTTTTTCTCTGCTCTTTTCACACCACCGAAGTTAGTGTTGCAGTTATCGCCACAAAAGCCAACCACTTTGTTGTTCAAATCGATTTGCAACAGGACAGAGCATAAGTGATTTGTACGAATTTCAGATGTTTCACCCTCCACAGATTTGAAATCTAACAGCATTACTTGCACACCTGAATTAGGATTAAATTAGCGCTCAACAATTGGCACAAATTTACACGACCGTTTTGGCATTTTAACAGAGAAAGAATAAACTTTTAACTTAAAACATAAATAAACCAGCGCTAGCTCGCTAACACAACGCGCTCCGCTGACAAGGACTGACAACTGACTGAGTTTCATCTTCATCTCTCTCGCAAGCCTAGTGCCGACGTGGGCGAGTCCAATGTTATTGCACGAGGGGGTGTACTGTGCAGCGAGTACCCAGAACTAGACTCGCCCGGAGAGACTATCCCATCGCGTATAGTCACGGTTGGCTAAACAAGACGATACGATGACAATATTATTTACTAGAAAACCATCACTCTTCTATAGTTTTACTTTTCATACAGTGCAGAATTAAATGACAATATTATGATTATCCTTAATAATCCTACACAATTAATTACTTTAGACTTTTTTGGTCATCTAAAAATCGAATTTAATTTTTTCCGGGTCGTTAAGGAAACCTGCCGGGACACCGGGACGTTGTCTGAAAACCGGGACTTTCCAGGTCAAACCGGGACATCTGGCAAGCCTACTCATATGGAATCGATTAAATATGGGTGCACTTAACAAACAGCGATCTCACAAGAATGGAAAGTGTGAAAGCAAGATACCTGAAGAGAGTTCTCGTAGTTGGGATATATGCACCCCCAAGGATACCGTAGTATATGAATTAGCAAGGGAAAGTTTCTTCGTGGCGGACTTAAGACCATGCTACCATCTACAGACTCATTCCAAGCGCTACTCGAATCGCGATGGATGAAGAGGAAGGATATCGATCCCGATTTCTATGCCACAAGCGCAATGATAGACCGACAGTGGACAGAGTCTGGGCAGGATCAAAGGCATGTGGTAACCAGACTTGCTACCCATGGCTTCCACCATAAAATCTGCCGAACTCAAAGGTTTCACCAACCTGGCGAAGACTGTATACGCTCATTGTGCAACAGGAAGTGCGACCGTTACCACCTTATACTGTGTGGCAAGAGAACAAAGACCATCATAGAATATAGTGAAAACTAAATGGCAATGTATTAGATATAGGTTTAATGCTCTTTCGAGCGCGTCTTAATAAATTAATTAATATATTCATTTTCTCCTTTACAGGCCAGCAAATGAACTCAACTGACTTCTTCGGTTGGTTGCCGAACTACCCAGTTGGTTCGGAGAACTGCATGATACTGAACTCTTCTTCTCGTAAGGGGACGAGCAACTTCAATTGCAATGATAAGAGAAAAGTAATGTGTAAACAAGTTCAATAGGATTTGTCAATATTGACCTTGAGTGGCTTAGGAATGTTTTTTGTTATGACTGTTTGCCAATAAACACTCGCATTGTTGTGAATGTCATTATCAGAATAATACAGTGATGCACTGCACAGCTGAGCGTTCCTGGAGAGGTAGGGGGAACTGGGAAGCGCATCGGCCTGCTCAGCTTGGCCGCGAGTTTAGGGGAAGTGAACATCGGTAGCGGCAGCGCATAACATTGCGTACAGAGCGTGTATAGCGGTGCATGTTGGCACTGAATACCATGCAAGCATTTTAAGATACAGTGCTGTATTATAACTGCTTGAGATAGTAATAAAATAATTCATCCCCGCAGGGGGCTCACAACTCGTGGGACGTGGATTGGTGACCACGGGGCCCCAGCTGGGTCTGGCATTGCTTCCACTTAGTTATGACGGGCTCCTTTCTATCCTCTTTCCTTTCGACCTCCCTTGCTCAACTAATGTTCTCTTCCGACCCCGACGGTATTAGGGTATCCGAGGCCTACGGAGTCTTTCAATTTTCCGCCTTGTCACTACTTGTCTCGTCTTTACTGATCCATCATTCTTCTTTCTTTTCATATCTACAGCCTTCTGCTCAAGGCCCTAAAGGAGTCAGGGTGTGTGTAGGCTCACCACTTATGGTGAACTCTGGATAGTGCTACACCCTCAAGGGCTCACGGCTTGTGAATTCTGTAGATGGTGCTCCCGAGGGATTCCTGAGCTGGGTCCAGTTTTTCCCTTTTTTGCTTCGTCTCTGGGACGAACCCTCTCCTCTTTTCCTTTCCTATCTGCATTTATTGGCTCTCCTTACTTCCAAGTCCCTCAGTTCGCAATCTTCGAGGGTTGATGGCATTTCTTTTCCCTGTCTTTTATTTCCCTTGTTCCTGTTTTGTTCATTATTTTTCTAGTACCGGTACATAAGTTAGATGTTAGTCAGTAGTTAGTTGTAGTAGGTAGTTCACAAATCTTTTTTTTACCATCTCCATAGCATTAGGGGCCGGTAAACTAGATGTTGAGAAACCTCGCATCAACAGTAATGTTGTTACATTGTTTGTTGTTTTACTGGGCGTTGAATGCGTTTTAAAATGGTATGGAAAGAGTTCATGATGAAAATTAATAGTCTATATGTCAAACAAAAGAGATAAGGAATGTGAAGTTAGAAACAACTATATCTTATACAAAGAAAATTTAATTGACTATGTTATAACTTGCAAGGATGTTAATCATGAATGTACTATTCTATCAGTAAAAGCAATGTCACATCATGAGGAGAAGAAGAAGCTTAGAAGAACTATGGTGGTATTTCATTTTTCTGTAAACTAATGGCGTAAATATACTGTAGGCCTATTTGTAGCCTATATATCCAAGCCATTTCTTGGTTAAACCTGAAGGCATGTTACATGCTAGAATGCGTATAGCCTAACTTTGTGAATGATTATGACGATAATTATTACGTTTGACATCTATAAAACAACATACAGTTCCAACACTAATATACCGTACATATTTTACTGTATAAAAAGAGATAAACCAAATCAGACGCACCTAATCAGACGATTTGATCGCCAGCACTAAACGACACACTTCCGTGCGATATAACTCTCATTAGGTTATATCGCACTTCTTTCTGTACATGTTTTTGAGGACTGGCACTCAATCTCTTATATGCGTGCTGTTAGGGGAAGGGCCTGCGTGTGCGACAACGCTCGAAAGCCTGTCCGGTCTTGACCTCACCGACGGGTGGGTGAACCTTGTACTGTACCCTTATAACTGGATGATCCACCAATATCCTCCGGCTGGAAATAATTGGATAATTGGATTGTAGCATCTTGAAGTCCCGGCTAAAAACGACATGGTGCCACTTGGCGAAAACACTCAGAATAAGGAACAGGATTTTCTCAGAAGGAATGTGCTGCAGTATCTAACTACAGAACAGTAGGGTCATCTAACTACTTAGGACAAAGAGCGTCTCAAAAATCTCGGGCGTAAGGATGCGGATTAGGTCCCTCGGGAACTTCCACCCTACAGCACATTCCTCTACCATCTAACTACAAATATAATGCCAGTTTCCTATAAAACAATCAGGAAATCGTCAACGAATCCGTCTATTCATTATTAAAGCAATACACTTCTCGTGTCGTCGAGCTTTGACTAAACGCTCTCAAAAAAAATGACCAAGTGTCATTAATCCACATAAAAATACAACTCGTTTCCTTAAGAAACCGTAAAAACTGTTACGTGTAAGCTTCAATAAGCTTCTATACAGCGAACAACAGCTGTGCCCTAGGTGACGGGAGTTTATAACAAGAAAAATGTTATAAGCTAAAAATTTAAATAAACCCAAAAATAAATGACGTTACCCCTGACGTAGATCTCCGTCATTACAAATACTATGCATTACTCTATACAATTTATCTCCCGCACCCTAACATTAAAATTTCTTCCTCTAGGAAGCGCAAAATCTCTACACAACTTTAAAGTTTAAATTTAAAATATAAAACACTCCTAAATCTACTTACGAATCTATCTGAAATACATTTAATATAACATTCTATACAATGAAAATAATCACGTCGTAGTTCATCCACTACTTACTTAAAATAAAAATATATACAACGCGTTCCTTCCTTTCTCCCGACAATACAACATGTAATTGTCCTTCTACTTCACTCCTGCCTCTCAACGGGCTTCAGAAAAATATGACTTCACTCTACTATGTCTTGTTCGTGGATTACGTTACAATCTGGG
Source organism: Meconema thalassinum (assembly GCA_946902985.2). NCBI lineage: Eukaryota > Metazoa > Arthropoda > Insecta > Orthoptera > Tettigoniidae > Meconema > Meconema thalassinum. The sequence goes on from OX336392.1 coordinate 343,045,627, forward strand.
ATTCTATAATCCATACAATTAAGTAGAAACTAGTTCAAAAACATCCTACAACTTATCTGTTCATGTAATAAATATACTTAATAAAAATACACATTTCCACTCGTCGAATAATTACCATAAATGAAAACATTAGGAAAAGAACCATTTAATAGACCTCAGTTTACTCTCAGCTTCAACAAAGATCCATTAAATCCTATAATTTCTATCAGATTTAACTTCACCCTGGTTCCGCTGTCCTGTGAATTTCAAGGAGTTTCAACTCTATTGAGACTATTTCAATAACATCCACAATTAATAAACTTCCATAACATTGCTCTCATAACTTCTTACTTCCTTGAAATACACGCGTCTGTCACTACAGACATTTCTTCAAAAATAGATCAATGGCTACACACTAGCTCATTGTCTCACAACAAATACCTCCGTCTACAACGGGAATAATAAATCTCATCCATCGAGATCCTTCGCTGTTCCTTCAATACAATTCATTTCTCTATACTTTCCAATAATAAACTCATCTTTCAGTTACCACAATCTTAACAACCGTATAATAAAAATACTGGTTCTCTCCATGAATCAATTTAATAGGTAATGCAATAAAATGATAATCTTCAAATAAAAATCGTATTTCTTTGCGTCGCTCACATTTCTTAAAAACCTTTCAACAAACTGTAACATTCCTTCAATTCCTACGTTACATTATTTCTTACTTCAAAATACGCTATCGTTCGTATTTGTTAATTCCACATTATAATTCTTTACAGATTATTTCTTTACTGTCTTTTCAACAAATTCCAATACTTAAAAAAACATTACTCACAAAATTTTCTTCACTAAATCTGTTTCATTATTTCTCAGATCGTGACTTTATATAGATCTCTACAATAGATCTTTCTGAATCGCATTCTTTGACATATACTTCCTATCACATACTTGGAAAACATTTCCATCATTACAATCATTAATAAAACATAGATATCGTGCGATTTAAAACACGTTTAAATTTTACTATAACTATTCTGAACTAAACTATAAAATCTCCCTTCAAATTTCGAATATCGCAAAAATCGAAAAATCGACATGAAAAATCCCTAAAATTCCGAAATTGTCGAAAAATACGACCAAACATCCGCATGATGTTTTTACGAATATAAGAATGAAAACTGCAATAATCTAATAAACAATATAGAAAAATGGCATTCAACACTAGTTGTCGGATATTCAAGATATATACAATTCTACAAAGTGGGATGTTCAATGTTGGTCCGTGGACTACCTTGTGCTGGGTTAAAGTTGACATGAAGCGGACTTCCTTTGGTTACCCATTAGAAACGGAATGTTTATAGCGGCTTAAGACTGCGTGATGTTCAGCATTCTTGTCCAATTCTCCCTCCGAATATCTCGTGCGGTCAGGTTTCGGGATACGAACTCGATCATCATCGTGCTGTCGCCTCCTTCCGCCGATGACTCTTCTGGGTGAGATGGGATAGACCTTTCTCGCTTCGGCGCCGGGTAATTCCCTGGCCGCCCACGTCCATGAATATCTTCTGGTCTTCTTTCCCCAAAGTTCCCTGTAGATCGTCATTTGAGATGGTAAAATGACTGATAATTGTAGAATTTCAATTACGGGAGAGATGAGATGTTAATCTTCCCCGAAATGTTGATGTTAAGTCATTTCGGATGTTCTTGATGCCATCATAGCGTCGTTCCCTTAATTGTTTAGGCCTGTAGAATCGGTAGGAAATTCCTCCCTCAACTTTTGGAATTTTACCATGTTTGAAGCTGTAAATTTGTTGTTTAATAATATAATTATTTCTTCGCTGAATGTCGACTTTTATGTTACTTGCACATTACTAAGTGCCTTCGATGAATATTTTCTATTTGCTTTGTTCAACTTGTAGAGTAGTTTGTTTGAACGTCCTCCTGCTTTGGAGTCATTGTTGATAAGAGTCTCGCTTCCTCTTCTCTTTCCCCCGCGTCTAATTTTCAAAACCGCGTCGTTTCTCAATCCATGGCTCTGATTGGTTGCTTATAATAATTGATCACACTCTTCATTAATTACTTAAATACTCTGCTGTAATTGTAGTTAATCGTTCTTAATTATCATTCAACATTCTTCATGATGGTTTAATATAATAACTTTGTCCTAGTAATTATATATGTTAATTACTCTGTTGGTGTTAATTTTTATCAGGCGGCTTCTCATTGGTTCCAGTCGCGTGTCGAACTCGCGCCACTTCCCCTACTCCTCCTACTAGCCACGCTTCGCTTCTCTGTCTGTGTGGGATCTTACTCGGGAGTCTTCGTTGATGCTCGAGCTCTTTGTCGTCTCGGCGAAGCAAGTTCCGAGTCCCCTAGCGGCTACTAATCTGCTATTGGCTGGCCGAATTAACTCAGTTAATTCCTTCGCTCAACAAACCTGTTTTGTGTCAGCTCGTAGCATCGATAAATATTAACATGGGCCAATTTAGAAAACTTTCCACTAGATGTATGATTTTCTGTCTCGTCTCTCCAAACGAGTACAATCCTGACTCAACTTTTCATTGCAAAAGTGTGGAACAAAGCTTTTGAAATGTCTTCTTCATCACTGAATTGGACCATAGTTAACTCACTATTCTACCTTCCTATAGTAGCGTTTTAAATTCTTAGCATTGTAATTTCCAACAACTTGATTGTCATGAATGTTCGCAATTTTTAATAGGCAACTCAGCCATTCTCTCTCTCTGGGATCTCTTCCTCGAATAACAAATCTTCATCAGTCGTCTGATATATCTCATTTACCGTGATTTCATTAGTAGATGAAGATGTTCTGCCGTTTATTGTTGTTTCCCATTTGAAGTTTTTTTTTGCCTAGAGGTATCATCATTATTACCTCTATTCTCTTGTCTTTTCGAGCCTGGTTTCAGTTCGTCCTCTCTCGGTCTCTCTTCTCTACTTCTCTGATTTTCCTCCTGTTGACCTCGGATATAGTTTATACTCTCTTGATTTCTCCTCTGCTGGAAATTCTGGCGGTTGTAATTGTCGTCATTCCAGTTCTTATACCGGGAATATCCTTGGCGATTATTGTTATTTTCGTTGGTAATAATTATTCTGGCGATAATTATTATTATACTGATAACCCGATCTTTTGGTTCGAGTATTGTTTCTGACGTATCTCTGATATGGCCTGTTATCCTGTTGCCTTCGGTTCTGATACTCGTTTCTCTGATTCTGAGTATAAGCGTTCCTTACAGGTCCTCCTCTCCTATTATCGGCGACATTTTCTTCCGTTTGCTGTACTTCGTCAATCATTATAGTGTTGACTTCTCGAATGTCTATTCTTGGGCTACGAAAATTAGAATTCGTTTCACTAGAAGTGAAGTCAAGCTGTCTCAGTAGATCATCCATTTCTTGGAGACTTGATACTCTAGATGCAATTATGTTTCTCCTAACATCGGCTGGAAATTGCAGTGAGATAGTTTGTATCATTTCTATGTCTGATGGTGCCGGTTGCGAATATTGAAGGCGTGCTAATTGTGTCGCGAAGTAGCTATTATAGCGTGTGTTATGCGAACCAGCGTACTTTCGTGAGTATGCCTCTGCTCTAACATTGTGCTGTTCATCTACCGACCAAAATCGTTTTATGAGGGCATTAGCAAAGTCCTCAAAACATAGGAAAGTCCATCGGAATGCTCTGAACCACTGAAGTGCGATATTACTTAAGTAACGCTCTACCAGTCGTAACTTTCTTTCTTCGGGAACATTATTCTCCAAAAAGTACTCTGAGATATCATTAATAAACTCCATTGGTGTTATTCCATCATTTCCTGGAAAAGTGCGTGGTTTCTGGTCAATATTCCGAATTATCATAACGTTTGGAATATTCGATGATGTGTTTCCACGTGACATGTTTTCCATAGGTGTCGAAAATCGTACTTGGTTCTCCCTAGCTTGCGGTGCATTTAACCTCCTAGCTTGGAGTAATTCCTCCTCTAATTTATCGATTCTTTCTTGCAAAATTCTCCGTTCTTCTCTGATGCTACTATTTTCTGTCCGTTCTGGCATTGTCGTATTTTCGTTAACTCAGTAGTCCGACCTTTAATAACATCCTCCACGATGCGAGAATTGCCTACTTCTAACTCCTGCATTTTACTTTTCATCGATCCGATTTCGTTATTTAAATCAGAGATTTTATCTTTTAGTCCATCATCTATGTGTTCTTTGATCCGATCACTCAGACCTGGTTCTAAATCTGCTGACAATATGTTCTGTAAACTATGAATTCTCTCAATAAAATCTTTCCTAATTTCCTCAACGTATTTAGTACTACGATACTCTGCCATTACAAGTTTTTTAGAGAAATCATCTTCTAATCTTTTAACAGTTATGCCTGAGGCTTCAATTAACTCAGTTTTGAGTTTATCAACACTTTCACTTACAACATGTTTAATATCAATTTCAATGTCGGCCCTTACAAGATCAGCTTTCTGATTCACCTGTATTTGTAGCATTGCTACAGTTGTTTTCAACTCATCCAGGTTAGAGTTGATGCTAGTGTTCTCGGATTGGAGCTTGCCTAACTGGAGGGTTATGTTATCCTGAAATTCGTTTAATCTTTTACTATTATCTTCTGATTGAATTTCTAAGGCTGCCAAAGAGGTTTGGGTCCTAGCTAAAGTATTCTGGGTTTCAGTGGACTGGGTTAGCAAGGTAGTTAAAGTAGCTTTGGTTTCATTGGAGTTCGTTTGCAGGGTAGCTAAAGTTACTTGGGTGGTGACTAATGTAGCTTGGGTGGTGACTAATTCAGCTTGGGTTTCTGTAGCTTTAGTATCTAGGGTAGTTCGCATTATTTGGGTGTTAGCTAATGTGAATTGGGAAGTATTTACAGTAGCTTGAGTCTCAGCTAATTTTCTTTGGGTCTCGATAGCACTAGTTTGACATTCCCTAGCTATCCTATCTGCGTCAGCTTTCGCTTCTCTCCTAATTTCTTCTGCATTTTTCTTAATTTCTAATTCTACTCGTTTCTGGTGGGTAGCTTGGTGTAGGGCTTCTGAGTCCTTATCTAATTTGCCCTGGGTCTCCTGCAACGTAGCAAACATTGCCCTAACAACATCCAGGTTTCCTGGCATCTTCTTTCTTGAGAAATAAGGAACAAATACTATGACAACAATCAAGAATATCCGAAACAACTACCACTTATACCACTATATTAAAATGAAGGAGATTTTACCGTTTATCAGTTACTTAATCTATTTCAATAATATCTTACTCCCTGTCTGACAAATTTTCATTTGTAGTCAACGGTCTATGAAAATATAAAAAAACCTAACAACACTCCTAAATGACAATGTTAATCTAACATGACTTACGGCTTCAAAATAACCATAAAACCGGTAAATTAAATAAATAAGACCAAGCCATGACCTCTCTAAGGTTGTTCCCTCCGACTAGTCTTCTTTAAAACACAATACATGGGTGATTATTCAGGTTAGATTTCTTTCAGAAATTCATTTCTTACCTCGATAAATATTGGTTGACTTTCATTACAAGTTTTAAGTCTTCCTCCATTTATCTCACATTCTCGTGTATAATCAACAATGGGGGCAGATGACCTCGCAGTTCCGCCCCTTAAAACAACAATAACTAACTAACTAATCAACAATGTTCCTGAGGCGATCACATCATGTCAAGGATCCATAATGCGTCTCCCTTCCCCTAATTATCCAAACGAGTTGCTTGCCAACAAACTATTGGACTTACCAGTAACTAACATATGGGTAATTCTATATAAAAGAACTAGACACTGAATTTGGATCAAAAAACTAACCAACATAATCACAGTGCTATTAAAATTCTAGGCAATAAACCAGGGGCCAAAATCACTAGCCAGCACGTTGGCAGCGAAAATTAAAATTCTCTACCCTTATAACTAGATGATCCACCAATATCCTCCGGCTGGAAATAATCTGGGATTGTAGCACCTTGAAGTCCCGGCTAAAAACGACATGGTGCCACTTGGCGAAAACACTCAGAATAAGGAACAGGATTTTCTCACACGGAATGTGCTGCAGTATCTAACTACAGAACAGTATGGTCATCTAACTACTTAGGATAAAGAGAGTCTCAAAAATCTCGGGCGTAAGCATGCGGATTATGTCCCTCGGGAACTTCCACCCTACAGCACACTCCTCTACCATCTAACTACAAATGTAATGCCAGTTTCTATAAAACAATCAGGAAATCGTCAACACGAATCCGTCTATTTATTATTAAAGCAATACACTTCCCGTGTCGTCGAGCTTTGATTAAACGCTCTCAAAAAAAACGAAATAAATAAGAACGACCAAGTGTCATTAATCCACATAAAAATACAACTCGTTTCCTTAAGAAACCGTAAAAACTGTTACGTGTAAGCTTCAATAAGCTTCTATACAGCGAACAACTGCTGTGCCCTAGGTGCCGGGAGTTTATAACAAGAAAAATGTTATAAGCTAAAAATTTAAATAAACCCAAAAATAAATGACGTTATCCCTGACGTAGATCTCCGTCATTACAAATACTATTCAATACTCTATACAATTTATCTCCCGCACCATAACATTAAAATTTCTTCCTCTAGGAAGCGCAAAATCTCTACACAACTTTAAAGTTTAAATTTAAAATATAAAACACTCCTAAATCTACTTACGAATCTATCTGAAATACATTTAATATAACATTCTATACAATGAAAATAATCACGTCGTAGTTCATCCACTACTTACTTAAAATAAAAATATATACAACGCGTTCCTTCCTTTCTCCCGACAATACAACATGTAATTGTCCTTCTACTTCACTCCTGCCTCTCAACGGGCTTCAGAAAAATATGACTTCACTCTACTATGTCTTGTTCGTGGATTACGTTACAATCTGGGATTCTATAATCCATACAATTAAGTAGAGACTAGTTCAAAAACCTCCTACATCTTATCTGTTCATGTAATAAATATACTTAGTAAAAATAAACATTTCCACTCGTCGAATAATTACCATAAATGAAAACATTAGGAAACGAACCATTTAATAGACCTCAGTTTACTCTCAGCTTCAACAAAGATCCATTAAATCCTATAATTTCTATCAGATTTAACTTCATCCAGGATCCGCTGTCCTGTGAATTTCAAGGAGTTTCAACTCTATTGGGACTATTTCAATAACATCCACAATTAATAAACTTCCATAACATTGCTCTCATAACTTCTTACTTCCTTGAAATACACGCGTCTGTCACTACAGACATTTCTTCAAAAATAGATCAATGGCTACACACTAGCTCATTGTCTCACAACAAATATCTCCGTCTACAACGGGAATAATAAATCTCATCCATCGAGATCCTTCGCTGTTCCTTCAATACAATTCCTTTCTCTATACTTTCCAATAATAAACTCATCTTTCAGTTACCACAATCTTAATAACCGTATAATAAAAATACTGGTTCTCTCCATGAATCAATTTAATAGGTAATGCGATAAAATGATAATCTTCAAATAAAAATCTTATTTCTTTGCCTCGCTCACATTTCTTAAAAACCTTTCAACAAACTGTAACATTCCTTCAATTCCTTCGTTACATTATTTCTTACTTCAAAATATGCTATCGTTCGTATTTGTTAATTCCACATTATAATTCGTTACAGATTCTTTCTTTACTGTCTTTTCAACAAATTCCAATACTTAAAAAAAATCCTCTCGGCACGCCGGAAGGCGGAGGTAGATTTCACCGGACAAACTTGGGGACAGGCGAAAATAGGCAGAATATGCAGGTTTTCGTAGAAGGATCAGACCTCATTTATTGCGAGAAAGTATTTTATAATTGGAGCTTAATTAACTTTTTTTTTCGTCATTTTATGCATATTTTAAACATTGTATTGTCCTATGGGGACGGTAACCTTCTTGTCATTTGGGGTCCATTTTTATACTTGTGGTCACACTGTCCTTACGCAAGGTTTCGACACTGATGTGTAACTATGTAACGGTCTGTTACTTCTTCACGCAAAATTATATCTCGCGCAGAGATTTTGGTTGGTTCCTCAGTTTAGGGGCTGCGGCAACGCGGTCATGTAACCCCGTGTACTTTGGGTGAGTGTAGAATCTGTCTGATAAACGGTGTGAATTGTGATGGCTGTATTAGTCTGTAGCCGGCCCCATGGTGTTGGGGTAGCGCGCCTGCCTCTCACCCGGAGGCCCCGGTTTCGATCCCCGGCTCCTTCAGGGATTTTAAAACTGACGTGAGGGTTGGAACGGGGTGCACTCAGCCTCGTGAGGACAATTGAGTAGCTGTCTAACAGTGAGACAGCGCCCCGATCACGAAAACCAAGATTAACGGCCGAGGGGACCCGACACGCTGATCACGTGTCACCCCAATATCTGCAGGCCGAATGGCTGGGCAGCGGTCACTTGGTCGGCCTTAGCCAGGGGTTGACTTTTTTGTTGTTGTATTAGTCTGTAATTCAGGTAAGGACTGCAGACGGTCAATTTCAAGCAGTAGTTCCTAATGTTGCTACCAGATACTACCGTCAACGACACCTAGCCGTGAACTTGGCTACTAGATGCCACCGCAACCAGCAACTCGCACGAACGTTGGAACTTCCCCTCCAAAGGAAAGCATACTGAGGGATTTTTAGCGCTCTTAGAAAATCCGACGACTTCGGCCGGCTTTGAACCCGCGACCTTGGGCATAGAAGTTCCGCATGCTACCAGTTACGTTACCGAAGCCGCTTCACACTTAGTCAGATGGAAATCTGAATCTGATCTCGTGCAAGTGCGTTGTCATGGCAACGTCTGATGGCTCATCCGTCATCAATTTAGTAGTGTTGTCATGGCAACCTCTGATAGCTCTTGGCATTTTCTTATAATTCCGAAATAATTTTTCTCATCCCTTAGCGTAATGGTGGGTCATATCAAAAATTCTTTCAGACAAAAGTTTTAGGTAATTATTAGGGGAATACTGTCCATTTTGTACGGTTTTGATATTGTGCCTATTAAGAGAGATATGATTAATGTTTCCCGAAAACCCACTTTTTCCCACCCCTTTGGTCAATAGTTGGTGCTATAAAAAACTCTTCAAAGATAAATTTTTGGGCTTTATCCGACACATAGTATGAACTTTGAACGGATTCGATATTTCACATATTAAGAGAGTTATAGCAATATTTCACTTTTTCGAATAAAAGCCCCCCATTTTCACCCCCTTCGACCGATTTAGCCCAGTAACGAACTCGAGCGAGATTTTATAGGTATACATATTCGGTAAAAAATTCAATGTGATTGGTGCAAAATTACGACAGTTATCGTGTCCACAAGAAACTGATATACATATATATGAGTCGCCTAGATGCAAAAGTGTCCATGTCCTCCATAACTGGTTTTGAAAAAAAGTGGAAAATGTGTTTTTACTGGGTGGATTGGTATAAGCCTACACTGTTTGTCATATTAATAAGTATGAATTAGTACAAATCTGCTTGAGCTATTGACCAAAAACCAGGAACGAAATGCTTGCAAGATATAAGCAAAATAAAAATGGACATGGACACTTTTGCATCTCATATTGCCGATGGCCACTTTTGCATGCAACTGTAATGGACATGGTCAGTTTTGAAACAGACTAGGGAATATGTGAAGAGAAGACATGTGATGATCATAAATCTAAATTTTTGTATTCAATTTTTATTTCTGAAGATACATGTGAGGAGAGGTTATGGAATGAACATAAATCTAAATTTGTGCATTTCTTTAAAAGGTACATGGTGTAATATCTGACAATCTGCCACGCACTTAGTACATCATACCTGCAACAATGTCTAGATCCTCTCCTCCTGGCCTAATAAGTGCATGTACAGAGAGTTAGTCTCCCTCCAGGACTCACCATAGTGTTTCTCTAGGAGATTTGAAACATCTTCCAGTTGTTTTTCATTAATGGTCACGGGAGAGTTTGTTATGCAGCCCGGATTTACATGTTTATAGTGTATTCCCCGTTTGCATACACCCATAGGTTCATTGATGTCAGACCTATAATTAGGCTCCCTTTGGACGTGAATAATATTCTGTGAATTACGGATGATGATGACTCTTTTTACTTTTGTTATCTGGAAGGGGAATGATGCTGCGGATTTGATGACGTTTTGAATGGCTCCTTTCCAGTCAGCTATCTCCCAATCTCTCCCTAGTTTGTAGAGGGACCCATACTCTTCCAAGGTGCTATGGTTGAAACTATCGTTTCTCGTTTCCGCAGTTGCCTTTTGATGAGCCGAATCATTCTATCGGAAGGCATGAATGAATATCCAGTAATGGAATAATTCACTTCTATTTTGTTGATGCTTGTTGCGTGTTTGTACATCCAGTGACACAGCATCTAGACAACAATTGTGTTTTTATTTTGCCCAGGGCACCCATCGGCAATTAATCCCAAAGTTAGTATGTTGCTCATGTCTGTATGGCATAAATAGTGGTAGAGAGCTGAGCATATTACATTTGACCCTTTCTTACCTTCGTTCTCAAGCCATGTGTACATGAAGATATTATTAGTAGTTAACCTTTATTTAGAGGAACATACTACAATGGCAAGATTGTATAAGTATAATTGCATACTGTAATAGACACTCTGATCAGATAGTTTAATTCCTTTGGCAGTCGAAAGACATGGGTAGAAAATTGTGTCGCATTTCCGTCAGCGATGAATAGAAACAACTTGCTTCACTGATCTTCACGGCGTACTCGCTTCCTAGAACGGTCAGGTGTTGTTTCCGCAATGCCTCGATCAACATTACTGACATGTTCCATATTTATTGTGAAGAAAACAGTGCGTATAACTTTCAGCATAAACGTTAAAACACACACTAGGGCTCAATGTTTACATACATAAGACGGCCATCTTGTATTAGTCATCTGACTTCAATCTTCATTGCGATTGGTGGAAAGGGACAAGGCAAGTTTTGAGCCTCACTTACGTATGGACATGGACAGTTTTGAATCCAACCACACTTTTCGAGAGCTGGTATTCATAGGACAAGGACAGTTTTGAGCATAAATAGCATTTCAGGCATGTGTAATAAGTCTAGCTCTACAATCCAGTGTTGCCAACTCATTTTTTTTTGAAAAGTGGACATGGACAGTTTTGCATCTAGGCAACTCATATAAACATATATATTGTTTTAGATCCCTTAGTTGGGGGTAGTTTGGGATAAAACACTTGTGTTACTGTGCTAATTTGGAAAGTAGTTCCTAGGTGAGAGTAGCTCCCCGTAGCTGGGAGAGCTTACTAGTGTAGTGTGTTGTTTAGTGTTTAAACGCTTGGGGGTGTTCCTGCAAAGATGCAAGTGTTTATTAGGGGATGGACCTCTGAATGCAGGCTACTATACTGGCCTGCCGGCTGGACGGGATGAGTAATACAATAGGCGTGCTTATGTCAGCGGCTCGACGTTATGTAGTCGAGTCGCGTGCTGGGAACACAATGCAGTCTGACAAAGTAGTTACTGGCTACTATGGTCACGGACAATCGTGACGAAGGTCAGGAAGGGTATGAGGATGTGAAGAGGAGCGTAATTAGTAATGCAATGTGTAACTTACTGACCATGTGTTTATTGGTCAGTGAATGTAGTTTTGTATGTCCCTTTTGGGAAGTCTTAGGCAAATGTAAAATACAACTAGTGTGTACAGGTTTGGAGTAGGTGTGTACAAAATAAAGGAGTCTGAGCACTTTGCTGAATCTCACCTGATGATGCAGGAACAGACGTTGGCTAGGGCCGCTGGCGACGCACACTGTATAACAGATAATGGCTCCTCGTTAGGACTCCATTCTTATAGTTTTAGGTGCTGCATGGTCAGCATTACGTCACCGTAGCTGCCCAAAATAGTTGTTGGTGTAGATGTTTATGTATGTGTTGCAAGTGGTTGGCTAACCTCCCGAGCTGGGTGGCCGCCTCTTGCTGTGTAAAGATAATGTTCTGGTCTTATGATGTTGCCAGTTGGGGTGGTTTTAGTGAAAGATGGGGGGTGGCTTTCTGGGGTACTGCCCCCCCCCCCGGGCTGTACAAGTCCCCTTCTTCGGTTAGTTCGCGTCCCCGCGAACGGGAACGGGACGTGGAGTGGAGTGTCGATGTGATGGTTCGTTCTGGATTTCTTCTTGTACTTCTTCTTCTTTTCTTCCGTGTTGGTGTAGGTGTGTCGATGTCGTGGTGATGTGAGTCCAGCTTGTGCTCAGAGGGGTAGGTTTTGGGTGTGGAACATATTTTGGTTTCGTACATGTGTAAATAGCAATAGCAAACATAATTCGTGAATCTTAAAGCGTGAATTCGTAAAACATATCAAAATCATAAAGTATCAACATTATTTTAGATACATGGTTGTAAGAATAGGTACTAAATGTAACATGGATCAGATATAACAATGTAACATGAAAGGATAATCGTAATAATGATTGCGTAAGTGCACAACGAGGGGAAAAAAACATCGTTAGGGCTAGGCATGCCCTTTCGCTGTCGCTGTAGCGGATGAAAAAGTGCCCTCGTGTGAGGTGTACAATGTAACATTTAAAATATAGAGATAGAGTGGAGGGAAAGAAAAACAAATGTCTTAAGGTGTAATTAGTTGGTTTATATAACATGTTTTTATTATGTGAGGGTGAAGTAAGACATTTTTACAAAATGTAAGTTAAAAGAGTGGAAAGGAAAGTCAGTGTATACATGTGTGTGGAATAAATAAGAAAATACATACGTTTACAATGGGTAACATCATTGGTATACTGGCGACTTTGTGTTAAAATATAAGTATTTATAAATAGTTTGGATGACATGTGTGTAATAGTATTAATAATTTGAACATTCTTAGTATAATGTTGCCTGTCGGCGTTGATCGGTGGGCCAGTATGATTTGCTAATTTTTGTGTAAGGTGCCTCTTATCAAATAATACATCGTTTTCCACATCCCTTTCTATGTACGCTACTCACTATAGTCTAACTTAATTATCTTATTCTTAGACGGCCGTATTTACTATGCCTTGCGTGCACGCTACTCTTTGCACTCATGTGCCATCTCATGGCCATGTACTATCCGGCCGTTTTCCGGTGCGGTTTAGTGGTCACGCTGCTAGTCCTCTTTCCACCTGCTGTGTGTTTTAATGGTCTTCCTGCCGTGAGTAGGAGTTCCATCTTGATGATGAGGTACGGCACTTACAAAGGCCGTGCCGTCTCTGATCATCGTATATTGCTCTTTATTTGAGCGTTGTGTACTCAGGTCGCCTTCAGCATCTCACGGCTGCTGATTGCCATTGCCTGCTGGCGTCATCACCTTTAGAGGTGTGACTGAAAAACGATGAGGAGCAGTGTGTTTGTGTGACAGAGATAAGTGTGTGTGTAATTTGGTGTGGAAAATATATTTACAATAGACATGCTCATGCTCCTTGTCATCTGTGAATCAAGAGATGTATTAATATAAAAAAATGTTCATCCCTTCGTTGCTCCGTGGTCTTCCTGTGTGGGTGAAAGTGGATTAATGATTAATAAGACATTACAATACATTGCAATACATTACATGTATATATATAACACTCCATTAGTAGCGCTTAATTTGTAAAGCTAAGTGTGGCGCCACTGAAGTCTAACTTACTTCTAGGTTGGCCTATGTATTATCTAGCTTAGTCTATGTATTATCTAGCTTATTCTATGCGTTGTCGGGCTTACCCTGGTAACGGTTTTTGGTAACCAGGTGCCGAACGTGCTATCTTAATCTTACTTATTTTAACGTATTGTCGGGCTTACCCTGGCAACGGTTTTTAGTCGCCAGGCGCCGAAATGTTTTACCTTAATCTTAAGGTGCTTAGCCTAATTTATGATAATTTAAAAAAAATGTATTTACAATCCGAATGGTTTTACCTTAATCTAGTGCCGAAATGTGCTGTAGCAGCTGTTTTACAACAGCGCTTATTAAATTTGCTTATTTCTAAGTTGCGTTCCAAATGCAACTGCCTTACATGCTAAAATTTCGACCAGAGCGATCGCCCGAGGCAGTTTTACCTCCCCAGGTCACCACCAGTGTGTATTTTAGAAACACCGGTTGTCTCTAAAACCACCGGATTCCGCTCCCTTAATACTAGTTGTCGACATTTATATTAGTGATTAATAACTAGTAATTACTAAAGTTCCGGGCGCCTGCGCTGCTGGAGAGCAAACGCATCGCCGTTGTACTTGCCTGTGTTGTCATCATTCTTCATTTGACCTTTGTTGATGTATTCATCATTGCTGGGTTTGTCCACGGGAACCCCTGTGAGAGCTCGCTGCGTTCCTCATTTACATCTCTGGCCGCCCGCTGCGTTACCATTTAAGCTCTGGAGACTCGCTGTCAGCCATTTATGTGGGCACGGGACATCGTTCAGGGAAAATCGTCCGATAAAATAATATCATCCGGGAATTTAGCGTCCGGGAATCCTCTTCGCCTATATTGGCATTAATAATAACATCCGGGAATTTAGCGTCCGGGAATCCTCTTCGTCTATATTGGCATTATTTTCCATTGCTGGGTTTGCCCACGCGAACCCCTCTTGGCAGCCCGCTGCATGCCTATTTAATATCTCTGGCCGCTCGATGCGTGACCATTTAAGCCCTGGTGACTCGCTGTCAGCCATTTATGTGGGCACGGGGTCGAATGATCGCATTCATTCCATATATATTATTCATTATTTGTTTTATTCATTATTCATTTGTTTGGTTGTCTTCACCTTGCCACGCGGGGCAAGGACTTGTCGGATCTAGGATTGATCCCGCTGAATCCTGAGATCCTTCTTCACTTCTGCGACTAGAAGACTAGCTTCCCGCCATAGAAGCTCTACTTAACTTACGTACTAAACTAGGAGTCTTGTCCTAATGTGGTCGTCCCTAGGTTCCTCTCCTGAGTCCGGTGCGGAGCTGGCTAATTCTCCCCCCAGTCGTCAAAAGTCTCCCCTGCAGGTCTTGGCTTCGACGACCGTGGCGCATAGTGGGTGTAACTTTCCTCTGCCGAGGGGGTAGGCTAGACGCACCCCCGGTTTTGGCGTTTGCCCGCGCCAGGCCATCAATGCTTCAACCTTACGTAGTTCCATATTTTTGGTCTGGGTCAGGATCTGTTGGCGTCTTGCCCCGTCCCTGCCTTTCTGTTTACGCTCTCGTCACCATTCAGCGTGACATCAGATTCCTTTTTTATTTAAAAAAATAGGTGTGATATGTAAGTAATTTACTGTGTGGTTATGTAATTATGTAGAGTTTTTAAGTCTCCTGGGGTTGTAGAATCTTCTAGATGCATGGACTACTTCAGGTCTGTTCGCCATGTCAGATGTCCAGCGATAATGCCTTGATAATTTTCTGGAGGCGTTAGTAGGTTTTTATGGCGTTGGGCCCCTTGTTATTAGGATCCAGGGGTGTTATCTGCTGGATGGGCTTAAAGCATGGTAGGAGAGGGTTATGCATCTTTGGACTCCATGTATATGGTGGACGGGAGCCGCTGATGCTGCTAGGATGTCTTTACAGTGAGTGGACGGGGAAGGTATTTCCCAGGTGTACAAAATTTTTAAAAGTTCCATGCAGGTATGGTAATAATAATATCCCTGTTATGTGGGTAGGATATTCCATGCATTTGGCTGGATATGAGGCGCATCCGCTCTCATTTGTGGATAGGTGTGGGCCGAGGTGTGATAATTCTATGTCCCTTGCATGCGGGATTATTTAAAAAAAAGAGAGTTGTTATTATGAATTTGGCCTCATCTCTTTGCATAGAGATGTGCATTACGCTTCATTTTGTTTCCGACCCCCCCCCCCCTAATACTCGGGTGTAGGCATTTAGAACCAGGGTGTAGTATACACACATTCTTGGTAGACGCATGAAGTCTATCAACCCCGATGTATATTTTGGAATATAGTCTAGCTGTTTCTATGTGTCTGTTTGTTTGTGTTGAATAGTGTTGTAATTGATGGGTTATGTAGGGAGAGGGGTGCTAGGATGGTATTCCGTAGCTAGTATATTGGCCATCTCTGCTCCTGTCATTCTCACTTGGTCAATGTTGGGTTTCTATCCGCTCCTTGGGATGGTTAAGTGCGGTGACGCTGTGACGTCATGGCCTAATCTGGTCTCTCATTTATAATGTTAAGGTAGCAAGTGATTGTGAGTGTACTGGTTATGTCCTGATCGCCTATGATGGTTTTTTAAAGCTTAAAAAAACAAGAAGAGAAGTAGTTATTGGGGAGGGTTGTTCCCTCAGGGAATCTGTCTGTATTCGCCCCTGATTAGTGGGCGCGTGTGGGCAGGAGGTGCCCGTGGCTGTGGTTACTGGGGCTTGCGTGTCTGTGGTTGCGTTCCGCTGCAGCATGCTGGCGCGCGTGCCGTTATCGGATACGTCTTGTCGTGTGTCGTGTGGCTAATTGTCAGGCGGCGCGCGTAACTTGTTATCGCCCTTGTAAATATGCTTCTGTGGCCCTAAGATAAATCCGGCCTATCGTGTCTGTACATTGCTAAATGTTATATCTATTGTAACAGCGCTGAATCCTGTGTTAATATCCGTGTGTCTGTATGCTGTTATTATTGATGGTTTATGACAGCGTCATCATATTTGCGTGTCACCAGCACGTCTGGGTGCTCTAGGAATGTCTACCGGTAACAATGTTGAAATGCGCTAGAATTCACAACGCAGTGTTTTGTTGTGTTTTTGTTTTCATGTTCTTGTATACGGGAAGTCTCTGACGTTACGTATGGCGGCTGACGGAACGTGACTTTTGGCAATGTCCGTGTGTTGACATTGTTTGACATTCCGGGAGGGCCAATGTGTTAATCCGTCCTGTTTTTGCTACCGATGTTGTGTGGACATTTATTCCGCAAGACCTTTGCCTTGTGTAATTGCTATAATTTGTGTTTAGGAAGTCTATTTCCTATGTTTGAGGTAATCGAAATTTTGCATGGCTTTTTGTCGGAAAAATGTGGTGTTACCTGTTTTGTGTCTGTGAGAGTGGCGTCTCTCGTATCTAGGTGTTGGGCGCTATGGTTCAGAGAAAAGTATTTTGTGGTCGCTAATGCCCTAGGTAGGCTGTGGTAGCGAGTACCTTGGAACGAATCTATGTTCCTGTATGTGTGTTAAAGAACCTCCCTGTTATTATAATTGTGTGGCTCACCCGCTTATGTACTTGTATGGGGCCAACTTCCGTCTAAGTGGGATTCTGGATTTTTGTTTTCCTCGGCGTCCGATTTTTGCTGGGCATTCGGACCCGCGATCCAGTGTAATACTCCGTGTTTTATGTCTGCGTTGTCTGTTGGGATTTGAGCGTCCCTAGTGTGGCTTTTGATTTTGTTTTCGCGCCAAAAATACCATTGGTTAGTTTCTTTTTGGCACGATTGTATCGTGTTATCGTGTGTTCGCACCCGACTTGGTCTAAGGTCCTGGTGTTACAATTTCTGTACTGTATGTACCCTGGCACGCGTATCGTGTGTTTGAGACACGCGGATGAAAATATGCTTTAGCGTGAATTTTTTGTGCCATTTGGGACGACCCTCGTACTCTAATTTTGGGAGTTATCGGGTTTTGCAACTGGCGTGAATGACTGTGTATGTTACAGCCAGGACTGAAACACTGTTGGGTTGTCCGTAGCTGGTGAAGGTCGCATGATTATGTGTGTGTGTTATCGCTGACCTGGCGATGGTATTAAGTTACAACTGTGCAGGAAATCCTTTGCTTGCTTATCGGGCGGCCGCTCGCCATATGTGCCAGAACAATGTGTGCGGGTTTGTTGACACTTCTTTCTGATGTCTGCATATGCAGCGTGTCTTGGGTCCCTTGTAATGTAAAAGACCCTACGACTATGTATGCTTGTGTCCCCAAGTTTTTGTGTTATTCTGGGCCTGGGATGAATATATTCCTGTTAGTGGTAGTTAGCTGTGTTTATGTACGTGTGTCTCCGGGCCGCTAGTCGCGTGTTTGCTGACTAGGTGTCGGAGGTGATTTTATTATTTTGTGCATATGAATACCTGTTAGTGTGACTGTCCCTTATTGTTCTATCCTCCAATTGGATAGTTACCCGACCTTGCATTCCTGGTTTTCAGAAGGTGGCGGGTTCTAGACCGTCTTTGTCCAGGGCAATTATTCCTGGTGCCTTTTAGGCTTGTGTCTCCGGGACAGTTCTGTTAGTGTTTTGACTGTTTTGTGCAGTATTTGCGTTTAGTGTGTGACTTCCAAAAATAAATGATGGTGTTTTCCCCTTGAGCTGTGAGTGTTACCCCATGGTGTTTATGTTTAGTTTGAGCGCTGTTATGGGGGGGGGGGGAAACTCATGCTATAGGCAGCGTAATAGGATCAAATATATACAGTTCACTTGGAAAATTCGCACTTCACGGGATTAGTGAAAGAGAAAAAAAATTGTGTTATCCAAAAATCCAAATTAAGAGAGTTCTTTGAAAAGAGTAGAGAAAATATATTGTATCCCGTCTACATAATGCTTTATGTTTACCAAAGCAGGTTGCCAGACGGCGGTACTTTGTAAAGATTGTATTGTAAATAATTTCAAAAGTTTCAAAATGAAAGATAGGACCTGAGTGTATTATTCACCTATTTGACGACGTTAGTAAGACAGTAATCTAGTTACGTCTCAGGGAAATCTACTATTTTTCAAAAATAGTGTGAGATTCTTAACTGTTTCTTACGATTAAGTCTCTCAGTCATCCCAAAGGAATCTAGCAAATTGTAGGAATGGAAAATATAACAAGATAGTCATTTCTACTTGGAAAGACCCGCCCAAGCTCTGTGCTGTGGTTCGTTGCTTAGGCTGCATTCGGAATAGTTCTTTGAGGACCTGAGCCGCGTGGCCCAACTGATTGGCCTCCTGTTGTCTTTGTACATTAAAAACTTTACATTATCCAAGCTATAATTTGAACTAACCATGATTATAAACCATTGATGGCCTAAAAAAATGCTAGGGGCCAAGAAAAAATTAAGAAAAATTTCAAATGATATATAATTTTGAGTTGGCCACGCTCCCCTGTATATACATGAAAAATGTACAGTTTTGTGCATGAGTCTCTGCGTGTCTACCGTTTACAGGGGTGACACCTGCCCTTTGTGTGTCAATTGTAGTGTTTCCTTCATGTAAAAGAACCTACTCGTGTGTATGTTTGCGATGTAAGTGAAATTAGTGTATGTTATATTCCTGGTGAAAGTTGTTATCCACGTCCGAGCGTCATTGCTCGGGAAGGTGAATACTTTCGCCGTGTCACTAAGGCGTAGGCCCCTGATACCCACTGGGGAGCTTCTTTACTATTTTCTGGATGGGTTCGTAGCAAAGTAAGTCTGGGCCTACTTTCACCGTAGTGCCTGGATATTGGCCTGAGTGTGCTTGTGTCTGAGGGGCTGATTGCGCTCCGCGCTGCCCTAGCAGTGTTTATAGGGGTGTGTGTCCACCTATCTGCCTGGCCTCGAGGGGTAGGTAATAACACCTTCCTTATGCCCCGTGTATTGTGTGTCTGCGCCTGGTGAGAGTGCGCAGGTGTGTGTTGTGCACCCTGAGGGCCTGAAGGCAACCCCCTCTTATGCCTTCGCACCTGGGGTACACATGTCAGTGTCCGCCTCCGTTCTGGCAAAGTTGCCTTCTGAACTAGCGGTAAGGGTCGTGTATTCGTCTGTGATTGCCCAAAAAATGTGTTGGAGGGTAGTCTGACCGCTCTCTGGCCTATGGCCACGGTAGACTCCTGCCCTTGTGTTGGCCTATGTGTGTAGGCTTGTGTGGGCTTAATGTGCTGTGGGGCGGGCTCTACGTCATCAGCCCATGACATATTTACCTCCCGTTTTCTCCCTGTGTTATTATGTGTGCCCGAGAGTCCTGGCGTCAACTCCCTCTCGTTCGTCCGTTCTGAGGGGGTTGGCATAGGTTCCGCTCCTCGGTTTGGCAAAATTGCCTTCCGAGCCGGAGCTGAGGGACGTGTGTTGATGTGACCTTGGCCCTGTAGTGTGTTGGAGCCTAACCTGGCCGTTTCCTGAACAGTGGCCACGGTGAACTCCTTCCCCTGTGTTTTGTAAGTGTCTGAGAGGGACATCCTCGCAAATTGCTGCGTTAGCGTATCTACGCATATGTCCTCTCTAGGCTGGGCTTGTGGCCCTGCCATGAACTCAAAAATGGCCTTGTTAGCCTGGAGCTCCCTATACTCTTCGCAAATTTGGGCGTATTGCCTATTGAGGCATATGGTCCGTTGGCAAATTGCTGTATTAACGTGTTTGTGTCCTATACAGTTCTGTGGCTGCCAACTGGAGAAACGCCTGTTCGCGAATAAGCTCCCTGTATTGGGCGTATAAAATTGTGTAGTGCACCCTCATCCTATCTAGGGTTGTGTTATCTATTGGAGGGCCATGTGCAGTGACTAATCGGTTGTATATCCTGCTCCTTTGGACGTGGCTCCTATTGAGGTGTTCATGTATGTGACTTAAGTGTTTGGGTGTATGTCTGTTTGCCCTGTATTGCCCCGACCTTTGTTTGGAGTGCCCGTATTTGTGTCTGTCGCCTTTGTATATGCCTCTGGCACCTTAGCAATAATGCAAATAATATCGGTGTATCCCTACTGCCTCTATGGCTTACAATCTCTGTTGCTTTTACATGTGGTGCCATTCTGAGATGAGGGTGGGTATAAGAAGGAATGTGTATGAGATCTTTGATTCTTTCCAGGGGGTGGGGGTGGGTGGGTTGATTAAAATTTCCCTTGTATTTCTAGAGTGAAGGGATAAGAGAAAAGAAAAAAATGCTTTTTCTCAAAAAAAAATTAACTGTCGCTTGGCTGTGTGCGGTACGGGTCGTTTCTACCACGAGGGCTCGTTGTATGAGTCCTACCCTTATTGTGCGTGGTAGCAGCGCCTCCACCAATATGTTTTAGATCCCTTAGTTGGGGGTAGTTTGGGATAAAACACTTGTGTTACTGTGCTAATTTGGAAAGTAGTTCCTAGGTGAGAGTAGCTTCCCGTAGCTGGGAGAGCTTACTAGTGTAGTGTGTTGTTTAGTGTTTAAACGCTTGGGGGTGTTCCTGCAAAGATGCAAGTGTTTATTAGGGGATGGACCTCTGAATGCAGGCTACTATACTGGCCTGCCGGCTGGACGGGATGAGTAATACAATAGGCGTGCTTATGTCAGCGGCTCGACGTTATGACGTCGAGTCGCGTGCTGGGAACACAATGCAGTCTGACAAAGCAGTTACTGGCTACTATGGTCACGGACAATCGTGACGAAGGTCAGGAAGGGTATGAGGATGTGAAGAGGAGCGTAATTAGTAATGCAATGTGTAACTTACTGACTCCATTCTTATAGTTTTAGGTGCTGCATGGTCAGCATTACGTCACCGTAGCTGCCCCAGATAGTTGTTGGTGTAGATGTTTATGTATGTGTTGCAAGTGGTTGGCTAACCTCCCGAGCTGGGTGGCCGCCTCTTGCTGTGTAAAGATAATGTTCTGGTCTTATGATGTTGCCAGTTGGGGTGGTTTTAGTGAAAGATGGGGGGTGGCTTTCAGGGGTACTGCCCCCCCCCCTCCCGGGGCTGTACAATATATATATATATATATATATATATATATATATATATATACATACATAAATTATATATAAACTTTTGAACTGACGGTGGTTTTGGGGTCTGGGGGATGTGAAACGCGAAGATATGTCGAAATTTTCCGGAAGGTGAAACATGGTACCCATTGCAATAGTTAGTTTTCTAATTAAATCTACCTAACATTACTCACAAACTTTTCTTCACTAAATCTGTTTCATTATTTCTCAGATCGTGAATTTATATAGATCTCTACAATAGATCTTTCTGAATCGCATTCTTTGACATATACTTCCTATCACATACTTGGAAAACATTTCCATCATTACAATCATTAATAAAACATAGATATCGTGCGATTTAAAACACGTTTAAATTTTACTATAACTATTCTGAACTAAACTATAAAATCTCCCTTCAAATTTAGAATATCGCAAAAATCGAAAAATCGAAATGAAAAATCCCTAAAATTCCGAAATTGTCGAAAAATACGACCAAACACCCGCATGATGTTTTTACGATTATAAGAATGAAAACTGCAATAATCTAATAAACAATATAGAAAATGGCATTCAACACTAGTTGTCGGATATTCAAGATATATACAATTCTACAAAGTGGGATGTTCAATGTTGGTCCGTGGACTACCTTGTGCTGGGTTAAAGTTGACATGAAGCGGACTTCCTTTGGTTACCCATTAGAAACGGAATGTTTATAGCGGCTTAAGACTGCGTGATGTTCAGCATTCTTGTCCAATTCTCCCTCCGAATATCTCGTGCGGTCAGGTTTCGGGATACGAACTCGATCATCATCGTGCTGTCGCCTCTTTCCGCCGATGACTCTTCTGGGTGACATGGGATAGCCCTTTCTCGCTTCGGCGCCGGGTAATTCCCTGGCCGACAAGTCCATGAATATCTTCTGGTCTTCTTTCCCCAAAGTTCCCTGTAGATCGTCATTTGAGATGGTAAAATGACTGATAATTGTAGAATTTCAATTACGGGAGAGATGAGATGTTAATCTCCCCCGAAATGTTGATGTTAAGTCATTTCGGATGTTCTTGATGCCATCATAGCGTCGTTCCATTAATTGTTTAGGCGTCATCGCGACGCTTGTAGAATCGTTAGGAAATTCCTCCCTCAACTTTTGGAATTTTACCATGTTTGAAGCTGTAAATTTGTTGTTTAATCAAATAATTATTTCTTCGCTGAATGTCGACTTTTATGTTACTTGCACATTACTAAGTGCCTTCGATGAATATTTTCTATTTGCTTTGTTCAACTTGTAGAGTAGTTTGTTTGAACGTCCTCCTGCTTCGAAGTCGTGGTTGATAAGAGTCTCGCTTCCTCTTCTCTTTCCCCCGCGTCTAATTTCCAAAACCGCGTCGTTTCTCAATCCATGGCTCTGATAATAATTGATCAAACTCTTCATTAATTACTTAAATACTCGGCTGTAATTGTAGTCAATTGTTCTTAATTATCATTCAACATTCTTCATGATGGTTTAATATAATAACTTTGTCCTAGTAATTATATATGTTAATTACTCTGTTGGTGTTAGTTTTAATAAGGCGGCTTCTCATTGGTTCCAGTCGCGTGTCGAACTCGCGCCACTTCCCCTACTCCTCCTACTAGCCACGCTTCGCTTCTCTGTATGGGTGGGATCTTACTCGGGAGTCTTCGTTGCTGCTCGGGCTCTTTGTCGTCTCGGCGAAGCAAGTTCCGAGTCCCCTAGCGGCTACTAATCTGCTATTGGCTGGCCGAATTAACTCAGTTAATTCCTTCGCTCAACAAACCTGTTTTGTGTCAGCTCGCAGCATCGATAAATATTAACATGGGCCAATTTAGAAAACTTTCCACTAGATGTATGATTTTCTGTCTCGTCTCTCCAAACGAGTACAGTACCAATCAGTAGTATCCGCGTGACTACGCAGGTCCCCCTCACAGCCGAATGTCTGTGCTGAATACCGTATCTCCAGTATACGCCGAGGGATACATGCCAATAAGGCATTGTAAAACATGCCTTCTGTAAGCTGGGAGAATTCGATTAACAGTTCTCGTCTCGCCATGTGGTCTGAGAACGATGTTGCCAATTTGTACAAGCCAGAGATACAGCTGACCAGGCACTGACGCACGTGAGCTGTAATATTGCAACGCAGAGTATTATTACATCAACCGTCATCGTCTACAATTCTCAAGCCGTGTCAGAAGGTTTGGCAACACCGCCCATCTGTCATCTGGGAGGCCCAGCGCAAGCACATGGTATTGTTAACACTGCGTAAACACATAAATTTTGACGCCAAATTTTTCCGAAAGTACAACAAAACATAACGTCCGCTAAATCTAAACACAAATATCACAAATAAAGGATACATATTATCATGCTATGTACTGTCGATACTTAGGTAGCAGATAGGGACCCTCTTCGGAGGTAGCCCTACACAGGGAGTGGCGCCCCTGCCTATATGAGTCCCAGAGCACACTGGCCCGGTGTGTATCATCTGGTAAGGGTCCCAGCTCAGGGTTACGAGTGAAAACCTCAACGGCAGTGAAAGCGGAGAAGATGAACTTCGGTACGGCGGAGCTGGCTGATGGGGCACATGTGTTAGGCTCAACGGCAGAGTGGGCGGAAGAAGAACCCATTACTTTTATGGTTCCCAACGGTCGTGAAGGCGGAAGAGGCCATGCCAGACGAATTGGCTGTGAAGGCGCACCTCAGTAATATTTTGAGTCTGCGGCAGTTCGTTGCAGTCTCTGTGTCTGGTCCTGCATGTCTCATTAATATGTGCCGCAGGACACGACTCCAAGATCATAGTGAGTGGGTCACTTCCTGGCAAGTTTTGATCCACCCTAAACAAATACACGCCAGTGGCAATTCTTCCATCAGTCACTTACTTTCTAAAGTCCAACGGCGATAGGATATGGATGGTGGGGGCAGGTTATGGTTGTAACTGGAAGCCCCTAGTTCGGACCTGCACGTTGGCAGCAGATGTGTGATGGTCGTCTTCCTGGGACTCTGTGGCTACTCAGGAGTTCGGTCCTGCATCGGTGTTTGAGCAGGCCTGTTTAGGATTACCGCTGCTCACCCCACATGGGGAAGGCCCTAGAAAAGGTGGGCTAAACATCGGAAGTCACATCTACTGCCCGGCTGGGCGGCCGTACCCAGCAGGTCACCCCTCACGCGGTCGAAAAACAAAAACTACCAAGTCAATAAGGACACTTAATTTTATTATTGGAACATGGAACGTCAGAACTTTGCTTGACGTAAAAGATAACGACAGGCCTGTAAGAACAACGGCTCTTATTTCTCATGAATTATCCAGACTCAACATTGGCATCGCTGCTCTCAGTGAAACCAGGTTGTCCACTGAAGGAAAAATTACTGAGTTTGAATCAGGTTATACCATCTTCTGGAAGGGAAAGGAGGAGGGAGAAAGTCGTATTCATGGTGTAGGATTCGCTGTAAAGACCAAGCTAGTTAATGATTTCCAAATTACTCCTATTGCAATCAGCGAAAGACTTATGACTCTCCGCATTCCACTCTCGGGAGGTTCATTCATGACTCTCATATCTGCCTATGCTCCAAATTTAAAGGCCGATGATGAAGTTAAGAGTCAGTTCTATGACCATCTTGGCACAATCATCTCCAAGGTACTATCTACAGATAAGCTCTTACTCCTTGGTGATTTCAATGCAAGAGTTGGGAAAGATAACCGACTATGGCAAAATGTGATGGGTAAACAAGGTCTTGGAAACTGTAATTCCAATGGACTCCTTCTTCTTGGTCTTTGTGCAGAACATGAACTCTTCATCACCAACACTCAATTCCGATTACCTGACGCTTCAAGACCACATGGATACATCCACGTTCTAAGCATTGGCACATTCTTGATTACGTCATTACCCGACAATGTGATAAGAAGGACATACTTATTACCAAAACAGCAAGGAATATTGACGATTGTTGGACGGATCACAAACTTCTCATCTATAAACTCAGGATATCCATCAACCCAAAACCACCAAGGCGTTTCCAAACCCCATCCAGAGGAAAGTTTAACACCTTAAAACTTCAGGATGAATCTATTTCCACAAACTTTGAGAATATGATCAATGCCCAGCTGTCAGATCATCCAGTTAAAACAAATGACAATCGAAAGGAATGTATAAATCTGAGGGAGATAATCACTAAGTCAGCTGAAGAAACCATTGGTTTGGTAAATCAGAAGAGTAAGACTGGTTTGATGACAACAACGAAGACATTTTGCATCTCATCAACATCAAAAGGGAAGCCTATGTATCTCATCTTCAAGACCTATCCTCCAATATGAAGAAAGCTCTTTACATAGAACTCAAGGGTAAGTGTCAGACACAAATAAGAGAGATAAATAATACTTGGTGGCAGCAGAAAGCTGAGGAACTTCAGAGGCTATCTGATACTCGTGATCTGAGGAACTTCTATGCAGGGATTAAAGAGATATAAGGCCCACTTCGTTCTTCATCAGGTACACTTGAAAGCGCTGACAACTCTGCCACTCTTACTGACAGCTATGATATCTTAGAGCGTTGGAAGGAACATTTCTCCATCCTTCTAAATCGTCCTTCAACAGCTGCTGAAGACTTCCTTCGTGATGTGACGAAATATCCTGAACAATTATGGATGGCTGTACCTCCTTCTTACACGGAATTCAGTGCAGCTCTCAATCAACTGAAACCAAGACAGGCACCTGGCCCAGATAACATCCCACTGGAATTAATTCAAGCTTGAGGTCAGTCCCTCAAAACGCAGATTTTCACTTTTATTCTCAAAATTTGGGAATTAGGAGAAGTACCTGATGATCTAAAGAACGCCACTATCATCACAATCTTCAAGAAAGAATTCTTGCCAGAATTTCACTTAACCGCCTTCAGGTTATCTCAGAAAAGATCCTCCCCGAGTCCCAGTGCGGATTCGATCTTCCAGAAGCACAACTGACTTGATTTTCTGCATAAGACAACTACAAGAAAAATGTAGTGAGCAACAGATTCCACTCTTTTTAGTCTTTTATGATCTGTAAAAGGCCTTTGACTCGGTTCCAAGATCTGCTATGTGCGCGGTGCTACAACGCTTCGGCTGTCTTCGACGCTTTGTTGATCTAATCCAAGCTCTACATGATGACATGACTGGTTAGGTGTGTCATCAAAATAAGATCTCTGACGAATTTCCTATCACTCATGGACTAAAACAAGGCTGCGTACTTGCTCCAACGCTGTTTGCATTGTATTTGGCTGCAATGCTCTATAAATCACCCACAAACATCCCAGGTGTAGAGGTCAGGTACCGTTTTGATGGAGAACTCTTCAACCTCGCTCGATTTTGCTCCAAGAAGCTAACTCAGGTTACAAAAACAAGATGTTCAGCAAAGAACATATAGCCTACTTTCTCCTAAATGTATGGGTATCTTTATGACTCTTTGTCCTCATCCCTAAAACAATCACCCCAACCACAATGTATTGTTTGTTTTCTTTTATATTGATAATAAGCCAGTAAGTGTCAAGATCAATATTATATACTTTATGATGATTGAATAACAAAACTACTAACTTATTGTAATGCATTCACGTCCGTTAATCTCTATATTAAGCCAGCCTGCAAAATTAAGAATCTTCCGCCCCAATCATCTTCCGCCCCAATCACAGTAGGTGGTGCTGCGACCTATCAGTGAATTAATCTTTATCTTGTACGCCTATGCACTGCCATCGTAATGTACTACGATGGCAGTGTTCTATGGGTGTTGAATGAGTAGGCAGTTTAAAGTAGCCAAGAGGGAGGCGATCCAGCTGGCAGTGTTTAAAGGTATTCGGAGCGCGATCGTGGCTAATAGTTGAACTACCAGTATTACAAAATTGCCATACTTCAGGAGGCCAGCTCAGGCATTTACACAGCGTTATGTTTGGAACAATATTACCCACATAACCCACAAGAGGACAGCACCGTACAGAGGCATTAAGAAGGCTGTGGTTAATGACAACGTGTATCTAGTTCTTCTATTCTCCTTTTTCTAATGTCTTCTGTTTATGTGCGATGCTGGGACTGTGATTTTATTAATATACGAGTGTATACTTTATCCTCTCCTTTGAGCTAAATGACATTTTATTCAGTATCTGTGGGAAAAGCTCGTGCACATCATTTGTAAAAGAATTCAAGAAAAAAAAAACCTAACTGTAGCAGTATTCGATCCCCAGTCAACTGCGTGTCAGACTAACATGCTAGCCCAGAGCTAACCGTATCCATGACGTCAGGTGTTCTTAACTGACATATTAGATACAAACTGTTGGCAAATAATGACTTTAAATAAACGATTTCTTCACTGCAGTACATCTTCATTAAAGATCATTTCATACAAAGTTTATATTATTGTATCAGTACGGTATATCACATACAACATACTAAAACTACTGAAATATAAGACAGGCACATGAGGACAGCTGTCATCTTGTCGTGTGACACCGACAGCTCAGCTCTTTTAAGCCACTCATACAGTATAATATTATAATATTAAATTATAATAAATAACGGATCACGACCTTCAGGATAGCTTAAACCACCCTAGGCTCGATAATCGGAATTGGTGGGTCTTAAGCCATTGATTAAAATGGTTGAATAATTCACACGGCCGCCATCCTGAAATGGTACGGCCGATGACCTTGAATGTTGGATGAAAGACGCGTCCTATATAAAGGTATGTTGTCACCAAATTTGGTAGAGATCGGATGATTAGTTTAGCCGTAATTTGATTTTACGTTTTGAACATTTGAGTGGCCGCCATTCTGTTTTGGTAAAGATGGCGGCGATATAAAGTA
Organism: Meconema thalassinum; assembly: GCA_946902985.2. Taxonomy (NCBI): domain Eukaryota; kingdom Metazoa; phylum Arthropoda; class Insecta; order Orthoptera; family Tettigoniidae; genus Meconema; species Meconema thalassinum. The sequence continues at coordinate 343,074,014 of OX336392.1, forward strand.
TGACACTGAGGTGTCCTTTACTAGTGCTACCTCTGTACCAAATTTCGTTCAATTCGGTTTCACCGTGTTCGAATTGATAGGGGGGGACAGACATTCAGAGTACACACACTCACACACACACAGACACACACACACACAGACTCACACACACACACATACACACACACAGACTCACACACACACATACACACACAGACAGACACACTTTTTTCGCCCTGTGTTGATCTCATAAGTCTACTTTCATTTTTTGCAAAAATCGAAAGTAGGCTAATAACCAATATGTGTATGCAGATGATGCGGCATCGCCAACACTCACGCCAGTGGAGTTGCAACAAGAATACAAGTGATCGTTTTGGTTTCACCATTAACGTTCAGAAGACCAAGGTTCTGGCACAACCTTCACCAGGCACTTCCCTTCCGCGCTTCAACATTTCTATCTCAGATACTCCATTGGAGCAGGTAGACCACTTCTCGTATCTGGGCAGTCTGCTATCTGTACACGGTAATTGTGGGCAGGATGTTCAGGAGAGAATCGGTGCTGCCCATGCGGCATTTGGGCGACTATCGCACCGAGTCTTCTTGAATAAAGATCTGACCGTGAAGACGAAGCTCATGGTGTACCAAGCTGTTGTCATCTCAACATTGTTGTATGGCTGAGAAACCTGGACCCTTTATCGACATGACTTCCGAAAGCTTGAACGCTTCCATCAACAGAAACTTCGATCCATCCTTAAGATAAAGTGGGAAGACCACATCACCAACCTTGATGTTCTTGAGAAAGCTCATGTTAATAGTATAAAATCATCCATCATTGGTCACCAACTTAGATGGACTAGACATGTCCATCGGATGGATGATACGAGACTACTACGCCAGGTTCTGTATGGTGAACTCATTTCTGGCACCAGACCTCATGGAGGCCCTGAGAGACAGAATATGATGTTGACAGGTCTCAATCCACAAACCTGGGACCAGCTTGCTAAAGACCGTTCAACTTGGCACCAGACCATCCCGGCTGCTGTCAAAATGTTTGAATAAGAACGTCGTAGACTTGTTAAGGCCAAGCGACAAGCACGAAAGCTCCGTACATCACAGCCACGCCCTCCACCAACTGTTCAGTGTCAGATGTGTGGACGTTTGTTTCATGCACGAATTGGGCTGTTCAGTCACCGCAAACATACCCACAGACCTCAACCTTAAGATTATATCAGACTGTTTTGGAAGAAGATCTATACTCGGAAACGATTTTAAGCCGACGACGACGACGACTGTCGGTTCCCGATAAGGTAATAATAAAAGGCTGTACTGTACCTCAACGTCCCAATATCTGGTTTCCTTTTCTTGTTGCTATGCTCACTGCCGTCACTGACGCACTCAGAAAAAAATATTTAAGACTATTCTTACGAACTTAGAGACTGCCTTTGATAATAAATTCTTCACTTTTTGTCCACAGATCATAGTCACAATAGGCGTCCAAGCTTAATGTTGACAGTCTAACAATAATGCTCCACTGGTCACTTAATTTAAAAATAGGCAGCTTTCTAATGAAATCTACCTGAAGGCACCTGCCAACTGAGTACAGTTCATAATGTACTGGAATATAGAGACCACATGAAGATATATACCGTACCAAAACTAAATTACTAGGCACTGAAAGTCCACCTCGCTGTGGTGATCAAACCGTAGTGATGCAACCAGTTATTTTAATAGTGCTGCCATAATTTGACTTACAGCCAGGCACACAACGCTTCCTAGGCATCTGAAATAGTTAAATGAAATATTAGTGAAAAATTTGTTGGTTAAATTCATTAGCAGGTAGCCTATTGGTTACACACATGCAACTTAATACGGGAAATATTCACTTCTACAACTTTCAGCAGGTCTGATTTCCACGAGGAATTTCAAGGGTGTTGAAATAGTTAGTACGAACTGCTTTTAGATGCTGTCATATGAAAATAAACGATATTTATGAATAAACCTTAGCATGTGGTATTACGTGTTTATAGAACTTAAGGACTCTATACAGTGTTGCCAATTTTACCAACAGCACGGCTTGATAATTATAGACGGCGATGCATCAACTATGCGGACAATGATTGGTCAAGAGGCAGAGGGTTGACGACTGACGTGGTATTTCTGGCCTAATGTCAATCCCTTTCTCCAAGCGTAAACCGTTTTTTTTTTTGTTTTTTTGTTTTTTAGGGGGCGGGGGGGGGGGGGGCTGTGTAGCACCTACAGAGAGAGCCCATGATCGGGGTCGGTGGTATTTGGGGAATATAATTTGGCGTAAAGTTGCCAGGAATAGGGAAATGAAAATCCTGGCAACCCTGATCTGAGATTATGGAGGTTCCTACCAGGCTTGTGGGTTGGTAACATTGATCCCCACCACTACTTGTTTCCACTCATTCTGACGTACAACAGCTGGTATATTATAAAAAGTTTTCCTTATTGGACTATACGTAATTGTTTGCTAAACATTCATGGCCTTGTTGGGCGTTGCTGTCAAATAAATCAAACGAACCAAGGGAAATAGAGCATTGTCGACGTGCCTCATCCTTAAATAATTTTTGACAGGTGGTTGTGTGATTCAGCTGTGAATAAAATCGGTGCATAACTTTCACATGTGAGTATGAGCCATTTTTATGTTTATCAACAAACAAAAATCGCAATGTGAGCTGCGATGTTTTGTTGCTCATTTATCTCACTCTTAATATGCGCAGAATTGCGTAAATGTTATTTGAGACTATTCGAGTTATTTAAATTTCGAGATGTAAGCCTATGTGTAGGAATGAATGAATTCTTCGACGCGCATTCATATTCGAAGGTTGAATCAGTTTGTGTAAAGAAATCTAACCTCACCGCTCGTTTGATATTTTGCTTCAGCATATATTGTTTATTTGGGAGCCTTAACTGGCCAAAATATTCAGGATTAAGGAGGGCAAGAGAGGTGGCAAATAAATACTGATCCGGTATTGGCAAGCACAGATTGGCAGTTTAGGAGGATATTAAGGTAGCAAGGTGGTACTTACTTGGGTGGTAGCCTCTGCTGGCTATATGATTCGCTTCGCTAAGGCACTTGGGCCTTACTTACTATGCCTAAGGTTTCTGGATCGAATTTTGGCAGTTTGATTTTTAACTCAATGGACCCATGTCAGTGGATATCCTTACATGCTGGAGATCCCCATTTAGCACAATTTTCCAGCATTCCTGCATCATTATGGCATTCGGGAAGGAAGTTAGTTTTATACTCTGATTTACAAAAGATGGTCGGTGAAAGCTGTCATCCGCTTGATGGGTGAGGTGGGGAGTGGAGACGAGAAGGGTAACTATCTCCATAGCAACAGCAAGCAATGTTGCAATGTATTTCGACACGGCAGTAAGCACATGGTTTGACTCAGTGTGTCTTCACTCGTCACGGTTATTAGACCGCCAGGCAGGGGGGCTAACTTCCCCAGTATCTGTGTCTTCCTGCAAGCCTCTTGGAATGTTATGAGTCATGATCTGCCTCAGTGGCAATGCAGCATTTCCCCACGTGCTAGCTTTGACAGCTGTCAGCGACCATTATTGGTAATTCAAGAGTATAGCATCATTGTTCCTCTTGTTTAAATTCTTGGATTGGGTTGAATTATCTCCATCTCTGTATGCATCTCCACCATTCCTCTTCAAAGACATCTGAAAGTTTTCCACTCTCTTCCACTCTACTACTCGCTAGCTCTTGATATTTTCCCTCTAACCTCAGGGTTTAGTGTCGGATTTAGGATTCTTGTTTCATCCGTTTGTTCGACTTCAGTCTTTATTGTTCTATTCTCTCTCCCACCCCACTTACACCTACTGTTTCATGCATAGCCTTATATCTTATTTGGTCTTATTTGGCCAGCATATTTATTAGGAATTTCATATAGCCTAGCTTAACTCATGGATTTTACTTTCCTCTGGTTTGGTTGTTACCCACGTTTCAATTCCATACAAGATTGGTAGAAAGTAATTCTTGTACATGGTTTTCTTTCTCAGTTCTTTCACACTCGGGTAGAGCCCTCCAGCTAGCTGTTACTTGTCCCCTATTTCATTCCTCCATCATCCCGCGGCATAGCTGTTCGTGTTAAACCTCGCACCACGTCTGCAGTGGGGAGCTGCAGCAAGTTCAGGAAGCGGAGGTTCAAAGCCTGGTGCTGACAGTGGCTGTCCTAAGTGTGTATTTTCCCCGGGTTTTCCCACACTTCCCCTAGGCAAATGCCGGGATCGTACCTTATTTCAAGTCTCATCCCAATCCAAATCCTAAAAAATTAACCATAGCTACACACACTACTGCAGACACCACAGGTTATCAGGCAAATTCAATATACACACAAATACAGTGTTAATGAATTAACACCCCAAAAAAAAAAACCATTGTTCTATCTTCAAATGCCACACACCCAAGGTACCGAAATGCTATTCATATAGTATATTGAGCCCGTGCAAGAATTCGCACTTTAATGTAAGAGCAATGAAGCGTGAGCAGAAGAAAAACGCAAGTTATTGGAAACATATTTAATTGATACTAAGCACAAAGCAAAACATATTTATGCACCCAGATGGAATGAATTTTACAGAATTTCTTTGTATCTACCATGTTTGACTTGATAATGGAATCTGCTTTCAAACCAAGGTGGGCATATTAACTGCTTTGAAAATTATGAATAAGGCCATTTGATAGCCAGAGCACAGTAAGCGGATAAATGTGGAACTCCTACGGGGCTGAAATGCCAATGTCCAAGTTCCTAACTCAAATAATACTTCCCTGCAATAAACCCAGCTTTGTTTACACAAATGATTCCTAATAAAAACTGGTATAGAAATTTGTATATTATTTATTTATCGTATGGCTTTTAGTGCCAGGAGTGACCGAGGACATGTTCGGCTTGCCTGAGTCTGTAGCTGCTTCCAGAGGACACCCTTCGGGTGAGCTACAAGATCCATTCAATTTCAAATAGTTCCAACTTTTGCCACCAGATATCAATGATATCTAGTGTTGAACGTTGGAACTTTGATAGAGCGTTCCGACAAAATCTAACCTAACAATTTAGCTTCACACAGGTGTAATTAGTGGAAGGTTCTTTGACATGCCATAAATCTATGACATGGGACCGCTGGCTTTACTTCCCCTCCGAAGGAAGGTATACTGAAGGATTTTTAACGTTCTTAAAAAGATCCGACGACTTCGGCCGGGTTTGAACCCGCTATCTTGGGCACAGCAGTTCAGCATGCTACCAACTATGCCACCGAAGCCACTTTGTATATGTAAACCCAGGTTTGTTGACACAAATGATTCCTAATAAAAACCGGCACAGAAATTTGTATATTATAATTAAACTAGCAAAAGTATGATTAGAACGGTTCTCGGCATAAATAGCCAGATGTTATCAATTGAGCTACTGTTGCATTGGTTAGGGGCTTGTCATTCCTTCATCAGTTTACCACGGTGAATTTAGTTTCCTGGGAATGTCACAGACACTGTTAAATTTAGGGCTTTAAAATGTGGAGGCGGGAAGTGAAGGGCTCGTCAACAGCCCACCGTGTTATCTGGAATTTCTGTCTATTCCAATACTGCTAACATAGGCCTGTTGCCTAAACCAGTGTGGTGTAAGGTGTTGCGAATGAGTGAGTGGGTGACCGACAAATGTAGGCTAATTGGTTCTGTTACTATGCACAGACTAGGAACCCCACACATCTCCCCTCCTAGTCTGCGATCCACATTTCTCTCAGGTTCACAAATTTGGACTCACAGAGCAGTACGTGGCCTACGAGTGGAGTCTTTCACTCATCTTACCGGTCTTCCCGTGCATCCTTCATACAAGTATTTTGTCAGCCACCCGCTTGTGCTGCTTGTCATTGTCTACTGTCGACACATTACGCACAAGTTAGAGTGAAAGGTGGTGAAGTATCTTTCCTATCTCGCAGCTCCCTTGTGCGAGTGACTCACTGTTCTATCACCGAATTCCATTATGAAGTATGAACGAATGATGGTAGTGAGAGCTGTGATGAGGGCTTGTATTACTAATGAAATTAGTTTTCTGGGAATATCTCAGAAACTGTTGATTTTAGGTCCTTAAAAGTGGTTTTCGGGGTCCCTGTGGAGCAATGAAGCGTGAGCAGAAGAAAAACGCAAGTTATTGGAAACAAATTTAATTGATACTAAGCACAAAGCAAAACATATTTATGCACCCAGATGGAATGAATTTTACAGAATTTCTTTGTATCTACCATGTTTGACTTGATAATGGAATCTGCTTTCAAACCAAGGTCAACAAAAAAAAACAGTCAACCCCTGGCACTCTACAGCCCATGACGGGCTAAGGCCGACCAAGCGACCGCTGCCCAGCCATTTGACCTGCAGATACTGAGGTGACGCGTGATCAGCGCGTCGGATCCCCTCTGCCGTTAATCTTGGTTTTCGTGATCGGGGCGCTGTCTCACTGTCAGACAGCTACTCAATTGTCCTCACGAGGCTGAGTGCACCCCGTTCCAACCCTCACGTCAGTTTTAGAATCCCTGACGGAGCCGGGGATCGAACCCGGGGCCTCCGGGTGAGAGGCAGGCACGCTACCCCAACACCACGGGGCCGGCTTTCAAACCAAGGTGGGCATATTAACTGCTTTGAAAATTATGAATAAGGCCATTTGATAGCCAGAGCACAGTAAGGGGATAAATGTGGACCCCGAGTTTTGTTTCTCACATTGAGGGGCTGAAAATGAGCTATATGCCTATTTCAGCATGTATTTTAAGGGGGTAACTTAGCTCCTTTTTGGGGGGGGGGGGCAGATGACCTCTTATTCTGCCCCTTAAAACAACAATAACTAACTATTCCTTTTTTATGAGAGGTATGGAGAAGAGTTACATCAATGATTAGTGTTATGCCTCTGATGGGTAACTGCACCAAATTTTATGTCGATCCACCCAGCAGTTCTCGAGTTAAAAGTGTACAAAGTTGTACTCAGACAGACAAAAAAATTGGTTTTGCGCACAACAGTCATAAAACCGTCTCAAACGCGTTAATAATGCAAGTTTCCGTGGAAATACTAAAAAAACAGACAAACTTTTGTTTTTTATATAGAGAGAGATAGAATGTAATGATACACCGAGCTTAAAAATGGGATAATAATTGGCAGGCAAAAAATCAAATTGCTGATTAGGTACAGCATTCATTTCAGGTTCCGTATTGACCGTATTCATAATTTAACACTTGGATTTTCCGCCAAATCAATACTTTTACTTATGTAAAAAATTTCGTTAATATTGTATTCATTTCAGGACCAGTACAATATTAACGAAATTATTAATTGAAGCATCCGACCGTCAGATTGCCATAATAAGAAACCTTGAATTAACCGCATCAATTCTATTGGACTGTCATTCATAACAACAGTCATTCTACTATAACATGTTGTTAAGTAACATAGAATAGGACACAATAATACCTGATGTTCTATCTGAAACAACATATGTAAAAATGACAATAGGCTAATCTTAGATGCAGTCAAATCAGCAAGTTCCTCCATAGATTAATCGCTTTGAATTTTATGCTTCGAAAACGAAGTGGACAAAACATATGCTGTGCTTAAGTATATTTTGATGTGTCCCAGGACACAAATTCAAAATTGAACTGATGGACTGAAAAATACGAAGTGCATCACAAGTTTTATCCTTGATTGTTTATTGAATTTTAAGTGTAGTTTTAAGCTAATAATTTTAATATGTTGTGGTTGTGTAATTTATGTTGTGTATTCTGTTGTTTTATTATGGGATGTTGAATGTGACACGATGTTTGTAACAACAAAAGAGGGCTGAAGAAGGGGACAGTAAGATCCCCGAAACATGTACCTATAAAAAAAAATTACATAAGTAAAAGTATTGATTTGGCGGAAAATCCAAGTGTTAAATTATCAAATTGCTGAGGTGAGATTCAAACTACCTAAAATTGATAACATAACTGTCAAGCCATTTTTTTCTTAGGTAGTCAGCCCGAAGGCTATATTGTGGCCATCATTTTCCAACAAATGTTTTTTAACAGCAGATTTTCAACTTCAGCTTTAGAACAGGAATGTTTTATGATTTATTGGGAGAAAATTTAAGTCTTGAATATTAATATCAGGTTAATTTGAATAATTCATTATGCATCGTTGTGGGTTGTATGATGTAGTGTATAAGTTATGTATATCTGAATATCTGTGAGTGTATAATGGGTCTTAAATGGTTTAAACTTATTTTAATATCTTGTTGGCCTATTTATTTGTAGTTTATATACACAAATTTAGAAACAGTTGATTCTCTCATTATTTTAATTTATTTAATTGATTTTACTTCACGATACATTAGAATAAAATAAAAATTACCTTCACAAAAACCTTCCTGAGGTCTAAATTCTCCCTCCTTCACAATGGTATGAAGAGGGGGCGGCAAAAACCCACGGGCCTAGGAGCGCATAAGATCTAAATCCGGCCCTGGCTATGACGGCATCCGGTGCTTCCCGACCCGCTCTTGTCTAATCGGTAAATGCAGCGTAGCACCCAACTACACTGACCGGCAAAAACAGTGGAACACTTTAATTTTTTATGTAATTTCTTAATTTATTCCACTAAAATGTATCGGTTTTCCAATAGTTGCATTATTCATGTAAATTTAGATGGTTGGCAACAGAAAATACCGAATCATGTTTTACAACACGCTTTAACTCACAAATTTCGTTACATTTTGCAAATCTTACAATTTTCTATTTTTTAGTAATGCTCTTTTGGCCTGGTGTTTATCAAACGTATTGCCAAACAAAACAGTATTAATGTTTGCACTGCACTGCAAGAGAACACTGGTCACTAAAAATGGGTGTTTCCATGTTTCCACCTTTAGTATCTATGACAGCTTGTAAACGCTCAGGCATACTGTTCACAACTCGTCGAATGGCATCTGCCGGGATGCGATCCCATTCCTCCAGCAGCGATGTTCTCAGTTGTGCCAAGGTGGTGTGGTCATGCTGTCTGACGTTCCTTCCAAGCGTATCCCATACATGTTCGATGGGGTTCAAGTCAGGACTACGAGCTGGCCAGTCCAGGGTTTGAATCTCCACTTCCTGCAGATATTGTACAACACAGCGAGCAGTATGAGGGCGGGCATTATCCTGCATCAGCATGAAATTCTGACCAATGAAAGGCGCAAAGGGCATGGTTCATCAGGATCTCTTTGATGTACCTTTGGGAATTGAGCGTCCCGTGATCGATGCACACCAACTCAGTGCGGGCCATAACGTTGATGCCACCCCACACCATAACCGAGCCACCTCCAAATGGAGTCCTAGAGGAGAAAGCAACAGGGCTGTACCTCTCCCCGCACCTTCTCCACACTCTTTCTCTTCCATCAGGAGATCTAAGGTTAAAGCGACTCTCGTCAGTGAAGAGAACAGAGGCCCACTGCTCGTGGGTCCATCCCAGATGCTGCCTTGCGAAGCGAAGACGCGCCTCTCTGTGATGCCGTTCGAGTGCGGGTCCACGTGCAGGTCTCCTGGACGAGAGATGAGCTTCTTCAAACCTTCTTCTTACTGTTCGCTCACTCACTCTCACATTTCTGACATTTTCCAGTTGATTTCGTGCCTGAACTGCTGTGGTATGCCGATCACGCAGAACTTGGAGGGTGAGAAATCTGTCATCCCTGGCACTTGTGCTTCTTCTACGGCCTGACCCTCGTCTCCTGTCGTATGTTCGGAGCTCTCTGTAACGTTGCACTGCACGATGTATGCTACCGAGAGATGATCCAATGACCTCAGCAACATAACGGAAACTGCGGCCATCCTCCACCAATGCAACTGCCTGTGCAGCTTCTTCACGGCTAAGAGGCATGTTTTAGTGTGAACTGCAAATGGATAACTTGCTAAAATGTGTGACAATGGTTCACACGTGTTCAACAAGTGCCAGTTGTTATCCCTAGAACAACGATAAGCGAGCGGCAACACTCATAAACCTTAAACGCTTCCAGTCCGCTTCCCGCCATAAAACCATTAAGATAGGCTCATCGAGGATTGGGGGTAATTGGTGGTAATAAACCACCCTAAGAAATGTCATATTATCAATTTCTATTCACAGATGTTTCAGATGTTTGTTCTAATGCATGAAAAGCTTTTAAAATGTGATTAAATCTTTTTCAAGGCTAGATTTATACTATTTATATTACTTTTTTTAACTGTTCCACTTTTTTTGCCGGTCAGTGTAGTTCAACACATTTAATAATCATCATTACTTAGCCTACATGAATTTCAGAGTAGTTGCTAGAAATGCTGTCCTTCATTTTCTAAACACACATTGCACCAACATAGGAAGTTTTCGTACACTTGCTGTAATTCATACTCACTGATATTTCATATCAGTACAGTTATTTCATTCTCAAGAGCTTCGAGGATTGTTTCTGTCTACCGTACCTTTGGATTGAGGTTTCCCCACAAGTAAAAATCGCACAGCAACGATACTTACACACACATTTACTGTAATACTTTTTCCTGAGAAGATAAGTTTCCACTAGGAAAATTGGATGTTTTGTTCTATACCTAACCATGTTCATGGGAAACGAGATAGGCTACAGTACTTCACCACAAGTCTTAATTAGCCTATCTCAACTAAGGTATCTTTCCTGCTCCATATGTAATGAATGCTGTGACAGCATCCGGTGCTTCCCGACCCACTCCTGTCTAATCGGTAAATGCTAGTCATCTGGCCATTACTCGTAGCTCTCCGCCTATCACATGGCCCTGGCGAGGTTCCGTTCGATAGAGAAGGGACTCGCTGTACATTCATAGATTTATTTATGAGGTTTGCTGAAATAAAGAGTTGGCCAGTCATTCCATAACTGCAGCGCTGGGTACCACCTAGCGAATGGAAGTTGATCTTGGCTAACCTTCAATACTGTCTTATGTTAGTTTTATTAATACTTGGACATTCCTATACATATAGTCTTTTTTCCATATTGACATATAACTAAATTATTTATTGACTTTACCCACCTATAAATTTTGTTAATACTTGGGGAGTCATGAAATGTTGAATTCATAGTATTAAAATTTAACAAATACTTTTGGCTTTTACACTTTTACATGGCAGATTATTGAAAGTTATGATCCATGATTCACATACCTTTCTGGGAGTCATTAGGAACTGAAATTACTGTCAATTATCCTTGCTGCACCAGAAATATTTGTCTTCCTTTCTGGCCCTATTTTTCAATTCTTAGGACTCTCATACTTGGCCAATTTTTTTCTCTCTTTTTGTTTTTATCAGTACCATGACCATGAACTCGTGGTGTAGTGGTTAGCATTGTGGAAAGCCCACAATCTTTGTGATTCCGTAGCAGAATGATGGCTGTGTTTTGAACATAGATGTCACATTGCAGCTAGGTAAACAAACAGGTGCACATGACTGTAAAGCACTAGGGCACTCAGATCTCTACTATATCGTCCAAAGATTGAGTTATAATTTATTTATTTCTCTAAGAAATATTTTTGGAGGTTTGTTGGTCTGCCCAATCAGTGCATATTTTAAGAAAATACACTTAAAAACACATTTTGAAACCATGCTGCATTCAGTTGAAAGAAAAAAGAATGGCTGAAGAGGAATGCTATGTAACCCCTAAAGTATGCCTATAAGTTAAGTATATATTTAAATATTTTGTTTTGACTAGGCAGACCAACGCCGGCCCCGTGGTGTTGGGGTAGCGCGCCTGCCTCTCACCCGGAGGCCCCGGGTTCGATTCCCGGCTCCGTCAGGAATTTTAGAAACTGATGTGAGGGCTGGAACGGGGTGCACTCAGCCTCGTGAGGACAATTGAGTAGCTGTCTGACAGTGAGGCAGCGCCCCGATCACGAAAACCAAGATAAACGGCCAAGGGGACCAGATGCGCTGATCACGCGTCACCCCAATATCTGCAGGCCGAATGGCTGGGCAGCGGTCGCTTGGTAGGCCTAGGCCCTTCACGGGCTGTAGTGCCTGGGTTATTATTATTATTAGGCAGACCAACAGACCCCCAAAATATTTCTTGGTGAAATAAATTATTATACAGTGAGAGCCCTCCCTATAGAATGGAGCCTCGGATGTGCCGTAAGATGGCCGGGGCAGTCTGGCTAGCAAGGCATTACCACTAACAGCAGCGAAGCGCCCAATTACAGTAGTTCAACACACTTACACTTTTTAACGTATTTAACGCATTAACGTCATTTGGCGAGCTCTGGTCGCGGATTATCACATTAGCACATAAATCATATGACGAGCTCTACACGCTGTGATGCATTGCTTTATTTACGTTTGTGTATTCCTATCTCGTTTCCGTATAACTTGCCAGAATTCTGAAATAATAGAACAATAATCCCAATGTATATCCTTTTAGCGGATACAGCTAATAAAACAGTTAGATTCAGAGCCACCATCCGTGTTAGCGCGCAGTGACCATCTTGAAATTTCATAATTTAAAAAGTGCGGCTTTGGTGGCATAGTCGGTAGCATGCTGAGCTTCTGTGCCCACGATCGTGGGTTCAAACCCGGCCGGATTTTTTAAGAGCGTTAAAATCCTACCGTATGCCTTCCTTCGGAGGGGAAGTAAAGCTGGTGGTCCCATGTCATAGATTTATGGCATGTAAAAGAACCTTCCACTAATTAAACTAGTGTGAAGCTAAATTTGCAGGTTATATTTAGTTGAAATGCTCTATCAAAGTTCCAAGGTTCACCACTAGGTGTCAGTGACATCTGGTTGTGAAAGTTGGAACTACTTGAAATTGAACGGAACTTGTAGCTCTCGCCATGGGTGTCCGCATTGAAGCAGCTACAGCCTCTGGTGAGCCGAACATATCCTCGGACACTCCCGGCACTAAGAGCCATACGCTAAATAAATAATTTAAAAATAAATTACTTTCTATTTCTTAGAGCTGTAATAACGAAAATTTGTGATGCAGTAGTACCTTATATGTAGCTTGGTATGATCAAGGCTAAATGACAGCCACTCCATACTTTCAGGATGGTGTCTGGGCATAGACTACTATTAAAACTTAATCATCAATTGTTCACAATGTAATTGCGTAATTAAAACAAACCTTAGTACCATATAAGGGAACTCGCCGATGGATACAAAATTTCAGTAAAATATAGTTATTGGTTTGTATTTTATGGACATTTTTGTAGTGTAAATAGCCTAATCTCTGACCACTACCAGGTGAATAAAATCTGATTTCACAGACAACAATGTGACCATTAAATTATGACTAGAATGGGTTAATAATCATCATTACTTGCATGAATTTCAGAGTAGTTGCTGGAAATGCTGTCCTTCATTTTCTAAACACACATTGCACCAACATAGGAAGTTTTGGTGCACTCGCTGTAATTCATCCTCACATATTTCGTATCGGTGCAGTGATTTCGTTCTCAAAAGCCTCCAGAGCATGCAGGTGTTTCTGTATACCTTTTGTTTCAAAGCACGCAGTTTCTCTCTGTATACCTTTTGTTTGAGGTCCCCCCACAAGTAAAAATTGCACTGCACTGAAACGTATGAACACATTTACTGGAAGACTTCTTCTTGAGAAGATAAGTTTCCGGTAGTAAAACTCGATATTTTGATCAATACCTAACAATGACTGTTCACAGGATGCAAGACAGGCTACAGTATTTCACCACAAGTCTTAACTCTCAGAACTAAGATATCTTGCCAGCTGGGAATGCAGTCATTGCTACAACCACATGCGGTGATTCCCAATCCGCTGTCATGTAACAGTAGATGCTAGTCATCTGGCGGTGACTAATCACTCTCTGCCCACCACACGGCCCGGCAAAGCTCAGGGAAGGCTCTCACTGTATGAAGGTTGAGTTACTGTGGGTTTTCTAGAAGTATCAACTCTTTTTTTACTGTTACAGAACTCTTAAGTTTAGAATGTTCTGAAGTCACACTGATTCACATTATGATACACAATTTTTTATTGTAATTTTTGTTTTGGCACTGCCATGTACAGTAGTTTTTATTATATTTTATACCCTGGGTAAAGATAACCAATTGCTGTTCATATGTGTATCAGAAGTTTGTTTCACTGGTTATTTCATTTTAGAATGTTGGACTGGAGTTCCAAGCATGTGGTTCAAGCCACAGCACTGCTTACGGTCCAGAGTGGAGAGGGTTTCCTTCTTGTTCCAGAAAATTGCTTGGAGAACATAAAATATAAAGTTGCATATGTGCAGAAATGTACAGATTATTTTTTTGTTCCAGCAACATGAATCATCATTCCAAATAGCAGGTTATCTTTCATACATCTCACAATATCTCATCTGCATGTTAACTTGTATATTTAGTTTGATTGTATTCAGAGTCTGATTTAGTCTGCTACATTGATAACTGTGGTGCACCAATGCGTCTGCTCTTTATTGTCTGTAGCTAGTGTTATAGTTGTTTGTATTGCTGTGGGCTTTGAATTGTTCATGTAGTTACTATTGACTCCCCTCATCATATTAATGCATTTTTGTATCAGCCTCTGACAAATTTTCTATTCTCATAACAATATTAATCAGTTTAAACAATAACTAGATTGGAGAAAAATTTAAAGTGGAAGTGAAGATTAAAGGAGAAATTTCAACTCTTGAGATTTGCTGATGACATCGTCATCTTGGCCGACACACCAAAGGATTTGAATGAATTTTTGAATGGTAATGACTCGGTCTGGAGGAAAGAATTCATGATGAAAATTAATAAATGTAAAACAAAAATATTGGAATGCAGCCGAAATAAATCAGAAACCCCTATGGACATCAAATTGGCAGGTGAAAAGGTAAAGGAAGTAGGACACTTTCATTACTTAGAAAGCAAAATAACCAGTGGTGGATGAAGCAAAGAGAATATAAAAAGTAGGTTGGCTGAGGCAAGGAAAGCATTTCTACAGAAAAGGGATCTGTTGACATCGAATATATAGGTAGATTTAGGTAAGTTACAGTATTAGGAAGTCATTTTTTAAAGCCTTTTTCTGGAGCATGGGACTCAATGGAAATGAAACAAGGACTATTGGTGCAGCAGAAAAGATGAGAATTGAAGCGTTTGAAATGTGTTGTTACAGGAGAATGAGAAGATCAGATGGGTGGATAGGGTTCCAAATGAAGAGGTATTAAAACGAGTGGGAGAGGAGAGATGTTTCTGGCGATAGGTTGGTAGGACAAATACTAAGACACCCAGGAATAGCAAGCTTAGTTATGGAAGGAAGGGTCGAGGACAAGAACTGTAGGGCCAGACCAAGGTTAGAATATGTTAAACAGATTGCCTCGAATGTAGGGTGTGGTAGCTATGTAGAGATGAAACGATTAGCTCAGGACAGGGAGGTATGGAGGCCTGCATCAAACCAGTCAACAGACTGAGGACTCAAACAACATACAATAATGTATAAGCAATGGCAAACCTCACTAATATATGCTTCATCCTCAGAATTACATTGCTGGTTTCATATCATAGGCTTCCTAAAGAGATTTCCCACCTTGTAACATAGTAACTAGCATTCTTGGTTGTCGCTGAGAGATCCGTGTTTGATTCCCAGCTCAGCCAAGAATTTTAATTGTGGTCTGAGGCCAGAAGTACCGTATGTTCCACTCAGCCTCGTGTGGCAGAATTGTGAAGAGGTGAGTTTGATTCCTACCTTAGCATTCCTAAAATTAGGTTTTCTTGGTTTCCCCCACTTCTATTCCAGGCGAACGCCTGGATGGTATCTAAATTAAAGCCACGGCAGGCTCCTTCCCAAATCCTAGCCTGAATTACAAATGCACATATTAATACAGCCATCACAAATACATGGGTTATCAGGTTCCAAACCCACCCAAGTACAAGGAGCTACATGACCACATTGTCGCAAAGCCTCTCGATGAGACAACTACAATAACAAACTATCTAGTTATCTAACTTTTAGGGGTTGGCGACCACGGGGCCCCAGCTGAGTCCGGCATTGCTTCCACTTACTTGTGCCGGGCTCCTCTCTTTCTTCTTTCCTGTCGACCTCCCTTGGTCAACTCTTGTTCTCTTCCGACCCCGACGGTATTAGGGTATCCGAGGCCTAGGGAGTCTCTTCCTTTCCCGCCTTAATTGGCCCTTGTCTCATCTTTCCTGACACCCTCCTTCTGTGAGGGGTCAGTCTTCTTTTTCTTTTCCTTTTACCTCCTGCCTTCTGCTCAAGGCCCTCAAGGAGGCAGGGTGTATGTAGCCCCACCACTTCTGGTGCACCCTAGATAATGTTACACCCTCAGGGGCTCACGGCTGGTGAGTTCGGGAGTTGGCGACCCCGAGGGATTCCTGAGCTGGGTCCGTTTTCCCCTTTTGTCCCTTACCTTCGGGGCGGACCCTCTCCTCTTTTACTTTCCTATCTGGCTTTCATGGCTCTCCTTCCTTCCAAGTCCCTCAATCCGCATTCTTCGAGGGTTGAGGGCATTTCTTTTCCTCCTGTCCTTAATTTGCCTTATTCTCCTTTAGTTTTCCATTTCTTCTTCTAGTCTGTAGGTTATTAGTTAGTATTAGTTTTAAGTTCGCTTTTCCTTTTCATTTTCATCTTCACGATCACCCAAACCATCAGGGGCCGATAACCTAGATGTTAGGCCCCTTA
Organism: Meconema thalassinum; assembly: GCA_946902985.2. Lineage (NCBI taxonomy): Eukaryota > Metazoa > Arthropoda > Insecta > Orthoptera > Tettigoniidae > Meconema > Meconema thalassinum. The sequence goes on from OX336392.1 coordinate 343,090,635, forward strand.
AAACAACAATTATCATCATCATCATCATCTAACTTTTAGGGAGTAAGATGACACATTGGTCAAGCTGCTTGTCTCCCACCAGAACAGATTTTCGATCCTCAAGCATGTGGGATTTTCTAGGTGAAATGTCACGCCCAGTGGCTCGTGTTCCGTGTAAAAAGGAGTTCCTGTGAACTAGGAATGCAGGATTGTCATGTAAAACTACAAGTTTCCCTCTATCTTTGATGCCTGAGCATTAAGATAACTTTTAGCTTTGGCTTACTTGCATGATCTAATTTTGATGAGTACACTGGGCTTAACTTATGAATATGTTGCAAGTAGTTTTGTTTTTGTTTCTCTTTCTAGAACTGGGGTAGGTACCCCGGAACGACTTATAGGGTATCAGAGTGTGAAAAACGCGGGGGAAACTGCAATCAGGATAGCTGCTGTCAGCGTCCAGGTTCAAAACTCGGCTCTCCGCATGCTCATATATCTTTTCCAGCCTTGGAGCATGCCTATAATCTCTATTTCAATAGAAAGTACATGAAGGATATGGCAAGATCTGGAAACAACTTAGTTTTGTTGTAGAGTTTTTATCAGCTGATTTGAGTAATACCCAGGGCTATACTTAGGACATTCAGTCCACATAATTAGCCCATAAATAAAATATTTTATATCGATTGCTCTTGCATCAACACACAGTGCATTCAAATAAGTACAATAATTTACACACACCAAAGCTACACCAACTGTACTAGTCGGTCACCGGTATTCAATAACTACGAAAAAGAAGGCAAACTTTCTACAGCTTATGCAAAGTAATCAGATGAATATATCAACACTCACCATGTAATAAGTGGGCTGGAATTACTCATGATTATTCTTCAAGTTTGAAAGAAGTCGAGGGGGTTGATCACAGTTCAGATAACACAGAAACGACTTGTCATGATGGTGCCAAGCACTCGCTGTATTGCAACACTTGACTATTAATAAAATTAACGTAGTTCGTGACAATACACACACACTATGTTGCTATAAAAAAAAAAATTTAGCACTGAACACTCTTAACTATTTTGTGGCGATATTACGGTATTGCCATGTTTTAGCTTTGTCGTAGTGCATTGAATGGCACCTGGTTATCTTTACACTAGGGTGAGAAACAATGGCTTGGAATTTCAAAAATACACAAACATGCATTGTCGCAAGCAAACTAACATCAGTAAATAAATCAGTCGCTTCACAAGGGTTCAACACCTTCCATCCTTCCTTCAATGCATGTGGCCAGTCTAGGGATCGAACCTCGGTGAAACCTTTTCTACCTCGGTCAAAGTGGAAGCTTTGTTCTTTCAACATGCCTCTTTACTTGACCTAGCCTTAATTCAGCAAATAGAAGCTACATGCAGCCATTTTATACCACTCCTGCCAAATCGGTCATGTTCGTTGTTTGGAAATGCCAAGTATAGACCGCTTGGTTACTGTAGTTGATTTACTAATAGACTACTCATAACAATAATTGCTATGATAAAATCACAAAATTATGGTTAAATAAACAAAAAGATTACCAGTCTCCCCACCCCCACCCCCATACAACCCTGGTTTGGTTATATGCTATGTAAAGTGCTACAGATCTTCCATAATTTCTTTTGTTTTACAGAAGTAGCTGTTAAATATGTCTGTGACGGAGATAAGTGATGACCTGACAACAGATTCAGTTCCTGACTCGCCAAGAGAAAATGTTGACATTGAACCATCAAAGGAAAGCATAAATGGTCACTTAAAATGTGGTATGAAAGAAAATAGAGAGAAGAAGAAGAAAGAGTCCAAAGAACCATCTTTTAAACCGTCCAAAACGAAGACAAGTTCGAGAAAACCACATATGCCAATGGGGCCTCAACCTACTGGTAATTTCTAATGCTATGAATATTTGTTTCTCTTTTGTCAAGGACCTTTAACATTTTCACATCACTTATAATGTCCATTGGAGCAAAAACATAAATACAGTACATATTACAACCTATGTAAGTTATAATCACATAAATGTATTCTTATATTCGCTTTTTTAACGGATCTTTTAATACTTTCCATTCCTTATCCTAAATTGACTCCTGATTTCTCGTTTTCTTTATGCCAACTCATTTTGCTTACAGGCTTCACTCCGCAAAGAACCTTATTTTAAAGAAAAAATGTTTAGACTAATTTATAGGAATATACAAATACCAACTATTTAGATATGTCATTTTCACAAAATTACTTTTAATTATCATCAAATTAAATCCCACATTTGTTAAGAGATCTATTTTTAACTATTTTTTATAAAATATTTAATAGAAATCGCAAGTAAAATATTATTAACAAAGCTTTGCTCGTAATTAGCCTACATTAGTTTATTTTCTTTTTAAAAACTTTGCAAATTTGAGTTTTCGAATGCTGTAATACAATATAATGATATATTATAATTCATGCCATTGTGAAACTAAAGATTGATGCAGGATTGCAAAGCTGGACCTTAATCCAATTGTATTAAGTACGGTATCTTTCAAACAAATAACTGTAGGCTTTCTGTGGATTGCATTATTCTTCCTCAACATTATTGAGGACATGAGAAATATATCACTCAGTACTTCACATTTACTGAGTAATGACACCAATTACAATATCTCAAACATTTAAATCCTTTCTTTTCAGACATTTTTCTGGAATATGAACTGAGCACTGTAAAAGTAATTAAATACTCTCAGGAAAGTAGAGTATTTAAAACAGAGATTTATCGAAATACAGTACGTGCAGGAAAAGGAAATATTCAGTGCACAAATTGGGTAACCAGCCACATTCTTCAGTGAATGTGAAGTACTGAGCGATATATTTCTCATGCTCTTAATAATGCTAAGGATAAAAGATGTAACCTATAGAAAATTAATTTGTTTGTATGAAAAGTAGTGCTTATTCCAGAAAGATCAGTATCCAAGCATCTAGCAAATGACCCTAAGACTAACTGCCGTCGATCTTTGTTTACAAACTGTTGAACATCTAGCTTGTCAACCATTTCTGAGTAAGTGGCCAGTAGACAGCAATGATTCTGTCTTAATTTGTCCCATCGTAGATCGGAGGTAGTCTTTCCCATCACTGAGAAACTTCTCTCTGCAGAACAGCTTGAAGAAGGTACGACGAGCAAATTCATGGTCATCACAGATCACAGTGACAAAGTACAAACTTCACAAATTTAAACAAAGTAATCAAAAAAAGTTTAGACATAAACTGATGAAATGCTGAAGCTCCACCGATTTGGGTAAACACGACACATACGTAGCACCAAATGGCAAACCTCCGTCGTCACTTGCATCAATGCTTTTCAAACCTTGTTGGCGCATGCAATGGGATGCATGAGGAAAGAGACATGTTATTTTTCCTTGTTTGTTTCAAAAGAAAAAGACATGCACTGTTGTTTCCTGGCAGGAGTAATAATTTTTTGTGTTGTGTGTAACAGTAACTTACCTCAGTTTTAAACCAGGGCTCATAAATAATAGTTCAAAATGCATATTTTCAGATCGTCGTGGTAAGGGGACAAGCTCGTAGCACCTCGGCTGGAAACTGGGGAGGGGGAAAAACAGACTGTTTGTTCGGTAAAATAAAGAAATTACGACTAAGCAAGGCAAGATGGCATTTCCCATTTTCCGCCTGACATAGTAGTAAATCATTTATATAATACTTTCTGGCTATTTTACTTTTATTTTTTAAGGGTAGGCTACTTAAAAATGTGTCTTGCACCCCTGCCTTCCCCATGTTTAAAGCCCCTGACTGATCCAAGTCAAAAGATATATTTTTCAACGCATAGGTAGGACGTTTTAGGTTTTTCTTTCCTGATAAATTTGTGTGCATATAATATGAAGTGAAAGACTCATTTATTGAATGTTCATTTCAGCTTGTTCTTCAACAATAAATATCAATGCTGCTAACAATGTGCACTTTGGAAATGTATTTAATATCAACCTTGCTCAGAATACAAAACCCAATATTGAGAAGGAGAAGACTGCAGTAAAAAAGCCCAAGGCAGTAAGAGGTAAGTTAGTGGAACATGATTTCTCCAATTTCTATTAAGAGACAGTGTGAAAATGTTAATCTTTGAAGAAAGCAGCTGATGTTAGAACAGTATGATATATGCTACTGGATGTCAAACTTCTTTAAAAAAGGAAAAATAGGAATTTCAGGAAATCTGCAGGAATTCGTTTGTACCCTCGAATGTTGGGGTATGTGTAGAATATCTGTAGCAGAAGGTAGTAAATTCTGCATCAGTATTTTGTTCTCAAGTCCCCGTAATCTCAAGTTTCGTATGAATATGTATTAGTCTGTAGTCACTTCGAGGGGAAAATAATAGTGTTCAGTATTGTTTGCAGGATATGCTTGCAGTGCATTAGTACCATACGGGATGCAAGCAGAGAAATATCGACCTTCCTGATAACAACGCTAGTTGGGCTGCATAAAACAATATTATTAGAGGCAGCTGATTCACCTGGTATAAAATCTAAGGTTTCATACGCTAACATTTATTTCTAAAGTTTTATGTCGTTCAAATCCTCATGCGGAAGGGATTTTTAAAAATGTCTTGAGTGACTGTTTACTCGTAAACCCCCACTGGAAAAGTGTACAAACTATATTTTTATGTATAAAGGCCAAGGCTTCATACATTAACAGTTATTTCTAGAGTTCTACTGGACCGGTTTAAATAATGTTATCTTTTGAGAGCTCCAGCTGATGGGAGTATAAGTACCTAAGTGGCAAATTACTTAGAAAACCCACCGGAAAAGTGGAAACAAATATATTTTTAATGTATAAAAGTCAAGGCTACATTAACGCTTATATCTAGAGTTTTACTGGTCCGGCCGACCCCGACCTTGCCCTTCAAATTTTATTACATCTCACCAATCCAATATGGTGGCTGTGCAAAATATTTCACCGGCATTCTATAGCTCCAAAACTATTACTGATATCACGTGAAATTTTGTACGGTGATAGAGGGCACCGCTAGAAAATCACCTATGAGACTTTCAAAAACCTGTTCACTACAAGACAAACATGGGGGTGGGAGGGAGCGAATACACCCAAGGTAATCCTTGCCAGTCGTAAAAGGTCCCCTTTCGAGGGTTTGACAGTCGGCTCTAAAAGACATACATCCATGCAATATAACTCTCATTAGGTTATATCGCACTTCTTTCCGTTAATGCTTTCAGGGTCTGGCAACCAAAATTTCTCGATATTTGAAATGATTAAGGCACAATACACGAAAAAACACTTTTAACTGGGTCAGTTCAATTCAATGTAGCGTCGATGATGAGGTACAGCACATCACCAATGTGCTTCTTGCTGCCACCGAGGAGTCCATTCCATCCTTTTCTGGGACTCTCGTCACAAACTCGTCCCCTGGTGGGCTGAGGATATTGCAGCGGCAATAAGAGACCATCGTCACGCTCATAAGCATTATCGTCGACGCCCAAACATGGGCAATTTGGTGGCATTTAAGAATTTTCGTGCCAAGGCACGGTTTCTTATCCGCCAGAGTAAGAAACAATCCTGGGAACGGTATGTGTCGTCTATAACGGCACATACCCCCTCCTCTCAAGTGTGGACTAAACTATGATGCATTTTGGGAATTCAGACATCCAGTACTGTACCGGGAATTTCCATTGATAATGAATTGGTTACAGATCTTTATCGCGTTGCAAACCATCTCGCATCGTATTTTGCGTATATATCCGGTCTGATAACTATGCTCCAGATTTCGTTGCTTTGAAGCACGAGGCTGAACGCTCCCTGCTCTGTTTTGCTTCCTACACTTCAGAGGAGTAAAACGTACCCTTTACGGAGTGGGAACTCCGCGGAGCGCTGGCGCTCTGCAAGGACACGTCTCCCGGCTCGGATAATATTCACAACCAGATGCTTAAACACCTTAACGATGAGAGCATTCGTTATTTGCTCAAGGTGTTTCATCGTATCTGGTTGCAAAGTGTGTTTCCAGCGCAATGGCAGGAAGGTATAATTATACCTATCCTGAAGCCCGATAAGGATCCCAACTTGACGGGAGTTACAGACCTATTTGTCTCACAAATGGTCTGTGCAAGCTCTTTGAGTGGATGGTCAATCTGCGACTGGTGTGGGTCCTGGAGAGACGAGGACTCCTCTCTGAATACCAGTGTGGTTTCAGGTCGTCTCGGAGTACCAACGACCATCTGGCATGCTTGGAGACTGCCATACAGGACGCTTTTCTCCGGAGAAGATGTGGGCTGAGGAAGGGTCCAAAAGCGGGACTTGAAACATGTACCCCTGAAATGTGACAAAAATTAAAGTATTGAATAGGCAGAAAGATTGAAAATTCTTATTCTTCATTCTATCCTGTCGCATTGGGAGACGGCGTGGCCTCTGCCCAACAAACTGAGAGGCATCAAGGAGACAGTGAAGGTGTGGAAATCTTCCTTCCGATCTATCCGGAAGGAAGCTGTGGTATTCTGTTGACTCCGGATCGGCCATGGGATTGCTACGCACTTCCACTTTCTAAAAAGAGAAGACCCCCCTGTGTGTACTTGCGGTGCCCACCTTACCGCGGCACACACTCTCTTGGAGTGTGTGGACCTGGCTGATCTGCGAAGGACTCTCAAACTGCCTAACACACTCTCCCTTATTCTCCATGATGACGGGCCGTCAGTAGACCTCGTCATTCGGTTCATGAAGGAGAGTGGTTCCTTTTTTAAGTTTTAATGTAAGTTAAGACTTTAATTCAGGTTTAGTCTGTTTTATGTTTCTTATTGGGTTCATCAATTTTATGTTCATTATGCCTTATTTGTTTTATTATTTTTTACCATCCCCTTTAACTATTTTTATTCAAATAAGGCATAATTTTTGGGGCCCACTGTCTGTTTTATATAAACCATTTTCGTTTCGTCCATGGCAGTGAGCTGTTTCTATCTTCATCCTTTCATTTCTTACCATTTCATTTCATTAGGGGCCCTAGATGTTAGGCCCCTTAAAACAACAATTATCAAATCATGGGATCGAAGTAAACGTTTGAATAATGAACCTACACAATAATCGTCATCTAATAGTACATAACTCTATGGCCTACATATACAAAAATCCAACATGGTGTAACCGAACTTTTGTAGTAGGTTAGAGACATTGCTTTTAGTTTTTGTTTTGTTGGTATTTTAGTTGTTTTATTGTATCTGGTTGCCAGCCGTGGCCACCTGTTGAGGGGGCAGCATGGAGAATCTTATGTGTTGTGGTATAGAGATTCTTTGTGTTGTTCCATCAGTGGGTGGCAGGTGGCTTTGATCTGTGTGTGAGGTCAGGAAGGTTTCCAGGGATCTGAGGGCAAGGTTGACATGGGAATCAGCTGTTGATAGGTAGTAGAGCAGGCAAGATGGATGCTGCAATGCTGAATGTAACCTACTGTAGTTGGTTTTTAGGCAGAATGGAAATGTTGTTGTGAATTGAAGCTAATTGATAATTGCCATGCTGATTTGAAGCTAGTTGGTTTTATGAATGATTAGAATGGTGTTGATTTTTGTTGAGAATTGCCAGGCAAAATGGAAAGCTAGTTGGATTGATGCTGAATGGGAGCCAGTTGATGCACAATGGGGAATGGTATTGATAATTGATGCTGAATGGGAGCCAGTTAACGCACAAGGGGAATGAATGATTGGAAGTGTTGATTTTGTGTGGGATGCCAAGGCATGGATAATGGAGGCCTGCTTACACGTTGATAAAGATGTATTAATAATTTTGATTGCATGGAGAACATCTGCTATGTTTACTACTAAGTAGCTTTCTCTGTATTCTACCCTGAAGAGTCCCCCCAGCAAGCAGAATATAAAATAGAGAAATCCCATTGGGTGCCAACTCAAATACAAAAAGAGTAATAAACTAAAGTTCAAAACAAGATTAACACGAGTTCTCAATAAAATCAGGGTGTAGGGTAAAATATATACCAACCCGGATACAATCAGTTTGGGATGTAGTTTTGATATTCACTGCAATAAACAAGCATTTACCGAGAATATTACTTACGGTTCAGTTGTCATATTATGATACATAATATATCTATAGTACTGCAGTGCGATATGTTTTTTTAAGTTTTCTTTATTATAAGAACTCTTCTTTGTGAGAAGATTGATGGGATTATCATCAAGAAGTAGTCTAGACACCTTTATATAATATATATTCACTTCCAATATTTTTATAAGACCACATTACTTCGTATATTATCCAATCCTGCTTTTTATTTGTTACCTCCTATCAACAACAATCTCCTGCTTACTCCTTTTCATATCTTCCTCTCTGCCACTAAGATATCACACCACCCTAGTGTTGGATCCTCGTCTCCTTGACTCCACAGATATGCACTCACAAACACCTAGTTCAATATTTGAACACCTGAGCGCTCTTATCATAAAAATGTCACACATCTAGTAAAATAAAAGGAGCAGAAGAATATTAAAATATTGTGAAGAGCCCCTTTTTTTCTTCTTCTTCTTCCTCTGCTTTTACGGCCTCATTGGACCACTTCAGTCGATCATTTCTTGGTCCTCTTCTTCAGTAAGTTTCCTTTCCGAGTCGCCCAGTAGCTTTTCATTCGATCTGATCTTCCCAGGCGTTCCTCATCTGTAAATACCCTTTTTACTATATTACATTTGTCTATTTTAGCCTGAAATCTTATTTTTATATCTCTGTTTTTTAAATTTTTTGTTTTGTTTTGCAAGTCATCCAAGGTTATTTCTAATTCTTTCATATCTTCTCTAATTTCCTTAATCCATCCTACTTGTTGTTTCATATTCCAAAGTTCCACTACAATTTTTCTAGATAACCTGGTTTCTGGTGTCCTCATGATGTGACCAAAAAAAAAATCCGTTTCTTCCGAATAGTATCAGTGGTGGGCTCCAGTTCTCTGTATACCACTTCATTTGGTACTATCCGCCACTGTCCATCTTTCTGATATTTTTTATTTATGCATGTTCTAGCTATTCTTCTTTCTACTTTTAAAATTTGTCGATTCTGTTTTTCTGAGTAACTTTAAAAAGATATTGTCATTTAGACTTTCACGGCCCGTGTTATTATTCATAATGTTGAATTTTGGGCTTATGCCGTGTTTTATTATACTAATATTCCTGACGATGAAAAGACATGGTTTCTTTCGAAACGCGTCGAATATTAGTATAATAAAACACGGCATAAGCCCAAAATTCAACATTATGAATAACTTTAAAAAGAGTTTCACTTCCATATGTCACCTCCGGTTGAGCCACCTTCTTGTAATGTTTTAATTTTGTTGCGATTGATAGACATTTTCTTTTGTATGTACACCATGTTAATTTTTGGGCTTTTATCATTTTATTAGTTCTTTCTTGCCATGCAGGTTTCTCATCCAAGTTGTAAGTTATAATTTCTCCTAAGTATTTAAATTGCTTCACTATTTTAACTTTCTTGTTATTTACTGTTATGTGATTGATTACAAGTGGATTTGCTACCATTATCTCTGTCTTTTCAAATTATATCTGAAGTCCAATTTTTTGTGCTATATTTTGTAGGCTTATTATTTGATTTCTGGCTTCTTGAATATTATTAGCCAGTAACGCTAAGTAATCTGCGAATCCCAAGCAATTTAAGTCTATTTGATCTTTCTTGGTTCCAATTCTTATGCTCCTAGGATTTTCCCTGTACCATTCCCTCATTACATATTCCAAAGCACAATTGAAAAGTAGAGGCGATAAACCATCTCCTTGTCTTAATCCTGTTTTAATTGTAAACGGTTCAGATATTTCTCCTCTGGATTTTACTTTAGATTTGGTGTTTGTTAGAGCTAGTTTTATAATTTTTATTAATTTTGGATGAAGTTCGAAATTCCTTAGTATTTTTAGCAATGAAGATCTATGTATGCAATCATAAGCTTTTTTAAAGTCTACGAAGGTTATGACTTGCTGTTTTTGTCTACGTTTGTAGTAGTCCATTACTAATTTTAAGGTGATTATCTGTTCAGGGCAGCTTCGCCATGGCTGAAATCCACCTTGATATTCTCCTATTTCCAGTTCTAATTGATCTCTACAACGATTATATAGAATTTGTGACATGATTTGATATGTGATATCCAAAAGGGAAATTCCTCGATAGCTGTCAGGATTTGATTTTTCTCCTTTCTTTTTTTCATAATAATTGTTGTTAATACTGCACAACAGATGCAGGTAATGGAAGCTTGCCTTTATTAATATATAGTGAATTTTGTGAAGTTGGTGTCCTGGTCCTTGTGAATTCATTTTTAGCGAGTATATCGCCCCACCACTTTCAAATCCCGGTCACTCCATGTGAGATCTGTGCTGGACAAAACGGAGGCAGACAGGTTTTTCTCCGGGTACTCCGGTTTTCCCTGTCAAAATTTCATTCCAGCAACACTCTCCACTATCATTTCATTTCATCTGTCATTCATTTAATCATTGCCCCAGAGGAGTGCGTCAGGCCTCGGCAGCCGGCACAGTTCATATCCTCGCCGCTAGATGGGGGCTTCATTCATTCCATTCCTGACCCGGTCGGAGACTGGAAGCAGGCTGTGGATTTTCATTTTCATCGCCCCACCACTCTGAGGTGGCAAGTTTTATTTAAGTTACAATGGCGACCATCCAAAATATTTAGACGGTTCTCAATATCTATTAATCTATGACAGCAATCAAACTGAAATTTTGTATGTTGAAAGAAGCTATGAACATAAGTTCACCTATAGGACTTTCGATAACCTGGTGAGCACAAATCCAACATGGCGGCGACGCTAAATATAAATATTTAAATGAACGTTTCTCACGATTTAACCATCCGAGCGCAGTGAAACTTGGTACGATAAATGCTTATACAAATTTTAATCCACTGGCATCTAATTTATTTCAATTGTTTTCATAACCACAAGATGGAAACTGTGCGAAATTTTAAAATCTCTCCCCCAGGGGCTCACAATTGATGGTACGTGGGTTGGCGACCACGGGACCCCAGCTGAGTCCGGCATTGCTTCCACTTACTTGCGTCGGGCTTCTCTCTTTCTTCTTTCCTATCGGCCTCCCTTGGCCAACTCTTGTTCTCTTCTGACTCCAACGGTAGGGTATCCGAGGCCTAGGGAGTCTTTCACTTTCCCGCCTTCATTGGCCCTTCTCTCATCTTTCTTGATCCCTCCTTCTTCGAGGGGCCAGACCTCTTGTTTTCTTTCATTATATTTTTGTTTCTCTTTAAGATTCCCGCACAGTTTTTGTTAATTGGCTCCCCGTGTATCTAAATTCCCTTTGGCGAATTTTTTTGCATCTACACTCCATTTTGTAGGTATTTTCAATCAATCTTGTTGCATTTTATAAGTCTTTTCGCTCTAAATTGCATTTTGTGAGCATTTTCAACCTCAATTGCATTTTGTAAAGATTGACAGTCTAAATTGCTTTGTAGTAAGTCTTTCAATATAGGTGCTGGGACTTTTATGAGTACTTTGAATTTCAATTGCATTTTGTAAGTATTTTCAACCGAAACCGCATTTTGCACATATTTTCCATCTAAACTGCATTTCATATAGTGGGCATTTTGTAATTATTTTGATTCTGAATTGCATTTTGTGGGTATTTTGAATCTAAATTACATTTTGTAAGTATTTTCAATCTAAATTGCATTTTGTAAGTACAGTATTGTCCATCCAAATGAGCAGTTGAATCTACCAAACATTTTGTAAGCATTTTCAATTTCAATTGCATATTGTAAGTATTTTGAATTTCAGTTGCACTTTGTATTTAGAATCTGAAGTGTGTGTTTTTCAATCTAAATTACATTGTGTATTTTCGATTTCAATTGCATTTTGTAAGTATTTCAACTCTACATTGCATTTTGTACGTATTTTGAACCTAAACTGCATTTTGTGAGTATTTTTCAATCTCTTCCTTTTGTGAGTATTTTCCTTCTAAATTTCCTTTTGTTAGTGTTACCGCTCTTCATTTTGTGCGTCGTTTCAATCTGGGTTCCATTTTGTAGGTATTTTCGGTCTCACTTGTTTTTCGTTCTGGTTTCCATTTCATTGTCATTTTTGCTATCACCCAGACCATTAGGGACCGATAATCTAGATGTTAGGCCCCTTAAAACAACAATTATCATCATCATTTTAAATCTCGATTTTATTTTTTGTGTCCTAATCATGCGATTGAAGTTTGAATACTACACCTACACAATAATCTTCACGTAATAGTACATAACTCTAAGACCTACATATATAAAAATCCAACATGGCGACCATCCGAAATATCGAGACGGTTCTCAATATCTACGAATCTATTACAGCAATCAAACTGACATTTTGTATGTTGATAGAGGCAGTTAACATAAGCAATGCTTGAGGAAGAGGAATGTGCCGGAAGGACTGGTAAGGAAAATCAAGATCCTGTATGAGAACTGTACCAGCTGTGTGCGACATGGAGAGGGTCACTCATCATGGATCCAGACAAAGAGTGGAGTCCAGCAGTGCAGTGTACTGTCCCCACTACTATTCATCACATCATGGATGATTTTGTTGTTGTTTCTTATGGCTAGCCCGGATTCCAATCCATCAGCTTTCTTGCGTTCCAATTATGGATGATATAATGAAGAGCATTAAGGAAACGTTGGGTGAACTCAGTGCAGTTGCCTTTGCTGATGACATCATAATCTGGGGAGAAACCGAAGAAGAAGTCCAGCCAAGGCTCAACGTATGGGTAGCAAAGTTCCAGGAGTTTAACCTCAAGATCAGCAAGACTAAGACTGTCGTAATGACAGTGAACAGAAATGCCCGTCCAACAAGCATCAAACTTGGTGACTACCAGCTGAAGAGAGTGGACAATTTCACATACTTGGGTAGTATAGTTTCCAAGGACAATCTAGCCACGAAAGAAATCACCAACAGGGTGCAGAAGAGTTCCGTCTTCTACCAACAAGTGCGGCCCCTTCTCTGGGATGACAAGATCCCTAAAAAAGCAAAATTAACTTTGTTCAACAGTTACTTTGTACCAATCTTGACGTATGGTATCAAAACATGCACCCTCACAAAGCGAGACTCATCAAGACTTCAAGCATCAGAGATGAAATTCCTGAGGTCCACCATCCAGAGAACCAAGATGGATAAGTTAAGAAATGAAGTGGTAAGGAGGGAAGCTGGGATCAAGACATGTCTACTTGCCAGAGTCACCTCATCACGACTTTAGTGGGTTGAACAAGTGATGAGAATGGAACATACGAGGTCAGCAAGAATACAGCTAGAAAGTGAGGTGGATGGTAAACGAAGGGTGGGAAGACCAAGAACTCGTTGGATGAACATGGTCAAGTCAGACATTGTAACCAAGGGAAGGACACTAGATGATGTCATAAAGAATAAGACATACATGGACAGAGGAGAGTAGAAGAGGCCTGTCAACAGTACCCGGGAAACTGGAACTGTAAACGGATGATTAATTTAATTATCGTATGACTTTTAGTGCCGGGAGTGTCAGAGGACATGTTCGGCTCGCCTGATTCTGTAGCAGCTTCCAGCGGACACCCTTAGGGTGAGCTACAAGTTCTGTTCAATTTCAAGTAGTTCCAACTTTCGCCACCAGATATCAATGATACCTAGTGGTGAACGTTGGAACTTTGATAGAGTGTTCCGACGAAATCTAACCTAACAATTTAGCTTCACACAAGTTTAATCTGTGGAGGGATTTTTTACATGCCATAAATCTATGACATGGGACTGCCGGTTTTACTTCCCCTCCGAAGGAAGGCATACTGAAGGACTTTTTAACGCTCTTAAAAAATCCGACGACTTCCGGGTTTGAGACCCCTATCTTGGGCACAGCTGTTCAGCATAGTTCTTTACGGATCTACTTGTTATGTTGTTTGAAACCCCTTTAAAAGTAATGAATGACAACTATGTTAAAAAGCACTAATAGAATGGAAAAAAAGTTGAAAGGGTATCGATATCTCTCTCCATATGTGCACGTAATAATTATTTGAAATCATCAATAGGTGTTTTCCTAGAACCAGTGGTATTTTTCCATGCAACAGGAATTATTTCTTGTTCCATTACAATGCACATTTTGAGCACTGGAACTTCTTGGCTCAAGTTGTCAGAAGCTTGTGGAGAAAATAATTAAAACGGGAGAACTTATTCAAGCCAATACCTAGACAATTTTAAAAATGTCAAATTGCACCAAGACATAAAATATGAGGTCTAAAAGGAGAACATATCCTGGGAAAACTGGATGTATTAAAATAAATACTTGACTTGTCTAAACATGAATAGGTGATTAGGGTGCTAGCTGAAGATTACTGATTATAATTACTGCTAAAACATTCAGTATCGGTACTTTAAATCATATTTGGTTATTATTATATTATTAGGGGCAGATGACCTTGTAGATCTGCCCCTTAAAACTATATTAACTAGCTATATTTGGTTATGTCTTTTCTTCCTTTGCATTCAACTTGAGTACTGCTTATAACCCCAACCACAGGCAGTGGCTATACCAACCAAGAGCGCAAGTTCTCTGCACATACATTGTGTGCACTTTATGAGCATGATATCTGGCATGCATGGGCTAAAGTTTCAATATCTTCAGAGAAACAACAGAAAAGTGAGGTCCTGATACTTACAGTACTCATGACATGAGTTCAACCCCCAAAATCCATGTCTTATATTGGTTCATATTATAAGGTGTAGAAGTGTAATTACTCTTATCCTGGATAAGATATGTTGTTTTTTGTTGTAATTGTTAAAATTTCTTTATTTTATTTCAGAGCTTATAGCAAATAATGAAACTGTTACTGAAGAAGACTTGGACATAGTGGCCAGCCATGTCGGAAGTGGTTGGAAAATTCTGGGAAAGAAACTTGGATTTTCTGAAGGTCAAATGGAACAAATCGAAGTGAAGTGCAAATGGGACAACTCAGAATTTAAAGAGGTACTTAATATTTATCATTTCATCAGTATAATGTAACCCACCAACATGCTGCATATGGAGTTTCATTCTAGAACTTCTCCCTGTATGGCATTTCTTGTATGAGATGCAATGGCTCAGCTAAAAACTCTGTAAAGAAAGTAAAATTTTATGTGTTACGATCTAGCCTGGAACTCGATATGATTGTGTCTCGACTCAACATATATGTGAAGAACCTTAATGTCATATCTCTAGTCGTCAGCTTCTGATCAGCCTGGAATGTGGGCTACCCCTCTCTTCCTTTGTAAATATCAAATCCTGGCAATAAAACTTGATAAAATCCACAGATGTCTCGAAAAATAAAAGTCTCTTTCCCCAATGCCTTAACTGGAAATAGCTTGTGCTTAAGTACTAGATTGTCAACCATGTTCTAACCATTTCTGTATAATTTTGTTGCAGATAGTATACCAAATGCTACTTGAGTGGAAGCAGTACAAAGATAACAAAGCAACTGTTGGAATTCTCTGTCAAAGTTTGTGGGAAACAGGGCAACATGATGCGGCAGTAAATTTAGCTAAGGAGAGATAATCTTCTAAATGAAAATAGTGAAGTTATATTGTATATTATGTTTATCATGTTTGACTGAAGCTTTTGTTGACCCTTCTTGGGAATTTATATTTTTATAAGATATGATAGTCAGAAAATGTTCTCACATTCCTTGTAAATCAACATTGATTTTTCATATGAAGAGCAGTTATGAGGAGATAAGTTCCAAATATTTTATTTACAAGTGGACTATGACATTTTAAATTTGTATTTCCCTCCTGGATTTTTCAAGTTGTGATGTCTTAGTTCTTGTTAACAAAGCCTGGGAATTTATATTTTTGTAAGATATGATTGTCAGAAAATGTTCTCACATTCCTTGTAAATCAACATTGATTTTTCATATGAAGAGCAGTTATGGGGAGATAAGTTCCAAATATTTTATTTACAAGTGGACTATGACATTTTAAATTTGTATTTCCCTCCTGGATTTTTCAGGTTGTGAGTTGTGATGTCTTAGTTCTTGTTAACAAAGCCTACTGCCCAAAAGCTGACTTCCTTGGGGTAGTACTGCAATCACATAGTCAACATGATTAATCTCCAACATTTAATGCTCGCTGCATTTAAAGGAGAAGAGCTCATTTTGATCTTAACTGCTGTAGTTCCCTTTTGAATGATTCCCAAATAAGTTTCAATACAAGGGCTGTGAACTAAGGATAAAATGTAGACTCAAAATCATCAAGATTCAGTATTTATGTACAGTACCCCAGTGGTTCACTGTTCTTTAATTGGTTTTGAAATGCAACTAGGCTTTCTGAGAAAGCAAATGGTATTTTGTAGTGATGTAAAAGAGTTTACAGTGAAACCTCTATCGTTCCTAAAAGTATAGTTTTCCTGGATTCATCATCCAATTTAGTCTAGTCTTATTCAACCTCTTTTTCCTTGATGTCATCCAGAAATCTTGTCCTAACAAACCTTGATCTCCTATTGATCATTTTCAAGAACAAGTTTTAAAGTAAATCACATAGTAGTAATTTGTGCACAATCTGCATTAGTTTTTGAATCGTCCTGTACTAAAAAATTAGAATGTTTGCTTTCTGGCTCATATTTGTCCAAACATGTTTCGGTGCATGATGTAAGGAGTATCTAAAAGTGATTATGTTTTCTGTTTATTTAAATTAGGTACTATAAAGTAATTTTGTATTCAATGTACAGTTGTTAATGGTAAAATTTTATTTAATTGTTCCTCCTGGTCAGTACCAGTACAAGAAAACTTTCTTCATTAACTGAACATGTTTCGAACTGAAATTTGTTCTTCATCAGCAATATCACAGATAGCAAGCAAAAACATAAATAACACTAAATAACAAAACAAAATGGTGAAGTTTGTCTTGTAGAATTAAACATGATAAATCTTGGAAGTTAAAGCACTTTGATGAGTCTTGAATGAAACTCTTCTTGATGAATCTTCAATACTCTTGAGCTGTTGAAATAAGAATTTGGTGTGCTAAGCTGGAAACTTGAACTTCACGTTTTTCATTATTATTTTTTGCTAGAGGTAATTTTCTTTCAGGATGTTTGAGTGTCTGTATGGCTGTGGTTGTTGATAGATAATAGTGTCTTTCTATTTGTGTTCATGGTTGTTATTTTCATTTTGTTTATACTGTACTTTTAAATTTTATTGTTCATTATTATATTGTCACATGTGCATTCTGTGTGGCAATAAAGAATACGTATATATTTAAGTTTGTGCTTGCTATCTGTGATATTGCTGAAGAACTGATTTCAGTTCAAAATGTGTATGTCTACCCCTTATTATTCCCGTTTTCCAACGGGGTCGGGGATGAGATGCGATGGAAGTCTTTGTGGCGATGGTTTTTACGGCCGGATGCCCTTCCTGACGCCAACCTCATGAGAGGAGTTAATGAGAGATGAAATGAATGATGGTGAATGAAACTGGGCAAGGATGTGGAAGGAAGCGGCCGTGGCCTGTCGGAAGGTACCGTCCCAGCATTTGCCTGGTGTTGAAAATGGGAAACCACGGAAAACCATTTCAAGGACTGCCGACGGTGGGGCTCGAACCCACGCATCTACCGAGTCAGCAGAGAGCTTGGCCCCATGACCTAATGCTGCGCGTTAGCCAGCGTAGCCACTACTGTCGGTGATTTTTTTTTTTTTTTTTTTTCAGTTCAAAATATGTTCAATTAATAATTAACTTTGTTTTCTTGTACTGACTAGGCAGAGCAATGCATAAATCTTGCCAATTACTGTACTATGTCAATACAGACTCATACCAACATTCATGTCCCTCCATTCTGTAGTTTCCGAGAATATGACGCATTACCATATTACTTTTCTGTTCACATCTATTAAATTCTGCCTACTGGACAATATCACCGGAGTATGGTATTCTTTTTAGAATCGGCACCATACATTGCGACAGCAATTTACTAGAATAAGCTGTGCTTTCCCTGGTGACCACAAGTGTTACCAATTATACAGGGTGTAACAAACATGTACGGCACAAATTGCTGGACACATTCCTCACACGTAGACGAAGAAATTATGTTATATGAACGTGGGTCCGGAAATGCTTTGTTTCCATGTTACACCTCATTGTCTCCAACTCATTAAGCATGGGAAACACACAAGAACAGAACGTTAGAATCATGGGGACCATGCACTCATGGTTACATTGTCATTATCGTAGGTGCAACGCCAGTTTTTGTTTTACATGGCCCTGTTGCCATGTGACTTTAGCTGTGCTGCAAAATATGTACTTCATGCACGATGGAGCACATCCTCATTTTAGTGTTAATGTCGGTCGGCTTCTAAATAACAGATTTGGTGACAGATGGATAGGTAGAGGTAGACCAATTGCCTGGCCTCCACGCTCTCTGGATCTAAAATCACTGGACTTTTATTTGTGAGGGTAATTGAAAGCTCTTGTGTAGTGAACCCCACTACAAGATGTTCAGAGTCTCCGTGCCCATATTATGGAAGGCTGAGAAACCATACACAATCCTCCAGGGATACATCAGTGCACGCAAGATTCACTACGACCGACGGTGGGTTGATGTATGAATCAATGCGCACGGAGGGCATATTGATCATCTCCTGGGAGCAAGAGTTGCAGGTGGTATGCTGGTACGTTCTGTTCTTGTGTATTTCCCATGATAATGAGTTGGAAACAATGAGTTATAACAAGGAAACAAAGCGTTTCCGGACCCATGTTCATATAACATAATTTCTTTGTCTACGTGTGAGGAATGTGTCCTGGATTTTGTGCCGTATATTTTTGTTACACCCTGTATAATTTCCAAGCCAGCAATGTGCATCAATCTTACCTAATATTCATACACCAATGCTTAGCTGTTTGCTGTTGCTGCCAGCTTCTCCATCCTTTGTGTTAAAGGGCACAGCCATTTCATAGTGCGATCAGTTTCAAGATAGATGTGTTGAAAGCTGTTGTGAATATTGGTACTGCAGTGAACTTCTATAGAGAAAACCATTATTTTTAGTTCCAATTTGTCTCTTCCCATCTTTGTGATGACAAATTTCTGAGTCAAGGCATGAGTTGGCTGACTCAAATCCAGCTCTTGTTTCAAATGATGCATTGTGATATTGCCGATGACTGGTCAAAATCTGAGCACTCCATAATCAACTCAATTAATTTGTAAGCTTAGATTCACTTTATGATACGCTCCTCTTTCTTCTCGGCACAATCACCATTCTTCTTTACTCACACAGATTACGACTTACACCATGCTTACACATTGCACAAGTAGATATCTTTGGCACATATTCCATTACATCTGCAGTGCAATTAGTCGGCATTTTACAAAAATTCGTAAATGTATATCACAGCTGCAAAAAGGGCAGAATGTTTTAAACATGCAAATAGGTTAAAACACTATTGTTCAAAATGCCATGAATACATGAAGGAAGAATAAATGTGTGTGGTTTATACATGAAACAATACATTTTAGTTCCAATTTGTCCTATCCCATCTCTGTGATGCCAAATTTCCTAGTCAATACACAAGTTGGCTAATTCAAATCCAACTCATTATTTCAGGCATGTTATGGTGTTACTGGTCAAAATCAGAGCACTTGACAATTACCTTGATTCATTTTCATGCTTAGATTCACTTTATAGTATGCTCACTCCACACAATCACCTAGATTCTAAACTATCCCCTCATTTCACTATGATTCAGAATTGGAGACTCTCTTCGATCTATCGAATAATAGGTTGAGGTTTGTCAATCGATTGATTTCATAACTAGTTTTAAAACTATACCATTTAGTATTAAATCAGAGTGATGAAATTTCTGAAAAATATTTTATATTCAATTCATAAAGCTGATTGTTAGAAAGTGGCATAGAATACATAACCTACCTTTGCATATTTTGGCTGGGGCCAAATGTTTTTTCCCCCTTAAAAGTGATAATTCATTTGGAAACAGGATTAAGTATTTTGTACACACTCCCTCATCATTTTCTTGCTTAATTTTTTCTTTCTATTTATTATTAATTTTTTATTCTTTTATATTTTTTTAAAAAAAATTTGGGGTCCCACTGAAAATGATGAATCAAGGTTTCACTGTACGGTATATTGTATACAAAACTTGCTCCCATTTAGTTGGTACCCTGAGCGACAGGTGGAATAGCATGACAGTTTCCTAGACTTATTCGGCTGTTTTACTCTTTCCTGAATATATTTACAGACATAACATGTATTTGTCTTAATGCTTCTCATATGATCTGGATAATTTTGAAGACAGCTCTGCCCTACACCAGTACTGATAGAATCAAATGGTCAGCTGTAAAACTTAAAGGGTTACTGCTTACTTTGAGTCTGAGAAACATTTTCATTAATTCTTCCTTTGAACAGGTTATTGAAGCAGTATTTTAAATATCTTTTGTACATTATTTTGGTTTATAGATAGTATTTGAAAATGATGTTAGTTTATAAGAAGACTGTTTATATTTTGAGGTGAAAGTACACTTCTCATGGCTTGTATCTATAAGGGTCGTTCCAAATTGATTTACGCTTAATTTTATTTTCACTCAATACTGTCTCCGTTCAGCTGTACACACTTGTTCCATTTGTGAGACAACTTTCTTAGGCTCCCTTGGATGAATTTTTTCAGAGCATATTTGCTCAGTCCCAGGGGGCTGTTAGTAGTTCTTCCTGGTCAGTAAATTGATGTCCAGGCAGAGGTTCCTTCAAAGCCCCTAACTGCTGTCCAAAAATGGGTGCAACATATTTCGATCAAGTTGTTCCAAGAGGGCCAAGAGAAGTTGCTTCATGAATGGAGCAAGTGTATTGTATACTGCTAGGGAGACTGCATTGAATAAGTGAACATATCTACTGAGGTGTAACTGTTGAGTGGAAATGCAATAGTGTAAATCAATATGCAACACCACTCGTATGTAGGAAAATTCAATAAGGTAGACATGTTAACTATTATTGGAGAGTCAAGTTCAATGATCATATGTCTTCTTAAGACTTAAATTGGTACTGTATGTGGTTGATGGTGCCAATAACCTACAAAAGTTATTGAAGCACCTTCAAATTGATAAACATGAAGTACCGACTCAGGAAACTGGCGATCAATCATAGGTACTGATGTGTGTGGATCAATCCCCCCCTGGATTGTTCTTCGTAATCCATAAAGATTTGTATTTTTACGAGCGTTAAAATCCTTCAGTATGCCTTCCTTCGGAGGGAAAGTAAAGCCGGGGGGTCCTTGTCATAGATGTATGGCACGTGAAAGAACCTACCACTGCAATTGGTGGTGTGTAGCAAAATTTGTAGGTTATATTTGGCTATTTAGAAATGCTGTATCAAAGTTCCAACATTCGCCACTAAGTATTAGTGACAGTAGCATCTGGTAGTCCAAGTTGAAACTACTTGAAATTGAACTTGTTGGGAGCCCTCGGGTGTTCAATCAAAAATACCCAGCTATGGCCATTCAGTTGCAATAATAATAATAAAGATTCACTAATATATTTACCTTTGCAGCCCTGTGTGGCATGTAGTTATACAGTATAATGAATAACTGATCGAAGCATGACGCAAACCACTACAAGATAGAACAAAACATTCAAATGTTATACCTTAATTCACTCCTTGAACAGCTTAGGTAAAGGTAGTTAGATTTCTCAGATAAAAAGGAAAGAAGCTCCATAGGCATGTAAAGTGCGTAAGAATCAACCATAATATTATGTTTTTGGATCTAATGAAATGGTTACAAATGAAGAAGTATAAAGACGAGTGCAAGAGGAGAGATGTTTCTGGCGACTACTAATGAAGAGAAGAGATAGGTGGGTAGGACACATACTAAGACACCCGGGAATAGCAAGCTTAGTTATGGAAGGAAGGGTCGAGGACAAGTACTGTAGGGGTGGACCAAGGTTAGAATATGTTGAACAGATTGCCTCGGATGTAGGGTGTGGTAGCTATGTAAAGACGAAACGATTAGTTCAGGACAGGGAGGCGTGGACAGCTGTATCAAACCCGTCAAAAGATTGAAGACTCGAACAACAATCACTACAGTAAATGCAAGTACTGTTCATTGGAGGGGTTATGAACCTGGGTGCTTTCATTCCTGAAGAGCTCTGTACAGCTTTGAGAATCTCTAGATAATGACTAAGATGTCCCAATACCTCAAAAACAATGAGCTATTGATTTCTTCAATTATATCGACACCATTTTAAGCCACTAGAAGTACGGTATGTTACTTTCACCAAAATCCAGTTAAATCCATGTTACGATGTATCGTCAGTGTGGGTAAATTGGCAGGATCAGTTGGTACGTACAAGCTTTGCAGTATTTGTAAAGGGAATGTATTTTAAATCTCTTTAATGCCAATTATCTCAATTTTATTTTTCTGTTGCATTTTCCTTTATAGATTTATGTTTTAGTATTGTAACTCATGTATGTTTGTAAACATTGAGAATGGTCCTGGTTTTATTTTCTTACTCAATTCAATATGTAGCAATGTGACTCATGCTAAATGAAAGGTACATTCTTCTTCAACTTTAGTGACAATCTAAGTTCTTGTATGTTAATCTTGTGTTATCATACGGTAGTTGCTTGCCACGGTGGCTGAGTGGTTGTCGTGTCGGACTGCCAACCCCAAACTTGCAGGTTCGCTCCTGGCCGTGATAAGTGATTTTTGAAAGGCAACAAGGCATCTTATAGAACCCATTTGAATTCAGTAGGCCATGTTCATAATGGCAAAATTAATCTCGGGATTTTCCGCCAGCACAAAGTTCCTAATTTCTCTACTAGAAAGCTCTATAGTGTCAGAAAGCTTAGATATATAACCTCCTTGACTTTCATAGGGCTTCAAGGAGCAATAAAATTCGACATGCAAGTTGCCCTTTGGGCGTCAATTAACAAAGCTTGGATCCGGCATCCGAGGCCATACGATATTATTATTATACGGTACTTTAAAAGAGAATTCACATACGTTCTTGGTTATTTATACTTATGACATGTCCTGTTATATTGCTGCATTTGCATATATCGTAGATACAATACCAAAATCACAAATGTGGAAAATTCATGTTGGTTTCTACCCCCTGTGCCATTTTTGAATGATCCTTGTGGAGGGTCAGGTTGCCTATGGCACAAAATGTAGGCTATAGTTAGAGCCCTGCGCGGATAAACAAAACGTTATCTGCACCTGTACGTTTGTTATCTAAATCCTCTGACATTACAATAATATTTTGAATTTATTAGGTAAAGCATAAAGCAACACACATAGACATTTCAGGAGAAATTCGCTATTGTCATACTTTTTTATTTCTCCCATTACAAACACTTATCATGTTCCAGTACCTACTAATTTTTTATACCCACATTGTAGAAATCAGCCACCTGTGAAAACAATCTTAACAATCTTCAACCGTTATTTTCACCTCATTGTTACAGTCGGTGTCCCTTACTAATTCTTGTCAGAGACAAAGCTGCCAACATTGATATTAACTTTTGTAACCATCGTAAAAGTATTCTGCAGTAACATAGCAGGTCGATTTGTAGATGACATAATCTTGTGCCAATCATATACAGCAGGGGTTCCCAACCTTTTAGCAACTGCGTACCACTTGAAATATGTAGAACTTTTGGCGTACCAACAGTCCTATATTTCTTTTTTAGAAACATATATTTACTGTCGTAAAAGTGCCCAATGGCCTGTTTTATTTTAATTAAATCACTGAGAAAACTTCATATTTAATTTATTAATGCTCTTGTATTTCGTTTTTTTTAAATATAATTATGTAGATTCTTTTTCAAGTTTTTCTTGCTGCTTTTATTTAAAAATATACAGATATATATGTACAATATATTAATAACATTTTATAATAAAGGGAAAAGGGGCAGATGACCTCTTAGTTCGGCCCCTTAAAACCTCAATAACTAACTAGTAAACGAAAAAATAAAACAATTATTGCAAATTATAGTTTTATTTATCACTTTCAGGCCTAGGTCTAAAAACATAATTTTATATAACAAGTACAAACTAAGCAAGAAAGCCCTGCAGACGAGCAGCAGGGTAAAGTTTGCATCGTCACGCACACAGAGACTCTAACTAGCCTATCGGCTATCGCTCGTAATCATTCGTATCACCCACGCATACCACCTGAAACGTTCCCGCGTACCACCCGTAGTAGTCTAAATGGAATGAAAAAAGTATCAAATGTTCAATAGACTTTTTTTTTAATATAAATTATGTTATTATATGTTGTTACCTGGCTAACATGGAATGACTCGCAGTGACAGATGACTATCAACACATGGCTGCCAACTTTCAATTACATTATAAATGCCAGTTCCTTTATCTGCAAGTGATCTGCAAAACACCTGACTTTGAAACATGCATGGCAACAATGAATGTAGCCCAGATTCAACCCAAAAGTATGAAATTAACCTATATAGTAAAAATAATAATCCCTGAAACTATAGCCCTTGAAGTGCCTAGGCCTACCAAGCGACCACTGCCCAGCCATTTGGCCGTTAATCTTGGTTTTCGTGACCGGGGCGCTATCTCACTGTCAGACAGCTACTCAATTGTCTTCACGATGCTGAGTGCACCGGTTCCAGCCCTCACGTCAGTTTCTAAAATCCCTGACGGAGCCGGGAATCGAACCCGGGGTCTCCGGGTGAGAGGCAGGCGCGCTACTCCAACACCACAGGGCCGGCGAAATTAACCTATAAATCACCATATTTGTCGTGATGTGGGACAGATGATAAGGTCACATGTTAGTAACTTATTTAAGGTGACGCGGACTATATCAAACCACCGACCCCCGAGAATCTCCTTCGGCACAGGGGCCATGTTGTACAGTGGGTGGTCTATTTGCTCCCATTCTAAAAGATCTCATTAACTCTAGTTTAAACAGAAGAATGAGGTTGTGCATTGTCATGCAGCAACAAAACTCCAGATGGCAGTAGGCCAGTTTGCTTATTCTGAATGGCATGCCAAAGGTTCCTTGAGATCACAATGTACACAGTTGAAGTTATTTTTGTCCCTTGTGACATAAAATTGACTAACAGAGCACCATGTCTACCCAACAACACAGTTGCCATAAATTTCCGTGTTGACAGCTGTTTAGCTTTCTTTTGGATTCTTGAGTCTTGAGAAACCCAGGTCTTGTCCTCTGTGACAGTGTGGTCCAAAAGTTATCACCTTGCTCGTTGTATTGGGTCAAAAATGTTAAAAGCTATTCTCCTTTTTGGTGTACGGCCACAAGAGCAGTTGCAGCAAGTCTGGAGATCGCAGGTTTGAATCCTGGTGCTGGCTATCCTGAGGGTGGTTTTTCCCTGGGTTTTCCCTAACTCCCTCCAGGCAAATGCCAGGATAGTACCTTGAGTCCCTGGGCACCTATCTCATCCCTATCCCTAATACAGTTACACACTGTACTAGTCACCACATGAATACAGGTTATTAGAAAAGTCCAACATACACCCAACTACACAGGGCTGATGACCAAGTCGTCCCAAGCCCCTATAATGAATTAACATTTTTGTTGTTATTATTAATAATAATAAAGTTATAGGTTTAATCTCTTTTTTAACTGCTATGGCTTTAGAGACAGGGTGTTTGAACTTTGCTCTAGGAAGGGATTTTGAACATGCCAGTGAATCTACTCACACAAGGTTGTAGCATTTAAATACACTTAACTGCCATCAGATTGAGCTTGGGTTTTGAAGGTCAACGTCTAACTGACTGCCCCTTAGCACAATGGTATTTTCCTACATAGAAGTTTTGGATGGAGTTTGATGAGGCTGACATAATGAAATGCACCCAAGTGATTGTAGATATTGGTTAAGGAACTTGAAAATGCATGTCATTCTACAATGTTTAAATTATATTCCAGGAGGTGTGAATAAATATTTGCCTTGTTCCTGTTCTCCCCATATGAAAATGAAAATCCACAGCCTGCTTCCAGTCTCCGACCGGGTCAGGAATGGAATGAATGAAGCCCCCATCTAGCGGCGAGGATATGAACTGTGCCGGCTGCCGAGGCCTGATGCACTCCTCTGGGGCAATGATTAAATGAATGACAAATGAAATGATAGTGGAGCGTGTTGCTGGAATGAAATGTTGACAGGGAAAACCGGAGTACCCGGAGAAAAACCTGTCTGCCTCCGTTTTGTCCAGCACAGATCTCACATGGAGTGACCGGGATTTGAACCACGGACCCAGCGGTGAGAGGTCGGCGTGCTGATGCCTAAGCCACGGAGGCTTTTGTTCTCCCCATATGATATATATATTTTAGGTTAACAAGATATATTTTTCATTTTAAAAATTAACTGATATGAATTATTACTTCCTTGATGTATTTAACTGCTTGTATAGTCTTTTTTTTTTTTTTTTTTTTTTTATGTATAAATAATATTTCAAGATCCATGTACAAAATACTGTACAGTATAAGAAGTAACCAAGTCCCTTTGTACTGTATGTACAGTAACTTAAAACTGTATAGGAATATGATTTTGTCACTTCCAATAAGCAATTGTAAGTTCTAATTCAGTCCATTTTAATCTGTGAATCTCTTTATCATTTCTTCCTGTGACTGTTGTTAAAATATACATTATTTTATGAATCTTCAGCTTCTAGTCTTTTTTCTTTTCATAATTTTAATCTCCTTCCTTATGCTATTACAGAATATAGAGGGTATTTCAAATTGTGTTAAGTACTTGGTGGTTACAGGATCCTGAAGCAAATATTCTTTCCTAATAATTAGTAATTATTACTAGTGCATAATACACTCGTCAACAAAAATAAATTTAAACTGAATATTTTCAATTAAATTAAACAGCTTACAGTGGCTTAGTCTATTGTACACCCTCTGTCTGAAAAGTTTGGTGAATGGGCTATGTTACGAACGGAAACAGCCGTTAGTGTCCTTCGAAGTAATCCCCGTGGATGGTTATGCACTTCTGAGAATGACTGAACAAGTCCTGGAAACTCCTGGCATAGTCTTCTTTAGGAATAGCCTTCAGTTTGGGTCGTCAAAACTCTTAAATTGAAAGCAAGAGAGAAGCGTGAATTTATGCAACCTGCCTTGCACATCTGATAGACGGCGGCAGTGAGAAGGGTGAATTTATGCAACCTAACGTGCACCTGTTCGACGGGTGTCAGTGAGAAGGGTGAATGTTCCGTGGAATGAAATGGTCCTGAAAACCATTGCCACGGGTGACTAGACCTGGTGCCTGAGGTAGGACTTCAAGCGTCAAAGTATGGAGTATCGGGGTCCAGGGTCGCCGAAAAGCCCTGAAGGGCCAGAGGTTTTTGGATATCCAGGAACACTATGCCAGGACTTGTACAGCCGTGCATAACCATCCACGGGGATTACTTCGAAGGATAGTAACGCCTGTTTCAGGTAAGCCAACAATCCGTTCGTAATATAGACCCATTCACTGAACTTTTCAGACAGAGGGTGTAATTGCCTGGATGTTGTCAGGATCGAGCACAGGGTGTAACTTACATGCAGTCCAACCAAACAGAATATGTGTGGGATATGCTTGGGAGACATGGCAGGAGTCACTTCCAACACTGGCTGATCTTCGGGGTGCACTGCTGGGAGAATGGGACCTCTTACCACAAAATAACATGGCACATCTCATCATGGATGCCTAATCAAATCTGTAACGAGGGCTAGAGGGGGGCAATATTCATTACTGAGATTCCAGTCATGTGCCACTAGCACGTGCATTGCCACACAATACTGTAATTGGGAGTTTCTGGTTTTAATTTTTGTTAAATTTATTTTTTATCGAAATTTTGGTTTTAATGGTCATTAATTATACTCCAGCAAATCTTTTAGGCGTTTGCCGTGCCCATTGCGGGGCTTCGTCTAGGTTCACCAAGCAAAAACATTAACCTTGATGGATTAATAGGCATATTAACCCTTCTCGAGCGGAATACGGATATATATGGCGCCTAATTTTTAGCCGCGAGCGGGGAAACTGATTTATGTACCCGGAAAATTCCTATATTTAAATCTTGCGCACTTTTCCGTGAAAATAGTTTATGTTAAACCCAAGAAATTGCACCACTATGCAGACACAGGTTTGATAGTTATGTCAGCCCTATAGACTCCTTGACTTCACAAATAACCGCAGGCAGCTGTTGTTTCAGATGAACGCATCTATCTTATTGTGTACTTGTTGAAGTGAGTGCATTGTTGTAGTGTTTATTTGGTGATGTGAGCAAAAAGGCTATGGAATGATGAAGATCCAGTGTCTGCTTTGGATTTGAGTGACTGTTTGAAGTGTTCCACACTTAATTATTAATTAACTGTACAACCTTCAGATGCTACTCAAACTTCAAGTATCAACAGGCAAGCCAAATATTATGAGAGTTCTAATTTAATTTAGTACAAGAAAAGTATAATCTATATATTTTGAAAAGAAAGAAAAAAAAGCTGCTCAGAGCCATAAAAGCATCCGCTCGGGAAGGGTTAACTTTCGTATTAATTGAGTACTGAGAGAGACCTGTTAATACTATGTTTATTTTAATATGTTCACAACCCTTCAGCATGGCTTGCGTTGCTATAAAATACAGTACTTATACTGTACACTAAATTTGGCATTTTTATGCAAAACAATATCTATATGGTTGGTTCTTAAGTTTAGGGGCTGCGACAACACGGTCATGTAGCCCCGTGTACTCTGGGTGTGTAAAAAAAAAAGGAAGATTGTAGTTTTACGTGACCGTGAATCTGGTGATTATGAGCCACGGGACCTCCTTTTTACGTGGAATCCGAACCACAGGACTTGGCATTTCACTTCGAAAATCTCACATGCATTGACCGGGAATCGAACCCGGACCGCCTTGGTGAGAGGCATACAGCTAGACCGCTGAGCCACCACGCCCCCAACTCTCTCTGGGTGTGTGTAGAATCTGTCTGTTAACCAGTGTTAATTGTGATGACTGTATTAGTGTGTGTTATCTGTTTTTTTAATTTAAGTACTGCAACTTAGAATTTTTCAAATAGTTCCTACTTTTGCCGCCAAGCGCCATAGTCAACGATTACTAGGCCAAGTTCAGAACTTAGCTACTAGACACCACCACAGTCGGCTCTTGGCAATGAACATAGAAACCTAAGAGCGTTTTCTACATTCTTAACCTATCCAATTTAGCTTCACACAGGTGCAATTAGTGAAGGTTCTTTAACATGCCATAAATCTATGACATGGGACCGCCGGCTTTACTTCCCCTCCGAAGGAAGGCATACTGAGGAATTTTAACGCTCTTAAAAAAAACAATCCAACGGCTTCGGCCGGGTTTGAACCCGCTATCTTGGGCATAGAAGCTCAGCATGCTACCGACTACGCCACCGAAGCCGCCACAATATCTACAGGGTGGCGCATGAAATGTCATACACTGAAAATTGTTAATAGAATATTTAATATACAACATAATTAATCAAAAATGGCATTACAACATTCTCTGAAATGTGCATGATTAGTCAGTATGCAGGACATGTTCAAGATGCCCACCTTCTCGGCGTACAACAGTTACGAGACGAACATGCATGTTTGTGACCACTCTACGACACATGTCCTCACTCAATCTTCGGAAGAAAGTCACAATGGCCGCTTGCAATCGCAGTACATTTTCTGGTTTCTGGCGGTAGATTGCCTCCTTCAAATATCGCCACAAGAAGTCATAGGGATTAAGATCGGGGCTATGTGCTGGCCAGAATGAGCAGCTCGGGAAACGTTCGGTATATCGACGGAATATCACACGGGGCCCGAAATGTTCATGCAGGAATTCCAGAACAACATTTTCTGTGTGCGGACAAGCTCCATCTATCATGAACCATTGTGTCTCTATTGGTAGTCGTGATGCAAAGAGTTGTGGAAGGATACTTTTTTGCAACATGTCCATGTAATGCGCACTGTTGACTGTGTCATTGAAAAAGATTGGCCCAATATTTCCATGACTGGAAATTGCAACCCACACACACACTTTCACACCATGACTTTCAACCTCGTGCACAATAGCAGGCCATTTCTTTCGCCCAAAACCGGACATTCTGTTTGTTCACAGCACCGGAAATGAACACAAAACCTCTCCTAAGACCGAGTTGCACGCGTTGTATCCGCATAGAACAACACTCTTTTCACCGTCTATTCGCGCGACAACCTCCCTTTATCCGCCATGCTGTATAACTGGAAACCGGTATGCATGCGCAACATGTGGTGCTGTCTGTCGAATCACACATGAAATAAGGTTTCTGTTTACGAAAGGACATGGTTGTGAGCCCATATTTACACATTTTATAAACCATTTTCGATGTATGACATTTCGTGCGCCACCCTGTATATACCTAGGTATATAAAAATCCATTGTATGTGATAGTTTGTCTGTATGTATGTCTCCTATGCGTTCATAATACCATTCATCTAATTGCAATGAAATTTAGGAGAGTTGTTGTGTACACTGCCGCAAAGGTTTCTGAATTAGAAAAACCATTTGATTAGTTGGTAGGATACGAGTAGTTTCAACAAATGAGTGTTGGCCAGCGAATAGTTTCAGAAGAGTCGCGTAAGCGTTCATATACAATTCCGCCAATTGTGATGAAACTTTGGCGAGTTGTTGTGCACAGTCACACAAATGTTTCTGAATAAGGAAATCCATTTTACATTAGATGGTGCACGAGTAGTTTCAACAAATGAGTGATGAGCGCAAATCATTTCAAGAAATTAACTTTGGTGAGCAGTTGTGGGCACGCCCGCGAAGTTTTCCAAATGAGAAAAATCATTTTACAATAAATGGTGTGCGAGTCGTTTCATCAAATGAACTTCGGTGAACATTATTGTGCATGCCTGCGTAGGTTTCTGAATTAGTAAATTGATTTTGTTGAGTCGCTTCAACTAATGAGTATATTTCGTATATTTTTTGCGTCGGTGCATGTATTTTCTTTGTATGAGTTCGAATGCTTGACAGAATTGAATTGAATCGTTCACAGCGACATTTAAGTTTGTGTGAGATAATTTGCTTCAATCGTAACTTATTGTCCATCTATGCATCTAAACAGGGCATATGATCTCGCTGTATTGATTTGGGAGTATCTCAAAATTTCAGACATACAATATTTTACCAGTTACATCTACATAATTCAACCTTCATGTGCATTTCTAAACATACTGTAGATATTTGGTGTAACTGCTCGAGTCCAAGCTCTGTGAACTTGCGTGCTCAGGGAAAGGGGCAGGTGACAAGTGAAGGGCCTGTCACCAGCCCGCTGAGTTATCTGGTATTTCTGTCTTTTCCAATAGTGCTAACATAGGGCCATTGCCTAAACCACTGTGGTGTTGCGAATGAGTAAGTCATCGACCAATGTATTTGGTCTGTTGCTACGCAAGGGCCGGGAACCCCATATGTCTTGTCATCCTAGGCTATATAGTCATCCATGCGATCCACATTCCTCTCAGATTCACGGAGCAGGGACCCGAGCAGTACGCCAACAGCTCATTCTCTAGATGCAACAAGTATCGCCCTAAGCCAGCAAATAAGGTTGAGACTCATCATCATAGGCTTTAACTCTAATCCGAGTATAAATTTTCTTCCTTCAGTCCAGTTTGTGGATGTGTTTACGGTGACTAAAGAGTCCAATCCTGGCATGGAACAAGCGTCCACACAAGTCACATAGTATTGCTGGAGGAGGACGTGGTTGGGCTGCTCGAAGTTTCCTAGCTTGACGCTTGGCCTCTTCATGTGTGCGTCGATCCCTTTCAAACGTCTTTACAGTATGCGAGATGGTACGGTGCCAAGTTGAGCGGTAGAAATCTGAATTACCTATATCAGTTTTAAAATTTCATCATGTTCATTTAGTAATAGTTTCCTTTTTCATTAGCCTGTTATTACCATTAAGGGAAAATGACCTAGATTTTACGCTGCAGTTGTTAAAAGGGACATAAAACCAATAACATTATTATTATCTTCCTTTCTATCTGTCTTTGATTGGCATTGCAACCCATGCCGGGTATAGCTAGTAGTAAATAAAACTTAACTCTAAGAATACAAGTTTGAATATACAAGTCTAATCGAAATTGACATCCTCACAAAATTTTGATTAGACTTGTATATTCAAAATTGTATTCTTAGAGTAAAGTTTTATTTACTATATTGGTTTGCATAAAAATGCGCCCAATTTAGTGTACATGCTGATGAAGACCCCAATGAAGGATTGAAAATATGTTACAATAAACATTATAGCATTAACAGGTGTGTCTCAGAACTCAATTAATAGGTTCACCTAGTCGGTCTCATTAGCGGGCACTTGGTACACCCTGCCCGAACCACTGCTGGGGTAGCGCATCTTGCCCTACGTCCCATACTCGCAACACATAGCTGTGCTACTTTGCTGCAGGAACCAAAAGCTCCCACAGCTCAAAAAGGATGACATTGGCTTTCACGGGCATTAATTATACACCAGCACGCACATAAATAAGGAGCATTTTGTGTGAATAATAAGTAATACAGTGTACTCCCGATAATTCGCTTTGAGGTTAATTCGCGGGTCTTTAAAGAGTATTAATTATAGTAGTAATTCTTACAGCAACTTATCATCCCGCTAAATTTAAAAAATCTCTCCGTCGTTTAAAAGAAGTTTAACATGATACGATGCATGGAGACGAAATCCTTGAGAATTGAGAACACTAACTGAATTTCTCAGCGATGTAAAATTAGGTCTACTTTCGCACTGTTACCACAATGTTGCAATTTTGGAAACATATGAGCATGTCGCCGAATGGGATATCTTTTATCTTCAATGCTGAGACAATGTAAAGTGGAATGCACTTTCACTCCGAACCTACCCTCCCTTTCCAACAACCACACCCCAAGATCGCTGGCCTATGAGTTGTGAAGGGTAGATGCGCGGACAGCATATTGTAAGAGATTATGGACCGATGGCACGAACCTACACGACGCTGTGCCGAGTGAGTTTCTGTTAGATGATCTTCATGCAGTCAACACGCTACTTCACGGCTTCTGTGACGACATATCGGACGGGCAAGATGGTCTCGCTACGATGGCATTAAGGCAAAACCTGGGTGAATGTCAAGATGCAGAAGAAAGTGACATGCTGTAATTGAGTAGTTAGACGTTGATAAAGACGATTATGGTTTCAGATATGAAAGCGAGGAGAATATTGTACGGAATTCGACCGTCGGTGAGGAAAACGGAGATCTAGAGCGGGAGTGATCCAATGGAAATCTCAAAAGTTGACCACAGTCAACTTACTGTATCTATTGTCACACTTATCTCTTATATAGGAAAATTAGATGAATATTCGTTCTCATATATTGTTTTCCTCAGAAACATACAATCTAAAATTAGAAAGAAATGAATGATCTAAGAAACAAAAAATGATGACAGTCTTTTCTTAGATATTAATATTGGCATAATCCACACACCTCTAATGCAATGTAGCAAAAGGTTGCCAATTATATTTTTGCATGTTCATAAAACAGGCCTACATTTCAATAATTTAATCAATGGTTTTGTTTTTACTAGGCTGATGTGGGTATATAAGCACGGAAGCGGATTAGTGTGGCAGTCGTATCTTGCCGAGGTGCTTGCGTTAAATACAGGAACTATGGTGACTGTATTACCAAATGCGTCCGAACAGGACCAACGTGCTATTTTCTTGGCTGCCGAAGGACAAACACCGGTGCCATCGGAGAATGATGAATGTGTATGCGGGCAGCATGTCTGCTGAAAACCACAGTTCTTTGATAACCGGGACCCATTGCTTATAGAGTTCAAGGAACCTGGTGTCTCCATCACTGGGGAACAATACTGCGCAACACTGGATAAATTACGGTGAAACCTCCGGGAAAACTACAGGGGTGCTGCTGCTTCCAAAGTCGTAACGCAGAAAGTAAGCCAACTCAAGTGGGTGACACATTAGCAACTACCCTATAGTCCTGATTCTCTCCCCCATGCGATTATTATGCCTTCTGTCCCTTAAAAAAACGGCCTTGAAGGGTCAACGATTCCTATCAGACAAGGATGTGCAGCAGGCGGTTACGGACTTCTTCAAGCAGCAGGACAATGAGTTTTACCACACGAGGATCTTCAACCTGGTACGTCGGTGGGACGAGTGCCTCAATGTTCATGGACTGTACGGCCATCAAATGGAAACTTTTTGATCACGCCTTATATATATAATATCCCCACCCAATCATATATGGCAAATAGTGTGTTGACCGACTGAAAAACATAACTTGACAGTTTGTACAGGCAACACTGAAATATGGCTTCAAATCTTCACAACTTTTCTCATTCCTATTTTGATCTATAGACTGGAAGCTGCAGCCTTGACCAGAAGGCATAAGTTGCATACAAGCAGCTGAAATGAAGTTTCTCAGATTAAAAGGTAAAATGTAACGTTCTCACCAGCTGTGCTCAAGGTTGCAGGATTGAATCCTGGCACAGTCAGTTGGCATTTAAGGGTGCGCAAATGCGAGGGCACGTTAGAGATCCCCTTCAGAGCAAAATTTTGGCACCCCAGCGTCTCCAAAAGCAGCAGCAGTTGAAAGGGATGTAAAAACAATATTAATAATCATCTCTCCAATTTCAATGCTCCATTTTGTCCTGCCATCTCATTGAGAAACAGGAACTTGTTGGCCAACCTGCAGCTGAGATTTAATTAATTTTGCCTTGTAATCTCCAAATGTGATAAGAGAGACCTTACAAGCTGACAATCATATGACTCTAGTGCCATGCAATTTTTTCTGCCCTATAAAATTCCCACTTTTTTGGCCAGGAATTGAACATGCAAACTTTAATCATAAGATGGGCACTACCACTGATCCACCAAAGCTAAAAACAAAATATGTGGGAAGGATGCATATGCTTCAAGCAGGATTTAAATTACAATAAATACATAGGAATATTTTATTTTAGAAGAGTATGTTATTAAATAAATTTGTGTAACATTTTAAACATACCATACTGATTAAATCACAGGATAAACTACAGTACAACTGCAATATCAAATACTACTAACTTCACTACTTTCATTTTTCAGGATAATCCCATTAAAATTATAAAATACAATATCTAAGGAATCCAATTGGCATAGGGCTTATACACAATCCATGCTTTCAAATGTGAAGTATTCTTCAAAAATACTCATAGAGGAACCGGGCATAGGCAACATTTGCAGATTATTCCTTTATGACCCTAGTATATTTCTCATTATTTAAGTCTAAATATTCTAGTTTAGATGCTTGTAATTCTACATCCCAGTCCAAACTGGCTGTAGATTTGACCAAATAGGATACCGTAACCAAAACTTAAATATATTATCATGAACAAAATGCAATACTTGAATGTCATAAATTGATGATCTACCTGGTTTTCAGCCACATGTTTCCGAGTTATGGTACACTGCTCTTCAAGAATTACGTAATACTGATCAGAACCCAATTGAATCAGGTGGATATCGTCTCTATAAAGGGCCTCCAGGAGAAAGGGTAATGAAAAATGTCCCTCAATTTGGGGTAGGTTTCTTGGTACACCATAGAATACTAGATTCCATTACGGATTTTTCCTCAAATTCCCCACGAGTTGCATTGTTAACAGTTAAAGTGGAAAACAAGATATACACATTGATAAATGTTCATGCACCAACAAATGACAAAAATAGAACTGATAATGAGGGGACGGATCAATTTTGGGATGAACTTGACCAATTGGTAACGAAAATACCTGATACTAATATTAAAATTTTACTTGGAGATTTCAATGCAAAGATTGGACGTGAGAGGAAATTTCGTCTAGTGGTGAGGCGATGGCCAGCACATAACTTGACAAACAAGAATGGTAAACGGTTAATTGAATTTTGTATTAACCATGGTCTAATTATGGAGACAACAAGGTTCAAGGGGAGACCACATAAATTAATGACTTGGAAATGTCCTAATATTAAGTTAGGAGAGTTTCAGATAGATCATGTGGCCATGGATCGGAAATTTCACAAAGAAATTTATAATGTAAAAGTCCTTCGTGGTGTTGATGTTGATTCGGATCATTACATTTCCAACATTAAAATCAAATTAACTCCTAAAAGGAAAAATAAACCTCAAAATTTCAATAGCAAAAGATTGTATGATCCTAGTTCAGTTATCAATAATCCAGTATATTTTGAGCAATCCATCACGCTTTTAAGTGACAACTTGAGGACCACTGTTAACAAATTAAAAGCCGTAGCGGAAGACGTTGCTCCCATTAAAAAACGAAAGAAACATGCATGGTGGAATGAGGATTGTGATATAGCAATTCTACGCCGGCATTCAGCTTGGTTGAAGGACCAACAACAAAAAACTGAAAGTTCTAGGGAAGAATTAATCAAATGCTCGAAGGTTAACGGCCAAAGAAATCAGGAGGGTTAAAAGAGAATATCAGAAGGAAACATTAAAATCTATTGATGAAGCTTTCAATCGCCATAAAACAAGAGACTATTATAGGACATTTAAACAATACCAATCAAAATTTACTCCCCCTACTCTTTTGATGAAGGATACGAACGGGCAGGTGGCCTATAATGATTATGACAATGCAATAATTTTGGCCGATTACTTCATAAAATTACTTAATAGTGATGAACCTGAAGATTCTTTTGAATTCGATCCCTATCCTAGAAATAAAACACCCCTGGAAAAGATCATACCGCCGGTTTACGATGAAGTGCGTACAGCAATTGATTCACTTAAGAATTTTAAAGCGGCAGGAGAGAATAAAGTAGTAGCAGAACTTTGGAAGAATGCTAATGTACAGACTATTCATAACCTACATAAACATCTTATTGACATTTGGAATACAGAAAAATTGCCTGAAGAGTGGAATATTGCAATTATACACCCCATACACAAAAAGGGCGATAGATCAGATCCTAGCAATTATCGAGGGATATCGTTGCTGGATGTCACGTATAAGATTTTTTCAAAGATTTTATATTCCAGAATTCACAAACAACTTGATAATGAACTTGGTGAATATCAGGGTGGTTTCCGTCCAGGACGAAGCTGTCCAGATCAAATTATCTGTCTCAAATGGATTACAAAACATCACAGGATTAGGAGCAAAGATTTAGTGATCACATTCGTTGATTTTCAAAAAGCTTATGATAGTATCCATCGCGAATCTCTATTGAATGTCCTTACTGAATTTGGTTTACATCGAAAACTTGTTAACCTTATTGCGGTCACTCTTAAGAATACTAAATCTAGAGTTAGGTTTAGAAGTGAAACCTCTGAGTCATTTGAAATCCATACTGGTCTTCGGCAGGGAGATGGATTATCTCCATTGTTGTTTAATTGTGTGCTGGAAAAAGTTATGCGTCAATGGAATAAGGTTTGTCCACCGAATGTTAAGATTGGATAAAATGCTCGACTAAATTGTCTCGCCTTTGCAGATGATCTAGCATTATTAGCAACTAGTATCGAAGAAGCTAAATTTCAGGTAGAGGAATTTGAACGATTAGCAGCAAAGGTTGGGTTGAAAATTTCCTTTGAGAAAACAGAAATTATGCCATCTTTTCAAGTTGACACACCACATATTGTACTGCATAATGCCCAGAAAATAAGGATTGTGAAAAAATTTAAATATCTTGGTGAGATCATCACTTGGAATGCCAATGAGAGAGCATCAATAGAAAGTAGGACACTAAAATTGCGACGAGCACAACAGATTACCTGGCCAACATATAAGAAACAGTCTCTTTCGATTAATGCTAAACTTCGACATTATTTCTCCGTTGTTAAGCCAGAAGCAACATATGCAAGTGAAACTTTATTTAAACTAAACACCCGATCAACAACTGACAAACTACAGAAGGTTGATAGACGGATTCTTCGGACAATACTCAATAAAAAACACCAGGTTGAGGGCCAGTGGAGACTTTTGCCCAATTCAATACTTTACAAGGAAAATGAATCTATCATTGACACGATGCGAAAACGAAGGATTGCGTTTTTTGTATACATATCCCGCTTGCCAAATACTAGACTCTTGAAACAACTTTTTGACTTCTTTTGGAATAGTAAAACAAAAATCACATGGTTTAAAGAAATACAAATGGATTTAGACGAATTGAAAATTACTAAGCATCAAATTGAACATAGAGAGGAGAAACGGCTAATGAATAACAAATACACTCGACTAACATTCAAAATTTCACAGCGTAAGCAATATGTTATATCTGCCGAAGAACGGGCTGCAAGATCTTCCAGAATGAAGAAGTATTGGGAAAGGAAAAAATTATCAAGAATTAAGAACTGAACTTACTGTAGTATTTGAAGACTTTGTATATATGGTTTGATTTTTGGTGCTCCAATGTGGGCGTAAACAGTGTAAATAAATAAACAATTACAGGCTGTTGAAAGAGGGGGGGTGTAGCTGGACAAAATTATTAATCATGTTTTAGTTTATAACAATTAACACTGCAAATATGGACACGAAGAAAAATGTTTAATTAATAAAAATGTTATGAGACATCACACTACTAAGCAGTCGAAACAAACATTTTTAAATGATCCTTTTCTCATTAACACATCTCATGTAATTATTCTTTCAAATAACACATTTATAACACAGGAATTGTGACTACAAAATAAAACTTAATCACAAAATATACAACATATTACTCTTGAGGCTCCCCCTTAATTCAAAAAATCTTTTGTACACATGAGAATCCTGTTCGACTACCCTCGAGCCCATATTTTGGAACTCTTGGGACATTTAGGTTCTTGTTCTTTTATGTTTTGTTTCAGTAAATTTTTCTAAACCAAATTTATTATTTTTATGTATTCTGTGTCTTCAGACAGCCTCTAGGTGGAGGAAGATACTGGTACTCTCTGGCAAATGCTATACATCAATATGCATATTCAAAGTTACAACCAACTGCAAAACAAATTATGTATAAAAATTATTGTACATTTAAACCAGAACATTTCTTCTCAACATTGGTGGGAAAGTACTGGAAGAAATCAATTTAAATGATAATTTTATCATTCTGGATTCACCCTTTGGATAGCCACCCTGTGCATAATACAATTCAATAAGTGAGATTCAGTTCCACACCTTAAAACAACAATAACTAACTGAGATTCTAATACATTTTCAGGGCTGA
This sequence comes from Meconema thalassinum, assembly GCA_946902985.2. Classification (NCBI taxonomy): domain Eukaryota; kingdom Metazoa; phylum Arthropoda; class Insecta; order Orthoptera; family Tettigoniidae; genus Meconema; species Meconema thalassinum. The sequence goes on from OX336392.1 coordinate 343,129,771, forward strand.
TGTGATCAGTAGCAACAATAATGATACAATGTTGTGACCATGGCAATGCTTTCACAAGCAAGACTTTCTGGAAATGCCAGTCATGGGTACAGTTTTTAACAAGAGTAAGACACCAACTTCATAAACCTTTCAATAGTATTTTTTTCCAGAAAAACAAAATAAATTACACATTATTTGCACAAATGAGAAATGGAATTTTGGGATCTTGCAATCCTATGTTACAAGACCAGTTTCCAAAAGATGTATAGCCTTTTTAAATAATTTTTAAAGAATGGACAACAGATACAGAGAAAATATTAAATATTACCAAGGTTCATTCTAAAATGGAATGACTATCTCAGATAACAGACTTTAGAGTGTCTTTTCTTTGGGCATATTCTAAGCTCGATATATGACCCAGCGTTTCACGATTACCAGCATACAGAAGATGGGAGTACATGTTTGTAAAAACTTTTAACTGGAAAGTTAATCACCATAGTGCTAATATATCTTCAGAAATCTTAACAAAGTGGGTTTATGGGAAAGGATATTCATATATTAGGTTTGTGATTAAGGAAAATAGAGAATGAAACAATATTAGGCCAGAAAAGTGTTACTGGAAGTGTTCATGAGTTAACAGAAAGAGAGGTGAAGGAGGGAAAGGATTTTATCTGTACAAGAATGGTCAGAATTAAATTCCATTATTATCTTGTCAGAACCAGGAAAAGAAGTATGACAATGTTATACAGATTATAGGAGTGAATTGTTTGGAAGAAGAAAATTTCTAACTATGCAACTTGATGCTTCTTGTTAACACCCTCACTTCTCAATATTTTACAAATAATTTGCAGCCTAGTGTTCTTTAACTTCAACATCATTACCAATGTTTATTCCATTCACTCCAGTAGTTTTGGTGTTCAATCCGTAACTAACAGACAAACTTATCATAAATGAGGGTATATCTTCTCCAGGATAAATTCATAGTTTTAGGTGAAAATTGAAAATGTACAGCCAGAGAGACAATTGTATTACTGCATGTAGATTATGGAACAGTTAATACAGGGTCTTTATATTTGCTTGGCAAGGACATTCTCACTCAAGCGCTCCGCCAGTTACGGCTCAGTTGCCGGCTGCCGAGCGCGCTTATGTTCGGCAGAATACTGTGCTTAAAATCAGTATCATGCATATTTACTCGCCATGTTTACAGTAGATGATGAAAATGTTCCCGATCCGCTGCCAAACATAATCGGCATCTACTTAATCTGGATAATTTAGCATCTATTTTTATTGTTTACTGAACCTGTAGGTTTGGATCTCTTAGCCAGTTGTTTTATTGTGATTGTGTATAGTGCTGTAATGCCCGATGTGAAATATTCGTTACTTGAGCGTGTATATCTGCACAATACGTACATAAAGTGCAGGAAATCGTGCGCTAGAACAAGACAATAGTTTCGAGTAAAATTTCCAGGGAGACCCATTCCTATAAATTGGACAATGAAGAAACTGGTTAAGAGATTCAAACGTACAGGTTCAGTAAAAATAAAAATAGACGTAAAGGTCGTTAGGTCTATTTCCTAAGAACATCATGCAACAAGGAAAGATGCCTTTCAAGATTTTAAGCCATATTGCGGGACAATGGATAGTGTCTGTCACATTGGTTAAGCACCGCAATAGATACTTTCTTCCAGAACTGTGAATTGAGAAAATAACCTTTTAATCAATAATGTGACCTATTGTTAATAATAATAATAATGTTATTGGTTTTACGTCCCTTTTAACTACTGTGGCTTTTAGAGACACCGGGGTGCCGGAATTTTGCCCCGAAGGGAATCTTTAACGTGCCAGCAAATCTACTCACACGGCTCCCTCGCATTTGTGCACCCTCAAATGCCAGCTGACTGTGCCAGGATACGAACCTGCAACCTAAGGCCCAGCAAGCGAGAACGTTACCGCTGAGCCACGCAGCCAGTCCAATTGACCTATTGTGGTAGACTTATTATAGAACATATATTTTTAATGCATATTTAATAGAACATTTAATATATGCATATTTAATAGAACATTTAATATATGCATGTTCTTCTAGGACCTACAGTATAACATAAGAAGCAACATGCCATTTCAGCATGGCAAAAGCAGAATACATCACAAACTACATTTTCAACTACAACTAAAAATGTGATGGAGTCAATACCTCTTAAAGAGATTCCATCAGAGCAAATGTGAATATGTGGAACTAGTACGAAAACAAAACTCGAGATCAACTCCAGACATAGGCAGTTTAACAGGTGGGACTAGAGGGTACCCAAGTCCAATCAAAATATGGGATTTAAAAAATGTCTTCTCTGAAACTTTCACAGTACATAAATATTACCTATCAATTTATTTTGGATGCTTTCCTATAGGCCCAATGTAGGTTGGGCTACAACCTGTGGAATATTAACTGAACAAGTTTTTATGTCAGCCAGGTTCACTAGTGTTCTGCAGCGGTTTTCAGATCTTTTATAGCTTTTTAAGTTGGTACATATGCCTTATTCCCTAAATGTAATTACAAGCATTTAAAATGTGTGTACAATGTCTTTCAGCTCTTCTTTATTTGTACCGTATGTACTTCACTCTCTATTTAACCGGAGACTGTTATGTCCACCACAACAACAATCTCATTTCCATTTACATCCACTTTAATACTGTATTAGCAAATGTGTTGAGGAAGGAAGCAAGAATTGAGATCACGATTTCAAACCTTCCCTGCCACAAAAATTGCTGAGAATCAGACATAGGTTTTGAAAGAACTTTCCACTATAATGACTTTTTCATCCAAAACACCTTGCATGTGGATCAGTGGTAATGTCCACTCCAGATCCCAAGATTGCAGATTCAATATTCCCTGCCAAGAAGTTGGATCTTTGGAGGGCAGAAAAAATACACTACATTTTGAATTGTACATTGTTTGCTTGCAAGATCTCCCTTATCACATTTGTGACTGCAAGACAAAATTAAATAAGTCATATGTTGCCTACACTGAATTCTGGTTTCTCTGCCAGACAGAATGGAAAACCAAACCATGAAATTGGTGTAAATCTAGTCAGCACCAGCTCCAAAGATCTACACTAGGTAGCTGAGGTCTTATGATCATTTTATTTTATAAGTTATAAAATTGTTCAAGATCTTTCATAAATTAATGATACTTGCCCTACTAAGCTAGTATGGCCCCCACATTAAAAAAATATCTGTAACTGCCTATGACTTCAGTCTTAAGAGACAAGCAAACCTTAATAGTGGTATAATAATCCTAACCTTACCATCAGTCATTCATTATTATAAATCTTAGATTGAGATTTTCACAGTTCAGAATATTAGACATACCAAAATATTTTGGTTTTTATGTGGTTATGAATTTTTATGACTTAAACCAAAAGATTTTGATATGGCAATCTCTCAAAATAACAAAAAATAAATGCTGATATGGAAACAGTCTTAAGTAAACTTAACGGGCAACACTTGTTACTTCTTGCTCAGCTCTTTGCAGATTGCTTTGTAGAATCTGTGACTCAATCTTGCAGAATTCATCCTTCATTTCATTCAAGTCTTTATTGGCATCCACTATTAATACCTGAAATTTTAAAAAGTACTGTTAAGTCATTCATATTTTCAATGAATAAAGTACAGTGTGTTAGGAAAGTCTTTCCACGCATGGAAAGAGTTTGTCACGAGGCAAATCGGGAGGCATGAAGTTGGCACTGCCTCTCGCTTCGAAGCATGCCATGCCATAACTATGAATATGTAAACTTTCATCTACAGTAGTACTGACAATAAACACCATATGTGTCAAATATCATTCAAAATATAGCGCTTCTGCCAACAGCATGGTCAGCACTTTCTTGCTAAAGATAGCACTGTGATGCAGTGTTTTAAACTGTTATCACTCCCATCTGCTTCCAGCAGCGCTGCCAACTCAAAACCTCTCGGTGTGGCGAATGATGGGATCGTTTCACTGTGGAGCGAGTTTCCTTGCACATTGTACAATGGATAGTTTAGAAAAGGAATATGTTGCGATAAAAATCTCCCTATGAATAACTAATTTTTAAAAAAGTATTTTTTAGTGTGTGTTCCGTGCAGGGTTGGCATGTTTAAAACAACATGTTTTAAACAGCGTGTTTAAAACTGTTTAAAACAATGCACATTGCTTAAAATTAGTTTTAAACTCAATGCTTCAAACAACCGTCTAAAATATGTTTCTTTAGAAGATTATTTTTGTTTTGTTTTTTGCAATACAGTAGAGTACAGTGGTCTTCTCTGCCTTCTACTGAAGGTTTTACGTAATAATATAAAGTTTATAGAGTGATTTTGTAATGGTTTTGATGTCCTTGTTAAAAAAATTTGCAAGCGAACATCCATCAGAAAATATAGGGATGTATTTAAAATATTATAAATCCAAATGTCACTGCCATTTTGTCTTTATTCTACAGGTTTCTCAGACTTTGCTATGCACAAACCCAAAAGTGGTGAAAAGACGTTCTATCCCAGGTGATCAAGCAACTGCACTATGCAGCTGATGTGCTAGGCCTGAAGTTGTGTGATGAATGTTATTCTGCAGTGCCACCCACCATGCCAGGGGTTTAATTTCTTTTAGTATTGCAGGACCAAACAGGTATTCCTTGAAGAGTGAATATTTTGCTTTGTACTTAATTAGGTCAGGCATTGCATATGGGTGGTAAGCTTCAACATACTCCATAGCAGAATGATATTGTTCTTCATTCAGTCTCTGTCCTTGATAGTGTGGATCCATGAGATTGGCAAGGAGATGGGTATCAGTTACAGCAGTGTTAAATCGTTTCATGAATTTTTTTAAGTTATTGGGACTGTTTTCATTTTTGAAAAATTGAGCAGGTCAAGACAAATCTCTACTGCTTCCCCAATGGTACAGTCATCACCCTGCATCTTATCTAATGATGAACATTTTGTTTCATATTGATATCATTTACCTTTGCACTTATAATTAGTTCAATGGCACTTCGATTTTTAGTGCAGACTTTGACAATAATATGCCAGTTACCCAAATAGGACTCTATAGAGTCAGCTAAAGAATTCCAGCCTACATCCGTAGGAAGAGCAAGAGCTGTTCCGCCAGCCTGTTTGTACTTGGCTGCTGCAAAGTGAGTGTTCCAGAAGTACTGGTATTTAATAATTTGTTTAACATGTTCTGTAATGCCAACCACCTCCAAGTCATGTGCTAACAGATTAAGCAGGTGAGCTGAACAACCATAAGTTATCACTTCTTTGATATCTTTTTTTGCCAATTCATCCCTCATTTTCCCCATATTGGCAGCATTGTCAGTGACAAAACTTCGAACATGGCAGCCAAAATTCCTAGCTGGTAACTAAATTTCCCTGCTGGCTGAGTTTCAGTTGTAAACATTGGTTTATTACTTACCATACAACTCTGGTCAAGATGATCTCTAAAGTATTTATATTTCAGTATTAAAAGTACAGCATTTTATTACACTGTTTAAAACATGTTCAGAATTTAAAAAAAAAACTGTTTAAAACAAAAAAAACTGTTTAAAGCAAAAAAAACTGTTCTAATGTTTTTTTGAAAAAAAAACTGCTATTTTGCCAACCCTGGTTCCGTGTTAGTACAGGGTCCACTTAGTTGGTTGATGATTGCCATTTCTCCCAGTTGAGGGCATCTTTAGATTTGAGGCCTGTCATCTGCATGTCCTCCCTGATTCTGTCCAGCCAGTTTTTTTGGGCACCAAGGGGTCGATTTCCTCCACAAACATAGCAGAGAGTTTTTTTTTTTTTCCATTGACACTTCATTGCTTCTATTGATGTACCCATATTATCTGAGCAGCTCTAACTGAAAGGGAATGGGTTCGATCCCCACCCAGGTAGTGGATTTTAGAAACAAAACTACGACTTTCGGAAACTCAAATAGCCCTGGAATTCACTCAGCCTACACCAGAAATGAGTACCAGGGTAATTCCTGGGAGCAAAGACGGCCGGGCGTGGAGTTGACAACTCCATCCCAGCTAGTGCCGATGTCACAAAAAGTGGAAGCCTCTACCTTCCACTACTCCCAGGGCCTCCATGTCCTGTACGGAGATGGCATATTATCTGAGCAGTGTTTCTCACATTTTATTCTGAACTGTTATCACTCCCATCTGCTTCCTTCTTGATGTGCTCAATGAACACCCAAGGATCAATGCAACATTTATATCTCAAGTGCATGGAGGGCCTGCTCTTGCTAAAACAACAGTATGGTTTGTATATTTCATACAGTGCAACAAGGTAAGTAATTAACTGGGCTCTGACCTAGAGTGATGGTTTTTATTTTATTTTAGGGGACCAAGTATATACTGTAGTCTCCCCCAGGGGCTCACATTTAGTGGGACGTGGGTTGGCGACCACGGGGCCCCAGCTGAGTCCAGCATTGCTTCCACTTACTTGTGCCGGGCTCCTCTCTGTCTTCTTTCCTGTCGACCTCACTTGGTCAACTCTTGTTCTCTTCCGACCCCGACGATATTAGGGTATCCGAGGCCTAGGTAGTCTCTTCCTTTTCCGCCTTAATTGGCCCTTGTCTCATCTTTTCTGATTCCCTCCTTCTGCGAGGGGTCAGCCTGCTTTTTCTTTTCATGTTATCTCCTGCTTTCGGCTCAAGGCCCTCAAGGAGGCCGGGTATATGAAGCCCCACCACTTTTGGTGCACCCTAGATAATGCTACACCCTCAAGGGCTCACGGCTGGTGAGTTCGGGAGTTGGCGACCCCGAGGGATTTCTGAGGTGGGTCCGTTTTCCCCTTTTGTCCCTTACCTATGGGGAGGACACTCTCCTCTTTCCCTTTCCTATCTGCCTTTCATGGCTCTCCTTCCTTACAAGTCCCTCAATCCGCATTCTTCGAGGGTCGAGGGCATTTCTTTTCCTCCTGTCCTTTATTTGCCTAATTCTCCTTTCGTTTTCCCTTTCTTCTTCTAGAATGTAGGTTAGTAGTTAGTTTTAGTTTTAAGTTTGCATTTCATTTTCAGCTTCACAATCACCCAAACCATCAGGGGCCGATAACCTAGATGTTAGGCCCCTTAAAACAACAATTATCATCATATACTGTAGTCATCATCATAGTCTTCAGCATCATGTACTCTATGTGTGTGTCAATGTACAGTACTATGGCATGTAACTGCAACAATTAGAGACATGAGATTTGACTCATAGAATCCTTTCTTCCACAATATCAAATTTGAACTCTAATTATATAAACCTCGCAACATAATGCAATGTGTTATAACTAAAGATACGAGAAAATAGCATTTTGAAACTGATTTTGTAGCACTTTCATTTTGAAAAATAGCATTTTGGAGCATTTTGAAATTTAAAAATTAGCATTTTGTAGCATTTAAAAGTTCGTCACCAGGTACAATTAACAGGTTCAAAATAATATGCACGGAAACTAATTCAAACATGTGCAGGATTGGAAACATGGGAGTTTCTGATAAACGGCATAAGCATTTAATATAAGTCTCCTGTTGTGTGTGGTTTTTATTTTTACTAAGGGAGTGTTAGAAGTATTAAAATCCTAATATCAGTATTACAGAAATGTAGAAACTTGACATACATTTTTCAGAAATGTGAGATCTCTGAAAATAAAGGCATCAGCCTGGCTAATTGGCAAGATTGAGTTCAAGTGCTGTCGGTTGGTTGTATGACGTGAGACGAGGGTACCTAAGCTACGCTCAAAAGATCAAAAGGTCATGTTCTCATTATGCAATCAACAATATCAGGTGTTGTGCAGCAACTCAAATATTGAGGGCCGGCGGAGAGTTGTATTAGTTCACTGGTACCAAGGTGCCAATTGTTAGAATAAAGCAAGCTGTGGTCAGGCAACAATGCTTGTCTTACGAAGTTTACTGTGTGGCAGGTGGAATGACGACAATACCAGGCTGTCCTGGACTCGATGGACGAATTGGTTCAAATTCTGAGGATGTCTATGAAATCCTTTTGTGTGGTTTTCCTACTAACTCCTTGCCAAGTTCCATTCATTTCTTTTAATAACTTATCTAATGAGGTAGGATTCAAGAAGTGCCATTTGACCATCAAACCACTGCCAAATAGAAATTCAATGCCCCTCATCCATGGCCCTCATTAAAAAGGAAGTAATAATGTGAATCATACATTTACTTAACTTAGTGTAAATATCACACAATGGATAATTAACTAAATAATAAAATGTATGTTTACTCCCTCATTATTTCCTGACCACACTGCGACTCTTGACTGACAATCTGTAAAACAGTATCCGAATTCACGGAGAAATCGCCGGACGACATGTAACATAACCTATAACTCACACATGGTAGAGAATACTTTGATCATATTATACAACATTTCCCAAAGCAAAGAGAACGCCTAACAAAAATTGTCTATTCATATCACAATACATACTTGAGAGTTTTCACTTTCATTTCAAATACAAGAAATGAGGGCCGGCGCGATATAAACCTATATAAGCATAACCTTATTGCTCTAATTTTTAAAATGAATCGGCACAAACGATTGGAATATTCCTTTAATTAGCACAACCAACTGAAACTACGAAATAACTTCTCCAAAATCATCGTTTTACTGGCGATAAACAGTGGATATTATGCGGCAATAATAACAGCACCATTTTCAAATTAATTTTTACCGTAATCGATTGTTTTCATGACAATAATCAATGTTCGTACAGATCGATTATTACTCGTAAATATCGATTATATAGCCGATATTTTCATTGCTGGAAACTCGCAAATTTCAAAGTGGCGGCGCGAAAATGTGATAAAACATAATATTCAACATTAATCGGTAAATTCGGAACTTTTCGCATTTATCGCATTTATGGGAATAATTCGCAAGAACCCTTAGTTATCGCACTTTGTCGCACATTCAGTTTCGCAAATTTTGGTTATACATAGTCATATTAATTACCAGGTAGTTGAAAAAAGGAGAAAACGTAAAATTCGCATTTATCGCAATTGCGATTTTCCCATATCTCTAGTTATAACACAAACTTGTGTAATTCACAAACTCTTATGGATTTCTGTAAGGACATTTTTCTTACAGAGTTAATAAAAAATTTCCACATCTTAACACATTATAGTAAATTTTCATTTGGTCAACATGAGTAGAATCCCAATTATTGGGAAATGTGCTACAACCTGAAAAAGATTACTTGTGATTAAAAGTTATTTGCACAGATTATAATGGGAGGGGGAGCTATACTTCTCAGATGTGTTGCGTCTGACAATGCAGTTGTTAACTGGTGAGAATGACTTCTGCATAAGTTATATTTTGTTGTTGCTTATTTTAAGGGCTGCGATATCACGGTCATATAGCCCCATGTGATAACCTATGCTATTGTGAAGGCTGTACTTATGTGTGTATTTGTAAATTGGGGATAGAATTGGGAAGGAGGCGGCCATGGCCTCAAGTTTGGAATCATCCCAGCATTTGCCTGGAGTAGAAGTGGGGGAAACCATGGCAAAACACTTTCTGGATGATTAAGGTGGAAATCGAACCCTCCTCTTCTCAGTTTTGCCTCACGATACGGAGTGTACACCGTTCCAGCCCTCCTCAATGCTTTTGTTGATGATGACTCCCTGGTTGACGAATGACCGCAGAAGTCTTTTTTGTGAATATTCAGTTTTTGTGTTGAAATGTCCATTAATTTAAAAGTAGTTGTTTTCTTAATATAATTTTCTCCTTTTAACTTGGTTTAAATATCTATTTATTGTTACATTAAGCTTTGCCAGTCTTTGATTCAATTTTAAAAATTAGTTTATCTGAATCAAGTTACACAAATCTTGTTGACCAATGGTATTATTACTATTCATACTACAACCATAGCGTATAGAAGAGAAAGTGCGGAGACTCCCGAATCTTTAGTATGGGTAGTTGCTGCGCCTGCCGATGGACTGCGCAGTGGTGGACAGTTGCTGGCTGGAGTCACTTTCTAAGAGCTCGCGAGTTTGAAACACAGAAATGCTGCCGTATGTAGTCCTTATTTCTTGGTGTTTAAAAGTGTATGCGATCAAGAAGCAATTTCCACGATAAAAGTAAGTTGCTGTACAAAAATCAAGTGATAGATTTTAATTACTACGGACAGGTTTATGCCATGGACACATCCCCAGAGTTCTCAGACCTGAAAGCTTGTCCAAAATTGACTTCCGCACACATGAACCCTACGTCTTTCCACAGAATGAACGCAAAACTCGCTTTCCAATTATTCAGCAATGCGACCGCGAATGCCATGAAGTTTTTTCGGCAAACTAACCCCGACACTTTTAGTGACAGTGAGAATACAGAATTAATCACGAGAGACATGAACAATCTACCAGATGTGCTTAACTCCAGAATACCAACAAACTCACTCTACAAGACATTAATAGATTTTTATGAAACCATTAGCTCAGAAAATTTGCCTCAAATAGGACAATGGAATCTCTTAGAGTCACGCTAAAGAGTCGCTCAATATTTATGGTCCAAGGGCTTTAGTTACATGTTGACAGGGAAATTCCATCAAGACCCCTTGGAACGTCATTTCAGAATTTTAAGGTTCATAAATTGTGATGAACACCAATTAATTGTAGATTTTCTGCATTTGTATATGTTACAGTGTGTGTATGTTCCAATTACGATGGTTATATCACTGTCTGGGAACTGTGAACCTAAATTAGAACCACCTCTCATGTCATTTGTTAATAAACTTTTCTTGCAGCCAATGGCCACGTTTGTCACATACAAGCAGCGTAATTAATAAGAAGAAAGAGCATAATGCGCATACATATCAGTACAGACCTGTGTCAGAGTCACAAGTCTCTTTTGGCATCAGAGACCATGATACCGTTCACAAAGCCTCCCGCACAATTCACATTCGCAAGAAATTCGGTCCGGGACATGAAAAGACTTCCTCCTGCACATGCAATGGTGAAACCTATGAATCACAAAACACGTCAGTGTGTGATGCAGATTATAATTTGCACCTCTTCATTCAGAGAATATCATTGCCTGGGTCGAATAGAAATCTCCCCATATCTCCCTTTTCTTCTGCTGTAGTTCTGCGAACAGTTCTTTATACGTATGCCATTGTAGATGGCAGAAGCATCTGCAATCTAAGTTGCTCTATGAAGAAGGGCCCCTCGGCGAGCTCATAAGCTAATCTAGAGGGGGTGCATTTGGAGACACGAGTCGTTTCAGATATGCCGCTTTGATTTTCTCGATTTCTTTCAGGTTTGATTTAGTCAGATGCAGCCACACTAGGTCCATTCCATAGGTTCATGATCTTGGTAATATCGTATGGCCTCGGGTGCCGGGTGCAAGCTTTGTAATTTGACACCCAGAGGGTAGCTTGCATGTCGAACTTCGTTGTTCCTTGAAGCACTATGAAAGTCAAGGAGGTTAGATATCTAAGCTCCTTGAACTCTATAGCACTTTCTAGTAGAGAAATTAGGAACTTTGTGTTGGCGGAAACTCCTAAGATTAATTTCGTCATTATGAACACGGCCTACTGAATTCAAATGAGTTCTTTGACATGCCAACATCGTATGACATGCGTGTCGTATTTTTGCCGCCTTTCAAAAATCACTTACCACGGCCAGAAGCGAACCTGCAATCTTGGGGTTAGTAGACCGACATGCTATCCACTCACCCACCGTGGCAAGCTATCTTGGTGGTGAAGATCTTTATTGCACTCGATACGGGTAGTCTACTGGTATGTGTGAAGCAAACCAAGGAACAAAACAAATCTGTTTAGTTGTCTGCGGAGGACAAAATCAGAGACAAAGTAGTGATAACAGACTGGGAGAATGATCTTCCCCTTCCTTATGAAGACAACATTCCGAAACAACGCTTAGTTTTCTATCTAGCAGGGAGCATTGTCAAGCAACTAAAAACAGGAATCAGCTGTGTGAAGTGTGCAACAACCCTTCAAAGTGAAAGGGCGTCAGACACAACAACTGCAACTTTCACTAACAAAGAACTTTGGCCCAATAAATACCCTTACTTACCTAACTCACCCGTCCGACAGCGTCTTCAAAATTCTTTTACAGGTCAAAGTAGTCGCTGTAAAGAACTGCGAACTCGGGGGACATGTCTATGGCATAAACCTGTCCATAGTAATTAAAATCTATTACTCGACCCTCTCAAATTTGTGGGGTGATAGATTTTATGAGTGTTTGGACAGCATTGAAAGATTGTTTTAGGGCCCTGTGATTTAGGATATATTATGGAACATAAACTGGACCTTATTGAAAAACTCGTTTTCATTTCATTAAGTGCCGCTTTATCTTTCGTACGAAAGAAATTAGGAAAGAACAGTCATCTGCTGAGTCTGTAAAATCGTCGCGTAAGCTGTCCAAAGTTTTGGACAATTTACAGCGGTACAGTAAGTTACATGGGTGAGTTTATATTATATGTACTGTATTTGTGCAGCAATGTCTCCCATAAGTCCAACCCCTCGTCCACGTCGTGGGAGACGGGCAATGGCACAAAGTAGGGGATCGCCTGTAGGGGCGAAGTACAGTGGGGACTTCGTGAGCCCCGGGAGCGTTACGGTAGCTGCGAAGGTCCTACAGGAACCCTGAAAAGTGACGGCTAACGGGGCTGTGGTGAAGCTACGATAGGCCCAGCAAGCCAGTAGTGGATGAAACCAAATGCTTTCAAGAATGGAACGAGCCTCGAACATGATGGATATAATAGACGACGACACGGCTCTACACACGGACTAAGATTTGGAACTTTAAACATAAGAACGCTGACGGGGAAAGTGGAGGAGATAGTGGATATGATGGAAAGAAGGAAGTTGGATTTATTGGGATTGGCAGAAACAAAGTGGAAAGGGGAAGGAAGGAGAGAACTGAGAAAAGGCTATAGACTGTACTGGAGTGGGAATAAAGAGGGAAAGAGGAATGGAGTGGGAGTAGTAGTACGAGATGGTTTAAAAGAAGAAGTGAGGAGAATAAGTGATAGGATGATGAAAGTGAAAGTAGCACTGAGGGGAGAGACCGTAGAAATTGTGCAAGTGTATGCTCCACAAGTAGGCTGCGCCTCTGAAGAGAAGGAGGAGTTTGAAGAGGAATTGCAGAAGCAGCTGGTAGGAAGAAATATGATTGTTATGAGGGATCTGAATGCCCATATAGGAAGAGAAAGACAAGGTTATGAGAGTGTTCTAGGACCAGAGGGTTGGGGCAGAAGAAATGAGGAAGGAAAGAGACTGTTGGACTTCTGCCAGAGGAACAGCCTGCTAGTTGGGAACTCCTGGTTCAAGAAAAGAGAGAGCCACACAATCACATGGTACAGTGATGACTTGACCAAAAGTCGGTGGTCGACTATATACTGTATGAGAAAGAACTAAATAAGAACATCACGGACATCAAGGTTATACCATCGGAGAACCTGGATAGCGACCATCGATTGCTGGTGATGAACCTGAGAGGGAGTAAGGAGAAGAAAGGGACGGAGAAACAGGAAAGACGTGTAACGATATGGAAACTGAAAGAAGGGGATAGAAGGGTCGAGTACCTCAAAATGGTAAAGGAAGGAATTCCAACAGATGAAGAAAGAGGGGTGGAAGAGGAATGGGCTAGATTTAAGAAGACACTAGTAGGTGCAGCAAAAGCAGTATGTGGGAGGACAAGTAGTAAGAAGAGGTGGAAGGAAACACCATGGTGGAATGAGAAGACAAAAGATATAGTAAGGAAAAAGAATAGAGCCTTTAGGAGGTGGTATCAAAATAGGACGGTAGAGACAAGGGAAGAGTACCAGGAAAGAAAGAAGGAGGCGAAGAGAGTAGTGGCTGAGGAGAGAAGAAAGTGGATGGAAGAGTGGACAAAGATGATGAAGGAGGATAGTGAAGGTACAAAAAAGGTCCTGTATGGGATGGTAAAAAATAAGAGGCGGAAGGATCCTACGGATTATGTTAGAATGGTGAACAAAAGGGGACAAGAGATAGAAAGTAGGGAAGAACTGAAGAAAATGTGGAAAGAATATTTTGAAGAACTTCTGAACCCAAATGGAAACCACGGCGAGGAGGAAGAAATCGGGGAAGAGGAAGATGAACTGCAAACAGAAAAGGACTTAACATGGAAAGAAGTGGAAGATGCAGTGAGGAAGATGAAAGGTGGGAAGGCAACGGGTGTGGATGAGTTGAGTGTGGAGATGGTGAGAGCAGCAGGAGAGGTGGGGATACAATGGTTGTACCGAGTGATGAGGACAGCATGGAAGGAAAGGAAGACCCCAGAGGACTGGAAAAAAGGAATAATTGTCCCGATCTTCAAGAAAGGTAGTAGAACATAATGCAGAAACTACCGGGGAATAACACTGATGAGTCATTGTGCAAAGATCTTTGAGAAAGTTTTGGAAAGGAGGATTAGGACAAGGATAGAAGGAGGGATGAGGGAAGAGCAACATGGCTTCAGAGCAGGAAGGGTCCACAGTGGATTTGATTTTTTCTGTAAGGCAGTTACAAGAACAGCACTATGAGTATGAAACAGATCTACTGATGGCCTTCCTGGACAATGAGAAAGCATATGACAATGTATGCAGAAACAAAGTATGGAAGTCCCTGGAGGATAGAGGAGTAGAGAAATGGACTATAAAGAGGATAAAGGAGATGTACAAGGGACGTGTGAGCTGTGTGAAAGTGGGAGGAGAGAGATTGGACTAGTTGGAACAGAGAAACGGCCTGAAACAAGGAAGTGCACTGTCACCGTTACTTTTCATTGTGGTGATGGATGACATACAGTAATGTCCAGAGTGGCCCAAGTAATTGGGGAAGGAAAGATGAAAGCAATGGTGTTTGCAGATGATTTGATGATTTGGGGAAACAAGGAGGAGGAGGTACAGGAACAGTTGGACGTATGGGAAGGAATAATACAAGGATATGGGATGAAATTTAGCATAAATAAGAGTGAGATGGTGATCACTACAAGGAAGAAGGAAAGAACCACAAAGGGAAGAACAATTGGTGGGGAACAGCTGAAGAAAGTGGAGAGTTTCAAGTATCTGGGAAGCCTGATACAAGATAATGGAAGAAACGATAGAGAAATAAATGAGCGGGGGAGACAGGCAGAAGCATTCCGTAGGAGTGTGAGAAGCATGTTATGGAGCAAGGATGTCCCTCAGAACTGCAAAAAGGTCATATATCGTACGTACTATGTCCCTATCCTGACGTATGCCTCGGAGACCTGGGTTATGAAAGGAAGGGAGAAGAGCAAAATACTGACCAGTGAGATGAGGTCAGAGGCGGTTCTAGCCCTGGGCCGGGGAGGCCTGCCCCCCCCCAGTTTTAGTGAAATAATTATTTTAAAATTCCTTGGTTACTAAATAAATTGATAATTTACAGATATAATTTATCTGATATAAAACAAACTAATGCATTTATTAAGTTAATTTTTCTTTCAATTTCAAGATTTATTTATTTATTTTATTATATGTAATTTAAACACACAATTGAAATCGTGTATAAATATAATATTTTTAAAATGTGTAGTGCATACACCAAGATCAACATGTTAAGATATTTCTTTATAACAACAATCAGTCAACGCGGTCTGCATTCAAAGTTTGACAGACGACATTGTCGACTGCTCGTTATTCTAACAATCACAGAAAAGATTTATCGTTACGCAACAGTCTTCAGTAGCAGACGATTAGTCGCTATGCTTGTGTACACGTGTTCTTGTATTAGTTACGGTATGTCTAAACAGAGTAATATTTTGACGCTCTTTTCCTGTGACAAGCGGAAGTGCGATGAAAATGCTTGTGAACCCATGAACCGAAGAGTATTAAACTCTTTTCCCAACTTTGTGGCTTAAATGCAAGTTCAGAAGTTTCCAATGTAGACAAACCTCCATGCGAAACAAGTGCATCGATATCTCCTCAACTCTGTGACAAAAATGTGAGTGCAACTGTTTCTAATATAGACGAACCATTACCATTTGATATCAGTGTATCGATCTATGATGGTCCATTCCAACCACGTAAATCAGTTTATAAACAAACGTTACTATACAATAAGAACAGAAGTTTTAACAGTAAATGGTTTGATAGGTATACATTTATTGAATACTCCGAGAACAAAGATGCTGTTTTCTGTTTTCCGTGTCGTCATTTCGTTCAATCTGATTCAAGCAATGCTGAACATGTTTTCACTAAATCTGGATTTTGCAATTGGAAAAGAATAGGAGAAAAACTTGCAAAGCATGCTGATAGTGAATGTCATAAATCTTCAATAGTAAAGTGGAACAGTTTTCTGGAAAGTGAACGTAGCGGCACAGTGATTTCGAAGCTAAGCGAGAAACACAAAGATGACATATTGCGTAACCGCTCGGCCGTGGCAACAATGGCCCGAGTCGCATTACTTTGCGCTCGGCAAGACATTGGGCTTAGAGGTCATCGCGGAACAGTTTCGGAAGACGATAGTGGTAATAATAAAGGGAATTTTGTTGAAATTTTAAATGTAATTAAACTAGAAAGTGAAAGAACAAGGGAGAATGTAAACAGTCTACCAAAGAATGCAACTTACTCATCTAAAGATTCTCAAAATGAATTTCTTGATATCTCAGCTAATATAATAGTTGAACATATTGGAGGAGAGACGAAAAAATTTAACAATGGTTATTTTTCCTTAATCCTGGATGAAGCTAGAGATGTTCGTAAAGTGGAACAGATGTCCGTATGTGTCAGATATGTAGGACAAAGTTCTATAGAGGAGCGTTTCATTGGTTTTATACATTTGTCTCAACTGAATGCAGAAAGTATAGCTAATTCAGCTTTAGAGTACCTTGTTTCAGTGGATTTCGATCCATATAAGTGAATTGGACAAGCATATGATGGAGCCGCGGTTATGTCAGGGAAGATAAACGGTGTGCAAAGTTTATTGCGACAAAAGGTCAATAACCCGTGTGTTTACGTGCATTGTTATGCACATCGCTTAAATTTAGTTTTGGTGGACGTTTCAAAGGCAGTAGACGTGGTAGGCGACACTTTTGGTTTACTGGAAGCAATTTATGCTTTTCAGTCCGTATCTACTGTAAGACACCAAAAGTTTGTTGAGATACAGAGTGATCTTTATCCAGGAGAACGTGTTTTAGAGATACCTCTTCAAAGTGACACGCGATGGGTATGTAAATATAGAGGAGTAATGTATTTTAAGAAACGTTGTGCTTCAGTTAAAGCAGCTCTAGAGTATTTTTCAAAGTCAGCTAACAAGAAAGAGGCAGCAGAAGCAAAAGGTCTGTTGAAGCAGCTTTGTAAAGTGAAGGTGATGTTTGTGTTACAAATCTTTTCTGATATTCTCGAGCTTGCCAATGGAGCCTCATGTTCTTACAACAAAAACATGTGGACTTCGGAGGGGCACATAGATTTATCTATGGTCTTGTAAAATCGTTGCAAGGAAAACGAAATGATGATTATTTTAAGGAACTATGGAAGGTTACATGTGACTCTGCTCAGTCGTTAGGCGTGAAAGTTTATAAACAATCTAGAGTCTCAAGTATTCCAAAGAACTTTTCCGACTACGTTTTATTAATGCAAGTCTCTGCGGAGAAAGAAGAGGAAAATGTCACATTATCAGAGACATGTAAAAAAAATCTTTTTGAAATATTAGACAACATGGTAGAAGAGTTACAGCGTAGATTTACTGAAAATGATTTTGTGTGCAATGCAATGGATGCCTGTAACCCAAGAAGTGAAAACTTTTTAAATTTTGAATATATTCTCACGTTCTGTAAAAAGTATGATCTAATCTTCACAGACCGTAAGGTGCTACAGACTGAAATCAGTTTAGCTAAGAATGTATTTAGAGGCAAATATCCAAACACTTCCTCATTCTTTTTTTCTGAACTTCTGAAAATGGAAGTTGCTTTTCCACAGCTACTATTATTTTTCAAGTTGATGCTGACTCTTCCTGTGTCATCTGCTTCTGCTGAGCGTAGTTTCTCTGTCATGAAACGAATAAAATCCTATTTAAGAGCAACAATGGCAACAAAGAGGCTTTCCAATCTCGCAATTCTTTCAATTGAGAGAGAATTAAGTGGAAAATTACTTCAAGACCCTTCTGATATAGTGAACCAGTTTGCCCAGGGTGGAAACAGAAGAATAAATTTATGAGACAGTGAAATGTGCTTTTTTTCACCAATGATAGTTTTTTAAATTACTAACCTGTATAAATATATTAACGTATGGTAAATCTGTGAATTTTAACAACAGTGGATTAGTTTCATGGCAATTGACACGAAAAATAAATGTGTAAAATACCATAACTTCAAGTTCCTTCAGATATAGTTAACCAGTTTTCCCAGGGTGGGAACAGAAGAATATTATTGCTCAATATTATCTGATAATGCATACATACAGCAGTTATAATATGCAGGGTATTTATTACTGTTGTGGTCTCATCTCTGTCCTATGGTAACTAACTTTCGGTTCTCATTTTCTGATCACGGTTAGTTCTGGATGGGAGCGTACTGGCGCTGCGGTCAAGCTGTTGGCCTCTCACCACGGCGTACTGGGTTCAATTCCCGGTCAATGCATGTGCGATTTTCAAAGTGAAATGCCATGTCCAGTGGTTCGGATTCTACCTAAAAAGGAGGTCACGTGGCTTATGATCTCGAGATTAACGGTCACGTAAAACTACAATCTTCCTTCCCTCCTAGTTCTGGATGCATTAACTTACTGTTCTTTAAATAATATGGCATAGTAGTATGTGCTTAACTGAACATGTTAATGGTTGTGCTAATGTTGCCCATTGTATTTTTACAGATATGGTTACTTTTCTATTGAATTATGTCACCCAAACTTTCGATTCCAAACCGGGCCCCCCCAGATTTAAGCTTCTAGAACCGCCACTGGATGAGGTTCTTGAGGAGCAGTATTGGAGCTACAAAGATGGACAGAATAAGAAATGAGAGGACCAGAGAATTAATGAAGGAGGAACCATTACAGGATGATATAGAGAAATCTAGACTTAGATGGTATGGACATGTAAAACGAATGGAGGAGAAGAGGATACCCAGGAGGGTACACGAGACGAAGTGGGAAGGAAAGAGACCGAGAGACAGGTGGCTGAAGGGGGTGGAAGAAAGCGTGAAGAAGAGAGGAGAAGACTGGACAAGGGTGGAGGCTGAGAGATGGTGGGAAGACAGAAGACGTTGGAGAGGCTTGTGTTCCAAACAGACCCGGCCAGTGGCTGGAAACTGTGCAAGATGATGATGATTTGTGCAGTAATGAACGGTCTGTAAATTATGATTTTTTCACATTCAGTTACATTTTGATCCCCGTCAGAATGGCTTATTTCCTTATTATATGAACCTATGAAGTAACGTGATGTTTCATAATTAACTCAGACATCAGCGTTTTATGTACTCAGTGCGGAGAATTTTATATTTGGGTCATGTTGTCCAATACAACGTAGTGGAAGCTGATTAATGAAAAGTAATGTTCAACTACTGGTATTGAAACCGTCAGCACTTAGCGCCAGCCAACACTAGAGCCACCTAGCGGCTGGACCATACAAACTCCACAAGTCACCGCACTTACTCTTCTACACGCTATGTTACAACTACTTTCACTTACAGGTGCAGGAGAAGTGAAGTGTGTACGGTGATACAACCATTCTTCATGTATATCGTGCAATTTCTGGAGGTACTCAAGTGGCACACAGCTCTCTTCTTCACGTGCCCGTGCCTTCATACGTTCGTAAACCACTTCTGGTTTGGTGCGCAAGTATACTGAAATTACAAATATAGTATTCATATACTGTAATATATTTTAGAAACATTTTTTTAAATACTGTGAAATACAGACCTATAGTATGTACTGTACGATTCATAGAATGTATATATGCAGATACTACTCACATACTTTTATCAAAACTTGCAAGTGAAAAATTGGGGTGCAGACATTATTCTAGTTAAGGTCGGTACCGTACATCTCCAATCTATATCATTTATCTGCCACATGTGATATATGGTAAAGCGAGTATCCGCTAGATGGTACAAGTGTGGATATGGGTTCTCTCTTTGATTTCCAGCGATTTTCGTCTAGTGACTAGACTTTACTTTTATCCTCTCGGGGCTAAATTCTTGCCAGTTGTTAATAATGTGGAATCAGTAAAGATAAAACAAGCAAACATAAAATAAACAAACAAGAAGGCGGCGAGGAATCCTTGTTATAAGTCATACAGAGAGGTATTTGTATTTATTGATTCACTTCACAATAAAAACCCGTTATTTTCAAGCTAATTAATGTTAATAAATTGGTCCACGCAATCAAAATGTAATTTTAAATCTTGAAATAACGCAAAATGTCACACTTTTCCTATTTTTTCCTATATTATTAATGCTGTGCATTTAATTTAGAGCATAATTCTCTCTCAGTCATCAAATACATGACAATACCACAATTCGTACTGTCGCCGATAACCCACAGTCATCAAAACAGATTACTCATACTTGCCAATAGATCATGATACCTACTCTCATGGACTACCTGCAGTTACTCACAGTGGACACTTACGACATTACGGCGAAAGGTTTGCTTACAAATCGCATTAAGAAATGTACTGCGGGCAATGTATGCAAGCGGCCGATTACGAGACGAGAAACGTCTCGCCGGGTAGGAAGCAATGAGCTGTGGATAGTACCTGCGCTCACCCACTTTATAGTTCGTGGTATCATCTACCAGTTGCAACTTTCTCTGGCCCGTTTGGTGAGACTCGCTGTCCTTACAGTTCAGAGTTCGCAACCAGAAACAGAAAATTATTGTGATGTAACACGATTTATGCCACTCGTTCCATCTGACAACATTCTTGCGGTCCTAGAAGAGCGACTGTCACAATTTCGTGGTCGGGTCTTGAGAAGGCTCGCGAGTTGGCTTAGCAATCGGCGTTGCTATCGGCTCATTGCACAAGATTCTCACTACAGTAAAGCGTCTCAGGCACGTCAAACAGACCGCTGGCCATTTTTAAGATGCCATTTCAGTGGGTAGACACTAGAAATACATAGCCACTTAATATTACATACTATATAGGGTGAATTGAATATTATCACGAAAAAGCACATTCTTTTCTTTCGAATGACAAATTAGACACGTTTTCGAAATAATGCCGCATGTATCCAAAGAGGCCAAAGTTCAAAGCAACCTTCGAAATGTCACAATATTTTGAATTATCCCGGTTTGCTCGCACAGCATTATCACCATAATATTAACCATTTCCTCAAAATTCCATAAAATGTAAACATTATTATTAATAGAATCAGTTTTGTCTAAAGGAACAATGTACTAAAACATTTTATATAGTGGTAAGTTAATACATAAATTTGTGATTTTGCATTATTATCTTTTTTATTTTTTATTATTTTCTTTAATCTTAAATTCATCATTTTCATGTATATTTCAGGTATTTGAGCAGGATTTGAAATTTATATTGGTGGCAGTCCTGCTGTACGGTATATATTTCTATTAAGAATTACAAATAAATAACATGTGTACCTATCAAGTCTCCACCGACATCCATGTGAGAAATTATCCAGTTGAACCATTCATCCAAAACAGTGTAATCAGCACCAGGTAGCACCTTACTGCGGTAAAGGTTCTCCACAAAACAGTACCTGAATAATAGAACATACATGGCTACAAAAGACTCTTAAACCTGAAATTATTTATATGGTTTCAAAATTCTAAAAAGAATACCAAATACAACACAAAAAAACAGTGAATCTGGAGACTGGCCTAACTTTAATGCCAGTCAGGATAGAGAGGAAAGAAATGGCCGAAACGAACCACAGAGAATGACTACATAAGGCAAGCCTATTTTAAAATAAATCCATTCTCTGCTCCTTGCAACCACCCTTCGCTTGAAATAATTTCAAGATGTAGTTTTGTTCTTCTGAAAACATAAGGATGATTGTATTTCCTGCATCATTGTGCAATGCAGAAATGTCCGAGTGGAGAAACTCGGTTCTGTCTTCAGCAAAACATGAGGCGTACCAACTAGGTCAGAGACATTACCACTGGTAATGGGCTACTTCTGGTTAGTGATTGAGGAAGGGTACATGTGTGTTAGTACTATTTGGTTTATGTTGGCTTGGCACTGATCTATTCCTGCTCAGTCATTAAAATTTGGGATTGGATGGACACTGACTAGCAGTTTGCTATACAAGAAGCTTCACTCGGTGGGGCGGGCGTCAAGAAATAAAACGCGATGGAATGCTGGAGCCATCAAACATTGCATTTTCTTTTGAAATATATCAGTTAATTGGAGGCTATTCTCCAGAGCCTATCCCAGTCAGTATGAGCAAATTATTTACCTGGCACTAAATATTGACCGCTCCATCAGTTTGACAGGATGAGAAGAGCGCTGTAAGTGCAGATCTGTCATGGTTAGTTGCACATAGGTTTGGAACGTAAGAGCCCATTTAGCTGGATCTTCATACAGCAATGCCTAAAAATAACATCCAAGAAAACCATTAATAATTACACAGAAGTGCAATGTATTTTTGAGATTAATGAACTAACACACGGAACACAAAATACTCATGCAAATTATATATAGGAGTTACCGGGAAACTTCTTTCTGGCACAAGTCAAGAATATAGTGGCGAGTGTTTGGTCAACTGCTGATATTGCAGAGTAATGACAAGTTAGTAACCATGTAAAGCATGGCATAATTTATGCTGGGATAACATCATACACCACTATTGTATTATGCAACAGCTGGTAACCATCTGACAGGCATTCTAGACTCCCCTTTCAGACCAATGAGATTTAATTAATGTTACTGGTTTTAAGTCCCTTTTATCTACTGTGGCTTTTAGAGACTCCAGAATGCCGGAATTTCGGCCCGAAGAGAATCTTTAATGGGCCGTAAACCTACTCACACTGCTCCCTCACATTTAAGCACCCTCAATCGACAACTGACTGCACAGGATTCGATCCTGCAACCTTGGGCACAGAAGGCAAGAACATTCCCGCTATGTCACGCACCCAGTCCCAAAGAGTATTCAATGAAACTGTATGACTACACATCCATAGGCAATCGATTAGCACCATTACAGAGCACGCAAAATCAATACTTCAAATCTTGCCACATGTCTTTTTTCTCTCTGCCCACATTCGCTTCATCCTCTCCGAGTTCTGCTTCCGGAGCTGTTCAATGTTACGTGGCTGCTTTCATTGTTTGGTTCCTCCCTGAAGATCACTTTTTGAATTTTGTCTCAAAATAAATTCCTATTATATGTAAATTATCTGTATATGAATTCTTTATGTTCTATGGCTATTGGCTGCAATAAATGTTTATTCTTCTTCTTCTGCTTTTACGGCCTCATTGGACCACTTCAGTCAATCATTTCTTGGTCCTCTTCTTCAGTAAGTTTCCTTTCCGAGTCGCCCAGTAACTTTTCATTCAATCTGATCTTCTCAGGCGTTCCTCATCTGTAAATACCCTTTTTACTGAATTACGTTTGTCTATTTTAGCCGGAAATCTTATTTTTATATCTCTCAGTTTTTTATTTTTTTGTTTTGTTTTGTTTTGCAAGTCATCCAAGGTTATTTCTAATTCTTTCATATCTTCTCTAATTTCCTTAATCCATCCTACTTGTTTCATATTCCAAAGTTTCACTACAATTTTTCTAGATAACCTGGTTTCTGGTGTCCTCATGATGTGACCAAAAAAAGAAATCCGTTTCTTCCGAATAGTATCAGTGATGGGCTCCAGTTCTCTGTATACCACTTCATTTGGTACTATCCGCCACTGCCCATCTTTCAGATATTTTTTATTTATGCATGTTCTAGCTATTCTTCTTTCTACTTTTAAAATTTTGTCGATTCTGTTTTTCTGAGTAACTTTAAAAAGAGTTTCACTTCCATATGTCACCTGTGGTTGAACCACCGTCTTGTAATGTTTTAATTTTGTTGCGATTGATAGACATTTTATTTTATATGTAGACCATGTTAATTTTTGGGCTTTTATCATTTTATTAGTTCTTTCTTGCCATGCAGGTTTCTCATCCAAGTTGTAAGTTATACAAATGTTTATTATTATATGAATTATTATTAAATAATTATTATTTTATTCACCACTGCATAGAAGTGACACTTCAACTTAATAGCATCAAACAAGAGACGAAAACAATGTTTGTTACTAAATTTATAGGCCTAAGTTAAATCAATTATTGGCTACTTAATATCAGAAGCCCTCACCACAGGGTTTTCTTAAACCACACGAATTTATAGACCTAAATAATATTTCAAGACAGGGTGAATCTTTCTCTGGAACAAACCTCCACATTTGACTGCAGGGAGAGAAGGTGCATTTCATCTAATTGTCACATATCCTAGTTCGAGCACCTGCTTAAGGATATCCATCCCAGAAGATATGTTCTTACACAGTACAAGCTTACTGCATGGTTCCCAATCCGTAAAGAACTCATTATAGAACCAAGAAACTCAGCATCATCATTATCATTTCCCCTTATCCAGCTCCTGCCAGGTCGGGATATTTATGCACTTCTCCACTTTCCTCTTTCCTTCCACCATTCTTCTTCCACGATCTTGTCCCAGTCCAGATTTCTTTTTCTTACGCTGTTCTTCACTGAATCAATCCACCTTGTTCTAGGTCTTCCTCTTGCTCTCTTACCCTTGCACTTTGCCTCCAGCATCTGTCTTGGTATTCTATTTTCCTCCATCCTCTTTACATGTCCAAACCACCTTAATTTATTCTTCTCAATTCTCTCATTTAGTTTTTCCATCCCAACTTCCTTCCTAACATCTTCATTCCTCACTCTGTCTTTCCTTGTCTTTCCCATCATACTTCTTAGGAATTTCATTTCACTGGCTTGGATTCTACTCTCTTGCCTGCTTGTCAGGGTCCAAGTCTCAGCTGCATAAGTTAATATGGGAACATAGTACACTTTATACATTACCTCCTTGCTTTTCCTTGGTACTTCCTTATCCCAAACAAGTTTTCTTACACTTTGATAGAATGCATTGCTCTGCTGTACCCTCCTGCCAATCTCCATGTCCAACCTACCAGTTTGCATCAATTCACTTCCTAGGTATTTGAACGTGTCCACAATTTCCAAACTCTGACTTCCAATTTTCACAGTGCCCTTTCCTTGTCTTTCCCCTCTTGTCATCACCATGGTCTTGCTTTTCTCCATACTGATTTTCAGGCCGTACTTCTGAATATTTTCGTTCAGTGCATCTAGTTGTTTTTGCACTTCTTCGGTGTTCCTTCCCCAGACCACAATATCATCTGCAAACAACAGTAACTCCATTTCTTTATGTCCATATGCTTCCTTTGTTTCCTTTACAATTTCATCCATCACCATTATGAACAAGAGAGGTGACAGCACACTCCCCTGCCTTAGTCCAGTCTTGTTCCTAAACCAATCTGTCTTTCCAACTGGGGTCAGTACCCTGCTAACACAGTTGTACATTGCTTGCACCATTTCCAACATTTCTCTTCCCAGTCTCTTCTTAACCATGGTTTCCCATACCTTCTCTCTGGGGACACTATCATATGCCTTTTCTAGATCTATGAAAGTCATGATCAAAGCCTCTCCATATTCCCAGTTCTTTTCCATCACCTGCCTCAAGCTAAAGATTGGGTCCACTGTGGATCTTCCACTCCTGAAGCCATACTGTTCCTCTTGCAACTCTCCTTCCACCTTTCTTCTCATTCTTCTTTCTAATATCCTTTCCAGTATTTTTACTATCTGTGATATGAGGGTGATCCCTCTATAGTTATCACACACCTTGTCCCCCTTCTTAAACACTGGTATTATTAGCTCTTTCTCCCAGTCCTCTGGTACACATTTCAGTTTCCACACACACTTTAGCAGTCGATACAACCAAGAAACTACTACAGAAAAAAGGAGATATGGATCACAATTTCTGAAGAAAGATATTTTGGTGGCAATAGTTCAGTTTATGGAAAAATAGACTATACCACAGATCTTCACATGCCCAAGATATTACAAGGATTACCGGTAGTCAACACTCAAGATGTTAACTACAAGTCATCACATATGCCAGATTTCTTTCCTATCTCAATCTTATCTCTTGAATCAGACAACAGAATTTAACCTTCCTACAACTAGCTTTGTAGCTACCACTTCTGCACTCGACTGATGAAGGCAGAATATGGTTTAGTTTATGCTGGGATGACACCCACACCATTGTATTCTTAACATGTCCCTTCATTTAACATACGGTACCCAGAGGCTGTGACAACTGTCAGCTGTGAGAGACCATACTCTTTCAACCTGGCTATTTTAGCCAACTAAAGTGTACCTTGATATTATGATAGAGAAGTTTTCTTTTCTATCTCGTTTCGTTTTCAGAGGGATGGGACCAATGGAGGAGCAAGGCATGGAATGGTGTTACTGTACCTAGAAACAAATATTCTGTCTGCTCCAATGGGAACAAAAATGGAGGAAGAAAATAAATAAATAAATTTTCTACCGAGTATCAACATGTTCTAGATAGACATTCTCTGCATTGCCACCAGGGCGTAATTCCTATTCACAAATAAATGTATGGTTGGGTTGGTTCCTCAGTTTAGGGTCTGCGACAAGGCGGTCATGTAGCTCCATGTACTTTGGGTGTGTGTAGAATCTGTCTGATAACTGGTGTTAATTGTGATGGCTGTAATAGTGTTGTCGGGGTAAAGTAATTAATTTTTGGTATTGGTAACATGTACAGGGTATTGTTTTATGTTGTCTTGATTACGATGGAAAAATAAAGTATGGAACCTGTATATGACTGCACGGTGTTTATATTAAAAACAAGGTTAGAGTTAACATTTGGCGACCGATAGACAGGACGATTGCCGTGCAGTGAAGGTAATATAAGAACTAAGGTACTGTACTCGTTTGGAGAGACGAGACAGAAAATTATACATCTAGTGGAAAGTTTTCTAACTTAGCCCATGTTAATATTTATCGATGCTGTAAGCTGACACAAAACAGGTTTATTGAGCGAAGGAATTAACTGAGTTAATTCGGCCAGCCAATAGCAAATTAGTAGTTGCTAGGGGACTCGGAACTTGCTTCGCCGAGATGACAAAGAGCCCGAGCAGCAACGAGGACGCCCGAGTCAGATTTCAGAGAGAGAAGCCAAGCGTGTGGCTAGTAGGAGGAGTAGGGGAACTGGTGCGAGTTCGACACGAGACTGGAACCAATGAGGAGCCGCCTATTAAAATTAACACCAACAGAGTAATTAACATATATAATTACTAGGACAAAGTTCTTATATTAAACCATCATGAAGAGTGTTGAATGATAATTAAGAACGATTGACTACAATTACAGCCGAGTATTTAAGTAATTAATGAAGAGTTTGAACAATTATTATAAACAACCAATCAAGAGCCATGGATTGAGAAAGGACGCGGTTTTTGGAAATTAGACGCGGGGGAAAGAGAAGAGGAAGCGAAACTCTTATCAACCACGACTTTGAAGCCGAAGGACGTTCGAACAAACTACTCTCCAAGTTGAACAAAGCAAATAGGAAAGATTCATCGAAGGCACTTAGTAATGTGCAAGTAACATTAAAATCGACATTCAGCGAAGAAACAATTATAAATTTTTACGACAAATCTACAGTTTCAAGAATGATAAAATTCCAAAAGTTGAGGGAGGAATTTCATGACGATTCTACAAGCGCCGTGATGAACGCTAAAACAATTATGGGAACGACGCTATGATGGATCAAGAACATCCGAAATGACTTAATATCAACATTTCGGGGGAGATTAACATCTCATCTCTCCCGTAATAGAAATTCTACAATTATCAGTCATTTTACCATCTCAAATGACGATCTACAGGGAACTTTGGGGAAGGAAGACTAGAAGATATTCATGGACGTGGGCGGCCAGGGAATTACCCGGTGCCGAAGCGAGAAAGGGATATCCCATCTCACCCAGAAGAGTCATCGGCGGAAGGAGGCGACAGCACGATGATGATCGAGTTCGTATCCCGAGACCTGACCGCACGAGATATTCGGAGGGAGAATTGGACAAGAATGCTGAACACCACACAGTCTTAAGCTGCTAGAAACATTCCGTTTCTAATGGGTAACCAAAGGAAGTCCGCTTCATGTCAACTTAAACCCAGCACAAGGTAGTCCACAGACCAACATTGAACAACCCACTTTGTAGAGTTGAACATATCTTGAATATCCGACAACTATTGTTGAATGCCATTATTCTATATTGTTTATTAGATTATTGCAGTTTTCATTCTTATATTCGTAAAAACATCACGCGGATGTTTGGTTGTATTTTTCAACAATTTCGGAATTTTAGGGATTTTTCATTTCGATTTTTTGATTTTTGCGATATTCGAAATTTGAAGGGAGATTAGTTCAGAATAGTTTTAGTAAAATTCAAACGTGTTTTAAATCGCACGATATCTATGTTTCATTAATGATTGTAATGATGGAAATGTTTTCCATGTATGTGATAGGAAGTACAGTATATGTCAAAGAATGCGATTCAGAAAGATCTATTGTAGAGATCCATATAAAGTCACGATCTGAGAAATAATGAAACAGATTTAGTGAAGAAATTTTGTAAGAGATGTTTTTAAAGTCTTAGAATTTGTTGAAAAGACAGTAAAGAAAGAATCTGTAAAGAATTGTAATGTGGAATTAACAAATACGAACGAGAGCATATTTTGAAGTAAGAAATAATGTAACGAAGGAATGGAAGGAATGTTAAAGTTTGTTGAAAGGTTTTTAAGAAATGTGAGTGAGGCAAAGAAATAAGATTTTTATTTGAAGATTATCATTTTATCGCATTACCTATTAAATTGATTCATGGAGAGAACCAGTATATTTTATTATATGGTCATTAAGATTGTGGTAACTGAAAGAAGAGTTTATTATTGGAAAGTATAGAGAAAGAAATTGTATTGAAGGATCTGCGAAGTATCTCGATGGATGAGATTTATTATTCCCGTTGTAGACGGAGGTATTTGTTGTGAGACAATGAGCCAGTGTGTAGCCATTGATCTATTTTTGTAGAAATGTCTGTAGTGACAGACGTGTGTATTTCATGGAAGTAAGAAGTTATGAGTGCAATGTTATGGAAGTTTATTAATTGTGGATGTTATTGAAATAGTCTCAATAGAGTTGAAACTCCTTGAAATTCACAGGACAGCGGATCCTGGATGAAGTTAAATCTGATAGAAATTATAGGATTTAATGGATCTTTGTTGAAGCTGAGAGTAAACTGAGATCTATTAAATGGTTCTTTTCCTAATGTTTTCATTTATGGTAATTATTCGACGAGTGGAAATGTGTATTTTTATTAAGTATATTCATTTCATGAACAGATAAGTTGTAGGAGGTTTTTGAACTAGTCTCTACTTAATTGTATGGATTATAGAATCCCAGATTGTAACGTAAACCACGAACAAGACAAAGTAGAGTGAAGTCATATTTTTCTGAAGCCTGTTGAGAGGCAGGAGTGAAGTAGAAGGACAGTTACATGTTGTATTGTCGGGAGAAAGGAAGGAACGCGTTGTATATATTTTTATTCTAAGTAAGTAGTTGATGAACTACGACGTGATTATTTTCATTGTATAGCATGTTATATTAAATGTATTTCAGATAGATTCGTAAGTAGATTTAGGAGTGTTTTATATTTTAAATTTAAACTTTAAAACTTTGCGTAGAGATTTTGCGCTTCCTAGAGGAA
This sequence comes from Meconema thalassinum, assembly GCA_946902985.2. Classification (NCBI taxonomy): domain Eukaryota; kingdom Metazoa; phylum Arthropoda; class Insecta; order Orthoptera; family Tettigoniidae; genus Meconema; species Meconema thalassinum. The sequence goes on from OX336392.1 coordinate 343,159,486, forward strand.
GAAATCTTAATGTTAGGGTGCGGGAGATAAATTGTATAGAGTAATGAATAGTATTTGTAATGACGGAGATCTACGTCAGGGGTAACGTCATTTATTTTTGGGATTATTTAAAATTTTTAGCTTATAACATTTTTCTTGTTATAAACTCCCGTCACCTAGGGCACAGCAGTTGTTCGCTGTATAGAAGCTTATTGAAGCTTACACGTAACAGTTTTTACGGTTTCTTAATGAAACGACTTGTGCTTTTATATGGATTAATGACACTGGGGTGTAAGGGGTAGGATGTTGACAGAACTCCTACTCAAATGTCAACCTCACCTGCACATGGTGCACCCTGCTTAAGACTGACGAGGCTCTGACGACCGAGTGACCTCCGGTATAAGAGGTCCTCCTCTACCAAGTGCCAACGGTTTCTTTGGAAGGCGGATGAGCGGGTAGAGGTTTAGGGCACTCTGTTGTCCTAGGGATGATAAATTATCCCTGAAGGCGGAGGAACCATGATTGGTCAACGGCATCAGAATGTGGAAGGCAACGGGAAACCACCACATTAAATATTCCAAGAAAACCCCATGGCTTTGCTCAATTTAAAATGTTCCGGAGTTTCAAGCTCCCTGTTCGGATCTCCGGGGGGAACTAAGTTGAGAGGGGCTTTAAGAAGAGTGCAATGCTGCAAGGAACAGTACTGTTTAGGAACATGGAATGTGAGATCCATGTATCAAGGAAAACTAGATGTAGTCAAAAGAGAAATGGAGAGAATCGGCATCGACATAATAGGAATAAGTGAAATGAGGTGGTCTGGAATGGGAGAGTTTATTTCGGATGACTACACAGTATACTTTTCTGGACAAGACAACAACAGAAGTAATGGAGTAGCCTTCATAGTTAGTAACAGAGTAGGTAAAACTGTGATGGGTTGCAACTATAAAAATGATAGAATGATATCCATCAGACTTCAAGGTCAACCTCTCAATGTTACAGTCATTCAAGTTTATGCACCAACCATTGATGCTGAAGAGGACGTAGTTGACCAATTTTATGAAGATTTGCAAGAACTACTACGGTCGACACCGAACAAGGATATCGTGTTCATAGTTGGAGATTGGAATGCTAAAGTGGGAAATCAAATAGTAGATGGTGTAACAGGACAATTTGGTCTTGGTGCAACAAATGAAGCAGGACAGAGACTCCTAGAATTCTGCCTAGACAATTCACTGATTATTACCAACACACTATTCCAGTTACCCAAAAGACGTCTATACACTTGGACTTCACCAGATGGCCAATACCGAAATCAAATTGATTACATAATTTGTAATAGTAGGTGGAAAAGTGCTATTCAATCTACTACAACAAGACCAGGCGCTGACTGTGGATCAGATCATGAATTATTAATTGCAAAATTCCGGTTGAAGTTGAAAACGGCTAGAACTGCCTCATAGTACAGATTTGACCTGGGAAGAATTCCTTGTGATTATACAGTAGAAGTCAGAAACAGATTTAATACATTGCAGATTGGAGACAAAACCCCTGAAGAGTTGTGGACAGAAGTATCTGCTGCAGTTAAGCAGGAAGCAGAAAAATACATTCCCAAGGAAAAGAATAAGAAGAAGGCCAAATGGTTATCGGGTGAGGCACTGCAAATTGCAGAAGAACGAAGGAATGCAAAAATTAAAGGGGATAGATCAGCAATGTTTGAGTTTAATGCAGAGTTTAGAAGATTATCTAGAAGAGATAAGAATATTTTTATAACTAATCAATGTAAGGAAGTTGAGGAAAATAACAGAATGGGAAAGACGAGGGAACTTTACAAGAAAATTAGGGATATCAAAGGAAAATTTCAGGCAAAATTTGGGATGGTAAAAGATAAATATGGCAAAGATCTAACAGAAGCAGAGGACATTAAGGAAAGATGGATGGAATATGTAGAAGATCTGTATAAGAAAGAACCATGTATTTTGGATAATGAAGTTCATGTGCCCTTCGAACCAGAACCAGATATTTTGGAAACTGAAGTCAAATGGGCCCTAGAGAATATTGCTAAAAACAAAGCTAGTGGACATGATGGAATTCCCAACAGAAATGTTCAAAGAAGTTGGAGATAGTGCAGTGAAAATTTTACATTCCATATGTCAGCAAATATGGAAAACCCAACAATGGCCAAAAGACTGGAAAAGTTCAGTATTCATCCCAATTCCTAAGAAGGGAAATTCTAAAGAATGCACGAATCACCGAACAATAGCACTTATCTCACATGCTAGCAAAGTCATGCTTAAAATCCTACAAAATAGACTACGCCAGTATGTAGACCGAGAGTTACCTGAGGAACAAGCTGATTTCGTAAAGGAAGAGGGACCAGAGATCAAATCGCTAACGTACGATGGATAATGGAGAAGGCAAGAGAGTTCCAGAAAGATGTATATTTTTGTTTTATTGATTATGCTAAAGCTTTTGACTGTGTTGATCATAATGAGTTATGGAAAGTACTAAAATACATGGGAGTACCAGAACATATCATTAACCTCATCCGGAACTTATACTCTGACCAAGAAGCTACAGTGAGAACCATATATGGAACAACTAAATGGGTTAAGATTCAAAAAGGAGTACGGCAAGGCTGTATATTGTCACCTTACCTTTTCAATCTGTATGCAGAACACATTATGAGGAATGTGGGGTTAGATGAAGAAGAAACAGGATTCAAAATAGCTGGGTTAAATATAAACAACCTGAGATATGCAGATGATACAATCCTGATGGCTGAAACTGAAGAAGATTAAAAAATCTCTTACTGAAAGTGAAAGAAGAAAGTTCAAAGGCTGGACTAATGTTGAATGTCAAGAAAACAAAAATTATGACAACTACAACTGTCAATTCATGGCAAGTAGGAGGAGAAAAAATGGAGATAGTCTCTGTTTTTAACTATCTTGGCTCACAGATTTCTGCCGATGGTGACTGCAGTCATGAGATCAAAAGACGATTGCTACTTGGTAGACAGGAATTTTCAAATCTGGACAATATCTTAAGGAGTAGAGACCTAACCTTAACAACAAAGATCCGTATAATAAGGGCTATGGTTTTTCCAGTTGTGATGTACGGATGTGAGACCTGGACCATAAGAAAAGCTGAACGCCGTAGAATAGATTCCTTCGAATTATGGTGTTGGAGAAGAGTTCTTCGAGTTCCATGGACTGCGAATAGAACCAATAAGTCAGTTTTACAGCAAATTAAACCAGCTTGTTCCTTGGAGGGCTTAATCCTGAAACAAAAACTGGGCTACTTTGGACACATCATGAGAAGACATAATTCATTAGAGAAGACCTTAATGCTGGGGAAGATAGAAGGCACAAGAAGAAGAGAGAGGCAAAGAATGAGATGGATGGATGGCATCACAGAAGCACTAAATTCCAGCTTGGAAAATCTTCGAGAGGCAGTGCAGGACAGGAGAAATTGGCGTAGTCTAGTACATGGGGTCACGGAGAGTCGGAATCGACTAAACGAATAGAGAGAGAAAATGACACTTAGTCATTCGTATTTATTTCATTGGTTTTTTTTGAGAGTGTTTAATCAAAGCTCGATGACACGAGAAGTGTATTGCTTTTATAATAAATAGACGGATTCGTGTTGACGATTTCCTGATTGTTTTATAGGAAACTGGCATTATACTTGTAGTTAGATGGTAGAGGAATGTGCTGTAGGGTGGAAGTTCCTGAGGGACCTAATCCGCATCCTTACGCCCGAGATTTTTATAGAGACTTTTTATCCTAAGTAGTTTAGATGACCCTACTGTTCTGTAGTTAGATACTGCGGCACATTCCGTCTGAGAAAATATCCTGTCCCTTATTCTGAGTGTTTTCGCCAAGTGGCACCATGTCGTTTTTAGCCGGGACTTCAAGATGCTACAATCCCAGATTATTTCCAGCCGGAGGATATTGGTGGATCATCCAGTTATAAGGGTACAGTACACAACAACTGTTTGATTTCGACTAGCATAATCTATCAACATGGCTGAAGTGACTGCTTTACAAAGAGAAAGAGCACAGTTACGTCGTCTGTTCACAAGAGCCTTTGACACGTTCCAGAACAAGATTAAGGAGGAAAATGTGAAGCAGGAAGATATATTTACTAGTTTTAAACTACTCGAAGATAAAGCCGATCGACTGTTTCCACTTGACGAGAGAATCCACGAAGCTTGGCATGGACGTGAATTATGCAACAGCGAAGATGAAGACAAGGAATGTGAAGAAGTCGAAACATATCGAGATAAATGGACAACAGTGAAGTGTAAGTACGAAAAATACGAATGTGAAATACCGTGTGACACTCATTCCATAAGAACTAGTGTTTCTCAAACGGGTAAGTTGATTAGTAAATTACCCAAGTTGTCGCTTGTGAAGTTCTCAGGAGATATTAAACATTGGTTATCATTTTGGGCCCAATTCAAGCGAATACATGAGTGTGTTGAGCTGGATGCTGCAGAAGAGATTCTTTATCTAAGAGAATCTATGACTCCTGGAACAAGGGCGTATGATCTTGTGAGTGGTTTTCCTCCTATTGCCGAGAATTATAGCAAGGCTGTACAGTTGTTAGAAGCCCGCTATGGTCGAAAAGATCTATTGATAGAACATTACGTGAGGGACATAATAAATCTAGTGACAGAAAGACCTTCCCTTTCAGTATTGTATGATCGAATTGAGGTTAATGTTAGGTCCCTAGAGTCAATGGGCCTGACTACCGACAATTATGCTGCATTATTATTTCCCCTGGTAGAGTCTTGTTTGACGGATGAATTAATTCGTGTGTGGCAGAGAAGAGGAGATTGTATACAAGAAAATGGGTCACAAGATAAGCTTAAAAACCTTTTGACATTTTTGAAATCTGAAGTAGAAAATGAAGAGTACTTACAACTTACTAGAAAGATAGGCAACGTTACTGCGGAAAAGAAACAAATTTCAAAACCCTTGAAACGGTGTGATGTTCCTACTGCTCAGGGTTTGGTATCAACTGGAGGAGTGGGAGGTAAATGTGCTTTTTGCAGTGAAGAGAAACATCCTTCATCGGGATGTACGGAAGCAAAGAACATGACTCTCGAAGAAAGGAAGACCAGATTGTCAAAGAATGGTGCATGCTTCAATGTCTCAGGGTTGGTCATGTTGCAAGAAGATGCCACACTCGCCTCTCCTGCAAGTTATGTAAGCGGCAGCATTATCCAGTTATGTGTGATTTTTCAGAAAGGAATCTTGAAACGGAGACCCAGGCCTCGTCTCAGGCCAGGTCAGTGACGAATTCTGCATAAATTCCTCCTGTGTATATCTACAAACAGTTTTGGTCAAGATTGTTCACAGGAATAATATAGAGCTTGTACGCGTTCTTCTAGACCAGGGGTTCCCAACCTGGGAGGGACGGGGGCTTTATCAAGGGGGGCGTGAAGTGATTTCCGAATTAAGTATTTTTTAACTCTAATATTACAATTTTGTAAAATAAACATTTTTCGAATCTCTCCAAGTGATTGTTGCACCAAGTCAATCGTTCAAAAGCACTGGTAATAGCCAACTGTCTGCACAAACCTCTGCAAAGCCGCGAGGTTGGAGGTGAAATAAGGAATTTACTGTGTTGTAAGAAGCTAAATTATGCCAATTTTATTGTCTCGTTGGCATATCTTTGTGATTCTTTGAAGCTTTAAACAGTTTGAACTTACATTTTCAAAGACATATTTATGCGAGTCAGGATTTTCAACGCTGAGTGTCATAGAAACAAAGCAGCGCTGTCGACTTGATGTTGCAAGTGATCTTCGCTGTGCTCTGTCAAATATCTAACCAAAGATACCGAATCTTACCAAGAGAAAACAGTGTCAACCCTCTCACTGACATTTGTTGACTAATTTAAGGATTTGTTGTAAAAGTGTGTTCTTTGTATTGTGCTAAAATGAAGTCAGTAGGCCTATGTAATAGATAGGCCTATTCCATTATGTATTGTAGTGTTATTAGATTAGGTCTATATCCTCCTCGTCAATCGAAGAGGTTATAGAAGCGATGAGTAGTGGGAGGGGGAGGGGGGCGAAGAACTCCCGTATCTGAAAAGGGGGGCGTCAGCTGACAAAGGTTGGGAACCACTGTTCTAGACTCTGCCTCTCAGCATTCTTACATTAAAGAAGAACTGGCAGAGAGATTGGGTCTCAAGGAAGTTAGGAAGGATACTTTAAGCCATGCGGTGTTTGGTGGCAGGACTGGATCACCGGTGGAACATGGGGTATTTGAACTTGTTCTTCATAATCTCGATAACTCCTGTCAGCTTAGACTGACTGCTCTTAGTCAGCCTGTTATTTGCAGTCAGGTTCCTCGCCTTACAACAGAGCAAGTTGTGAAACTTGGACTGTCTCATCTAGATGTAGGATAGGATGAGGATATTGAGATCCTTATTGGTGCCGATTTTCTAGGATCAGTTCTCTCCAATGATCGTAAAACGGTGGGAGAGTTAACAGCGTTGCGCACTACATTGGGGTGGACAGTATTTGGTAGAGACCAACGCTCGGGGTGTGGTATGAGTAAAACTACGCCTATTATGCTGAATATAGAGAAGGTTAGCAACCTTTGGGAACTTTACGTATTGGGAATAGAAGATCCTATCACTGAAAATAAGATATGTGAACTTGAAGAGGAAGCTAGATTAAATTTCATTGAAACCGTAGAAATAAAAGAAGATGGTTGTTACGAAGTTCGACTGCCATGGTTGAAGGATCATCTTCCCTTGGATCCTTCGTACGAGATGGCAGTGAAGCTCCTTGATATAACGAGGAAAAAGCTAGATAGTAACGGATACTTGGAAGAATATGATAGTCTTTCTAGACTGGCTAGCTGAAGGGATAATAGAAGAGATTAATGGTGATCAGACTGAAATATGTGGCCATTAACTGCATCATCGACTTGTGATCAAGAATTATGGAACAAAACCTGTTCGACCAGTGTTCGATGCTTCTGCTAGAAGAGGTAACAACCCATCACTCAACGATTGTTTGGAAAAGGGTCCAAAGCTGATCCAACTTATCCCATCTCTCCAACACAAGTTTCGAAAGAAGTCAATTGGAGTTATTGCTGATATTCGCAAGGCTTTCCTGCAAGTTTCGGTAGCACCAGAAGATTGAGATTTTTTGAGATTCCTGAGGGGAAAAGAGAAAATGAAAACATATAGACACAAAAGAGTTGTTTTTGGAGTGACATCAAGCCCCTTCCTACTGGCAGCTGTGATTGAACACCTTTTAGACCACGCCTTGCAAAATGATCAGGAAAGGTGGAACAGTATGACTGTCAATATTATTAAGCAACTGAAAGACAGTTTTTATGTTAATTGTGTGACAAATGTCTCAAACAGGAGCTGGAATTGATTATTAAAACTGCTCAAGATGTTTTTGCCCAACACAAGTTTGAGCTTAGAGGTTGGGCGAGTAGTGATCCAGTGCTTCAAGGTGATGAAATAATGTCACCCGTCCTAGGAATAATGTGGAATCGCAAGGAAGACACGCTTAGCTTGAACTGTGAACCCCTGAAGAAGATATCATCTATAAAAGCAACCAAGAGGTCGATACTATCTGCTGTCCATAGGATTTATGACCCAATTGGATTTTCTGCACCAGTTATTTTATCACCGAAGCTGTTACTGCAGAAAATAAATTAGGTTTCTTGGGACATGGAAGTACCGCAGGAAATCCAAATTAAGTTTGAAAAGTGGCTTCGTGAAATAGGAGAATTAGGCTAGCTGACGATCCCGAGAAGACTCCCTGAGGTATGAGGAACGTAGTCTCCATGCCTTTGGCAATGAGAGTCAAGATGCCTATTCCTCATTTGTATTTTTACGCACACAGACAGTGACAGGAGTTCATGTTGAGCTTCTCCAAGCAAAATCAAGAGTGGCTCCTTCACCTCGACCGACCATTCCTCAACTCGAGCTTAAGGGAGCTGCAATTAGTGCCCAATTGCTGACATCTATAAGAAAAGAGTTTGACACTGAAATAGTTTATTTGTGGACTGATTCGACGACAGTGTTGACATGGATTCAGCGAGAAATTCTCTGTCTGTTTTTGTTGAGAACAGGGTTAGAGAAATCAGGCAACTGACTTCAAAGGAATCGTGAAGGCATGTACCTGGGACACTCAATCCTGCTGATCTGCCTACCCGAGGCTGTACAACAAGAGATCTTATATCATCGAGATGGTGGGAGGGACTGTCACGGATGTATCTTCCCATAGAAGAATGGCCTTTAGATAATAGCAACAGAAATGAAGATGGAATCATGCTTGAAAAAAGAAAGACTGCCACGACTCTATTGGTCGCAGAAGAGCCTTCAAGTTCCAACTGGTATTACAAGTATTTCTCACGATTTGACAAAATAGTGAGGCTGATTGGGTGGATAAGACGGTTTATGTTCAATTGTAAATATAATAGCAGGCAGAATGGAGAACTGACTTGTTCAGAATTAGAAGACAGTGAAAGAATAGTAATTAAACTTGTCCAGAATGAAAGTTTTCAAGGGCCCGAGGATCAGAAACTGGCTTCATTAGTGCCATTCTTAGACAATCATGGCATTTTGCGAGTAAACACCAGAATAACAGAGAGGGAGGAAAACAATGAGTTTCGCCAGCCTGCTATATTGCCGGGAGATCACCCTGTTGTGCAGCAACTTATTCATGACACACACATTCGACAGCGTCATGTAGGCCCACGGACTCTGTTGGATATTATTAGAGAGAAATACTGGATCTTGAATGGAGGACAAGTCGTGAAATCATCTGTACAAAAATGTGTTGTTTGCAGAAGGACAACAAAGAGCAACTGAAAGTTTCTACCCCACCTCTGCCTAATGATCGTAAGAGACTTCGAACGAAAAGGGGAGTTGTCATGCGTCCTGTTCAATGTTTGATCCCATTAGTGCTCTATGTCAGTGTCAGAAGAGGAGGAACGAGTGATTGATACCGAAAAAGAGGCCATGGAACAAGAAGGAAGGAAGATTGTAGTTTTACGTGACCGTGAATCATGTGATTATGAGCCACGGGACCTCCTTTTTACGTGGAATCCGAACCACAGGACATGGCATTTCACTTCGAAAATCTCACATGCATTGACCCGGAATCGAACCCGGACCGCCTTGATGAGAGGCATACAGTTAGACCACTGAGCCACCACGCCCCCTCCATGGAACAAGAGAACATGATGTTGCAGAGATGTCATACTCTGAGTGGGAGAGCAGCGAGATGTCCGATGCGATTCCTGCAATGAGATAAATACCGTACTTTGAATGTTGCAATTTTATTGAGGGCTGAAAATTGCAAGGTGGGAGAATGTCGGGGTAAAGTAATTAATTTTTGGTATTGGTAACATGTAGGCCTACAGGGTATTGTTTTATGTTGTCTTGGTTACGATGGAAAAATAAAGTATGGAACCTGTATATGACTGCACGGTGTTTATATTAAAAACAAGGTTAGAGTTAACAAGTGTGTTAACTTATCTGTAATTCAGGTAAGGACTGCAGACGATCAATTTCAAGTAGTTCCTACTTTTGCTACCAAATGCTACCATCAACGACACCAACTTGTGAACTTAGCTACTAGATGTCATGGCAACCGGCACCTGGTGGCGAACGTTGGAAACTTAATAGATCGTTAATCAAATCTAACCTACAAATTTAGATTCACACAATTTTAGTTAGTGGAAGATTCTTTTGCATGCCATAAATCTATGGGCCCATTGGCTTTACGTCCCCTCCGAAGGAAGGCATACTGAAGGATTTTGAACGCTCTTAAAAAATCCGACGACTGAAACATTTCAAAAATGCTTGCTTGTGAATAAATCTCTATTAATATTAATATTAGATACCCCTTTTATTTTAATGGTAGCTAGGGAAAATAGAGTCGAAATGGTTAAATAATGCCTAGGGCCAGGAATCGAACAAAGGACTTGCCAGTCAAGTAGCAGGTTAACCGGCAACTACGGTGACGGAGACGACGATGAAATAAATCATATGTTAATAACTACCGTACAGATCCTTAAATACAACCAAAAGTATCAGAATATTGACTAAACTCACAAGTAAATTATGTCCATCTACATTTCTCCATCGGTCCACTGGTTCAGACAACAGCAGTACATTAAAATCCTTAAAATGATTCAAGAAAGTTGTCTTTCCACTGCCTATGTTTCCTTCCACAAAAACAGTGAAGGGCCGTAATGATGTTGGAACAGTTGCTTTCTGCATTGTCCTCGTACTGAAGAATCGAACTGCTGGTATTCCTTTAAGAGGTGAACAAGACAGACTGTTTTAAACCAACCCAATATATTAGAGCGGGAAAGCTGGGGAAGGCCCAACTGGCCGAATGACTACCCCGTGTATCTTACAAACAATGTTAGTAAAATTATTACTCATTAAATGTAACAGCATAGTGGATAAATGTTGGTAACACTATCAAGACATAAATTACTGCCGAAATGTGTCAGTTTTGACTCATGGCACAAATCAAATAAAATGTTATAGTGTTCTGTTTACATCGAAAGATTAACTTGTCAGGTAATCAGCTGATGAATTTCGATACCATTTGTTCAATCTTCACCAACACACCAAAAATTAATTACAGTATAAGAAATTATTCTTAAAAATTAACTAAAGGCAAAATATTATCTGATAATCAATGTATTATCTACTCTTCTTTTATGGTTGATTACTTACTCGAAGGAAACTAAGTCGTAATGAATTTAGATACTAAATTTGCAAAGTTTGGCTACCCTTTCAGGTTGACATTTTGATGGACAAACGACTATCGTTCTTAAAGATGGCCGCTGTTGTGGGTTTGTTTCCAAGTGATAACTGGTTACCTTCGAAATCTTGAATTATTTGGTATCTTTAATATCCACGTCAATAATAAAAATCCTTAATATATTACACTAGTGCAGACTGGATTCAGTTATCTGCTTACAGTCGTTGACAAAGGATTTCATTTACAATGGCTCAATGCAAATTAACACCTCATGAATTCATTCAAAATGCATTTTCACCTATGGTTGCCGTTATGTGCAGTCCATTGGTTGATCAGATCTGTCAAAAGAACAACTTGTCATTTACTGAAATGGTACAGCCATTCTGTAAATTGAACACTGAAGGTTAGTGAACTATGCTTCTACACAATTCTCTCTGAATGGCCATTGATGTATAGTTTTTTGGTTGGTCAGTCAGATTTGGCAATAATTAATTGTTAATATGTTGGCAAACTGTTTGTGCTTATCAGGTAGTGAATAATTGTTATAACACCAGGGCCTGTTCTTGAACTACCATATTGGCCAACACGTCACTTTACAATTGTAAATAAATCACTTGACCGACAGAAAAGTTGCAATATCATTTCAGCTACTGTAAGCCTAGTAAAACTTAGTACTGGTAACCAGAACTACTGGGAATTTCTTGAGCAGCATTTTGACTCCACCTCAAATAGCCTACATGAAATGCTGGTTGCTCGGAATTTGGCAGCCCATTAGTTCAGATGTAACGGCAGGAACTTGATAGTTGAATTGGTCGTAGCATAATTTGACATTTGTTATCTTCCTCAGATGTGTGAAGTAAGTTGTAGATTGTTTAATCCTTTTGTTCGATGTTTGTTTTCTGATTTTACCATCATAACATGTAGGCTGCTGTACTTTTGTGAGCCTGCATTATTATGAGAGAAGGAAGCAAACTTGTAATTTTACATGATATTAATCTTGTGACCCTAAGCCAGCAGACGTGACATTTCACAATAAAAATCTCACAGACTTTGACTGAGAATCGAGCCCTGTCCATCTTGGTAGGAGGTAAGCATCTTGACCGCTGTGCCATCATGCCCCCAGATATAGGCCTAGGTTTGCCAGATTTCAAGAATGGAAAAACGGAACACACATCCCAAAACATTGTATCTTTTTAATCAAGGTTGTTAAATGTTGTAATAAATAATACACATATTACCCTTTCACGAATTGATTGCCGGCGGTCGAAATGGGAACTATTCTCTGTTTACTTGTGTCACACGTCACTCTGCTTCGTTGACAGGTATAGTTGCGCGAGTAGGATATGATTCAGCTGGAGTAGTCTCAGTCATCGTTTAACTGTCCGTGGTGACATGAGCTCCTGTGACGCTTATCTGTGCTTCTTAAGACCGGTAGCACGCACAATGATGCTTGACTTATGTGCAGACTGCACGCTGTCATCACTGTGCCCTCCGTTTCACCCCGCGGGGCTCCTGCTACAATAATCAACAAATGCTGGTGCAGCCATGCTCAGCGGCAATCAAATCATAAATGGGTAATATCTATTAAATAAGCATTACATAATCAAATACACAAAATTAAAACTAGATATTGCTGACATATCATATAGGCCTATGACTTCAGCAACTTACAAAATAATGCTTTTCATTTGAACGACCCTTTGCAAGGATTTTTTATTCGTAAGTACCTTCTGATAAAATTCACTACAATTTTCGTCATAATTGTAATATGTGAATAATTCTTGTTTTATCAAACTAATGGAGCTTCTTTTTCTAGCATCTCTCCATTTGATATCCATGACAGAAAAACCTCTCTCCGTAAAAGCATTGGAGGGGTACCGGTAAATGCCGAGTTTTAACCTCAGAAGGACTAAGATAGGCTATTCCTTCTGCGAGGGGTCAGCCTTCTTTTTCTTTTCATGTTATCTCCTGCCTTCTGCTCAAGGAGGCAGGGTGAATGGTGTATGTAGCCCCACCACTTCTTGTGCACCCTGGATATTGCTACACCCTCAGGGGCTCACGGTTGGCGATCCCGAGGGATTCCTGAGCTGGGTCGGTTTTTCCCCCTTTTTCTACTGACTTTGGGGCGGGCCCTCTCCTCTTTCCGATCTGCCTTTCATGGCTCTCCTTCCATCAAAGTCCCTCATTCTTCAAGGGTTGAGGGCATTTCATTTCTTCCTGTCTTTAATTTGCCTTATCCTTTATTTGTTTACCATTTCTTCTTCTAGTATGTAAGTCTGTAGTTAGTATTAGTTGTAGTTTTCATTCTCATCTCATCTTTCTCTCTCACCCAAACCATTATCATCGTACTGCATTTAACGGTAGTAACCTGAACTATCTCCGTCCTACTGCTTGTAATCACGGTGGAAATAATTTTACGATGCATTTCAATGGCGAAATAAAATTCTTTATTTGATAAATGCAAAACAACTATAGGTTATTTTGGGTGTCAACCCCTCATTTAGTTTTTTTTTTTTTTTAGGTGAAATGAAATTAACATATTCTGCTCCAGGAAGTGTGAAACAAACATATATGATGAAATTTGTGAATTACATAGCCAGGAAAAAATAGGTAAAAACCTAAGAATCGGGCCCTAGTTATCACATTCCTAGGATGACCAGACATTCTGGTAAATCCGGACATGTCTTCCTTTTTATCTCTTTGCCCGGGGTCGGGGCGGATTTTTACTTTCTCCTTCTTTTTCGTAAAGTTGACCATAATAAAATTATATTTGCAATTATTCCCATTCTATTGCTCTTTTCTTAAATACTATATCTACAAATGGCAGCAGGGTCGTCAGTTTTATGGATTTTTCACTACTGTTCGTGGATTGAGCCATAAGCGAGTGCAACTATCGATTATTTGCAGTGCACAGGGGCGTGGTGGCGCAGCGGTCAAGCTGTTGGCCTCTCACCAAGGTGGACCGGGTTCGATTCCCGGTCAATGCATGTGAGATTTTCGAAGTGAAATGCCATGTCCTGTGGTTCGGATTCCACATAAAAAAGAGGTCCCGTGGCTCATGATCGCATGATTAACGGTCACGTAAAACTAAAACCTTCCTTCCTTTTATTTGCAGTGCTTGATTTGTAAAAATAGACGTTCCGGTACTGTGGACTACCGGATGGTGGTGGGAGGAGAGGGGGTGGGGGCTATATAGAATAGTGAAATATAGAGTTCTAAAAACTATATTTTTACACTTTTCTGAACACCTCAAAAAATTAATCACTGGACAAAATAGCAATCTAATTTTGATTGCAATTTTAAATTAAATTGAGACTTCTGTAGCAACATTTTTCTTACCATAGCCATTGGCCTAATTAGGCTACCATTCAAACAATGTACATTATTTCATTTTTTTAACTTAATTAAAAAAATAAACTACATTCGGTTTGAAAATACACACATGTTCACCAACAATCTTTTATTTCTTGTTTTATAATTTTTTCTTGACAGTTTTCTGAAACAATTATTTATTATAAAATATACTGTACTTAAACATGTTTTACCTCACAGTTTATAAAATTGTCCAAAGTCCAGAAAAGTTTTCGTTGTATGTGCCTCCTTGCTGTTAGTATCCAGAGCGGAGTGCTGTCCCCACCTACTTGGAAGGGTTAAAACGAGTGAGTGATGGGCCATTCAGCTTCAGGAAAAGTAGTGAGGAGACAGTTTGTGTCAACAAAGACGCAAAGAGGTTTCGGTACGGCGTAGCGGTGTGTACTTACTTACTTCGTTGGCCACACAAACCGAAGTCGGTTCATTGCCTCACTCTTTAGCCTCTTCCATTGGTCTCTGTTGCTAGCCATGTTCTCGTTGGCTCCCAGTGTCTCCAGGTCTTTCTTGACTCCATCCATCCACCTCAGTTTTGGTCTACCCAGGGGTCTCGTACCTTGTGGCTTCCCTTCTAGCACTGTCTTTACCATTTTCCCTTCTCTTCTCAGGACATGTCCCAGCCATTCAATTCTTCTGCTCTTTATTACAGCTGTCACATCGGGTTCATTAAACAGCGTGTGTATTTCAATATTTTTTCTTCTTCTAAAGATTCCATTTTCAGATACTGGCCCAAAAACTTTTCTTAATACCTTGTTTTCAAAAGTTATAATTTTTCTCTCCATTTTCTTGCTCAGTGTCCATGTTTCCGCCCCATACATTAATACTGGTCGCACGATTGTCTTGTAAATGCGGAGTTTCGTTGTTTTCGTTAATAGCCTGCTGGTGAATAGTTTATTCATTGAAAAGAGACACCTCTCTGCAGATTTTAGCCGGTTCATTACTTCCTCCTCCATGTTGTTGTTGGCATTGACTGTACTCCCTAGGTATTTGAAAGACCTAGTCTTCCTAAATTCCATATCTTCTATTGCCAGTGCTCCCTCTGTTTCCTCTTCATTGTTTCTGGTTACAATCATATACTCTGTCTTATCTTGATTGATCCTCAGACCCACTCTTTGTGCTTCTTCTATTAGAACTTTAGCTGTTATTTTTAGTTCCTCTTCCTCCTCCGCTAAAACCACAATGTCATCGGCAAACGCTAAGAGTTTCACTTCACCACCTACAATCGTACCTCTTCCAATCGAAGATGCTCTTTTTAGTGCTTTTTCCAAAACCAAGTTAAACAGGCTGGGCGATATGCAATCTCCCTGTTTGACACCCATCTCCACAGTAAAACATTCAGATTCCCTCCCTTCAACTCTCAATTTACATTCCGTTTTCTCAATGCACATTCTTGTCAGCCCGATCAGTTTCGAAGGTATTCCCGATTCTTCCATTATCCTCCAGATGCTTTCTCTGTTGACACTATCATAGGCCTTTTTGAAGTCAATAAATAGGCAGTATACCTTCTTATCAAATTCCCACGTCTTTTCAATTATCTGTCTGAGTATGAATATTTGGTCTGTTGTTGACATGCCTTTCCGGAAACCGGCCTGGTGTTCTTCAAGATTTTCCTCTATGTATGGTAGTAGCCTATGTAAGAGAATGCGCGCAAGAATCTTGTATGCGCTACATAATAATGATATGCCCCTGTAATTCTCACACTTGGTTCTTTTTCCTTTCTTATATATTGGGCATATTACTGCTTGTTGCCATTCATTGGGCATCTTTTCATTTCTCCATACTTGCAGTATCAATCGATACAGTGCTTTTCTGCATGCTTCTCCACCTTGTTTTAGCAGTTCTATTGCCATGCCGTCAGTTCCTGGAGCTTTGCTGTTCTTCATTTGCATTAGAGCTTCATCCATTTCCTTCATTGTAGGCTCCTCCACATTTGGTTGGGGTCCTTCATATGCCTTTGTTTCCTCAGTCACTTCTTTTCCCTCAGGGACATTCAACAATTCTTCAAAATAGTCCTTCCATAACTTCAAGCCCTCTTCTTGACCAGCCACCAAATCACCTTCATTGTTTTCCATTGCTACGATTCTTGGTCTGTACCCCGTCTTGAAATACCTTGCATACCCATAGAATTCCCTTACATTGTTCTTGTTTCTGTCTTCTTCAGCTTTTTCCAGTTGCTTGTTGTTGAACTGCCTCTTTTCTTTACGTATTACTTTCCTTCGCTGCCTCCACGTATTCTTCTCTGGATTGTGGGGTGTCGTTATCTAGCATCCTCTGTTTGTACTTCTTTCTCTTTTTAATCGCCTCTTTGCACTCCTCACTGAACCATATCTTGTCCTGTCCTTTATTTTCTTTACTCTTTAGGTGTTCCTTTGCAGTCTCAGTCACAATGGATTTGAATATTTCCCAGCTGTTATCTTCCCCTTCCTCTTTCCTTTCTCCTTCTCCTAGCTCCTCCAGAACTTGAAAACGATTTTGTAGCTTTAGCCGGTACTCACTTCGTATTTCCTCATTTTCCAGTAGGCTTACATCTATTTTGCCTTTTAGTGTGCCTGCTTTCGTCATCTTCTCTCGTGATATTCTTTGTTTCACTTTAATTAATACCAGATTGTGATCACTTCCCACTTCTGCTCCTCGTACTGCTCTGACAGCCTCGATTCCACTTGCATGTCTTGAATCCACCAAAACGTGGTCAATCTGGTTGGTATATCGCCCTCCTGGAGCGTTCCACGTTCCTAGGTGAATCTTCTTGTGTGGGAACATTGTGCTGGCGATCTTCATGTCCTTTGCAGTTGCAAATGTTACCAGCCTTAATCCATTATCATTAGACTCTTTGTGTAGGGTGTGCTCACACCTCTATTTGCAGTTTCAACACCAACTTTTGCGTTTGCGTCCCCTATCACCATTTTCATGTCGTATTGCGGCATCCCGTCGTATACTTGTTCAACCATTTCATAAAAGCAGTCCTTTTCCTCGTCGTCCTTTTCTTCTGTAGGGGCATGTACTGCGAGGATGGACATGCTCTGAAACCTTCCCTTCATTCTCACGTAGCATAGCCTTTCGCGGATTGCTTCATATTTAACCACAGCTGCACTATTTTATTGTTGACTGCTATTCCTGTTCCAAGTTGCCCTTTTGTTCCTCCAGTCCCACTGTGAAATATAGTGTAGTTCTCTCCCTTCTGTATGCCTTCCTCTTTCCATCTGATCTCCTGTAAGGCAACCATATCCATATTATAATTGCACGACTCCTCATCCAATGCCTTCACTGCTCCTGGTGCATTCAGCGTTCTGATATTCCACGTCCCCATCCGTAAATGTTTGTATCGTAGTCCTTGTCCTTTGCCATGTCCGTCAACATATGAATCCATCTCCGAGGCTTGTTTTGAGTGTTTTGTAACAGTCGTTTTTTAACAGGGTGGGTTGTCGGCCCGACGCCCAACCCCCAACCTGGAGGGCCAGGATTTGTGTAGGGTTTACTCCCATAGAGAGACTGGCTTCACTTCGCTTTACAGAGCTCCCTCTACCCATGGTTTTCTGTTAGGGTTTGCCTTCCCTTAGCCTTTGGGGTGCGACCCTACCTGCAAGGCAGCAGGGGCAGCACTTATTTACTGGCGGTGCTTACTCGCCATGTCACAGGATCAGCATTGAGCTCGTATGGTATTTGTTGAGTGTATTCCTGCCATAGAATATCCTGCCACGCTCCCTTATCCTGCCGCCTCGGTCCGGGACTGCTTATTAGGATTTCTCCGTATTCGCAGCTAACCCCCATATCTGAGGACCATTCACTATCCTCCACCTGTGACCCGCCTGGTAGCTGAGGCTCGCAATTTGTACCGTCACAAATCTAGCCCTGATTATTTGTATTACTTGTAGTAAAAAATGGCCCATTTTTGTGAATGTAAGTCTGTTGATTGTCATTCAGAATTGTTAAAACTTGCCGAATACTTTTGCAGTATATCGGGGCATAATGCAAATGCAGAAAAGTATTTTCGCTCATTACAACACAGTGGACTAATGACAGGAATAGGTTGTACCTTGAATCTGTTAAAAGTAGGCTATGTTGATGGTCCAGTATAATTTAAAAGGATTTTCCTGTGCATCTTTTTACAACTATCTGCTAAGCAAGCCTACGCTTGTACAGTAAATTGAATCTTCAGAGAAGTACCAATAAAAGTTACGGAATGTATGTTATTTAGGAATATTATTACTCATGATTGATCCGTATTGACAAATTTAGTTAAAGTTAAAAATTATTAAACACACTTTTCCGCCTAGTCAATACTTTTCTGTTTAGTATTTTTTTACGCATATTATTCAGTACATGTTTCGAGGCATTTGAATCTAGAAACATTTTGCCCCTTCATCAGTGTATTGTCTCTCATACAGCCAGTCAATTGATGGACATTGAAAAATTAATGTAATGTGAGAATGACATGAAGATGAAATGCAGTGAACATGGGTGACTATTTCGGAATGCAACACTTGAACACTTAAAAACCACTCTAAAATATGCGTAGGCTACTACAAATCATCTAAAAACTTGAAAACCCATTAAAAACGTTCTAGAGACATAAAGGAAGTTCTCCTAACGTTTTAATGTGTTTTTAAGTTAAGCCGGTGCACAGCTCGCATCCAGTTGGCCGTGTTAGTCACCCTCCTAGTTCATCTGGTTGTTAGATGTCTCTCGTGCAGATCCGGTGGTGAATGTTGTTTGAATTAAATATATATATTCCAATGTAATATGCCCAATTTAATGCTTAATTTTATAGCATCTGAGTAATTACAAAACAATAAATATCAAAAGATTCAAGCAAAAAAAAAAACTCTTATAGGTTTTGAACCCCGGCCAAACGGGTAAAAGACTAATGCTTTACCACAGAGCCAAACTTGTCCACCGAAATTCATTGTTATCAATTGACTTCCTTACGTCTTAGCAAATAATGATTTGGACTAAACAATTTCTTCAGTGGTGTATATTTTTATTATAAAACATTTCATACAAAGTTTATATTATTTCTATCAGTAGGCTATATTGCATGCATTCTCAAACTAGTGAAATATAGGTTAGGCACAAGATATGAGCTGCCATCTTGTGTCGACCGAAACGGCTCGGCTTTTTAAAGTTACTGCTACCTTGTAATATTATATGAACTTAAAATACTGAACGGGCCACGTCCTTTAGGACAGTTCGATAATCGGAACTGGTGGGTTCTAAGTTAAGAATTGTAATGCTTGCACAATTCACACGGCCGCTATCTTGAAATGGTCCGGCTGATGACCTTGTAGTTTGGGGGCAAAACGTGTCCTATATGAAGATATGTTTTTACCAAATTTGGTAGAGATTGGATGATTAGTTTAGTCGTAATTTTATTTTACATTTTGAAAGTTTGGGTGGCCACCATTCAGTTTTGGTAAAGATGGTGGCAATATAAAACATGACGTTGAGGTGCCCTTTAATAGCCCTACCTCTGTACCAAATTTTGTTCAATTCTGATTTGTTGTGTTTGAATTGATAGGGGGGAACAGATATACACACACGCACACACACAGTTAGTTATTGTTGTTTTAAGGGGCGGAACTACAAGGTCATATGCCCCTAACGCACACACAGACTGACAACTTTTGGCCCGTGTAGATCTCGTAAGTCTACTTTCACTTTTTGCAAAAATCAAAAGTAGGCTACTTGGTAGGCCTACATTGATGAAATTTACAACTTCAGAGAATTTGCTGGTTTTATTCACCATCAGTATATTGTCCTTCAGTTACCTTGATAGTAAAGGTTTCTGTTGTTAAAAAAAAATTATGCTCTCTTCAACTACAGGTTAATCGAGCATTTTGTTCTCTATGAAATTATCCACTTGAATTTTGGATTGGTATTGTGCTCCCAACAGCAGAAAAATACCTGTGAAAATGTTCTCCAAATATTCTGTTACCATGGAATGTAAATATAGACTAACCTCTATACAAATTTCTTTGCAGCTCATTTTCGAGATCCTTCTGGAAATGTTATCACAGTAAGAAACCTCCGTGTTACTGTTCAAGATGTACATTTCAGACCCCCTCAGCCCACACTTGCCAGAAAATACTTGAATGAGTCTGTTAGCCTCTCAGTTAGTGATAGAAATTCCTCACTCCAGATTGGTAAGTATTTGATTTTAATGTGAATTTTGAAATTATGCAGTGCTGTTTTTTGTTTTTTTACCACTTGAACCTGATTTCTTTTGTCTACTTTTCAGGCAATGATGTAATAGAAGTACCAGCTTCAGTTCCTTGGTTTGAGGCATGGAGAGAAACTTTCCTTCAAGTTCAGTTTCCATCTGACCATGAATTTACCAAACATTTCCTTAGCTGTATCCTTTAAAAACTTATTTTTTGATTTACTGTCTCTCTTTATAATTTATTTATTTATTTATTTATTTATTTATTTACATAGTTTACGCCCCATTGGAGTACTTAAATCAAACCAAATACTTTTAAGTCATCTACGGATTGACAGGGAATTTTATTACACTTGTATATGTAACTTAAATGTCAATACGAACCATGATGGAATCTAGACTATCTGAAACTATTGGGAATTTAGCTATCTATCATCCGTTTCTTGGACATGTCTTACGGCATGACACCTTTGTCCATATTGTCTTCGAAGGCAAGATCCTAGGGAAGAAATGTAGAGGAAGACCAGAGGCGGCCGGTGATATTGGACTCAAGGACGCCACCCTCCTCCCTCCTCATCGGCCCTAATGTTTTGCACCGTGACAAAATGTGTGTAGTTCCTCTCCTTGCCGGTAGAGCGCACCGGATACTCTGGAGGACTCGTCAGAAATCGCCCACGTTGTAATTTATGTTGCCATGACAATGAATACCGCCAGTTATCCCCTCTCCATCCTCTCATACGCTACGTCACGAAGTGTGTGGACTCAGTCAGCTAGAATCTGATGCAGCCACTGGATAGCTTCCCTCCTGGCTGCTTGCCTGCCCATTCAACGATTACGGCATTGGTTCATGCGTACAACCTCATTTCCAAATAAAGGCAGCAGCACCAAGTCACTGTGGCAGACATAAGTTTTGTATTGATGTTAATGGCGAAGTTGGAATGTATTCTGAATGATTTTATAATGGTGTACTGCTGCGTGCCCTTTTGTAAATCAGAACTGGGCAAGTTAGAATACCGGGGAATCTCATTTCATGAGATACAATCGGACAAATCATTGCGTGAGAAGTGGTTACATGGAATTTCCCGAGAAGGGGACAAGAGAGGAAGCAAATGCTTACCTTCTGATCGCTCTGTTGCTTGTAGTCTTCATTTTCTTCCTGAGAGCTTCAGATCACATGAATTATTATCAAATTGGTTACAACTATAGTGCGTCTCTACCTTAAAAGACTGTACGCATTAAATGGGGCGCGTTGATGCCAAATCTACTGCATATACAAAGTTTTGCAAGGCCGGGCACATGATGTAAAATAACTCGTATTACAGGCGTGGTTTTATGCAAAACTCGGGAAATTTCCAAAATATTTCGCACCCCCGCTGGAAGACTGCCACATTTTCAGGAGAAGCATTTAAAGATGTTGAGCTAATGGGAAAAATATAAATATTTACATAATTAAAGTGAAAGTAACATATTACTAACTTCTAACATTGTCTAGTACTAAGTTATACAATAACATACGAAGTTCTTTCATGGATTATAATTATGTGTTTTAATAAAAATAATAATAATTTTCAGTTATGGCAGTTTTCTATTCAGTGCCGTAGAATTGCTATTTATAGGATCTGAGTTGTGGCAGTTTTACAAGACATGGCCTTGATCATAGGCATTTATAAGTACCACATACATCAAAATTCATGGTTTTTGACTTGTGGCAGTCTTCCAGCGGGGGTGCGATTTGTTTGTTGTATATAACTGTACCTCATACCTTGCAGCGAACAACGCTACAATATTTAGATATGATACGCCGAACATCAGAGCGTGATTTTAATGCACACATTATAACTATTTATATTTTTCAATTATTCATGAATATGATAATATTATAATATGTTATAATTTATAATATTACATTTTCACGAATATGACATTTTTCATTAATATTATATATACTGGTGGTTTCTTGAATGAGACGTTGTTCAATTTTATATAGTTCTTCACTTGCGCCCATACCATTTCAATGGGATTAAGTTCACTGTGGTGTGGTGGCAAGCGAAGAACATATTTTTCTGCTGATTTAGCCATCTCGTCAATGATGTATTTATCATATCTGACTCTGTTTTGAGTCACAATAAAACAAAGCTCCAGTTTTAACATATCATTTCGAAAAGGGACCCCTTTTGAGTGAGCCAATCTATAATCCGGTCTTTTCTCCGTTATAGGTAAAAGTTCGATTTTACAACTGTCGTAGCCTGCATTGTCTATTACTAGGATAGATCCTTCGGGAACATTGGGCAACAATTGCTCGGCGAACCACTTTTCATACACTTCACCTGTCATTTCGTCGTGGGTGTCCGCCATGTTCTTTTGGCACAGAAACGTTAACTCTGCACCATTAACGAACCCTTGTTTATTCCCGGAAGGCAAACCACGGAAACCACTTAGAGGATGGCTGAGGTAGGAATCGAACCCGCCTCTTCTCAGTGTTGTTTCATGAAGTTGAGTACAGCCCGTTCCAGCCCTCAGACCAGAATTACATTTTTTGGCAGAGCCGGGATTCAAACCTCCACAGTAACAGCCAGGAATGCTAGCCACTACGGTACGCAACGAGGTGGACAATTTATAAAGAACACAAGGATCACTTCATTTCACAGTTTAACTTCACACCATCACCCACCCACCCTCCATCAAACGCAGTCGGGGAGATACTGGCGTCTGAGCAAACAAACTTTCGCAGCGTCAACGCTGGGCGGGAGGAATAAGTGCGATAACTTATGAATGCTATCTGATATCGAGCTCTTGTTTGTTATAAAAAGTATTTCAGATATTAATGAACATTTCTTCTCGCTTAGTCACCAACTAATAAAACTATTAATAATCTCCGTTTTTTCAATACAATGTTGTTGATAGTCTATTTATACAACTGGGTACATGTTTCGTACAGTCGTCTGTACTTCCTCAGCCCAAATATACATAAAGATATAATCAAGTAACACTATCAACAACATTGTATTGAAAAGACAGAGATTATTAATAGTTTTATTAGTGAATATAATCAATACGGACCTAAAATGGAGAATATTGCTCTAGTCACCAATGTAAAGTCAAAAGCAAAAAACTTTCTCGCTACGTAAGTTTTCTGTGACACCATCTCAGATTTTTCAAGTAACATTTAAGAAAAAAATCATAACTTTCTTACTATGAAAATAATTACTGTCCTGAGAAATAGAGTATCTTCTACCAACATCAGGCAATCAAAAATTAAATTCTTGATCTGTTGTGATCATTAGTTCGTTATCTATGGCGTGATAAGTTTTATATCTGCAAAAATATAGATTGGCTCTAAAATATCGTAATTGTGTGAAAAATGGGCCATGTGTTAATTATTTATGGATTTTACTTTTACATCATCATAAAGAGTGGAAAATTCTCTATAAGACCACACAAACATTTTCTTAGATTTGTCACTTTCAATTATTGGGAAGTGGCAACATCACCGGGGTGGAAGAGGACGAAGCTAATTGCAGGACATAGGAGTGTGAGTGAGAGGCAAATACTACATTTAATTCCATACTGACTTTTAAGGAAGAGACCTCTATAGTGGGATGTGGGTTGGCGACTATAGGACCCCAGCTAAGTTTCCTTGAGCTGAGTTCCTCTCTTATATCTTTCATGTCAACTCTTACCTCAACGTTATTAGGGTATCGGAGGCCTGGGATGTCTTTCATTTCCCTGCCTTAATTGGCTCTTGTCTTTTTCTTTCCTGATGCCCTAATTTTTGTAGGATCAGACCTCATTTTGTCCTTTTTGCTGCGTTCTGTAAGAGGCCCTAAAGGAGGTAGGGTGTGTATTGTTCCACCATACACGGTGCACTTAGATATCGATACACCCTCAATGATGGAGATAATTGTTGTTTAAAGGGGTGAAATATCTAGGTCATCTACCCTTAGTGGTTTAGGTGATGGTGAGAAGTTATAATGAAATGAAATCTACAGCTAGGCTTAACAAATTACTGACTAACAACTAACTTATGTACTGGAAGAAAAAAACTACAATAATAAAAGAAAGAAATGAAGAAGGGAAATAAATGACGGAAAAGAAATGCCCTCTATCTTCGAAGGGCAGATGACCTTGCTGTTCATTCCCTTAAAACAAGAATCAATCTTCAAAGAATGAGTATTGAGGTACTTGGAAACTACTAGAGCCATTAAAGGCAGGTAGAAAAGGGAAAGGGGGTCCACCCCGAAGTCAATGCAAAAAGGGGAAAATGTATCTCGCTCTGGAACCCATCACGATCGCTAACTCCCGAGCTCAAAAGCTGAGCTCTTGAAGGTGTAGCCCTATCCAGGGTGCACCACGTGTGGTGGAGCTTCACACACCCTGCCTCCTTTAGGGCCTTTTGTAGAAGGCATTAGATGTTCATCATCATCATTTTCATTTCCCCTTTTCCAGTTAACACTGGGTGGGGGCAAATATGGTTCCTCTCCACTTTGTTCTGTCATTCCACCATTCCTCTTCCGACATAGTGTTCCAATCCAGGTTCCGTTTTCTAATACTATTCTCCACCGAGTCCATCCAACGCATTCTTGGTCTTCCTCGTCCTCTCTTCCCTGTCAATTGTCGTTCCAGTGCTCGTCTTGGAGAGATCTTAAATGTTAGATGTTATGAAACTAAAAGAATAGGGCTGACCCCTCGAAGAATGAGGGTATCAGGATATATGATATAAGGGTCAGTTACGGCAGGAAAATGAATGACTCCCTAGACTTTGGATGCTCTAATGCTATCCGGGTTAGAAGAGAACAAGAGTTGACCAATGGAGGTCGACAGGTAGATGACAGAGAAGAGCCCGGCACAAGTGGAAATAATAACCGCCTCGGCTGGGGTCCAATGGTCTCCAACCCAAGTCCCACTAGGCCTAGTTGTGAACCCTGGTGGTGGGGATACACCCTCAAGGGCTCATGGCTAGTGATCTTGGGAATTGGCGACCCTGATGGATTCCTGAGCTGGGTCTGGTTTTCTTCTTTTCCCAGTGACTGGGAGCAAAAATTTTTAATACCTTTGTTATTTCTTTAAAAACAGTTGTGCCTAGTCCAAACGAAATAAGGAAATCATGCTACAAAAATATGTGAGAAGAAAAAACCCAATTCATGTATGAAATCATCTCTGTCAATTACTGGAAAAGCATCACAAAAACGCTTTACATCTTAAATGGTTGAGTCCCCCCTCTGTATAATTCACGAACCGCCACTGAGGAAGACCACATCTCTCATACCTTAGAAACAAAATCACTCAACTGGGTTTTGCTTCCTATGTCATGATGAGAACTGCTGAATATCGTGGGCCTTTAGATAATGATGATAATGATCATTCTTTTGTTATTGATAATAAAAATACGGGTTCCATTAAACTACTGCAGGTTTTAGAGCGCTTAGGAGCCAGATCACCCGGAAGGGGTTCTTTTACAGGTCAGTAACTTTACTGACATTGGTCCCTCGCATTTAAGTCCCTTCAAATGGCAACTGACTGCACTAGGATTTGATCCCACAACCCTCGGCACAGAAGGCAAGTACATTACCAATGTACCACGCAGACATCCTTCTTTTGTTATTGTTGATTGAGATCGTTATAGTTATTCTCTTACAAAGGACATACTGTACTTGGACTCCAGTGGTAGGAACCAAATAAAAACATGTGGAAAATACAAGTCACAGAAACAGCGGTGCGAGTCATTCCCATGCAAAACTCTGCATCTGACGACAGGCACCATTTGTTGGTTGTATATGGGACAACAATGTGATATCAAAATATTTCAATGTCAAAGGACACATTTAAATAGTCTTCCATTTATTTAAGGACAACATTAACAGAAGCCGCCAAAATACAACATGGAATTTACAGAAGAAGACAACAGGATGTGATAAAGACAAAGTAAATGATAATGGTCAACAACTCCAACTTGAATTATGGACTTCATAAATAACAAATTCGATTTACTTTAAACAAAGACCTCTTCACGACCTAATATACCAGTTGACATTGCATGGAAATTCAAGATGTAATATGTTTAAATAGTAAAATTAGTACAGTATATATGATAATATTTTCATACATATTGCTTTTTCGATTTCAACACATGAATAACCACCTTCACAAAAGTTTTTGTAAGGATGTCCTTTTTTATTAGAAGTTTAAATTCAAAATTGTTATTCTTAGAGTTAAGTTTTATTTACTATAATGTTTTTTCATAAAAAGAAATGCCCTTTTTTGCATGGTAAGTTATAGCAAAGCGACCCATGCTGACGAAGACCCCATTGAAGGGTTCTGGTCTATGTTTTTACTGGTGTGATTCAAAATGACTTTGCAATTGAATTTACTTTTAACTGGTAAAATTTTAAATAAGCTGTTACATTTTTGTAGTGTTTGCACCTGATTCACCTCCGTACACTGGGTAATGCATCAGTAAATGGCCTCCGTCATTGTGGGGTTAAAAGTTAAAAGTGCCCAAATTGTTCTGAAACAGCCCTTGCACGGGCAACAGCCAAGTGGAAAATCCCCGTGCGCGAAGGTGTTATATATAAATATAACCCTGTATTTGTTATGGATTACAGAAGAGTCAGCATGGCATGTTTTGTTCATCAAGCGAGCATCATCAGATCCAAATATACAATACAAAATAGCTCTACAAAACACTAGCAAACCCACAATGCCACCCACCATCGGTCTCTGCCCTCCAGAAACAAAGAGCATGGAAAAATGTAGAAAGTGTGGCAACGTTAACTGATAAATACTAAAGCATTAACCCTTCAGGCCGGCTATTTAATCTGGAGGTGTTCTCTTCTCCGGCGGTATTTAAATTGAAGCTAAGCAGAGGTGTAGACACCAACAAGGTAAAAAATTAATAATGTAAAATCTACGAAATATAACGTAATGAAAATTTTAGGAATACTTACCGATAACATGTCCAATGTTTCTCAGTAATATATGTACCAACTGATTTTCAGGGTTGTCCATGATCACACGCAATATTTACAAAAATATAATAATTTGAGAAGTTCCATTTTTGGTATTTGTTTCAGGTATATTTACAATGAAAACAAGATATGATAATGCTCAATCTACATAATCTTCGGGTATAATTTCCAGGAAAAGCTGAATTTTGGAAAGTTTTTAGGCCCCGTATATGTATCCCGTGTAGAATTGTCAACAAAATGTAAATATCGCAATATTAGTTCATACCTGTCGCTTGGCATTGTTTGAGGGTATATAGGCTAGGGGTTTCTAAAAATTCATCCCTGGTGAAATACCTCTTTAGGGTAGGTATCTGCATTTTCCCCATCAACATTACAAGCCCCTAGAACACATAAATGTTGCCCCCTGTCACTAACTCCCACTTCTTGGCGCGCGACCTTGGCTTCAAGGGCGCGCCAACTATATATTCTGTCGCGTACATATTTGTTTCTCAAACAATTAGTTCAATCAATTTGTCGTCGAAAAACAGCAAAATAGAATCTAAAACAGACGTGAAATGCTTTCCTGTTCGCGGCATACCCGTGAACCTCTCGCCACAAACACTGAACAGCGGTCGTTGTTATTACAGCTGAAGCTATTTCTTCTTCATCAGTGCTGTCTGCCACTTCCCCAATAACATCATGCTGTGTGTGTGCATAGTCCGTATCACTACCAAAAATATCGCTTCCCTATACATCACTTCCACAACTGTCATCTATCAAACGAATAATCTCTGCACCGGTAAGATAATGAGACAGCCCGGCAATTATTTATCTGCGGCTGAGTAGCCTCAAGCCTACGAAGCAAAAAATTATCTACGTAGTATTTGCTTTCGGTGCTTCCCCTTCATAAGTGGCAAAATTTGTCAAGTTAGACATAGTTCACAAAACATTCTCGAAATGGCAGGAGAGACCGTGATACTTTCTAAAGCAACTAATTTGAAACTCAATAGAGCGCGTTTCAAGTTCTTTCGCTGATCGATATGAGTCGTCAAAAGCAACGGATATCGATCAACTTCGTATTAGTTCTAATTATGAAACAGAGATGGCATGAAAGTACACAACGTCTCGGTTCATAACGTGCAAAAAGATCCCACGAAGCAGCAGTGGTTCATGTGTAATAAGCATTCAAACTTCCGCCTGCACCGGCCGTTTGTGGTACGTCGAACCGGCTGGACGAGTAGAATCCAGCGGACATACAGTGTACGGCCAACCGGCTTGAGGGGTTAAGCTCCCAAAACAAGAACTATTTATTTTAATATCTACAAGGTTGTAAGACAGAGAAATGACATGCCATCCACAAACAGTCTCACTCCACTAACTAATCTATGAAGGTGTAGCCTCTATTGCTGTGATGCACTTAAGCAATCAGCCCCAAAATAGAATTGTAAACTAATATGCAGAAATGACATACAAGTACTCTGCTGAGATGATAGTAAAAAGCATGAACTGCAACATACAAAACCAGTATTTATCTATTAATAATATGTTGAAAGATCTGGTATGGAGCCTTATCTGAATTGTGGAATGTCTCGGACAACCACTGTTCTGTGGTAAAACCAATAATTTGTAATTTGAGGTACTTTTCTTACAGGAATTTGATCCAAAGAATATGCCTGGATTGTTTATAGCATGAGACAGTGATTGCTAGTAATAATATTGTAGTTTTCTCTGTTTAACATTATTGACAAATAGGCTACTATGTTTCAGTTGTGATGCTTTAATTCTGTATGGCTTGCTTTCACTGTTTTCTTTGTTGACGTGGTAAAGCTCGGTAATAGGACCTTATTCACACTGGTTGGGATTGGTTATCAGTAGCTTTCTTGCAGTACAATAGAAAACTCAGGTATGTTAATCTGACAGGATATTTTGAGTGGTTTGTTTTCCTTTTCCCTTTCAAAGAAATCAGGACTACGGAATACATTGAAGCAAATTTTACAATGTTGTGTAGTCAGATGCAAAATATTGGTTGCTTTACAGTTGGTCAACACACTGTAGAATGTTTTCTTCACACAGAATAAATTAAGGTACAGAAAGTGCACACATTAATTCAAATGAATATTCAGAACAAAGGGAAATTCCTTCCTTTATCGAGCAGAGAGATAAACAACTATGGTTTTAACATGTTCTTCTATGAGAAGAGCTATTTTGAGATTAAAACAGAAGCTAGGTTTATTTGAAACAATCAAGAACACACATGGAATTAGTAATTGTTTTTTCATGCAAATGAATTCAAGGCTTGCAGGTAACATACAGGGTGTTTCAGGAGGAATAGTAAATATTTTAGGAGGTGGTAGTGTAGATGAATTGCAATTTTAAAAAATCCATATAACATGTGTCCCATTTGTATTACATACCGAGATACAGATGTTGGTATGTAACCAGGGCAGTTGTCGTTTCATGTGTTGGCACACCGGTTGCTATTGGCATGTTTCTTGGCCACCAAGGTCCCCGGACCTTACCCTTTGGATATTTACTTTTGGGGATGGTTGCTATGGGCACGTTTCTTGGCCACCAAGGTTCCCGGACCTTACCCTTTGGATGTTTGCTTTCGGGGATGGTTGAAAGGTGAAATCTACAAGGAATGAGTTAACACAAGAGCAGAGTTGGTCGTTTGGTTATGCATAGTACAGCCCTCGTCAAAGAACGCCAAGACGCCCTCTGAAGAGCTACACGGGGTGTTATCAAGAGAAGTGCAAAATGCATTGAAGTTGGTGGTGGAATTGTTGAAAATCAACTTTGAGCGTCCTCATTTGCCTTGGCTTTATTTTATTTGTGTTAAATACTACCAGCTGTATCTCTGTACACAATACAAATGGGGCACATGTTATGTGGAATTTTTTATTGCAATTCATCTATACTATCACCTCATAAAATATTTACTGTTACTCCTGAAACACCCTGCAGATGACCAGATTCATCTACCTGACACTTGGAGCCAATATCTTACTTGCCAATTTGACAGCCAGGTAAGATTTTATTTTCAAGATTATCAGGGTGTCTAGTAGTATTGGAAATACTGAAATTATTGTAGAATTTTTTAATTACTGTACATACAGGAAAATTGGGTGAAAAGCCCTTAACTTACTAAATTTAAGGTGATCCTGAACTATTTAACCTATTGTACACCATATTTGTAGTTGATTAAAGAGAAGTGTCTCATAGATAGCTTTGAAGCCACTTTTCAGTGTTGCCATATTAAAAATTAATATTGTAGCTTTCTAGTAATTGCAATGAGTTTTATGTTAACAGACTGAAAGCTATAATATTAACTGTTCACATCTGATGCTTTCTTTAGTAGCTCTGTATGACATTCCTGAGCTTTTCTGTCTAACAGAACTGTTGTTTTAACTATTATTAATTTAATTGTTACAAATATACACAGTTTACAAAATTCAAAAAGGCTGTACACATTTTATGAATTTCCTTACTATTCCTACTCATTGATTTAACCTGTAAATTTACAATTATTAAATTATATTATTACAATATGATAAAGACAGGTCAAAATAGGATATCAAATTGATACAGAGCAGGCGACCACGGGACCCGAGCTGTGTCCGGCATTGCTTCCACTTACTAGTGCCGGGCTCCTCTCCGTCTTCTTTCCTGTCGACCTCACATGGTCAACTCTTGTTCTCTTCCGACCCCGACGGTATTAGGGTATCTGAGGCCTAGGGAGTCTCTTCCTTTCCCGCCTTAATTGGCCCTTGTCTCATCTTTTCTGATACCCTCCTTCTGCGAGGGGTCAGCCTTCTTTTTCTTTTCATGTTATCTCCTGCCTTCTGCTCAAGGCCCTCAAGGAGGCAGGGTGTATGTAGCCCTACCACTTCTGGTGCACCCTGGATATTGCTACATCCTCAGGGGCTCACGACTGGTGAGTTCGGGAGTTGGCGACCCCGAGGGATTCCTGATCTGGGTCCAGTTTTCCCCCTTTTACCCATTCTCTCTGGAGCGGACCCTCTCCTCTTTCACTTTCCTATCTGCCTTTCATGGCTCTTATTCCTTCCAAATCCCTCAATCCGCATTCTTGGAGGGTTGCGGGCCTTTCTTTTCCTCCTGTCCTTTATTTGCCTTATTCTCCTTTTGTTTTCCATTTCTTCTTATAGTATATAAGTTGGTGGTTGGTTTTAGTTATAGTTTGCATTTCATTATCATCTTTACGTTCACCCAAACCATTAGGGGCCAATAACCTAGATGTTAGGCCCCTTAAAACAACAATTATCATCATCATCATCCATCACACAGAGCAGGAAGAGCAATCACATAATGCCACTAAAAGGTGCAACCTTGTGTGTGGCATGCACATCATTGATTACTTTTTCTTAAAATTGTATAATGGCTTAGTCGAATAACACATTCTCTGTATATGCTTTTATGTACTAAAAATAATGAATAAGAAGGAAAATTGAACTTGCAATTGTATAAACTTGTACGCTCAACTAGTAACATTTTCAATTTTTTTTTTAATTATTTTTTTCTCTGAGAAAATGTTTCATATGCATCTTCAGGTTTGTATTGCTCTTGCTTCATGACTTCCATTTTCAAATGGTGTCAATTGAGTACTTACTTAGACCCACACCATTGTTCACATACACCACCATCTCATGACTTCAATCAAAATGACATTCTATACATTTTCCAACATATTCAGGATTTTTCATGTTGTCCCTTGTTCATAAGAAAAAGAAAGGTAATTGCATGAATGACATATGAATCAACCTCAATAATATCTAAGAAAATCTACATTATTTTTATCAGTTTGTAAATTTATTTATTTAATTGTGTGTAATATATTTTAAATCCTACTATTTGCTATTGTTTGGTGGATGTGCCTTAACAGTAGAACAGGTATGCTTATAGTATCCTCTGCAGAATCTAATCCAGCTGATACTTTGGTGCTGATGAGTCAGCAACTGCAACAGCTGCAGACTATCGCCCCTGCCAAGTTGCCTAAGTGGTTCTGTTCAAATGTATTGCGATACTACGTCTTATTGCACGATGCTTTGGATGGTAACAATGAAAAGGCTGAAGGTGTATATGAAACCATCAAGAACACATATGGAGTTAGTAATTGTTTTTTCCTGCAAATGAATTCAAGGCCTCCGGGTAATATAGAAGACCAGAGCCATTTGCCGGACCCTTGGAGCCAATTTCTTACTCGCCAATTTGACAACCAGGTATGATTATTTTCAAGATTATCAGTGCCTATGATTTCATTATACAGGACAATGTTATCGACTATTATTTCATTTAGATTTTAAGTAGGATAGAACCGTTGGTCAATATGTACAGTATCTCAATTTGTTCATACATGTTCATTATTTTACCTTTATTAAGAAAGAGCACCCGTGGGGGTTTGCCTGTTCCTCTATCGGGCGCGTCCCAGGTGGCGGATAGGGGGGCTCGCCGGACTAGTCCGGAGGGTTTGAGGGAAATAAAATACCTCTCGCTGACCAAAAACAGGCCCCTCGCCAGGGTTATGGTGAAGCTACGTTAGGCCTAGCAAGCCAGTAGTGGATATGAAACTGCTTTTAAAACGGGAACGGGCCTCGGAAAGGACAGATCTAAAGGAAGCAGACCTGGCTATGGAAATGGACTACGAATCGGAACTTTGAATATAACTTCATTGACGGGAAGAGTGGAGGAGGTTGTGGATATGATGGAGAGGAGAAAACTGGATGTACTCGGACTGGCAGAGACCAGATGGAGAGGGGAAGGAAGAAAAGAACTGAGAAATGGCTTGCAGCTTTACTGGATAGGAAATGAGGAGGGGAAGAGAAATGGAGTGGGAATGGTGGTGAGAGAAGGGCTGAGGGAGGAAGTAAAGAGGGTAAGTGATAGAATAATTAGAGCCAGAATCACTGTGAAAGGTAGAAACCTGGACATTCTGCAAGTCTATGCACCACAGGTGGGATGCACAGAAGGCGAGAAGGACGAGTTTGAAGAGGAGTTGCAGAAGCTGTTAGTGGGGAGAGACCTGATAGTCAAGGGAGACCTAAATGCCCATGTCGGAACTAATAGAAGAGGTTTTGAGGAAGTGATTGGTGGTGAAGGATGGGGAAACAGGAATAAGGAAGGAGAGAGATTGTTGGAACTGTGCAAGATAAATGGGCTAATGGTTGGAAACACATGGTACAAGAAGAGAGAGAGCCATAAAATTACTTGGTACAGCAGGGATTTGACTAGGAAATCAGTGGTGGACTATATTCTATGCGGGAAGGAGACAAAGAAGAGTATCACGGATATAAGGGTAATACCTTCAGAAGCCCTGGACAGTGACCACCGTCTGCTGGTCGCCAAGGTGAGAGGACTGAAGGAAAAGAGGAGAACTGAGAACCAAGAAAGAAGAATAAGGACATGGAAGCTGAAGGAGGATGGAAATAAGGAGAAGTTCCAGATATTAGTGAGGAACAAATTACCGAAGGATGATCCGAAAACAGGTGAAGAAGAATGGAATGGGTTCAAGGACATGTTGGTAGAAGCAGCGGAAGTCGTGTGTGGCAGAACTAGTGGAAAGAAAAGGTGGAAGGAAACACCATGGTGGAACCCCAGAACAAAGGAAGCAGTGAAAAAGAAAAGTGAAGCATTCAGGAAATGGTTCCAACAGAGGACAGACAGAACAAGAGAAGAATACCAAGAGCGGAAGAAAGAAGCAGGAGAAGTAGTGAAGGAAGAGAAAAAGAAATGGCTGGAGAAATGGACAGAAATGATGGAGGAGGACTGTGATGGCAGTAAGAAAGTGTTGTATGGAATGATAAAGGCAAAGAGAAGAGATACAGGGGAAAAAGTCAGAATGGTGGACAGGAATGGAAAGGAGGTCGGAAATATGGAAGAAGTAAAGGTTATCTGGAGAGAATACTTCAAGGAACTCCTAAATTCAACTAAAACCAGCGTAGTGGACATTGTGGAGGAAGAAACAGACAGTGATCAAGACATTTCAGAGAAGGAATTGACATGGAAAGAAGTGGAGGAAGCATTAAAGAAGATGAAAGGGGGAAAGGCACCGGGAATAGACGAAGTGAGTCTGGAGATGGTGAGAGCAGCAGGGGTGATAGGAACACAGTGGCTCTTTCGAGTAATGAAAGTGATATGGAGGGAGAAGAAAATACCAGAGGACTGGAAAAGAGGTATAATAATACCCATATTTAAAAAGGGAAGTAGGAAGGAATGCAAGAACTACAGGGGAATTACACTCATGTGCCACTGCGCCAAAATATTTGAGAAGGTACTGGAGAGAAGAATTCGGACAGAAGTTGAAGATGGGCTGAGGGAAGAACAGTATGGATTCAGGCCAGGAAGGTCAACAGTTGACCTCATCTTTGCAGTAAGACAGCTACAAGAACACCATTATGAATATGGGAAAGATCTGGTGATGACCTTCTTGGATATTGAGAAAGCATATGATAGTATTAATAGAAACAAGGTATGGGAAGCAATGAGAGCAAAAGCAGTGAACAAGGAGACAGTGGCAAGAGTGAAAGCAATGTACGAGGGAAGCAAAAGCTGTGTAAAGGTGGGAAGAGAGAGAACGGAATGGTTTCAACTGGAGAGTGGTCTGAAACAGGGAAGTGCCCTCTCACCCCTGTTATTTATAGTGGTGTTGATGAAATCATACGAAAAGTGGTAAATAGCATTGGGGAAAGGAAAATGAAGGCAGTGTTGTTTGCTGATGACCTTCTGGTATGGGGAGAGGATGAGGAAGAAGTACAAGAGCAATTAGATGAGTGGGAGAAGGTAGTGTTATCATATGGGATGAAGTTCTCAGCACAAAAGAGTGAAGTGGTCATCACAACGAGGAAGAAGAACAGACTGGATATGGGCATAACACTTGGAGGACAGCAGTTGCAGAAAGTAGAATGCTTCAAGTACTTGGGAAGCATAATTGAAGAAAAGGGAGGCAATAGGATGAAAATAAATGAGAGGGGAAGGTGCGCAGATGGATTTTTCAAGAGTGTTAGGGGGATGATATGGAATAAAGATGTACCACAAAAATGTAAAGGAATCATCTACAAGACCTACTTTGTGCCAATTTTGACATATGGTTCAGAAACATGGGTGATGAAGGAAAGGGACAAGAATAAAATACGAGCAGTGGAGATGAAGTTCCAGAGGAGTAGGGTAGGAGTGACAAGAATGGACAGAGTAAGGAATGAGAGAGTCAGGGAGATGGTAAGAGAGGAACCATTGCAAAATAGAATAGAGCGATCTAGGCTACAATGGTATGGACATGTGAGGAGGATGGAAGCGGAGAGGATACCGATGAAGATGTTTGGAATGGAAATGACGGGAAGGAGGCCAAGGGGAAGACCAAGAGACAGATGGACAAAAGGAGTTAAGAAGAGTGTGGAGGAAAGAGGAGTGTGCTGGGACACAGTAAATGACGAGAGATGGTGGATGGACAGGAAACGATGGAGAGGCTTATGTTCCAAGCAGACCCGACCAGCGGTTGGAAACTGCTCAAGATGATGATGAAGAAAGAGCAAATGCTTTACATTCTTTTTAATGTCGGTAAACATATGTTAGTTCTCCTCCATATTTATTCCCATGGCTGGAAAACGTTTGTGTTATACAGCATTGACACATTCAAGATAAGTTAGCTTGTAGTAATATTTAGTCCAGATTGCACTATTTAACTAGCCTTCCTCAAAGTATGTTGGTTGATAAATTCCAGATTTTAAATATTTATTAGATTTGTTGACTGTATATTGGAAAAAGAAATTGAATTAGTGTGAGTGATTTTGAATGCTACTTGAAAATTATGTTTTCTGAAGGTATCAGTGAGAGAAGTTATTGTTGAAGCTAAAAGGTGCAATTTTTAAATTTCTATTTTGATCTTTAATTAGTGTGATATTGGGTTTGTTTCTGATCTTGTTGATAATGCTCACGGCACAATTTAAATTTTAACAAGAAAAGAATTTAGGCTAAAGATGAACACACGTTGGTTTGAAACATGTACCTGGATTAAATATTCTATTAATAAAGCATTGATTGGATGGAGCAAGTTGTTTTTACTTTGTTAGATGAAAATTAAAATCCACAGCCTGCTTCCAGTCTCCGACCGGGTCAGGAATGGAATGATGAAGCCCCCATCTAGCGGCGAGGATATTAACTGTGCCGGCTGCCGAGGCCTGACGCACTCCTCTGGGGCAATGATTAAATGAATGACAAATGAAATGATAGTGGAGAGAGTTGCTGGAATGAAATTTTGACAGGGAAAATCAGAGTACCCGGAGAAAAACCTGTCTGCCTCCGTTTTGTCCAGCACAGATCTCACATGGAGTGACCGGGATTTGAACCACGGATCCAGCGGTGAGAGGCCGACGTGCTGCCGCCTATGCCACGGAGGCTTTTTACTTTGTTAGATATTGAAGTCAATACGAAACCAAATCTTTTAAACATGAATTTTTATCTTTTTATTCTTCCCTGTTCAGTCAGTTGAGGAAAACTCTTGTTCAATATTAATTGTATGTATTGGTCATTGATGGTGTCTTTCAAAAGAAATTGGCCCTACAAACTCCTATTTTAGGAGTTCTCACTCTTCCAGCAGATTTGTGCTTTAAAAGTCTACATACAGCACACAAAAATACACAGTTCAACACTTAATTCAATAGCCATGAAATGCACTAAACCAATCAATCGGACCACTGCCTTACTGAGATCAGGTGCTGATGGGTTCTGAATAGGAATAGTCAGCCACAGACTAATATAACAATTGGAAACATAAATAGATAGAGATAAGCTTGGACACAATCGAGACAAGTACTAAATAGGGATTCAGACACAGAATAGATGGGAAGATATGAAGATAGATATGAGAAAACTGGTGGAATTATGGGGGAAAGAAGATTAGAGGAAGCATTGGTGGTGGAATGACGAATGTGACAAAGTAGTGGAAAATAGGAGAAAGACTGGAGTAGCAAGAACCATGATGAATGGGAAGTCTTTGTGGAAGCGAGGAAAGAAGCAGCCAGAAAAATACGATGGACTAGAAGACAAAAACAAGACCTGGAGGAGATAGAGAATAACTTTAGGAAGAATAACACCTGAGATTTTTTGTACATTTCAAAAAAAGACTGACAGGATACAAGAGCAGAGAACTGTTCATAAGAGATAAGGAAGGAAACTTCGCGGTAAGTGGAACGAAGAACAGTGAAATATTAGCAGAGTACTTAAAGGGGACACAAGAGACGCTAATTACTACAGAGGAATTTCTCTACTAGAGATTGGATACAAGGTGCTTTCGAAACTCATCCAGACTAGGGTAGAAGAGCAGCTAGAAAGTACGATAGAAGAGTACCAAGCAGGTTTCCGGAAGGGGCGAGGGTGTACAGAGCAGATCTTTAACTTGAAACAATTAATAGAACAGAGAGCTTTGCTGAATAGGAGGATTGTGGTGACTCGTGGATTTCCGAAAGGCATGTGACTCCATAGACAGGAAGACACTGGGAAAGATCCCGACTAACAGAGGACTAGATGGCACCACAAAAGAACTGATAATGGATATACTGACAGACACAAAGACAAGGGTGAGATTCAGGGGTGCGTTACCAGAAGAGTTCGAGATAAAGACAGGAGTTAAGCAAGGTGATGGCCTTTCACCAATGTTATTCAACATAGCACTAGACAAAGTAATTGGGCAGTGGAGAAAGATAAATGAAATGATGGGAATGCCAAAGGCACACGTAGGAGACAAAAAGGTTAACCGAGCAAAAGTGGACTGCTTTGCTTTTACAGATGACGTAGCCATCATAAGCGAGACGGAAGAAGATGCAAAAGAACAGCTTGACAACTTGAGCAAGGTAGCCAGCAGAGTAGGGCTAAGCATCGCTTATGACTAGACAAAGACTCTGAATACCAGCGGCAATTTGAAAACTCCAGAAGGCACTGTGCAGAGGGTCGATAAGTTCGAATACCTCGGAGAATATATAACAGGATGGAACAGAGGTAAGGAGGGGATAAAGGAGAGGGTGAAAAGGATGAGAATACCGTATCCTACATGGCGACCAGAGACGTGTACAATAAAATAAATATATCTACGGAAGCAAAAATCCGACACTACAAAGCAACAATAAGAAATACTGTCTTTTACGTTGCAGAGACTATAACACTAGGCAGGTATGGAGCCGAACAACTGGAGAAGGGAGAGAGAAGAATACTGGGACTGAAAAGGGGAGGTTAAACATGGATATGCTTGCTGAGCCCAAGGTTGCAGGTTCGAAACCTGGCGCAGTCAGCTGGCATTTGAGGGTGCACAAATGCGAGGGAGCCGTGTCAGTACATTTACTGGCACGTTAAAGATCCCCTTCGGGGCAAAATTCCGGCACCCCGGCGTCTCTAAAAGCCAGTGTAGTTAAAAGGGACGTAAAACCAATAACATTATTATTAAACATGGATACGAAGATCAAGAAATGAATATACAAAAATATGAGGAATATCTCAGAAGAAATAAGACTGATAAGAGCACGATTTGCCGGGCATGTGATTAGGATGGATATGGGGAGATTGACTAGAAGGATATGGGAGACAAGAGGATAAAGAGGAACCAAATGGATGTTTGAACTTTGGAAGCACTGGACTGAGATGGGAATTAAGGTAGAAGGGACAGAGGACTGCACTAACTGATATACCCCGGAACTGACTGACAGAGAAGGAGACCATAAAAAGATTGAGAATCATCAATGGCGATGACAAGAAAAGAGAGACACTAAGGATTCCCGAGGAAGAACGGGAGAGATGAAGACAGTGGACGAAGAGGTTCTGGGAGGAGAAAAGGAAGCAGACCCAAACCATGGCAGAGCTGTCCGTGGTCCCATAGAGGCCATAACAAAAGAAGAAACCAATCAATTATAAGTAATTGCATTGTAAGCTGTCACTAGCATTATCAACAAGATCAGAAACAAACCCAATATCACACCAATTAAACCTTCAGAATACATAATTTTTGATGTACAGGCGTCTTCGGTGGTGTAGTTGGTAGCATGCTGAGCTTCTATGCCCAAGATCGCGGGTTCAAACCCGGCCGAAGTCGTCGGGTTTTATAAGAATGTTAAAAATCCCTCAGTATGCATCCTTTGGAGGGGAAGTAAAGCCGGCGGTCCTATGTCATAGATTTATGGCATGTGTGGGCTTCGCTGTGAAGACCAAACTGGTAAATTATCACCAACTTACGCCCATTGCAATCAGCGAAAGGCTCATGACTCGCCGCATACCACTCTCAGGAGGTTCCTTTATGACACTCATCTCTGCCTATGCTCCTATAGACAAGATGAAAGGAGGAAGGGCACCAGGTGTGGATGAAGTGAGTGTTGAAATGGTGAAGGCAGCAGGGGAGGTTGGGAAACAGTGGCTGTACCGTGTGATGAGGGTGATATGGAAGGAGAAAAAGACCCCAGAAGATTGGAAGAAAGGATTAATTGTCCCAATATTTAAGAAAGGAAGCAGAAAGGAGTGCAGAAATTACAGGGGAGTCACACTCATACCTCACTGTGCCAAGATATATGAAAAGATATTAGAAAGTAGAATACGAGCCAAAGTGGAGAGAAAATTGAGAGAGGAGCAGTATGGATTCAGACCTGGGAGATCAACAGTGGATCTCATATTTTCAGTGAGACAGCTCCAGGAACACCACTACGAATTTGGAGAGGATCTGCTGATGGCCTTCCTGGACATCGAAAAGGCCTATGATAGTGTGTGTAGGGAGAAGGTTTGGAAAGCAATGGAAAACATGGGAGTGGAAAAAGAGACAGTAGGCAGAGTGAAGGAGATGTATTGTGGAAGTGTGAGTTGTGTGAAAGTTGGAGGGGAAAGAACAGACTGGTTCAGACAAATGAGTGGCCTGAAACAGGGTAGTGCACTGTCACCCCTTCTCTTTATTGTGGTTATGGACGAGGTAATGACACGGATAGCAGGAAAGATAGGAGAAGATAAGATGAAAGCAATGGTGTTTGCAGATGATCTCATGGTCTGGGGAAACAAGGAGGAGGAAATTCAGGAGCAACTGAAGGCTTGGGAAGAAACAGTGGGAGAGTACGGATGGAAGTTCAACATCAGTAAATGTGAGATCCTGTTCACGACCAGGAAAAAGGACAGACCAATGAGTGGGATAACACTTGGAGGTGGACAGCTGAAGAAGGTGGAAAGTCTCAAGTACTTGGGAAGTATAGTGGAGGAAAATGGGAGAAATGACAGAGAGATTACGGAATGTGGCAGACAGGCAGAAGCATTTCTGAGAAGCATTAGGAGCTTAGTGTGGAATAAAGATGTCCCACAAAAAAGCAAGGAAGTGTTATACAGAAGCTACTATATCCCGATACTGACCTATGCTTCAGAAACGTGGACAATGAAGAAAAGAGACATAAGCAGAATACAGGCAGGTGAAATGAAGTTCCTGCGAAGTAGGATCGGAGTAACAAGAAGAGACAGGGTGAGGAATGAAAAGGTCAGGGAAATGGTGAAAGAGGAGCCCTTGCAAGGTAGGATTGAGATATCAAGACTGAGGTGGTATGGACACTTAAAGAGAATGGATGAGAAGAAGATTCCCAAGAGGATACATGAGATGCAGATACAGAAGAAACGACCAAGGGGAAGACCAAGAGATAGATGGCTGAAAGGAGTGGAGGAATGTGTCAAGAAGAGAGGCGAGGACTGGACCAGAGTGACAGCGGAGAGGTGGTGGGAAGAAAGAACTAAGTGGCGAGGCTTATGTTCCAAACAGACCCAGCCTGGGGCTGGAAACTGTACAAGATGATGATGATGATGATCTCTGCCTATGCTCCTACCTTAGATTCTGATGATGAAGTAAAGGCTCAGTTCTATAATCAGCTAAGTGAAATCATCTCCAAGGTACCATCTGCAGATAAACTCTTGCTCCTCGGTGACTTCAATGCCAGAGTTGGGAGGATCACAGGCTATGGAATAATGTGATGGGCAAACAGGGACTTGGAAAATGTAATCCCAATGGACTGTTGCTTCTTGGTCTTTGTGCAGAACACGAACTTTTCATTACCAACACGCAGTTCCGGCTACCTGACCGCTTCAAAACCACGTGGATGCATCCTCGTTCCAAACATTGGCACATTCTTGATTATATCATTACCCGGCAATGTGATAAGAAGGACACTCTTATTACCAGAACAGCAAGGAATATAGACGATTGTTGGACAGATCATAAACTTCTTATATGTAAGCTCAGGATATCCATCAGACCTAAACCACCTAGAAACATCAAAAATTTGCCAAGAAAGAAGTTTAATACATCCAAACTTCAGGATGAATCCATGTACAAACATTTTGGAAACAGGATCGTCACCCAGTTATCAGAAAACCCAGTAACAAATGATATTCAGCAAGAATGGGCCACATTACAGAAGATTATCACACAGTCAGCTGAGGAAACCATTGGTTTTATAGTGTGGAAAAGACAAGACTGGTTTGATGACAACAATGAGGGAATTCTGTCTCTCATCAATGCCAAAAGGAATGCCTATCTTGCCCATCTTCAAGACCCAACTTCCAACACAAAGAGAGATAAACTACTGGAACTCAAGGGTAAATGCCAGATGCAGATAAGGCAGATTAAAAATACTTGGTGGCAACAGAAGGCTCAGGAACTGCAGAGACTATCGGATGCTCGAGACTTGAGGAACTTCTATGCCGTACTCAAGGAAATATATGGACCATCTCGCTCCTCATCAAAACAAGAATTTTCATCATTATCGTCAGAATATGGGAATCAAGAAAGGTACCTGGAGACCTAAAGAATGCCACTATCGTCACTATCTTTAAAAAGGGTGATCGCAGTGTTTGTGGCAACTACCGTGGTATATCACTGCTATCAATTGTGGGGAAGATTCTTGCAAGAATTCTACTTAACCGCCTCAAGGTTATCTCTGAGAGGATCCTCCCAGAGTCACAATGCGGATTTAGAACTTCCAGAAGCACAATTGACTTGATTTTCTGTGTGAGACAGCTACAAGAAAAATGTAGAGAACAACAGAATCCACTCTTCTTAGTCTTTTATGACTTGGAAAAGGCATTTGATTCGGTTCCAAGACCAGCCATGTGGGCAGTGCTGAAGCGGTTTGGTTGCCCTCAGCGTTTTGTGGATCTGATCAAGGCTCTCCATGATGGCATGACAGGTCAGGTTTGCCATCAGAATAAGATGTCCGATGAATTTCCCATTACCCATGGACTGAAACAAGGATGTGTACTGGCTCCAACGCTTTTTGCGCTGTACTTGGCTGCAATGCTTTATGATTCACCCACAAACATCCCAGGTGTGGAGATCAAGTATCGTTTTGATGGAGGGCTTTTCAACCTAACTCGTCTCCGCTCCTTGAGGAGAACTCAGGTTACTAAGGTTACTAACATGCTGTATGCAGATGATGCTGCGTCACCAACTCTCACACCAGAAGAGCTGCAAGAGTCAGTTAATTGTTACAAAAGTGCATGTGATCGCTTTGGTCTTACCATAAATGTCAATAAGACTAAAGTCTTGGCACAACCTTCACCAGGCACACCTCTTCCTCAGTTCAATATCTCCATCTCAAATTTGCCATTAGAACAGGTTGACTACTTCTCGTTCCTGGGCAGTACCATTTCTGTGAACTGTACCTGTGAGCAGGATGTGGATAAGAGAATTGGCGCAGCCCATGCAGCATATGGACAATTAGCGCACCGGGTCTTCATGAATAAAGATCTGTCCATGAGTACAAAGCAGTAGTCATTTCTACATTGTTGTATGGCTGTGAAACTTGGACCCTTTACCGACGTGATCTAAGGAAGCTTGAGCGTTTCCACCTACAAAAACTTCGATCAATCCTGAGGATTAAATGGGAAGACCGCATTACCAATATTGCTGTTCTGGAAAAGGCTCAAATCAACAGCATTGAATCATCCATAATAGGTCACCAATTTAGATGGATTGGTCATGTCCATCAGATGGATGATGTGAGATTACCTCGTCAAATGCTATATGGTGAGTTATGCTATGGCACCAGACCTCATGGTGGTCCTAAGAGGTGCTACAAGGACCAATTTAAGCAGACCCTGAAATTGACAGGTCTTGATTCACAAACCTGGGACATGCTGGCTGAAGACCGCTCAACTTGGCGCTTTACCATCTCGGATACTGTAAAGACGTTTGAAAGGGATCGACGCACACATGAAGAGGTCAAGCTAGGAAACTTCGAGCAGCCCAACCACGTCCTCCTCCAGCAATACTATGTGACTTGTGTGGTCGCTTGTTCCATGCCAGGATTGGACTCTTTAGTCACCGTAAACACATCCACAAACTGGACTGAAG
Source organism: Meconema thalassinum (assembly GCA_946902985.2). Taxonomy (NCBI): domain Eukaryota; kingdom Metazoa; phylum Arthropoda; class Insecta; order Orthoptera; family Tettigoniidae; genus Meconema; species Meconema thalassinum. The sequence goes on from OX336392.1 coordinate 343,203,057, forward strand.
GAAGAAGATTTATACTCGGATTCGAGTTAAAGCCGATGATGATGGCATGTTAAAGAACCTTCCACTAATTACACCTGTGTGAAGCTAAATTATAGGATAACAATTTGAACAACGCTCTTGGGTTCCAACGTTCGTCTCCAGGAGCCGACTGCGGTGGTGTCTAGTAACCAAGTTCTGAACTAGTAGTCGTTGGTGTTTGGTGGCAAAAGTAGGAACTACTTGAAAAATTCAATGTCTGCAGCCCTTACTTGAATTGTATACAGATAACACACACTAATACAGCCATCACAATTAAGACCGGTTATCAGACAGATTCTACTCACACCCAAAGTATACGGGTCTACATGAACGCGTTGTCGCAGCCCCTAAACTGAGAAACCAACCATCCCTGATGTACGAGAGCATAAGCTATTACTGATTTATCAAAGCAGAGTTCATAGACATCACAAAACCAAAATTTTCAGGTATCTTGCAATTACTGAGAATTAAAACTGAATTTATAGCAAAGCTTGATCATTGTCTTTAATCTCATATCAAGTGTTTTTATTTTACATATTTTAAGAAAACATTGGAGCACTTGCATCAGCCCATACACATGTAAGTCTTCAGAATATTAACTAGAGATTCCTCTTCTTCTCCCAAAACCTTTTCATTCTTTCGGAATTGGCTGTCCTTTGCTCATCAGATATGATGAATTGTTTTTGTCTGTATTACTCGTATTTTATATTATGTTAAAATTATATTTTAATGTCGAAAGTGAAATTTTTAGTAAAACCATTATTCTGTGACCTTACAGGATACCAGCGACCAAGATAGCAGTCCACGCACACCTGCCGAGATGGGCGGAGTTACTGTGATGCCTAGTCGGATCACTTTTGACGGCATTGCAGATGGTGGTACAGGAACCAGTGAAGCGCCCTGTCTTGAGGTGGGCCAGGAAGCAGGGGAGACAGTGCCCTCTACTGGAGCCGTGACAGTAACACGCCACCCTCTCAGTCCCGAGACTGATGAAGATAGACATCATACCTTCATTCCGGGGACCGACAAGGTAAGGATACATATTATATACTACTGTATAGTGTGTGGGAAGTTCAGAATACTGGATCCAGGGTTTTAGCTACCATCCTTCATTCAAAGTAAAGGGAAATCCTCATTTATTGTTTCTCGATTGAGTGTTCTCATACTTTTTGTGTTAATTTTCTTCATTCCTGATGAAAGTTCCATTAGACCAAAGTATATTTACCTTCAAGTTAGGTCCCAGCAGCATAGCTACGTGTGTTAAGTCGCATACCTCAACTGCAATGGGAAGCTGCAGTTTGGGTATCTGAGATTCAAATCTGAGCATTAACAATGGTCATTCCTCCTAGATTTTTCCCATTAACTGGTTCTCACAGGAGGGGACCATGCTGTTTTCCATATCTTCATACTGATGTACCCCTCACCCTCTGATTTGCACTCATGGAATACTTTCTCAGCCAGGCCCCTGCCTGGAACCAATCCCAACATCAGTTTCCTCCTCAACCTGGACTACATTATCCTCAGCAATGACATCTTCACTTTCCATGTCCAAATTACCTCCCAATTTGGGGCACAGTGTTGACTTTTACCATTGAAGCATCATCGTGACCCATACAGCTTTCCTCCAACAATGTTATTTATCTATTTTTATGAAATGCCTACATTCATATTTTCATGTATGGTAATACCTGGATATGTTCTAAAACTTATTTGGTTGATAAATACTAATATGTATTATAAGGGGCAGTCACATGAAAATGAGACATAGAAAAAAAGTAAGTACACTGTGTGTTATTTCAAAAGTACTCGCCATAACTGTTAATACATGTATCCCACTGTGGAACAAGGCCTTCTTGGAAAAATGTTTGTGGTTGCTTCCGGAACCATGTTGGTACCCTGGCATGCACCTGTGAAAAGCAAATCGACGACCACGAATGTCTTTCTTCAGGGCTTCAAAGATATGGAAGTCGCATGGAGAGAGAGCGGCAGTGTACAGAGGATGTGTAAGGAGTTCCCAGCAAAACTTCTGCAGCGTGGTCGAAACAACGCTGGCTATCTTTCAATGACATCTGATCTTCTCGAAATCATTTATTCCATGCAAACACTTGCGCACTCTACATACTGTGTTCACCATACACAGCAGACATTCGGGCATGGATTTCACTTCCTGACACTACTTCCGAAGTCAAAAACCGCACTACACCTCGCTGTTCCTCTTTCCCGGCCTCCATAGCCTCTCACACGACTCACTGACCTCAACATCGAGCACGTCTAACAGATAAATGGCACAGCGGTGAACGTTCGCGCAGTTCCTGATTCCCAATAAAGGGCACTACTATACACACACCTACTTGCGTTGTAACTGTCCGCGCCATGATCATTATATAATCTGTCTCATTTTCATTTGACTGCCCCTCGTATTATATTTCTTCCCCTTATTATACTCATTTCTTTAGGGTCAGAGGCGAGGTGAGATGAGTCCCAATGGGTCAAATTTTTACAGCAGGATACTCTTCTCGACACCAATCTCAATGGAGGAGTTCATAAAAGATGCAATAAATGTAGATGAATGAAACAGGACAATAGTTGGAGGAGACACTCTTGACCTATTAGAGGGTACTGTCCCCGCTTTTACCAGGAATTGATAATGAAAAACCACCGATAACCATTTCAATAGTGAGTGGCCTTGGGATTTGAACCCACTTATTGTCCTAGTCCAGATATAGCCCGGCCCCATTAAAGCAAGTGAAATTAAGTTCCCGAGAAACATGATTGGCGATAGCAAGATGGAACCAAGTTAAGAAAGTAGATGGGTAATGGTAGGAGTATGCCAACAATTAGTTCTTACCCCATGTTAAAGTTATATAAATCTACATAGATGAAACAAGAATGTGGACATAGAATCAATCAGTGGATAGGAAATGGAGGTTAAAATCATGGGCCTGTTCTTTCTTTTCACCGTATTTGTCTTTTTTATCCTCCCTTATCCCATGTATATTTTAGTAAATGTTTGGTTTGAAACAAACTCTAGCTGTAAGTGGTGAATGTTAATGAATTTTGCAGGTTCAGAACACTGTCAATGATGTGGTCTCAGCACCCAATCACATCAACACAAACGTGTGGGCAGGCCACATTGGGCAGGCAGGTCAGGCTGCCCATGGAGCTTGCCTCACATCCAGCGACCTAGACCGCCTAAGAGGCCTCGTACAAGACTTCTGCGTTAAAGCTCTGCTTCCATATGTAGAGCGACAAATCCAACAGCTTAGTGATTTGGTGAGTGTGGCATTTCATTTTGTAAACTTGATCTTTACACAACTGTAAAATAATAAAATTAAAAAAAGTGTTCATTATAATTGTTTTGGGTTTTTATTGTGTTAAAACTAATTGAAATACAGATGTTTCACTAGGAACTGTGCTGCATTGTCAGTAGAATAATGTGTGGCAATGAGGGTACAAAATGTAGGGAAGTCCCTCTGTTCATTACTAGATGCTTGACTGGAGTTGTATGCAGTAAATATAGTTTCCTCATTAACGACCAGCAACTGGGGAGCGTGATGGCGCAGTGGCTTAGCTGCTCGTCTTTCACCCGGACGGCTGGGGTTCGAATCCCGGTGACAACGGGGTGGAATTTTCACCTGAAAAATCACGTGGCGTCAGGAAGGGCATCCGGCCTTAAATCCTCGGCCAAAACCAAAATGAGCCTGGTTGGCTCCGGCGACCCCAATTAATTGGGAACAGCCGACGAAGAAGAAGAAGATTAACGACCAGCAACTCAAATGTTGCGCAGTATCTCATGCTGACAATAACCATATTTATGACTGTTCTTTGTTGACCAATAGCTTGCTTGCTCTGTCAGTCCACATTGAGTCCAGAGCCCATTCGTGGCTGCCAGCTCACTTGTCAGGTCTACAGTGTTGCATAGTTGCACTCAATCTAGCGAAGAAAGATAATTCAGCAAATCTGAACAAACATATGTTTTTAGAAAGGTCTCCACTTTTCGCACTGCTAAATAAAATATATACCCAGACTCACAAAATTAGGCAATGAATGCATATGGGAAGGAATAATTTGGGAAATATGTTATAGGGGGAGGATGCACCATGTGTTATTTTTCAACAAACCAAGGCCTGAATTTAGGCAGTATTGCAGAATCCTATTCCATCTGCCCAGCTGCATACAGTATATGGGCAGGAGCCTTCGTTGTTGGAGATGGCTTCAATGGCCTGCAATAGTAATGAAAACAGTTCCAAAATCTATAACATACACCATTTTTCTAAGTCAATGCAACCTCTGTCATTTAGTTACAACGGATGCCGCGTAGAATATTATTCGAACTAAGCTGTTTCGGCTCCTGCATCGTCAATAGGGAGGAGGCTGGCTACAAGGTAGCTGCTGAATGGTAATAGCTCTACTGAGATAAGTAACCATACACCAAATATTTCTGGTGCATTCTCTAATTTTATTTATTTTTATTTTATTATAATGTGGTGTTCTAAATTGTATACACGTGTATAATACCATTACTCATATATAATTCACAAACCCTTAAAACAAAACTAACCAACCTTATAACGAGATTCAAATTGCGAATCGTATTGTAAACACCAAAACGCACTACAATTTTGTAGTAAGATATTATCTTAGTGTATAAATTTAAACCTCAACACAGTTATCAAGATCTGATAATGACCGCTTGAAGGTCGAAACGCGCAATACTAATATTGCCCCCATTATAATAGTGATCATGAACTAATACATGTAATTTTTTCCAGGAGTGTTATTTACGTATTATATACATTGTACCCCGCCCAGTCATTGGGCAAATTCGTGTTGACTGACTGAAGAGTTGCAAATAATTACAGCTACCGAAATGTCTGTCCATTTACTGAACGTAACTGGCACTGCTCTTGATGCATTTCTGAAAATTGAGGTTGCTGTATCACTGCACCTCTTGCAGCATATGATTGACAAAGTTAATGTTGGTGTAGGTGGTGCCTGAGTATTGAAATTGATCCTTTACAGGCAGCTAGACATGTGCAACTTCTCAATGGTGCTTTTGAAGTCAGGTGTGCTAGTGCCCCTCATCCTACCATAAGTTAGTGACCTCAGTCCTGTTAACTTGGTATTTTTTTAAAATTATGATTTCTCCATTTGTTAAAAAAATATAGATAATGTGATTTGCTTTTACAGGTCTCCAATAAAAAGGGAGTTAGTAGATCTTTGCTGAGTGCCACAAAGCGATGGTTTGGAAGCAACAAGCCTGGACTGCCCAGTCTGACTTCGCCAGCCAATGCTGTCATGTAAGATTATGCTTTACAAAAATATAATTCATGGACCATTTACCATCTCCACATGTAATACAGTGAAACCATAATTCATCATTATCGACGGGACCACAATAAATAAACAATGAACACAGGAAAGCAATAAATAAAGAATTGTTTTCAAAATGTTGCCAATCAATTATCAATTTCAGGGGAAAAGAGTGTTAGACCCCAGCCAAAATACGTAAGGTCTAACATTGAAATGAATATTCAAATATTTTAGGAAATATCGCCACTCTGATTTAATAACACATAGCGTATGTATTGTTGCAAGTTATGAAATCAATTAACTGACCAACATCAACCTATTATTTAAAAAAAGAAAGGAAGCTTGTAGTTTTACATGGCCATTAATCTTGTGGTCATGAGCTAAGGGACTTCATTTTTACGTGGAATCCAAACCTGGAATTTCACTTCAAAAATCTCACATGCATTGACCAGGAATCGAACCTATTATTCAATAGATCACAAGAGCTCCTACAATTCCCAACCTTGGTGTTATGAGGAAACAAGAGGAGAGTTGAGAAAACTCATGATTGGGCTGCAGATGAGAATGAGAAGCTTACTATAATGCGAATCTATGCACAACAAGTAGTTCCGTGAAGAACTATACAGCCTATTTTCATATATCCTACTCATGTTAATTGCCACTATCAACATACAAAATTTCAGTTTAATTGCTGTAAGAGATTCGTAGATATTGAGAACCGTCTAAATATTTCAGATTGTCGCCAGGTTGGATTTTTATTTTTGTACTATTACATTAATATTATTGTGTACGTGTGGTATTCAAACTTCAAACGCATGATTAGAACACAAGAAGTAAAAACGAGATTTTAAAATTACGCACAGCAGCCATCTTGTGATTATGCAAACAATTGAAATAAATTAGATGCCAGTGGATCAACATTTGTATAAGCATTTAACGTGCAACGTTTCACGACACTCGGATAGTTAATTCGCGAGAAACGTCCATTTAAATATTTATACTTCGCGTCGCCGCCATGTTGGATATGTGCTCACCAGGTTATTGAAGTCCTATAGGTGAACATATGTTCATAGTCTCTATGAACATTAAAAAAAAAATCAGTTTGGTTGCTGTAAAAGATTCATAGATATTGAGAATCGTCTAAATATTTCGGAAGCTCGCCATTTAGGATCTTTATATGTATAGGCCAAACAGTTATGTACCATTCAAGGACAATTATTGCCTAGGTTCATTATTCAAACTTTCACTTCGATCGCATGATTACGACACATGAAATAAAAACTTAATTTTAAAATTTCGCACCGTCGCCATCTTGAGGTTATGTAAACACTTGAATTAAATTAGATGGCAGTGCATTACAATCTGCAAAATCATTTACTGTACCACATTTCACTGCGCTCAGAGAGTTAAAACACGAGAAAAGTCTATTAAAATATTTCAAATTCGCTTGGTTGCCATGTTTGTTTTGTACTTTACAGGTTTATGAAATATACATAGGTAAACTTGTATCAGTACCCTTTATCATCGTACAAAATTGCAGGGTGATATCGGTAATAGTTTCGGAGATATAGAATGTCAGTGAAATATTTCGCACAGCCACCATTTTTAGGTTATGTAAACAATTGATCTAAATTAGATTCCAGTGCATTACAATGTGTAGAAACATTTGCTGTACCAAGTTTCATTACGTTTGGATAGGTAAATCGCGAGGAAAGTCTATTTAAAAGTCTCAACTTCGCTTGACCGCCATGTTGGTTTTGTAGTCACCAGGTTTTCGAAAGTCTCATAGGTGAACTTCTAGTAGTGCCCTTTATCACCGTACACAATTTCAGGGCGATATCGGTAATAGTTTCGGAGATATTGAATGCTAGTGAAATATTTCGCACAGCCGCCATGTTGGATTGGTGAGACGTAACAAAATTTGAAGGGCACGGTCGAGGTCGCCGGGATTGTGCTATGAACTTACCGAGTTTCATTGAAATCGCTCTAGCCGTTTAGATTTTATTAGGGGGGACACACACACACCTCACACACACACGCACACACACACGGACAAAAGGTGATCTCATAAGCCTATTTTTTCAAAATTGAAAATAGGCTAAAAATGAATCTTCATTGATTGTCCAGTGCTCAGATTTTGACAGTCTTAGGCAATATCACAATACATCTTTTAAAGGTAAGTTGGATTTTAAGTAGACTAACTTGTGCGTTGACTCGTAAATTTGGCATAATAGAGACGAGAGAAAACAGCTAAAAAGTCTTGTTTTCATAATATGAACCTCACACAATTCTTCCTTCATGCACTCACAGCATTTAAAGCAATGTTCTTTTAACCACTTATTTAAAATATTATGCCCTTTTGCAGTTGGGATATACATTTATGAATTTTCATAAAATGTCTTCCACCAGTTAAAACAGCCATCGTCGACATCGTCATCATTATGTTAATTGTGTTGCAGATACGAAAGTAGCACCAAAGACTTCTATGGGACCATACGCATAGGCATGAAATAGGCTATTTAATCTGTGCAAGTTGAGAAGAATTAAGATTGTGCTGAGTAAGAATGCAAAGCATATTGTAAAGTAAATCTAAGCATAAAAATGAATCAACTTGATTGTTGAGTGTCAGATTTTGACCAGTTGTTGGCAATATCACAACCCTTCATTTGACACAATGAGCTGAATTTGAATAGAGAAATTGACTTGGAAATTTAGCAAAATAGAGACAGGAGAGGACATTTAGGAACTAAAAAGTTTTGTTTCTACCAGAGAAGTTCACTGCAATACCAACATACATTTGTATTGAAGCCAATTACATCATGAAATGCCCATGCCCTTGAACACAAGGGATGGCATCAAAGGAGAACAGCTGAGCATTTGTATGTGCATGTTTATGATAGATGCATATTGCCAGTGAACATTGTAGACTTGGAAAAGGTATAGTCAAGAAATGACACTTGCAAACATATTCTCTCTAAGCAAGTGGTCGTTGGGGAAAGCACAAATTATTTTAACTTGAGCATGTGTTTATGATGGAAGCAAATTCAGGGTGTCACCGGTAACGAAAGTAACGAAAAAGTAACGAATTTTACAAACAGGTAACGAAAAAGTAACGAATTTTACAAACGGGTAACAAAGATTTTCTGAAGGCGGGTTGAATCATTTAAACTCGCGCAGCTAGGCTCAGAGATTGCGATGGAGCGAGTTTCACGCAAGCGCCGCCGATTGCATAAGCTATATTTCCCCGTGCCTGAGCTCAAGAAAATACATACTGAGGATACCTTGTGTGGTATACATTAATTCAACGTATATTTTCGGCATCAAGAAGTCTTTCTAGTTTTGTGTGAAATATTTTTCTGTGTTATTAGGAAACCTGACTTTTCGCGAGACGCTCATTCATGAAAAGTTCCGAAACTAAACAGAAACCTCTCATTTCTGTTATTGACTTCTAAATTTGGAGACTATGTCAAATTGAAGTCCAGAAATAATGCGAAATAATTTACTGTCGCAATCTTGCGAAATGTTACCGTTTCGAAACAAAAATTACGAAATAGCTTCGAAATACATAATAACTTACCGGTATTTTAAAAGTATGTCTCGTAAATTTGCGACATCCGGTATGGTTAATTCGAAATTCAGTTATATGTCGATTTTTCCTTCGAACTTTGGTTCCATCGGATATATAATCTAACTGGTTATTTCGATAACTTGTATAATTCGTGATTCGCATTCGAAAGAAAATGTGCCCTCTTGTTGTATTATTCGTGCAATCCTCCCAGAATAATTCGTAATATTCGATACAGTACCTACTTTGAACGTTCATCCTCCAAAATCACATCCTCAAGACGACCGGCTGACGAATCTGCACGAATCTTGTCAAACGGACCGACATCGACGTCAGTTGCGTAAAATGATAAAACCCGTCCCCTATCGTGAACTTGTGACCACGTGGACTGCGGGAATCCTGTTAAAGGAGATTGGGCACCCATCACGAAACATTCCGAAACCTACTCGCCACTTTTCCCATGACCGTATACTTAAAAGTGTACGGGGAGCGAGAAGTGCATCAACCCACTTAGAAACGACTGCCTACGTAGCATCGCGATACTAATTTTTCCTCGTGATCCACCCTGAACTGGTGAACTCCCAACCACAGCATAAGGACAGTGGGAATCACGGCGCCGACCATACAACATGTCCTTAACTACTCGTGAATTTTGACCATGCCCAACCTTGAGCTTGCCTCCATCATTCTGTCAGGGCAGATAGACAGGCTGGTAATCGTTGAACGGCCGATTGCATAACATCGCGAGGATAACGTGAATGTCGTAAAACGGCCGAGAGCGGCAGCGATTGCGATACATCGCAATATTTTTCTGCATTCAATGACGAGGACAACTGGATTCTTGTGAAACGGACAGCAAGTGGCGCCGATTGCGTAATAATGTTATATTTTCTCATGCCTGACCTCAAGGACAATGGAAATCTCGTCGAATGACTAAAAGTGACACCGTTTATCTAAATCCCAATTTTTCTCCGTGTTCTCTCGTGAAAACTACGGGAATCTCGTCAAACGGCTGAGACCAGCGCCGATCGTGTAACATCTCGATATTTCTCCGTACTTGACTGCGAAGTCAGAATTCGGTGACGATCACGTAACGTCGCATACATTTCTTCGTGATCTACCGCGGGGACAAAGGAAATCTCGCCAAACTGTAAAGATCAGAGCAACTTCTTGATATTAGCTGAAACAACTAATTTGATAATAAATATCTAGTTTTTTTTTTTTTTTTTTTTTTTTTACACCTTTAAACACAGTTCATTGTTGTCTTTCTTCATCGTGTAATGAGCTCCTATGCTTGCACACCGCAGACGTATCTTGAATTCAAAGGTAACTAAAATTAATTATCCCCCAGGGGCTCACATCTTGTGGGCGTGGGTTGGCGACCACGGGGCCCCAGCTGAGTCCGGCATTGCTTCCACCTACTTGTGCCGGGCTCCTCTCTTTCTTCTTTCCTGTCGACCTCCCTTGGTCAACTCTTGTTCTCTTCCGACCCCGACGGTATTAGGGTATCCGAGGCCTAGGGAGTCTCTTCCTTTCCCGCCTTAATTGGCCCTTGTCTCATCTTTTCTGATTCCCTCCTTCTGCGAGGGGTCAGCCTTCTTTTTCTTTTCCTTTTACCTCCTGCCTTGTGCTCAAGGCCCTTAAGGAGGCAGGGTGTATTTAGCCCCACCACTTCTGGTGCACCGTCGATAATACTACACCCTCAGGGGCTCACGGCTGGTGAGTTCGGGAGTTGGCGACCCCGAGAGATTCCTGAGCTGGGTCCGTTTTCCCCTTTTGTCCCTTACCTTCGGGGCGGACCCTCTCCTCTTTCACTTTCCTATCTGCCTTTCATGGCTCTCCTTCCTTCCAAGTCCCTCAATCCGCATTCTTCGAGGGTTGAGGGCATTTCTTTTCCTCCTGTCCTTTATTTGCCTTATTCTCTTTTAGTTTTCCATTTCTTCTTCTAGTATGTAGGTTGGTAGTTAGTTTTAGTTTTAAGTTTACATTTCATTTTCATCTTCACGATCACCCAAACCATCAGGGGGCGATAGCCTAGATGTTAGGCCCCTTAAAACAACAATTATCATAATCATCATCAAAATTAATTAAAGGTAACTAAAAGGTAGCTAAAAAGTAACTAATTTTTACTTCATCCTTATAGTAGACACCCTGAAATTGCTGCCATGTTTGAACCTATTCTACAAAGAATACCCATACTTGCACAAAAGCTGCAGTTGGCAAATATTTTTGTTATCATTCAGCTCTAATTGATGTAGTAGACAGTATGATGGACTTTGATAACTGAACACACAAATCATTAACGTATGCACACATTTCTCAGAAATTGTTGTATGTGCAGTACAGAATTTAAATTTACAGAAAAAAAAACATGCTTATACTTTTTGCACTATGCAGAGACGTGTATAAAAGTATATAATTAATGCATGTACATTTTTTGCAGGTTAGATTGGCTGCATGGTTCTCGCCTGCTGTACCCAAGATTGCAGGATCGAATCCTGATGCAGTCAGTTGGCATTTGAGGGTGCACAAATGCAAGGGAGCCATGTCAGTAGATTTACTGGCACGTTAAAGATCCCCTTTGGGGCAAAATTCTTGCACACCGGCATCTCTAAAAGCCACAGTAGTTAAAAGGGACTTAAACCAATAACATTATTATTATTTTTCTAGGTTAGTAGATGTGAGTTAGTGTTATTCCCCACCCAATTTAATCGGGCTCATTATCGTGTTAACCAATTCCAAAGCATTTTTTTTTTTTCTGTATACAATAGTAACTACTAGAGATTGGAATTTTTCGGTGATTTCAGAGTGAAGAAAGCGGTATTTTAAAGGGGCGAATTCGGTGGTTTCAAGTGCACTTTTCGGTACTTTCAAAATCATAAATTTTAGGCGGGATTTTTTTAATATCATGGATAACATGCATAACATAACACGTTTCAGTCATCCTTCGGGGTATACTACGGTGAAGAGCTCCAAATTTTCTTGTGACAAACGGTGATGCATATCACTTAACGTGCTAGTGTAAGCTGAAAAACAAAAGTTCAAAGCGTTTGGACAGGGTATCCAAATGGTTTTCAACACAGAGTCTGAGAACTTGGGAAATACAACTGCCATTCCTTGCAAAACTCCATCAATGTCTGTCTTGGTCCTGTCGTGCATCTGCTTCTTGATTAAAGTTTGCAGTTCGTTGTATCCTCTTAACACCTCACTTTGTTCCGTGTTCCACAGAACGGCAACTTCTTAATTTTCTTTGCAATGTCCTCATTGATGTTCATTGGCTCTATTTCTGCTGGATCAAACGCACACATTTGTAAATCTTGTTGCCAGGGTCAACGGATCTCAATCTGATTAATTTTCCAAGAGCATGGGACCCAGCGTTTATTAAAACTGAATGTATTTTCCCTCTTTTTAACACATTTCCACGACCCTCCAACTGCTCCTTAATGTTGGTACCGTTCTTTCCAGAAACAGCAAGTTTAAGGGCTTGCTGAATTCTCCGTATATGTCCATCAAGAAGGTGAACAGTTGGATGTGGCCTTTTAATAAGAGGATGAGTTCAGTGATGTCTGTGCCAAATTCTTTGAATCTCAAGTATGTCGTCATGTGAAACATTGTTGAGAAAATCAACACCAGAGTAATCAGTCCCTACTACTTCACTCATAAATTGCAAAATATCTTTCAAGTACTCTGACAGGCACACTACAGAATGAAACCAAGAAGACCACCTGGTTAATACTGGTTCAGGAAACAGTGGCACATTTTGATCTGGATACTTGCCATCGAGATATTCATGTCTGAAAGGCGCACTGTATGATGCCACACGTCGAGTAGTTACTAGGATGAAGGGGCAGATGACCTTGCTGTTCCGGCCCTTAAAAGCTCAATAACTAAGTACTGTAACTTACTAGGATGACCACCCAGATTAAGTTTCCAATCTTTCCGTGTTTGTTGGATGCTTTCCATGCAGTCAAGTCATGGGAGAAGATTACCGCTACTACACTCGCACAAAAACAAGTGTTTGTCGGCTTCTGTGACAACGATATTTTAAACAGGCAAGGTGATCTCGCTATGATCAGATTAGGGCAAAACCTGGATGAATGTCAAGATGCAGAAGAAAGTGACATTCAGTAGTTAGACTTCGATAAAGACAATCATGGTTTCAGACATGAAAGCGATGAGGATATTGTACGGAATTTGACTGTCGGTGAGGTAAACTGAGATCCAGTACATATAGAGTGATGCAACGGAAATCCCGAAAGTTCCCAGTCAAGCTAGTGTGTATATAGTCACACTTATCTCTTATATAGAAAATCGAGATGAATTTTCGTTCTCATATATTTTTTTTCTTCAGAATTGTGCAATCTAAAATTAGAAAGAATAAACCATCCAAGAAACAAAAAGTGATGACAGTCATTTTTCGTAGTTTTTTATATTGGTATAATCCACATAGTGTGTCTTACAATACTATGTTATAAAGTATTCTAATTTTTTGTTTTGTTTGTGTGTTCCTCTTAATTCTATTAATGTGATAGAATATCTCTTAATTCTATTAACGAGATATAAAATACATTTCAATATTTTAACCAATAGTTTTCTCTTTGCTAGGCTTAAAAACATTATTGTGGATAATTTGTAGTTTTCAATAATTCGCGGAAATTCGTGCATTAATTGCCGCGAATTATTGGAAGTGCACTGTAAATAAAGAAAAAAAACGAAAAAGCTAAAATTCGCTTCTTCATGCGAAATTCGCGAAATTTCATGATTTCAAAAACCTTTTTTTTTTTCACCATTTTTAGGGTTATTAAAACACATTACCACCTGTGTATTACTTCATTTAATAATTCGCGAAATTCGCAATCACGAATTTTTCCTATCCCTATCACTGCAGGTGATACATCCATTTTTTTTTTTTATATATCAGGACTGCATTAAAATATCTTACAATAAATTTGAAGCCAGTACAATTATTTTTTTAAATCATTCACACTGACAATCCTCCTCCAAATGAAGAACTTCTATTCACTTAATTTCTGGTCGAACACAAGATTCCAATTTCATGTGCTGATCATGCAGATCCTTTGTTTCGATTGGTTCCCCTACTCTTCCATACCAAAATTTTATGCATGTGGAAGAACAAAAACAACTGCTTTAATTAAGCACACGGCAAATACTTCAAGTAAGGTTATCATGTAGGCGTTACAAAATGAACCACTTGATTTTGCCTAAGATGGTAGTACAGATTACAAGAGTGTAAAATTTACCCCATTGTGTCGTACTACTATAATGAACGAGGACAAATAGGTACAATGTTATTACCTAGGTATATTGTTGGAATCAACTGATAATTCTGGCAAATGAAATTTTAATGTGTTGAACTTCTTTTTACAGCCGAGCGCGTCTCAGTCTCTGGAGTGTGCGAGCTTTACGAGTAATGTCCAGTAAAACGTTACTGATAGTTTTTTTGATAAGTTGACATCTCTGCATTGTTTTCACCCACAGCCTCCTAAAATACTAGGACTCGACTGATGCAATGTCATTTGAATTAGAAGGCCATTGAAGTTGCCAATAAATAGATCTAGCTTTTACTGCATAAACTTTAGATCTTAATGTATGACCTCTTATCTTCGACAGTCACCGTACCCAACACACATGCAGACTTCATTTTTAGTCTATTTTTATTTATGAAAAATTAGGCTTGCGAGATCACTTTTTGTCTGTGTGTGCATGTCCCTCTAATAAAATATAAAAGGCCAAAGCGATTTTAATGAAACTCGGTTAGTACCTACTACTACCTCGACCGTGCCTTTCAAATTTTACGGTGATAAAGGGAACTACTAGAAGTTCCCACGTGTGACTTTAAGAAACCAGTTAAGTTCAAAACCAACATGGTGTTCAAGTAAAATTGATACATTTTACTGGACTTTTCTTGCAATTTAACCATCCCAGCACAGTGAAACTTGGTACGGTAAATGTTTATACAAATCCTGATCCACTGGCATGTAATTTTTCAATTGTTTTCATAACGTCAAGATGGCGGCTGTGCGGAATTTTTAAATTAAGTTTTTATTTCTTGTGTCCTAATTATGCAATCGAAGTGAACATTTGAAAAGTAAGCCGACGCAATAATATTCATTTAATGGTACATAACTCTATGCCGTACATATATAACAATCAAACATGGCGGTCATGCGAAATATTTCTCCGGCATTCTATATCTCCAAAACTATTACTGATATCAACCTGAAATTTCGGATGGTGATAGAGAATATTACTATAAGTTCACCTATGTGACATTGAAAATCCTGTTGTTTGCAAAACCAACATGGTGGCCAAGCGAAGTTAAAATATTTAAATGACATTTTCTCACAATTTAATCATCCGAGCACAGTGAAACTTGGTATGGCACATAATTATACATGATTTAAGCTACTGGCCTCTAATTTTATTCAATCGCTTTAATAACCTCAAATGGCGCCTGTGCAAAATTTTAAAATCTTTATTTTATTTTTTGTGTCCTAATCAAACGATTGCAGTGAACATTTGAATAATGAACCTAAGCAATAATCTTCACCTAATGATACATAACTCTATGGCCTACATATAGAACAATCCAACATGGTGACCATCCAAAATATTTAGACGGGTCTCAACATCTGTGAATCTATTACAGCAATCAAACTGAAATTTTATGTTGATAGATGCTATTAACATAGGTTCACTTTTGGGCCTGTTAATAACCTGATGAACACAAATCCAACATGGTGGCAACGCGAAATTCAAATAGTTATATGGATTCTTCTCGCAACTTAACTATCCGAGTGCAATGAAACTTAACATGGAAAATCTTCATACATAGCTCAATATATTGGCGTATTTAGTATAGTTTCTATGAGAACTACAAAACGGCGATTGTGTAAAATTTTGAAAATCACGTTTATATTTCTTGTGTCCTAATCAAGCGATAGATATGCAGTCATGATTATAATATTCATCTGCTGGCACATAATTCTATAGCCTATATCCAACATGAACCCAATACGATACATTGCACTGGTTCTCAATATATCCAAAACTATTTAAGCAATCAAATTGAAATTTTGTATGCTGTTACAGGACTGTTTATTAAGGACAAATGTGTGACTTTCCAATTCCTGAGAAACACAAAAACATAATGGCATCATGTGAATATTCAAAATACAATTTCTAGCGATCTAATCACCTGAGTGCAATTAAACTTGGCATAGCGAATCTTTATTTAGAGCTTAGTGTAGAGACATCTAATAATGTTCAATTGTTTTCAAAAATTCAAGATGGTAACTGTTCGAAATTTTAAAATCTTTTATTCAGGCAATTGAAAAGATGATTGTATGCTGGGCTATGATAATAGGCATTATATAAGGGCATTAAATTCTGCGGCTTACTTTTCATTACTCGTAGAACCTTTGTTTTTTCTAAAAATTAATACCATTGGTTCATCACAGAAAGACGTCACTTCGCGGGAGGAGTCTTAATCACCGATATTGAAACTATATATTCGAGCACGTAACTTCTCATTGTAATGGTGTTGGTGAAGACATAGGTTGTAAACCAAAAGCTATTTAGTATAGGACTATCACGTAGAAAATCGATTTTATAGGGAGGAGGGTTTTAATGGAAAAGACCAGTGGGATATATGAAAATAGGCTATTTAGTTCTTCATAAAACTACTTGTTAGCTCTTGCTATTTACATACAAGTATTGCTACAGACAAACCAAACACATGTGTATCATTCTTAAACCGCAACTGGTTTGACCTTCACTAGTGTTGTACCCCCTAATCTGCAGAACTACCAACCATTATTAATGGAATCATAGTTGTTGATC
Organism: Meconema thalassinum; assembly: GCA_946902985.2. Lineage (NCBI taxonomy): Eukaryota > Metazoa > Arthropoda > Insecta > Orthoptera > Tettigoniidae > Meconema > Meconema thalassinum. The sequence continues at coordinate 343,219,816 of OX336392.1, forward strand.
CTCAAGAAATTTAGACATGGAAAAAAATGGCCATTTTTTCATACAGTCCAAATATTAGAAGTATAGAAAGCCATTACTATTCATCACCATCATGGATGAAATCATAAAGGAAGTGAAGCAGAACACCAATGTGGATCTTCAAGCATTTGCTTTTGCAGATGATATAGTTACCTGGGGAAATCGTGAGCTGGAAGTCCAGGAAAGGCTGAACGTCTGGAATGATCATTTGAAAACATATGGTCTGAAAGTAAGTGCTACAAAAACTGTTGCAATATCTGTTAACAGACAGAGAAGTAAAGATAATATAATGCTGGAGGGTGTACACTTGGAAACAGTAAACCAGTATCAGTACCTTGGATGCTTAATATCAAGTGACAACAGAATACAGCTTGAATTAAATAACCGTATTCAGAAATCAAGTCAATTCTATCAGCAAGTTCGATATCTATTCTGGAATAAGCAAGTGCCACTAAGATCAAAACAAACTCTGTTTCGAACATACCTGTCCCTGTATTGACTTATGGGTTGGAAACATGCACAACTACCAAAAAAGATGACAGCAGACTTCAGGCTTCAGAAATGAAGTTTCTAAGAAGCATGCTTCAAAAAACTAGGAAAGACAAAGTAAGAAATGAGAAGATAAGCGAACAAGCTGGAATAAATCAGTCCCTGAAGGAGACTATAACTAGGGCACGTTTGCGATGGTTTGGTCACGTCAAACGTATGACAGAAGGAAGAATTGCAAAACAATGGTTACATACTGAGATTACTGGAAAGGGACCTGTTGGAAGACCTAGAAGGAGATGGCTGGACCAAGTGAAGGAAGATATCACATCCAAGGGAATCAACTGGGATGAAGTCTTGAAGGAGCAGTGGTACATGAATCGACCAAAATGGAGATCGCTCGTAAACCACACCCGGGAAACTGGAATGGAAACTTGATGATGATGATGATGAGAAAGCCAAAGTTTTACATTTTAACATCTTCATTATTAAACTCCCTCTCCCCCCTCCCACATGGTGCTACAGCCCATAAAGGGCTTTGACCTAAGCTACCGCTGATTAGCCACCTGACCTACAGATTGCGGGGTGACGCATGGTCAGTGCGACGGGTCCCCTGGGCCATTAATCTTTGGTTTCTTGACTGGGTTGCAGCCTCTCCGATCAGACAGCTACTCAGTTCTCCTCACAAGATTTAGTGCATCCCGTTCTAGCCCTCACGCCAGTTTCTAAAATCCCTGATGGAGCCGGGAATCGAACCTGGGGCCTCCTATGTGAGGGGCAGTCATGCTGGTTATTAAATCTCTTTCTAAATATTTAAATGTATAATTATTATTTTTTACATAACTTGTAGCCCTGATGGTGGTGGCAGCAGTAATGGCAGCATCAGGCGTTAATTTTCTCCTTCTCCTATCATAGTATGTCTTTTAGTTAGGCCTCCTATGCTCGGTGTTAAGGGATTAATCCTGGCACTGTTGGCTGGCATTTATAAGGGTATTTATAGGCTTACAGACTCATAACTGTAGATTTACTGACACATTAAAAGAATACCTCTAGAGTTAAATTCAGACATCCTGTCATCTCTAAAACTACAACAGTTAAAAGGAACACTAATTTAATAGCATTATTATTTTGTACTTCTGGTCCTCTGAGAATAGAAGATAGTATAAGTTAATACTCTTCTGCTTTTCCATCATTCTTAATAAAGATTTTTGTTTTTCAGCTATGCTGGTGATGCCCCTGAGCTACAGCTGCGTCGGCTGGGTGACTTATGTTTCATGTTTGGCCATTACTCACTAGCATTTCAAATCTATCATTCTGCAAAGCGTGATTTCAATGCCGATCAGGCATGGGTCTACTATGCTGGAGCATTGGAGATGGCTGCTCTTTCTGCATTCATGCAAGGAGAATCAACACGAAAAGCTCAGGAATATATGGAAGAAAGTATTGTTACCTATTTGAACTCTTGCAAGTAAGTGTATAAAGCCTCTGTATTCGAACACTTGTGTATAAGGGTTATTTTTAAGTAAGGTCCATGATTTTGTGTATCAACTGTAGTTGATGTAAAAAATGTGGCTGATGTATGATTATATACAGCAGTTCAATTCCTACTGAGAAATTAAAAGTCCTTGAATTTACCAGAATGGGTAGTCTGCAAATTAAATGTTCTGGTCATAACTAAATGCAGATTTTTCTATTAAAAATTGGGTATGCAGCTCCTATGCGACGGTGGCCAATATGTGAATACTGTAATTGCAGAAACTTAAGTATTCTATTGGGTAGTCTAGAAAGTTCTAGTTAATTTTGATGTTGAAGAATTTCATATACACTTCTTCTTCATCATCTTGCACAGTTTCCAGCCACTCACTGGGTTCCATATGCTTTTAAACTTTAATATCGTCTTGCCTTGTTATAGGATGCCCCAGTTTGCGACGAGAGCAACCCTGTTAAGCACAGAATGCTTGAAAGGCCGTGGTATGTACGGCGAAGCTGCCCAGCAGTTTATCCGCATGACAAGCGAAGACTCTGATCTACGCAGTGCCCTCCTGCTGGAACAAGCCTCCTACTGTTTCTTGAAGGCTTCACGACCTAGAATGGCGCGCAAGTATGCATTCCATATTGTGCTGGCAGGTCACCGTTTCGCTAAGGCAGGCCAGAGACAACATTCTATGCGTTGCTACCGTCAGGCTTATCAGGTGAGTTATCTTTGTGATTGTAATAATAATAACAATACCGTAACACAGGGCTGCTGTCAATCATCATCATCTTGCACAGTTTCCAGCCACTGGCCGGGTCTGTTTGGAACACAAGCCTCCCCAACGTCTTCTGTCTTCCCACCATCTCTCAGCCTCCACCCTAGTCCAGTCTTCTCCTCTCTTCTTCACGCTTTCTTCCACCCCCTTCAGCCACCTGTCTCTCCGTCTTCCTCTCGGTCTCTTTCCTTCCCACTTCATCTCGTGTACTCTCCTGGGTATCCTCTTCTCCTCCATTCGTTTTTCATGTCCATACCATCTAAGTCTAGATTTCTCTATACCATCCTGTAATGGTTCCTCCTTCATTAATTCTCTGGTCCTCTCATTTCTTATTCTGTCCATCTTTGTAGTTCCAATACTGCTTCTCAAGAACCTCATCTCACTGGCCTGTATTTTGCTCTTCTCCCTTCCTTTCATAACCCAGGTCTCCGAGGCATACGTCAGGATAGGGACATAGTACGTCCGATATATGATCTTTTTGCTGTTCTGAGGGACATCCTTGCTCCATAACATGCTTCTCACACTCCTCCGAAATGCTTCTGCCTGCCTCCCCCGTTCATTTATTTCTCTATCGTTTCTTCCATTATCTTGTATCAGGCTTCCCAGATACTTGAAACTCTCCACTTTCTTCAGCTGTTCCCCACCAATTGTTATTCCCGTTGTGGTTCTTTCCTTCTTCCTTGTTGTGATCACCATCTCACTCTTATTTATGCTAAATTTCATTCCATATCCTTGTATTATTCCTTCCCACACGTCCAACTGTTCCTGAACCTCCTCCTCCTTGTTTCCCCAAATCATCAAATCATCTGCAAACACCATTGCTTTCATCTTTCCTTCCCCAATTACTTGTGCAACTCGGGTCATTATGTCATCCATCACCACAATGAAAAGTAACGGTGACAGTGCACTTCCTTGTTTCAGGCCGTTTCTCTGTTCCAACCAGTCTGATCTCTCTCCTCCCACTTTCACACCGCTCACGCTTCCCTTGTACATCTCCTTTATCCTCTTTATAGTCCATTTCTCTACTCCTCTATCCTCCAGGGACTTCCATACTTTGTTTCTGCATACACTGTCATATCCTTTCTCAATGTCCAGGAAGGCCATCAGTAGATCTGTTCCATACTCATAGTGCTGTTCTTGTAACTGCCTTACAGCAAAAATCAAATCCACTGTGGACCTTCCTGCTCTGAAGCCATGTTGTTCTTCCCTCATCCCTCCTCCTATCCTTGTCCTAATTCTCTTTACCAAAACTTTCTCGAAGATCTTTGCACAATGACTCATCAGTGTTATTCCCCGATAGTTTCTGTAATCTGTTCTACTACCTTTCTTGAAGATCGGGACAATTATTCCTTTTTTCCAGTCCTCTGGGGTCTTCCTTTCCTTCCATGCTGTCCTCATCACTCGGTACAACCACTGTATCCCCACCTCTCCTGCTGCTCTCACCATCTCCACACTCAACTCATCCACACCCGGTGCCTTCCCTCCTTTCATCTTGTTCACTGCATCTTCCACTTCTTTCCATGTTAAGTCCTTTTCTGTTTGCAGTTCATCTTCCTCTTCCCCGATTTCTTCCTCCTCACCATCTTTTCCATTTGGGTTCAGAAGTTCTTCAAAATATTCTTTATACATTTTCTTCAGTTCTTCCCTATTTTCTATCTCTTGTCCCCTTTTGTTCACCATTCTAACATAATCCGTAGGATCCTTCCGCCTCTTATTTTTTACCATCCCATACAGGACCTTTTTTGTACCTTCACTATCCTCCTTCATCATCTTGGTCCACTCTTCCATCCACTTTCTTCTCTCCTCAGCCACTACTCTCTTCGCCTCCTTCTTTCTTTCCTGGTACTCTTCCCTTGTCTCTACCGTCCTATTTTGATACCACCTCCTAAAGGCTCTATTCTTTTCCCTTACTATATCTTTTGTCTTCTCATTCCACCATGGTGTTTCCTTCCACCTCTTCTTACCTCTTGTCCTCCCACATACTGCTTCTGCTGCACCTACTAGTGTCTTCTTAAATCTAGCCCATTCCTCTTCCACCCCTCTTTCTTCATCTGTTGAAATTCCTTCCTTTACCATTTTGAGGTACTCGACCCTTCTATCCCCTTCTTTCAGTTTCCATATCCTTATACGTCTTTCCTGGTTCTCAGTCCCTTTCTTCTCCTTACTCCCTCTCAGGTTCATTACCAGCAATCGATGGTCACTATCCAGGTTCTCCGATGGTATAACCTTGATGTCCGTGATGTTCTTATTTAGTTCTTTCTCATATAGCATATAGTCGACCACCGACTTCCTGGTCAAGTCATCACTGTACCATGTGATTGTGTGGCTCTCTCTTTTCTTAAACCAGGAGTTCCCAACTAGCAGGCTGTTCCTCTGGCAGAAGTCCAACAGTCTCTTTCCTTCCTCATTTCTTCCGCCCCAACCCTCTGGTCCTAGAACACTCTCATAACCTTGTCAAATTTGAAATCCTGGTCTAGTACCTGAAACATCTGTGAAGATGATGAATCTACAAAGAAAATAAGAAAGAAACAGATTATTTATTTAATTATTTATCATATGGCTTTTAGTGCCGGGAGTGTCCGAGGACATGTTCGGCTCGCCTGAGTCTGTAGCTGCTTCCAGCGGACACCCTAAAGGGTGAGCTACAAGTTCCGTTCAATTTCAAGTAGTTCCAACTTTCGCCACCAGATATCAATGATACCTAGTGGTGAACGTTGGAACTTTGATAGAGCGTTCTGACGAAATCTAACCTAACAAATTTTGCTTTACACAAGTTTAGTCTGTGAAAGGATCTTTTACATGCCATAAATCTATGACATGGGACCGCCGGCTTTACTTCCCCTCCGAAGGAAGGCATACTGAAGGATTTTTAACGCTCTTAAAAAATCCGAAGACTTCGGCCGGGTTTGAACCCGCTATCTTGGGCATAGCAGTTCAGCATGCTACCAACTACGCCACCAAAGCCGCAGAAACAGATGATGATGGTGTTTATACATACCATATTTACTCCCACCTTTTTAAGTTAAGAATTTAAAAAAATGGCTCGTATATTGGACCCATTATTAACGAAATAGGGGTAAATAACGATGCGCGTTTACTACAGAGTTCCTGCTGTTCCTATTTTCGATACGGTATTCCTTGGACGTTCCTATATTACCGTAAATGTAAGGAGTGTACCAATTGCTGTTACAATACTTTGTGACAGTACAAGCAAATGCATTTTTTCCTACCTGCAGAAAGTTTGGGGCTAGCTGTTGTAACAGAAATAACCTGGAAATCCCTGCCCCAAGGCCGCATTCTGTATAGGAATCAGTGGAAACGAGTTTAAACCAAGCAGAGGTTGGGCTGTGCCTTTCATGCGAAGAAACAACCTGGCTTTACGGACGTGTACATCATTGTGTCAGTGACTGCCAGAGGAATATACGGATAAAGTGCTGTAATTTCAGTGATTCGTGTCTCGACAGCGGCAAGAACGCCAGTTTCTCGAAACGCGGATCAGACTCCAGTTTGTTTTGATATGCCCGCTCAACCTTTAATGCCAAAGGAGCTTCAAGCGTACTTGTAAAAACCACGGGAACTGAGAAATTGCGCTGTACAGTAATGCTGTCAATAAAAATAGAAAATCCCTAATGGTATTTTCTATTTATTTCACACGCAGTGAACACGAAATTAGGCTTACCCTACCACGCTTGTATACCGGTATTTGCAGCGATCACGAGAGATTTATATCAGACTAATATTGTATAATGGTCCATAATTGTATCTTTTAAACCTGAATAATGCTTTTTCTGTTTTGATACGCTATTAATTTTTGAGATATGAGCATGTGAAACCCTCCTCAATTTCTGAGCATTAAAAATAGTTTTAAAAAAGGGGTCTTATATGCGAGTAAATACAGTATTAGGGCAGAGGTGTCCATTCAGCACGCCATTGTGCTTCTGGCACTGACGGGCCTCGCTTTCTCGTCTCAACCCTACCATACTGCCTTCGCTGTGTTGTGGTTGATCGGTCGAACATCAAATGGTATACAGTACAGTATATTTTAAATATGAAAGCAAGTTGAAACAAAACGAAAACAAGGGGGGAAAAAACAGTATTGTGACCGAAATTGCAATGGCTTAAATGAGTTCCATGATACCTTATCAGTACTTCTGACTGTTTTAAACTAAGCATGTAATCTGCAAGTACCTGTATGCAGAGATACATGAACAACACAATGTGCTGTAGATGTGTCGAACAACCATCACATTGGACGAACAGTTACAGTAGTTTGTTTTCATTTCATTCGTTGCGCTAGCGATCCCAACTTGATTCGACTCGATCAGACATGGTGAAGAGCTGTCAGCGCAGGTGGTCCAGTCTGCCAGTGTGCGGCACAACATAGCTGCAAAGGCTGGATGTCGCTGTATTAGGGGCTTGGGACATCCTTGGTCATCAGCCCCATGTACTTGAGTGTGTGTTTAATTTGTGTGATAACCTGTGTTTGTGTGGTGACTAGCAGTGTGTATAGCTGTGATTATTAGGGTTGGAGATGTGGCAGGTGCCCTAGAAATAAGGTACTATCCCAGCCTTTGCCTAGAGGGAGTGTGTGTGTGTGGGGAGGTAAATCACCCAGGGAAAAACACACTCAAGATATCAACAGAATTGCTCTTCAGTCGGTCAACATAAGAGTGCCCAAATAGATTGGGCAAAAAGTGTCAATTATTTTATCACCCTATTATCTAAAAGAAATGTTACTTGAATTATTTATATGTTAACCCTAGAACCGGCAATGAAATTCTGTACCGGCAGCCAATTTGTGTGATACTTTCCTACCAAGTGGATTCTTATTTTCAACCTATTGTGAACAATTTTCCATGGCACTGTTGCATATCGTTGAAAAGCTAATAAACCATAGATTCAGATGGTAATGTTAACTTTTCTGTGAAGCTTGATAAAAAGTAAGAAATTGAGAATTGAAAATGGTTGAATTATTATTTCATGAGCAATATCAAAATTCTAACAACCTAAAATACGAGATGAATCATGAAACACAAAATCCAAGATATACAAAAGGATGCACATATATGTACATAATATGTGTGAAAGTTTCAAGTCTATGCTATAATATTTGTTTGATAACCAAAAATATATTTTCCACGAGCCATTTTAGGCCTATAACGCAAGTGCGCGAACGAACTTACGTTATTGTAAATGTTATTATAGCTGTTATGCTACATACAAGCCAACTGAAACGAAAATATTGTAGACTGAAATTACAAACAACAAAGGTGCACTTTTAACTCCCTATTACATATAATTACAGCCTCAAAATAAGAGCAGTAGCAATAACATATACTGTGCCATTTTGGTTCACATGGCAGCAAGCCCCTCATTTGTTTCCAAGGAAACTTATACAAGGAGATTGTTTCTATGGTTGAAAATGAGTTAGTTAGTTATTGTTGTTTTAAGGGGTGGAACTATGAGGCCATCTGCCCCTAAAAAAAAAATTTAAATAAAAAATTAAAATGAGTAAGAAGCATCTGAAAATTTCTAGAAAAGCAAGACAAGGCATGTCACGCCATTTCTCAGCAGAGCGCAGCTACTAAATGAAGAAATTAAAAAGCATCGAAGAAACGACTCTGCTGCTACAGATATGGGAAAACCGTCGATCCATCGACTCTTGCCGGTTCTATGGTTAACACACTTCTGTAACAAATAGTGGGTGTTTAATTGGATGACATGTTTTGCTCACTAAGCGAGTATCATCAGATTCAAATATACAAGACAAAACAAAACATTACCAAAACCCACAATGCCACCACAAACAGTCTCTGCCTGCCAACAACAACCTGCTAAAACCACAGCCAAAACTTAAAAAGTGTGGCTACTGTTGCTGATAAATGCTAAAGCATTAAGCACCCAGAAAAAAAATACTTTAATATCCACAAGGTTGCAAGACTGAGAAGTGACAATCCCATCCACAAATCCCTCCACCAACTAATTAGTGTAGCTTCTATTGCTGTGATACACCTAAGTGTTAAGTCCCAAACTAGAATTATAATACAAATTCCACACACACCCAAGTATATGGGGCTACATATCCATGATGCAGCAAAGCCCCTAAATAAATTTAAAAAAACAAATAATGTATAGAGGAAAATAAATGCAAATTATTTTTGTCATTGTTGAAGATCCTGTAAACCTAATTATTGTACAACATTTATTGGAAGGATGGACTAAAGGAGCTTGATACATGTTGGAGCACTGTGTCTATGTGGTGCAAAGTGGATTGTATTTGTATTTATAAATGAGTTCAGTAATGTATAGAGGTCTGCCTCGTTGTGTAGAGTCTAGCTTGATGGAATGCGCAAGGAATTTTGAGGAAGGTCTTATTATTATTGTAGTGTTTATGTTTCTTGGGCTTGCACATTCTTATTAAGTCTAAAGTTCTTAACTTTTCAGTAATGAAGAGTGTTTTCTTTTCTTACAACTGTCTCCTCACTGAGCACACAGCAATGGTCCAAGCAGTCTACATCACAGAGGTTCACAACTGAAGATTTATGCAAACATAGCTTGTTATATTTGGTTTTAGTCAAGTACATTTCTATGCCTTCAGATGTCACTTGTCCTCTCTCTCTCTCTCTTAGACCTTTTCTTTCTTTATTTCTCCCTCATTAACCTTTTTTTGAATCAGTTTGCTTATAGATCGCTCAGTTTTTGTCTTCTTTCCTGGAAGTTAGTCCGTTGGCCTTCCTGCCAAAGCAATTTTTTAAACGGTAAATATTGCAACCAATTCCATCAAATGATTGTTGGGGTTCATCACTTGTCTGCTCCCTTAGGTACACCCTTGGTAAGGAAAAGTTGACTGACACCTCAGGACTCTTAAAATGTTGGGTATAGGAATTGAAAATTTCGTTGTTGACCTTAACCCTCATTTCCCTCTTTTCAAGACTTTTTTGGCTCCATGCCCTCTTTTTTACTGCAGGCTATATTCATGTTATTTACACCCCTCCTGTTTCTTCCTGCATTATTATTATTATTATTATTATTATTATTATTATTATTGTTGTTGTTGCTGTTCAGTTGCTTTTCCTGGCAATTTTTATTAGTATTACAACGAATGTTTTATTAGTATGACCACTGTTATGTTATAAGCTTTTAATGTTTGATTTGTCTAAAGGTTTATGAAAACAAGTGCTGGAGTCTGGCAGAAGATCACATTCATTTGACAACTGGCCATCAAGCTGCTAACCTGAAACAAACGACAGAATCTGCCAAAGCTTTTGCACAGTTGCTGACTCCAATGAGTCGCCAAACTGGAGCTCAGCAGGCTCTTTATTTGCGAGACTTTCTAGCTATACAGCAGGTAACTGTACCTTTTGTCTTATTATTAAAGTTTCTTGATTTTCTTTTTTAATCCAAAAAGAGTTAAAATGAAATGTAAGATTAGTGCTTTGCATTTTTATTGGCATGAATGGCTCGTTTGTGACCTATCCCTTGTACAGGGTGTTTCAAAAAGAATATACGTATTTCACATGCATATATTTATTAAACTTTAAGACATAAGAATATGAAACTTTACACACATATTTACGAACCTCTCAAGTTTAGATTACAGATGTTCAATATGTCCTCCATCAGCGACACGAACAATATCACACCGATACTCAAATTCCTCCCATACTCGGGCGGCCTTGACTCTTCCCTTTACATACACATCCTGTATCTACAAACTGTCGATACCATTTGCGAATGTTTCACCCATTCGGAGGATCAATTTGGTACCTCAACCTGAAACGTCTTTGCACTGTATTCACGGAATTGCACTTCACAAACTTTAGAACACAAAATGATTTCTGCTGCGGAGTAGCCATTTTAAACATATGACGGTTACCAAACAAAACAGAAACAACTGACATCTAGCGGCTACTAATATCAACTAGACTATGTATTCGTTTCTCCAATAGCCGAGGCGCAGCGATCGATAGTTTGGACAAAATAATTCTTTGTAATATGTATATTCTTTTTGAAACACCCTGTATATCTAGGGTGTACCGAGATAGTGTCAGAGTATGTTGCTGCATGAGACCAGCTGGGTCTGTTTATATGCTTCTAATTTACTTTTTAATGCCAATTTCGAGACAATAGTGCAGGGGACCCATAGACACAGTTAAAATAATGTTGGAATACTTTGATATCTTCATGGCCTCGGATTTTTCTGTGGTGGATGTATTGTTGGGGGCTGGTAGTTGCTTTTCATCGAAGAATATGGAGTGTTTGTAGTCCACTAAATCCTATGCTATTGTTGATTCAGAAGGCTGGTTACGATTTACATATTGTTTTAACGCCTGAGCCAGAGCAAAACAAAGTAAGTTAGGACGCGCGAAAGTGCAAGGTAGGGGGGGGGGGGGGGGTCAAAGATGGCCCCCCACCTTGATACGTGACGGAATATAGTGTGTCAGTGATGTCCAGTTTGTGAAGTGTGAAGCAACAAGGAGGGGGGGCAGGGACTACCAGCTGACTTTAAGCAATTGATTGAGATTTCTTGGTGAATTCATGACTGTTTATTCAGTGGTCTGACAATGTTTTGATGGGCCGCAAAATGAGGGTAGGAATGAAGGAAGCTATTCGCACTCACCAGGTGGTCTGCTGTTGTCATGTGGCCGGTCTCCAGAGATCGTTACTGCCGATGTAGAGTTACAGGTTCGGTCCCTTCAAACGCTCCTAGTCGGTTGACTGACCCTCTCTTCCTTGTGTATGTACTCTTCATAGTTATATCCTTGTCAGCGATTCCTTTTCCGCTGTGCTTAGTGTCTTGTGTATTGTTGATGTTGGTTTATCCTTGGCCTCATGCCTAGGATCCGTTATGATGTGTTCTTGTGTTGTGTCATTGTTGCGCTTGAAGGCACGTCTGCTGTCCTTGCGAGGCACATGAGGACAGTTGCTTATGCTGTGCACGTGCCTCCTGGATAAGCTTTTCTGGTCTTCCATAGCTTTTAGGTTAGATCCAGTATGCACCGCCCTATTAAAATAAACATATTCTTGGCGTGCCTCCTAGCTGCATCACTGGAACCAACTAGAAAAGAAAGGAGTACGCAGTGGAAATGGATGTTAATTTCTGACCTGTGCTGGGCCCGTACTTGCAGGCCAGATGTGCCGAGCGACTCCAGACTCCGTGAAGGTGGTCCCACGACGAGTGGTAGGAATACCCTCCTGGTGCTAGACAGCTAGAATAAGTTAGGCCTAGGTTTGAAGAGAGAGAGAGAGAGAGCGAGCAGCCCGATCGCCAAACACTACTAAATAAGACACATGGATAAAGAAATGGAAATTTAATGAATTGAAACCGAACACACAAAGAAACCCGGCCAGAATAACACACACAAAAAAAGAATACCCTTCACCTAGGGGTCAAATAAAGTCACTTTCAAACGGGGAAGATAAATATAAATAACAAGAAATAATTTACGATAGTAAATAACGTTAACAAATTAAATTCATCCCTGTGCTCACTTCCGTGAAAACGATGTAAAAAGGGAGGAAGTAAATGATCAATAGGCAATCGAGCCGGTCGCTGGTCAACAACAATCACTTCTCAGCCTAGAGATGGATGGTTGTCATGACGATCACAAATAACAAGCATAGCAAAGATAAAGCAAGAGGCTGTGTGCGTGTCGCAGAGGCTGTGGCGAGCAATGGGGATGCGATCGAGCTGGCAGTCCCCAGAGAAAAGAAATGCAAAAACCAAAGATACTACAAGGAGAAACAAATGACGTCAAGTGTCCGTGAAATATATCATGATACATACACGCAATCAAACACACAAAATGCCAGCCGTCGATGCAGAAATAAAACAAAAAGCAACTCGTGCTTGTAGGTAGTCTAGCAAAACATGCTAAACCTATATGGTCCCCAACTTACGTTCCGAGTTCGAGCTGAATACGGTAAGGCCTACTTAAAGTTACCGCCGTGATTCAGTTGCACGAAGCATGGAATGAAGGGAATACATAAGGGCTAAAATATATGGTGTCATGCCTCGTGTTGGGAGAATGGTCGAAACGCCAACGTCCACAAACAACGGGAGACCCATTCGAAGATATGCCCAAATCAAAACAACTTCAATGCACCTGGCAGCAAGAAAAACATACACTCACAAAATCACTCCCAGATATATTTCACGGCACAAATAAAAGGTTAAACGAAGATTCAAACAAAATAAAACAGGAGACCGCCATTTCGATTGGTTCCACAGCAAATCCAAGCACACGACGAAGATCAAAAAGAAAGGTTAAATTTAGGAAATGAGCATAGTGGACACAAGGTTAGATGTATTACTTACATGAGTAAATGGAAGGCTTCGGCATAATAACAATGTTAAATAAAAAGGAAAAACATTACATTTTAAATAATAAGGCGGAGAGCCTCAAGGCACGTCCGGACAGAAAGTATCTCACATGGCGTCTGAGTCAACCGGGACGGCCACCAAAGAAAATAAAGAAATGAGAGATGTTAAACATGGCTCAGGATCCACACCACCCCCCAAAAGAAAAATTATTTATAATAATAAAAGATTTTTCTTTTTACATCACTCAGCACCACCGCTTTGAAATCAATCATGTCCCAAGTGTTCCAAAATACACAACATCCTTATCACACAGGTGGTTTGTCAACAACTATAACAGTACACAAAATATGAGGGGGGGGGGGGGGGGTGATCGATATAACAGTCACTTAAGCAATTGAGCCATATCAGAAAGAATACAGTTATAAAATGAAGTAATATATAAAAATAATCAGATCGCTTCGGCGATCGCAATAACAGGACAGAACTCCTTCGGGGTCCCCAAAGGCGCGCGTTCCTTTGACGATCCCTGGGCTTGTCATAATGGTATTACGGTTCGCCTGCGCGTTACAATGACAAGAAAAGTAGATAGAGACACGGACGAAAATCATAAACAAAAGACTTTCGCCCTTTGACGCCGAAGTCTGCCATTCTCCTTATACCCATCATGAAAGTGACGTATTAAAATAACAAAGAAGCGATATAATGTGTCCATTATTTATAGAATATAAATTCTCTACTGGCCGAATTCGCAAAAATACATATTTTTACAATAAATATTAAGTTACACAGAGTATGTAGGCCTATTTCTTCTTGTATTATTTTCTTTCTTGAGCTCGTAAATTTGTACTTGACTCTGCCTCGGTCAAAATTGGTTCAATAATAGGCAGGTCAAGGAGACGCCATATGAATACTAGCTTCCTTGGATAACATAAGCAAATTATGATTGGCTAACCTACGCAGAAAAAGGACAACATTAATCACAGCAAATAAGAAGGTTACACAATAAATGGTTTCTATTGAGATATGTGAGCTCTGGATACGTCGGTGGGATTCTCCTTGGAGATCAATTCAACAGTGACAGGTGTTAAAAATCTAGTGATAGTTTTGGGCGTGCTCCAGCGAAGCATTAGCTTAGCTGACTCCTTATTCTTGGCCGAACTCTGTGGGTGCAGGCGCACTAGCACGTCGTCATTCACCTGAAAACAAACAGGTTGCCTACCCTTGTTATAGCGAGACGCCACGCGATCTCGTGCCCTTTTCAGATGCCGTACAGCAACTTCCCATTTTTCTTTGACTGAGGTACGGCGGGATGGCGCAGCCAGATAATCTATTTTCCACTGAAGCTGAAGTGGATCAACAATACGCCTTCCTAAAAACAATTCCGAAGGGGTAGAATTCGTCGATTCATGAAGAGCAGTGTTAAATCCTAAGGAGAAAAACTGAAGATTTGCGTCCCAACGTGACTGATCTGCGTTGTGGAACGCACTCAAGCAAGCCTTCAAGTTACGATGAAACCTTTCAACGTGATTTGGCTGAGGGTGGTAGGGTGCCAAAAAGACATGATCAATTCCCCAAGAAAAACACATTGATCTAAAAGACTTGGACCGGAAAACGCTCGCGTTATCGGACACTAAAAACTTTGGAGGACCAAAAACACCAAAAATATGATTGGTCAAAAGCCTAACAGTGGTACGTGTCGTGATTTCCCTGACAGGAAATAACCATACAAATTTTGAAAATCCATCAACGACAGTAAGTATAGCTTGATGACCAGAAGATGACCTAACTAGGGGACCAAAATAATCTATAAACAGGCGCTCATTAGGATATGACATCCTGTCAGCGTGGTGAAGTCCAATGCGAGAATCCTTTGCAGGATTAGAACGTTGACATGTAACACATTTTCGGACGAAAGCAAAAGCATCCGCTTTCAAATGAGGCCAGAAGAATACCTGAGAGATTTTATGGAAAGTCTTCGTCATACCTAAATGTAATCCAAAACAGGATTCATGGAAATACGCCAAGAGCATACTTCGTATATTCTCTGGCACGAAAATCCTACATTTCGAAGATCGAGGAGCGGTATGCACTATAACATCATTGCGCAATGAAAACTCAGATACACCAGGATCTTTCCCGAGAATTTTTTCACGCAATGTGACACAAAATGGGTCATCTGCTTGGTACGTACGGATGTCAGTAAAAGACCATGGAATGTGTTGGAGAAGATTCACTGGCTCGGGGATCTCAACAATGGGAGGAGGTTCCTCAAACATGCGTGACAAACAATCCGCTACAACATTTTCACTGCCTCTGACGTGAATGATGTCAAAGCTGAAAGAGGATAGACGAAGAATCCAACGATTTATACGTCCCAATTTTTTGACATGCGAGCGCATCCAGGACAGAGCTTCATTGTCGGTATACGCTATGAAATGCCGATGTTCTAGAAAAGATCTGAAACGTTCACAGCCGAATACGACAGCCAGACTTTCTTTCTCGAAAGTGGAATACCGGCGTTCGCAATCATTAAGCATCCGACTGGCAAAAGCGATGGGTGCCAAATTACCATTCACCTGCTGACTAAGCACACAAGAAACTGCGACATCACTCGCATCACAATGTAACATAAAATCTTTCCCAAAATCCGGAGTTCGAAGGACGGGAGCAGAAGAAAGACATTCTTTCAATTTCTCAAAGGCGAGACACTGGTCGGGGCCCCACACGAATCGTACATTCTTCTTCTTCAAATAATTCAGGGGCGCTGAAATGTCCGAAAAGCCCTTAATGAACCTACTGTAAAAGCCTGCCATTCCCAAAAAACGTCGGACTGCTTTCACATTCGTGGGAGTAGGGAACTCTTGGATACATTGGACACGCTCAGGGTTCACTTCTATGCCAACATCCGAAAGAATGTGACCTAAAAATTTGATTTGCTTCGAAGCCAAAGAGATTTTGTCCGGGTTAACAGTGAGTCCGGCTCTGCGAAGACGACATAGGACTTCACGTAAATGGATCAGGTGATCCTCAAAAGACTGACTGTAAATCACGAGGTCATCAAGATAGTTAAACACAGATGAATACTTTAAATCTCCAAATAACTCGTCCAAAACCCTATTCAAAACTTGTCCGCCGATAGAAATGCCCATGGGTAACTTATTGAACTCAAAAAGGCCGAACGGAGTGGAGAACGCAGTTACCTTACGGCTCTCGGGATCGAGAGGAATTTGATAATATGCACAATTCAAATCTAGGACGGAATAGTACTTCGCCCCGTGAAAATGCTGAAAAGCGCTCTCCAGAGTTGGAAGGGGAAAGTTGTCGAACACCACCTTAGAATTGAGTCGACGATAATCAACTACTAAACGAAAAGTACCCTCTTTCTTAGGCACCAGGAATGCTGGACTACCATAAGAAGACTTAGAAGGACTCACAACACCGCGTGCCTTAAGATCATCAATATATTCTCTCATGGCAATGAGTTTGGGTGGAGAGCAAGAAAATGGCGCCGACCTAACTGGAACCTCATCAGTTAAATCAATATGACACTCGTAGCCAATAGCGGAACCCAGTTCCGACGTGAGAACATCAGGAAATTCATTCACCAAATCAGATAAAGCGTCACGTTGACTCGTGAATAAAGTAGGAGGGATTAGAACAGCAGAGATACCAGAAAAATTACAAGGAACACTCGCTTCACAAGTATTAAAATGAAACCGCTCCTTGGATTTAAACAAAAAACTGAAGGAATGATCCGAAAAATCAAGCCTCAACCCTGCTTTGTGCATAAAATCAGAACCTAAGATCATAGGCGTAGATAAGTCATCCACCACATGGAAGTTCCAATCCCAAGAATAACCACATATCTTAATATGACATGTTACAACGCTAGAAACAGAAATAGATGACTTCACCGCAGAATAAAATTTTAAACCCCCATCTTGTGGACAAATCTGAGTAACAGGAAGCTGTTCCGCAATGGAGCGCTGAATAAATGAACGTGAAGCACCAGAATCCAGTAAAGCGGGTATCGACAATTTCTTAACACTTACAGGGACCCAAGGACAGAAGTTTCCAGTCGTGGAAATGTTCATTTCCCGGCGAACTTCATTGCATGGCCACTCCGGCGGGTCTAAACCGGGGACCCATGCTCGTTTCCCTGACGCGATGCACATCTAGGACAGGCTATGTGCATCACGTCACGAAGACCACATGTGTGACAAAACACACGAGAGGGCGCACGGCAGGAATTAAAATGATGCCCCAAACGATCACAATTCCAACATTTTATACGGTTATACATGTTCGGGTTTCGAGGTAACTGTTGATCCTGAGGAGCGGGATTCGCAGAAGAAGTAGCATTGGGAATACTCCCGACAATATGCGAGTGGGGACGGTTAACTGCCCGGTCCTCCTGACGAGATATTGAAGATGGGTGCGCAGTCCTCTGAATCTGGGATTGCGCGCATGCAGTCTCTGGAAACAAACTGTCAGAGGGGAGGGGTGGGGGTACATATGACTTGCGCAGGCGCCGATTGAACTCTCATTCACGTCCTTGATCAACAATGTCAGCCACACTATACACATTGGACCGGCGTATGAAAGACTTGTACTCAGGTGCCAGATTTCTATACACAATATCAACAGTTTCAATAAGGGGAAGGGGCTGCAACAACCTACTTATTAAAGTCATTAGCCCAGTAACAAAATCATCTACAGGCTCTTCCAAACCCTGGGTACGGCGATGAATTTCAGCCTTCAAGTCATGTTCAAAATCATAAGTCGTAAACCGCTCCTTTATTGACTTACAGAAATCAGCCCACGAGATGTAAGATCTGTTGGTAAGTCGATACCATTTTAAAGCTAAACCACTCAACAATAACGGTAGGCAGACAACAATGTCGTCTGGTTCGAGGTCATAACAATGGCAGAGTTCACTGACCCTGTCTAAGAACTCAAATACAGACGAAACTCCAAGTTCACCAGAAAATGAAATTCCCCACTTGGACTCTATATTGGCTACGCCTCCCTTGCGATGGCCTTTCACCTCAGTCAATGGATTAGTGTCTTTCCCACAGACACTTTCAAACGATAGCAGATCATCGTCAGACTGGAAGAGCTCCTTCTTCACGTTACAACCTGGGAGAGAATACATGGCTAAACTACAGAAGTACTGCTAGCTACAATTCAAAACAATAACTACAAATGTCTTGCCTCCGTCCTGCGCCTGAAATGAGTACGAAACAAGAAGTAGGGTTGTTTAGTACATTACCAATGCTGGGGTTCGTTGATAGGGTCCAACTCATTGCACTCTCCTTACAGTTTGTTATTTTTATGGTCCATACTCCTTGGAAGTTCACATTGACTCTTAATATTTGTTTGCATAGTATGCAATAAGGAACATGAAACAGAATAAAAACAACATTGAAAAATATGCAGCGAAATATTAAAATCCAATGGATAAGGCTAAGCGACCAGGAGACTTAACCTCGCAACTGATACCATCTGCACCGCCCTATTAAAATAAACATATTCTTGGCGTGCCTCCTAGCTGCATCACTGGAACCAACTAGAAAAGAAAGGAGTACGCAGTGGAAATGGATGTTAATTTCTGACCTGTGCTGGGCCCGTACTTGCAGGCCAGATGTGCCGAGCAACTCCAGACTCCGTGAAGGTGGTCCCACGACGAGTGGTAGGAATACCCTCCTGGTGCTAGACAGCTAGAATAAGTTAGGCCTAGGTTTGAAGAGAGAGAGAGAGAGAGAGAGAGAGAGCGAGCAGCCCGATCGCCAAACACTACTAAATAAGACACATGGATAAAGAAATGGAAATTTAATGAATTGAAACCGAACACACAAAGAAACCCGGCCAGAATAACACACACAAAAAAAGAATACCCTTCACCTAGGGGTCAAATAAAGTCACTTTCAAACGGGGAAGATAAATATAAATAACAAGAAATAACTTACGATAGTAAATAACGTTAACAAATTAAATTCATCCCTGTGCTCACTTCCGTGAAAACGATGTAAAAAGGGAGGAAGTAAATGATCAATAGGCAATCGAGCCGGTCGCTGGTCAACAACAATCACTTCTCAGCCTAGAGATGGATGGTTGTCATGACGATCACAAATAACAAGCATAGCAAAGATAAAGCAAGAGGCTGAGTGCGTGTCGCAGAGGCTGTGGCGAGCAATGGGGATGCGATCGAGCTGGCAGTCCCCAGAGAAAAGAAATGCAAAAACCAAAGATACTACAAGGAGAAACAAATGACGTCAAGTGTCCGTGAAATATATCATGATACATACACGCAATCAAACACACAAAATGCCAGCCGTCGATGCAGAAATAAAACAAAAAGCAACTCGTGCTTGTAGGTAGTCTAGCAAAACATGCTAAACCTATATGGTCCCCAACTTACGTTCCGAGTTCGAGCTGAATACGGTAAGGCCTACTTAAAGTTACCGCCGTGATTCAGTTGCACGAAGCATGGAATGAAGGGAATACATAAGGGCTAAAATATATGGTGTCATGCCTCGTGTTGGGAGAATGGTCGAAACGCCAACGTCCACAAACAACGGGAGACCCATTCGAAGATATGCCCAAATCAAAACAACTTCAATGCACCTGGCAGCAAGAAAAACATACACTCACAAAATCACTCCCAGATATATTTCACGGCACAAATAAAAGGTTAAACGAAGATTCAAACAAAATAAAACAGGAGACCGCCATTTCGATTGGTTCCACAGCAAATCCAAGCACACGACGAAGATCAAAAAGAAAGGTTAAATTTAGGAAATGAGCATAGTGGACACAAGGTTAGATGTATTACTTACATGAGTAAATGGAAGGCTTCGGCATAATAACAATGTTAAATAAAAAGGAAAAACATTACATTTTAAATAATAAGGCGGAGAGCCTCAAGGCACGTCCGGACAGAAAGTATCTCACATGGCGTCTGAGTCAACCGGGACGGCCACCAAAGAAAATAAAGAAATGAGAGATGTTAAACATGGCTCAAGTATTATGGGGTTTTAATAAGGTAGGGTCATAACAATATCGTATGTGTTCCGATATTATGATGGCAATAGTTCAACCTGTTTTCTTTGTGTAGATCTGTCCACATTCACAAGCCATTCAGCCATGATGTCGAAACAAATATCGGCTATCAAGAAACTTTGGATGTGACACAACAGCTCGAGATGCAACTACAGCTAACAACTTTTGTCTTCTGTTTCCAGCAACTATCTTCCAGCGAAGGAAGTGACACAAGCAGCTCTTTTCCTGTTTTACCATTGCCACTGGTGGACCAGGATAGTGTAAGAGTTCTTGTGGGTCCCCTGCCCCCTTTTCCTCCACCGCCACACGAAGGACCCAGTCTTGTCCCTGCCACTGGGGTCACATTTGAAGATGATCTTCCGGACAGTACCCGGTATGAGCATTCATAAATTACTATCATTTTACTCTTAATAGGAGATGATGATGAAGAGTGACTATGAATTGGTACTGGGTGGCACTGCACCTTCATATACTGTCAAACTTCAGTTACTGATTCTCATACGAAAATGGAAAATGTGATGTGTTTTAAGTGAATAGAATAAGTAGAAATTAAAGAAGGAAAAACTGTATGCTAGCTAAATTCGTTGAAAAACTTTACCTTGTTTTGTTGAATTTGTTGAAGAAAAAAAAACCTATTTTTTTATGTTGTGTGCACGCAATGCAATCACTTCCAGGCTGTTGTAACTACCAGATTTTGTTTGTTTTTATAATTTTGTAATGGTTTCTTGCTGCTAAGAACAGCTAATTTGTGTGTAGAAACTCCCTTGAATTCACACCACACTTTGGGCTAAAACTAAGAATTGGTACTTCTGTTTCTTTTGTGACTATAATGTGGTGATCTACCACCAGCGTCTTGATTACCTGGAGTTTCTAATTACTTTTTTTCCCCTTCACGGTAACTACCTATTTAAAGCTGGACAGCAGTCAGCATTACTATACTGCCAATTGAGACATTTATATTTCAGTTTAGGTGGTGCCTGGTTCAACAGTGTCATAATTCAGGGGGAAAAAATTCACTTTCATTTGTATATATAGCCTATTTAGTGTATCGTTATTACGTCTATATCTGTTCCAAGCTAAGTATTTAAAACATAATTTATATACTGTATGGTAACAAATAAATGAGAAGATTGCTAGGAGTAGGGACCAGAAAACTTACAAATGAAAAACTTTTAACTGAGGTAATTATTTTAATGGAGGAAACATGGTGCCTGAAAATATTTCATACAAGCCTGTAAAACTGAGTAATTCTCAATAGGAAAGCTAACCAAGAGTAGTATAATCCAAACACAGGTGAAAACAAATGAAAAGTAGCTACTTACCAGGCAAAAATACCATAGAGACTGACTTGACTCACTCACTCACTCAGAAGGCTTCTTTGGGACATGAAGATTCTGCGCCGATCTCACAAAATGCCTCCACTGAACTCTTGTTTTGGGCGAGTCCTTGCCAGTTGTCCATATTCAAATGTCTACAAAGTTTGGAGGTTTCATATTTCCAGGAACTTCCTGGTCTTCCTACTGGCCTTTTTTTCTCTTTGTTCTTCTTCAAAGATTTGTAAGACCATCCTAACATCTCCCATCCTTATTACATGATCAGCCCATAGAAGTCTTCTGGAGTTAATGCTGTTGAGTATCGGTGCTTGCTATGATAGTGAGTGTATGTCGTTATTTGATCTTTTTTTCCAGCTTTGAGATGCGGTGTCCTATACACTTGATTTTTGCAAACCTGCAACTGGTGTTCTTCTTGTTTTGTTAAACTTCATGATTCTGCACCATAAGTTCGAACTGACCTAATGATGGTATTGTATATTTTCAATTTTGTATTTCTCGTCAAAAATTTGGATCCCAATAAAAACTGCAGAGAGTAGTACACTTTGTTAACATTCTGTATTCTAACTTTAATTTCCACTTCTATACCATAGAGACAGTGAAATATTTTAACAAGTTGTAACATTAATTATTGCCCCATGTTGGTAGCAACAAGTGTAACGGGTTGGCCCCTCACGTTGAGCGACAATTGAATGGTTTGACTGCCCCTAACTGTTGGGTGATAAATGTAACTGTTTACCTTTGCCTAAGCTATGTTGTTTTAATGGGCGCCAAGACCTCGACGCAATGCTGAAATCTAAATTTGTATTTAACAACGTCTAGCTCTGGTAGAACACCTTCAAGAATCTATTCACTCAGATCGTGGTATGATTTGATCATTAAACCAACAAACAATTGTATCAGGAGAAGGAATTGGTCTATATCTAATGCTACCTACTGAAAGCAAAGATTGCATTGTAAAAGAATTGAATGTATTACATAAAACAAGTATAGCAAAATTAATAATAATAATAAGTTTAAAATTTAAATTGGAGCGTTGCGATTTTAATATTACCGATAGAAAATTACGTGAAAACGGAGTCTGATAAATTATTGATTTTACTCTTATTCCCAAGCTATGAAGTTACTGAAATATTGAATATAAAACAAAGAGAAACGAGAGATTGCGTATTTCTGCGTCATTCGCGCTTACCACTGGAAATGGCCGAAGCCTTTCCCTCGTACTGGATGATGCTGTGAGCTTCCCACAGTCTCCTGGACGTCGTCATCTTTGTCGATATTTGATGATATTCCGGTAGATTAGATAATTCTATGGTCCGTACATCGGACCCAAACACTCGTACAACCACACTGGTTAAGTTTTACAAAAGTTAGTCCTCCACTCCACGGAACATCGGAGCGACTCCCACTTGCAACCGAACTCGTTAAGTTCTACACAGATTGTCCTCGTTCCACGGCGTGCTGAACGATATATGCACCCACCGCATCCCCACTCTTCAGCCGACTTCCAGCTTACGTGGTCTCCACTGATTGGCTGCTCCCTACGCGCTAGATCCCCACTCTGGCTCATACACTCGGCGGGAGGCTGAAGTCGTTTTCCGTTCCATACATCCGCCTTTTCGTTAAGCTGCAACGCAGGATTGCGTCATGCTTCCCGACAAGATTAAGCCTGTACTTGAATTCCCAGTGACTCATGTCTCTCAATATACCCTAACTGACGAAACTCCGTTAAATTCCGTAATCACATAATTTTCTATGATATTGTCGTTCGTAATAATTTGCTTGATAGCGTTTTCTAAGACATAGAAAACCTATCTCTATGCTTATAATTTTTATAAAATGCTCCGAAAATACCTTAATAATAATTATAATAAATTAATAATAATAATAAATTAACATGAAATATTCTCTTGGCTGAACAATTTGCCGCGTAAATAAATAGAGAATGGCTTCCTACTGATTTATGCCAGTGGCATAAAAAACCCTCGAAAAACACGTTACATATTCGCCTCGGATCATCGGATGATTTACCGTGACGACGGTCCATTATCCGATTATCCCAGACACGTTAATAATCCCCATCCAAAATACATATTACATAAATGAAATCACCCTAAATTACAGATATATACACTCATAATTTTTCTTCACGCACTTTGCGTCAAAGTTTGTTGTCACTATGGATTGCACTTTGCAACCAGTCCAATGTTTTACATATAGAATAGTGTTCCACGGATATTTCCGCCTCTCAAATTTCTCTATGTTGGAAAAATAGACATAATTAATGTGTGAGCACTATGTATTTATGATGTCATATCACACGCATTGAAGGTGTTCTGATATATTTATATCACCATAGAACTTCCTAATTTCACTGGAGGTCCCTTCCTTATGGTGAAATTTAATCTCACTTATCACTGAGCACACGATCACACTATTGTGGCAGCGCCTCGCGACCATAATACTTGATCTCTCTTTAAAGTAGATTAAATTAATATTGACTTCTGAAAAAAAAAAACAGTAAATGCGCATTACATATAACACCAAATATTTCTGTGCCGTAATCGCCCTGTCTTGTTAAGTTCCCGTAGACCATATTCTACTTAATACTAGTTCTCAACACAGACCAGTTCTCCTCACACAAATAATACCTTTGTACAAATTACCTTAAATTACACACTTACAAATCTTACATGGCGAGGCCGTAAACAGAAAACACGTGTGCTGATATGTATGAGTTTCATGAAGGACTGTCTCGCCTTCTGATGGCCCATCTTTTGCCTCGTGGACGCCTTAAGCAAAAATACCCTGTTCAAGCGCTCACCCATCTCTTGGAGGCAAATGGGAATTCACCAGCGCTACCAAATTCTGGCCTTGGTGTATCGAGACATTTTAGTGCTCAAGAGCATCCGACAATCCCGTCATATTTCCCTGTACCTTAAAAACTCTCATTTACTTACATACTACCCCCCTGTGCGACTTCTGATACGCCTGCCTTGAAGACCAGATCTTCCACGCACCAAACACCACACTTACTCATTTGATAGGCTGGCTCGCCAGCTAAACATCCTCACTTTATGACACATACTTTCGGAGACTATGTATATTATACGTCCCGTATAATCTGTTTCCCTCACTATTCTCCAGCACATATGCTGTTTTCCCAATACGTTTGGAAACTATAAATGTTTCTGCGTCACTTGCTTCCAACCTTGCAAGTGGCTCCCTTTAAATGAACGTCCTCACGTTGCTCTACTAGCATATTTCTCAGTGTCTGTAACGATGCCCTGTTGCTACTGTCCACACATGCTAACCCTACTTTCCTCTGGTGTCACACCTCTACTCGACACTATGACCTAAAAATGTCACTTCTGACTGACAGAATGACGACTTGGACAGCTTCTAAGTGAACCCTGCCTGATCTAACTTCTGAAAAACTATATCTAAATGATGTAGATGCTCCTCAAAACTGCGTGAACTAATTACCATATCATCTATGTAAATGGTTACAAACTCTCCTGTGTCATCCCCTAATGCGATGTTTAAAGCCCTAATTAAAGCTGCTGAACTACTCTTTAACCCATAAGGTGTTCTACAAAATTGATAAAGGTTATATTTATGACTAAAAGCTGTAAATGGTCTATCTTCGTACATAAGTGGCACTTGCCAAAAACTGGAACTCAAATCTACACAAGTGAAATACTTCTTCCCCTCAAATGTTTGCATTAATTCCTCTATTGACATAGATTTCAGCTGATCTGAACTAATTCTACTGTTAACCAAACGTGCGTCTAAACAAATACGAACCGTGCCGTCGGTCTTGGGTACTGTGATCAAAGAATTAACATATGGACTGTTAGAGTGCTCAATAATCCCATCTTCAAGCATCTGGTTAATTTGTGCCTCAACTGCACTCTGATAAGCGAAAGGTACAGGATATCTATGTCCTGTGAATACTGACCTATCAATAACGTTCAATGAATGTGTATAGCAATTGGCCAGACCAATGCGATCCTCAAAAACTCTCCTATTACACCGTAACACATCATAGAGCCGAACACATTGTTCCACCACCTCTATATTTCCCTGAAATGCAGCATCACGTAACGAGTCCTTTAGACTACCGTTCGTAATCACACTGCCCACAAAACATGGAGAACCCCGCTCTACGGCTGGCGATATCTCATTTAAAGTACAAATCACACCTACAATACTACTCCTCTGAATATGGTCATTGAACGCTACTTCTACTTCAGAATCTCCCCATTTAAATTTCAAACTCCCTACATCATAACATAAGTTACCAGACACTCTACTTAGCCACTCTGAACCCAAGATAACACTGAATACTAAATTTGGAATTACAAGACAAATCTGCTTCTCTACATGATTATTAATTTTAATGTCTACTAAAACTTGCTTAGAAATTACTTTGGACCTCTTCCCAACAGCTGTGATAACAAAAGTGCTTTTAATTGGCATCTCCTCAAAATTTACTCCAGTTCCTTTCATTTTATCATAAAATGCACTACTTATGCAACTCTTCATACAACCACTATCAATTAAAACATCGGTGTACGCCTCGGACACGTTAAATTTAACTATGGGGCTCTTACTAACCACTTCCTGAATAATACCTTCATCATTTAGTTCATGTAATAATTCATTTCTTACATTTAGGTCATAGGGTTCCTGTATAATTGTATGGACAGGGCATGCTACAGACTGAGATTCTGACCTTACTTCGCAGCCTGGTTCGCGTTTAAAGAACCGCTACAGCTGGCCGTAGTACTACTAACTACTGAACTGGTCTGGTTGTTCTGGGCTGTGTTGTCATTGTTTGGCTGTATATTACTACCACTAGGCTGTCCTCTTCCTTGACCCCTATTCTGGTTGTAATTATTGTCATTATAATTTCTCCCTTGATTTCCCCTGAAATCATTGTTTCTCCCTTGATTTCCCCTGTAATCATTTTTCCTCCCTTGATTTCCCCTGAAATCATTGTTCCTCCCTTGATACTGATTATCATAGCCATTTCCTCCGTTCTGATTTAGCTGATTACTATTATTTCTATTTTGAGCGTTGGCCCCTTCGCCACCGTTCCCTTGAACTTCTTGATGCCTGGCTTCATTAGGTCTATTATTATTATTACCCTGGTTCCGATTGAAATTGTCCTCATAACCCCCTCTCCCTAGTGCATCAAATGTGCTTAACAAATTTTCTACTTGTGATATAGTCTTTACATTCTGGATACAAGCAGCCTCCTTGATCCTATAGGGAAAGTGCCTAAGTAGCAACCTCACCACATCACTTTCCTCCTTCAACCCATCCAGATATTTACACACTAATACCTGCCCTAAAAAGTATTCGGTCATGGTGGAGCTTCCTTTAGGGTTATATTTACCACACACTACTCCCTCACGATGCTGCGACTGAATAACCTCATTCCAGAACTTTTCACAGAATTTCATTTTAAAATCATTGATATCAGTAAACTTGTCTGTAGACAGCAAACCAATTCCTCGTTTCCCCCACAAACACTTGTTCTAAAATTTCAACTACCTGGCACCACTCAATACTACCATTTTCCAACCTCTCCCCGAATTTATTTTCTATAGTGTTCATGAACTCCATTGGGCACCCCTGTCGATTGCTGAACTTACCCAGTTCTACCTCCCTGTGTGTGCTATTCACAAAAACTGGCCTATTCTGACTATTTTCTTGCCTGATCCTAGCTTTTAATTTTAACTCTAATTCTGCGATTTTCTCCTCAGCCTTCCTCTCAATACTGTTTACTGTTAATTTAATGTTTCCTTCTGATTCTTCTACTTTATCATATAGCTTTGCTTGTTTCTCCTCAATCTTGCTAATGCTCTCTCTATTACTCTCTCTTAAATCATTTACTTCTGCAACTATTTGTGAGTGGACTTTCTCAATTCTACCCCCCAGCTGTTCCTTAACCTCTTTAGTAGCTACCTGAATTTTGTCAATTTCTCCCCCCAATTGCTTTTTGACCTGCTGTGTTTCCAGTTGCACTAGTTCTTTTAAATTTTCAGCCTGTGTACTGATTCTAATTTCCAACTCCTCCTGTACTTTTCCTAATTTTCTGTCTACATCTGCAATAATCTCTTTAGCCTTTTCTTCCATCACCCCCCTGATCTCACCTCTAATCAGTTCGAATTTGTCACTCATTTCCCTACTGTTTTGTTCTAATTTAGCATTTAAAGTTTCAGTACTTTCTCTATTTTCCTTACTGTTTTGTTCTAATCTGGCGTTTAAAGTTTCATTACTCTCACTATTTTCCCTACTGTTTTGTTCTAATTTAGCATTTAAGGCATCTGTACTTTCTTTATTTTCCCTACTGTTTTGTTCTAATCTTGCATTATTCTGTTCTAACTTTGCATTTAAGGCATCACTACTCACTTTCTTCTGATACATAAACTCGAGAAGTAAAGTTTTTAATTCTGGTTGGCCGCCTACACTCCCTGTTTCAGTATCGGGATTTACCTCCGCTACCCCGGTACTACCATCACTCGACATACTGCTCGTATCATCACTCTCCCGTTGATGACCACTACATAACCTCATCTGTCTTTCTTTCTCATCCCCCATAATGATATACACTGATACAGACAAATAACCCCCAAAATACAGGCACAGAAATATATACCCTTCTCCTTCCACAAATGTTATTAGGTTTTCAGCCCCAAGTTGTCGGCGACAAGTGTAATGGTAGATCGTGGTATGATTTGATCATTAACCCAACAAACAATTGTATCAGGAGAAGGAATTGGTCTATATCTAATGCTACCTACTGAAAGCAAAGATTGCATTGTAAAAGAATTGAATGTATTACATAAAACAAGTATAGCAAAATTAATAATAATAATAAGTTTAAAATTTAAATTGGAGCGTTGCGATTTTAATATTACCGATAGAAAATTACGTGAAAACGGAGTCTGATAAATTATTGATTTTACTCTTATTCCCAAGCTATGAAGTTACTGAAATATTGAATATAAAACAAAGAGAAACGAGAGATTGCGTATTTCTGCGTCATTCGCGCTTACCACTGGAAATGGCCGAAGCCTTTCCCTCGTACTGGATGATGCTGTGAGCTTCCCACAGTCTCCTGGACGTCGTCATCTTTGTCGATATTTGATGATATTCCGGTAGATTAGATAATTCTATGGTCCGTACATCGGACCCAAACACTCGTACAACCACACTGGTTAAGTTTTACAAAAGTTAGTCCTCCACTCCACGGAACATCGGAGCGACTCCCACTTGCAACCGAACTCGTTAAGTTCTACACAGATTGTCCTCGTTCCACGGCGTGCTGAACGATATATGCACCCGCCGCATCCCCACTCTTCAGCCGACTTCCAGCTTACGTGGTCTCCACTGATTGGCTGCTCCCTACGCGCTAGATCCCCACTCTGGCTCACTACACTCGGCGGGAGGCTGAAGTCGTTTTCCGTTCCATACATCCGCCTTTTCGTTAAGCTGCAACGCAGGATTGCGTTATGCTTCCTGACAAGATTAAACCTGTACTTGAATTCCCAGTGACTCATGTCTCTCAATATACCCTAACTGACGAAACTCCGTTAAATTCCGTAATCACATAATTTTCTATGATATTGTCGTTCGTAATAATTTGCTTGATAGCGTTTTCTAAGACATAGAAAA
Source organism: Meconema thalassinum (assembly GCA_946902985.2). Lineage (NCBI taxonomy): Eukaryota > Metazoa > Arthropoda > Insecta > Orthoptera > Tettigoniidae > Meconema > Meconema thalassinum. The sequence continues at coordinate 343,248,975 of OX336392.1, forward strand.
CCTATCTCTATGCTTATAATTTTTATAAAATGCTCCGAAAATACCTTAATAATAATTATAATAAATTAATAATAATAATAAATTAACATGAAAAATTCTCTTGGCTGAACAATTTGCCGCGTAAATAAATAGAGAATGGCTTCCTACTGATTTATGCCAGTGGCATAAAAACCCCTCGAAAAACACGTTACAAAGTTTCCCAAAATTTTTGGAATATTCTTTGTTGGCAGGGAAGACTACATGAATGGTCCCTATCAAGAACCCTTACCTGTTTTGGGGTAGGTAGTGAAAAGGAAGTTGAAGAGGGGAATAGGAGAATCATCTGATGTTTAGACCAAGAACTTCCCTGAAGTAGTACTGGTAGATCAGCCACCTTAGAGTCCCTCAGGGCGGGGATGCATTAGTCAATAATCAGCCTCGGAGTACCTCAGGGCGGGGGAAGTTGTTTACAATTTTGACAGTGAAATGCTCAGGTGTGAATGGATACAGGGAGATTGGGGTTAGTAGGTTTACAGGCACCACGGAGGACACACAACTTCATGGTTAATGAATTGGATTTGGTTTCAAATATTCCCAAAGGAAATACTGTATGATGTTAGTTTCCATTTGAGCGGATGCAATATCAATTAATATGATAAAATGGTCCGGTTAGCTCAAATTATAATTGCCAGCGTTCCAACCCAGTGTACCATTGGGCGATACATCTCACCAAGATACGTGGCTAGCACATACTTAGAAGGCCATTACAAGACACAAAATACATGTAGTATTGACGTCGCGAGTAATGCCAATATGCTACGGAAGTCAAACTCCCTTTCACAAAAGCAATGAACCTTACCTTGGTAATCCAATTTGGTTTCAAATATTCCCGAAGGAAATATGATGTTAGTTTTCATTTGAGCGGATGTAATATCAAATAATATGATAAAATGGTCCGGTTAGCTCAAATTTTAATTGCCAGCATTTCGGCCCAGTGTACCATTGGGTTCGTCAGTTGGTATGGTTCACCTTCCCAAGACACGTGGCTACCACATACTGAACCTCTGATCTCCGGACTTGCTGCAGCTGCCCTCGCAGCCGTGGCGCACGATTTGACGAGCACAGCTACGCTGCGGGGTGCCATGTTTGTACAGTATGTTCATGTATATATGAAGGTAATCCCAAAAATAAGGTCTCCTATTTTTTTATAAATACATAGAGCTGTTTATTTCTACAATGGTTTACATCATTTTACAGCTTGAACATTTAGCTATTTTTCTACATAATCACCATTTCAGTCGATGCATTTTAGTAGACGCTCTGACAGTTTTTGTATGCCCATACCAGCTCGCCGCCATGCTGTTCAGGAAGTTGTGAACCTCATCTTTCACCTCGTCGTCGGTACTGAATCGCTTTCCGGCCAAATGTTCTTTCAACTTAGGGAACAAGTGATAGTCACGGGGCGCCAAGTCGGGACTATATGGGGGGTGAGTGATGATGTTCCACTAAAACTGTTGCAGGAGAGAATGGTTTGCCGGGCGACGTGTGGACGAGCGTCGTCGTGGAGAATGTTTCAACTTTTCCGTTAAAATTCTGTGAGCGGCGCTTCAGGTAAGCTCAGGAACCAAGTGCAGAGATCATCCAGGGTGATTCGCCAATCTTCTAGTACGATTCGCTCAACCTTCACTACTGTCTCGTCGGAAATTGACAGTTTTCCGCATCTTTGTTTGTCGTGAATTTCAGTCCGACCGGCTGCAAACTCTCTACACCACTTAAGAACATTTTTGATATTCATGCACATCTCACCATACACTTCCGTCAATTGACGATGGATTTCAATCGGTTCAGTACCCTTTGCGTTCATAAACCAAATAATTGTACGCACTTTGCACTTGGTGGTAACATCCAACGGGAGCTCCATTCTCAACGGCTGCTAAGCCAAGACTGAGTGCCTCAGCACGGCGTGCACATGTTTATACACGAGGGCGGGAAGCACTATTCACAATATTTTAATAAAAAAAAAATAGGAGACCTTATTTCTGGGATTACCTCGTATGTTGTGTGTCTGAGCTCTTAAATTGAATTGATTCATTCCCTTTTCCTCAGGTGGTCTAAACTAGAGGAAGCCCTCGTTACAGATGCTCAAGGATCGATGCCTATGATCTTCAAACCTACAGTACAAATGTTCTCCAGCAGGACCAACAACACAAGTAATCCGATTAGTGTTGTTGGTGGTAAGTTGAACTTTATTTCTCCACCTGTTAGAAAGAATATATTTTAACATATAAAAGGAAAAGTAGGATAGAATGAAGTACCACAATATTCTTAATATTATTACCGATAGAATTCTAGAGAAAGAATTGTACAGTAATCTAATCATTTACTATATTTTCTTGCCCAACCAATGCACTTTTTCGATTAAAAATTTGGGTGCATAATTTATTCAAGGGTTTCTGGTATACATTTTTTATTTTTTTTTCTAATTTATACAAGTATCACTTCCAGTATTGGAACCTCAGTCAATAGCCATTAAACTGTGCTCTGCACTATTGTGAGGAAGTTAATTTAAAAACTGATCTCTATAATTGCAGAACCTGTCAGTGTGCGAATACGGTTGTGCAACCCTCTCCGTACTGCTCTGCCCCTGCAACAGCTGCAGTTGTTATGGAACCTGGAATTGCAGCCTGGAAAGGTTGTGGAACCATCAAATGCACAGGCACATGCCCAGTGCTTGGACACCTTGCTGTTGCCCCCAGATTCAACTCAAGATGTAAGTAATAGTTGTTTTGAACTCTCAGAATAGCTATCATTTTACTTTCATTAATATTTAAGGAAGAAAGCTAACAAGTGGTGTAATACTAACTTAACCCTTTTGCTTTCAAGCTCTCAGCTGATGGATGTGTCAAAACTGACAGCCATATTTACCACACTATGCACACACTTCTTTTAAAATTACATGAAGGCACACCAATGAAGATATCAACATGAAAGATGATAAACATATAGAGTATATATCACTTATTATTACTGTAAGTAAGTCATGTCTCTAAACCAAAAGGGTTTAATGTTAAAAAATAAGAAATGTGAAATCAAAATTACAAGTTTCAGATTTTGAAAGTTTTGAAGTAATTCTAGAAAATGGTATTTACAGCCCAAGTTTGTTATTCATGTCAGTAGGAAGGCTATAATATTGTTTACTAGCATAGTAAATATCAAGATTCTATGTGCATTAGATCCAAGGATAAATTAAAATGTCAAAATGATGTAACACTGAAAATGTCAGCCATTTTTGCACAGATTTCTTTTAAATAATATGTAGCACTCACCTATGAAGATATTACTGGATCATCATTTTCCTCTACACTTTCCGATTCGGACAGAGTAACATCATCACGACTTGAATAATTATCAAGATATTCAGTGATATCATCTTCAGCTAAATGAAGTCTTTCCGCAATGTCACACACGGCAAATAACTAGGCCTAATCTAACCGAACTATATCTAATAATTCACTATCACTATGCATCTAATTACCTAAGAAAACTATTTAAATAATGAACTAACACGTTAAATAAATATATTGCCTACGATATACCGTATTTGCTCGCGTATATCTCGCCCCCGTGTATATCTCGCTCCCCATTTTTTTAGTTGAAATTTCAGGGGGAAAAAAAGTACTCGCATATATCTCGCATTCATTTTTGACGCCGTCATATAAATGACCGTAATAACCTTGAGGTATAAACACGTTCGATTTAGCGCGCCACAAGTCGTCATTGAAAAGACGTTATAAGCTCGTTAAGGATGATTCAAGGCAGAAAAGGAACTCCAGCATTTATATTGGATACGATCGATCATCTTCCATATCGATTCCTCACTACATGTACGAGCGAGCTCGATCTTACCCGACCGCGGCTGAAGACACAATGTCGGCCTAAAGCGTGCTAACAGTCACGCCGGCGCCGCATCGCATGCTTGCGCGAGGTCTGTCCGAGTTTGTACGTTCGTAGCGGCACTACAGTATAGCGTCAGTTTACGCAAGTTTGCATCAGTTCGTGTGTTATGGTTATGCGACATTAAGAACCTATGAAAAAGACGCCATGAGCTCGTTAAGTATGATTCAAGGCAGAATTTAGAGCGCAGACGCGTAGCGATCGATACGATCGATATCTTCCATATCGATTCCTCGCTACATGCCCGAGCGAGCTCGAACTTAGCCGAGCGCGGCTGAAGCGTGCTAACACCCACGCGGCGCCGCTTTACATGCTTGCACACGGCCGAGCTCTGAAGCAACGCAATACGTAAAGACGAAATCATTGAGATTCGAGAAGATTGAACTGCGTTTCTCTGTGATGTAACAGTAGGCCTACTTTCGTAATCTTCGAAACATACGAGCATGTTGGCGCAAGTGGTATAGCACAGATTTCCTTATCTTCAAAGCCCAAACAATACAAGAGGAATACGGAAATTCCCCGCGTATATCTCGCACCGACAAATTTCACTCGTATTTTCGGCTCGCGTATATCTCACCCCCGCGTATATCTCGCACCCCATTTTTTTAGTTGAAATTTCAGGAAAATAAGTGCGAGATATACGCGAGCAAATACGGTAACTTAATTTTACTATATAATCACGTACGAAAACACAAGAGAAATGAACGGAAGTTTGCCGGCGACCATGATGTAAACAAGATTTGGAACTCCAGTGAGCACATGTTTCATACTCTAAGATTATCAATAAATACGGATAGCCGGAAGTTCCCGCGGAGTATAACGTGAGATACAACTATACTCTTCCTATTCCATGCAAAAATGCTGCTATCTGGCACGTAAATAATGAACTAATAATAAAAAAGACAGGTAACGACGGATCGTTACTCTGTCAGTTTTCGCAGGTCCCATGGGTACCGATAGATCGTTACCTTGAAAGCCAAAGGGTTAAGAGAAGACAGATGGGAAGGAGAGACTTGCCAGGCATAACAAAAGGAATGATGTCGCATGTTGTGTTTCTTTGGTGTTCTTACCTGGCGAATCATTACATTTAATTCTCATTGTTGTTAGTAGATTTAAGAAAATACCTGCGAAGCAAGTTGCTTGCAGTCAGGGTTGCCAGATTTCTGAAAACAAAATAGGGGAAAGGTGTGTTGTGTTGTCGAGGAAATAGGTGCGTGACATAATCGACAACTAGTGAACTTCCTTTAAGAATGATTTTTCAGAAATTATATTCACTGCACAGGGCAGTTTATTAATAAATAATACTTAATATACTGAAACTAACATTTTCTTTCCTTGACGATACTAAGTTACGTCATTCAGCATAATTTTCGTTACTCTGAACAGATTTTAATCGCCAGGTAAGAACACCAAAGAAACACAACATGTGACATCATTCCTTTTGTTATGCCTGGCAAGTCTCTCCTTCCCATCTGTCTTCTCCTAACCCTTTGGCTTTCAAGGTAACGATCTATCGGTACCCATGGGACCTGCGAAAACTGACAGGGTAACGATCCGTCGTTACAGATTTTCTTAACAATTTCAAGTCTTTGTACAAAACTGAAGATAAATTCACAGAAATAAACAAAGAAGGGAAAACAATAAATAAAATAGTTTCTTCGGTCTTTACGAACAAATATACCAGAGTAAAAACTCTTTGCAATGAAAACTTCAGACAGAAAAACCCACAGAGAACTTTTTGAAAGAAATACAGTATAACCCCTCTTTTATACTTTTCATGGGTCTGGAATGAAAAACTGTAAATTGTGGGAAGTCATTAGGTTACATTTTTTATACACACACTGAACCAAAAAAGCTCATGGAGAGCAAAACATTATTTTTCCCACATAATATCAATATTATAAGCAGTCGCTTATGAACATTACAGCTTCATTTCTGCATCATTTCAGTTTTAATATTTAGTTAGTTTTTTATATGCCTATTAAAAAAAAGAATTTTCTCAATACAGAATTTTTATTGTGCTGAAAATATAATTAAAATAGTTTTCAAGCAAATAGAATGTTTATTATTTATTTTATTTACATATTTTACACCCACATTGGAGCACTTAAATCAATACATTTGAGTAAACTTCTTCTTTTTCTCCTCCCAGAACTTTCTCATCCTCTCCAACCTGGAAATCCTTGGTGTGTCCGATATAGTATATTGTTTCCGTTCAACTGTTATTAGTTTGAGACTTATGCTTTTGTTCTTCAAAATCCTCTTCTCTTCTCTGTCTTTGATTTGTTGCCGAGTTGTACCCAATTCTTCCAAATCATCCTGAACTGCTTTGAACCAATTATTATTGATTTTATTTTTCAAAAAGTAATCAAATAGTTGTTTTAATATCCTGGTTTCTGGCAGTCTTGATAAGTGACAGAAAAAGGAAATTCTTCTTTTACGCATTGTAGTTATTATTGATTCACATTCACGATAGACGATGTTGTTAGGCAACAATCTCCACTGTCCATCAACTTGGTGTTTTTTGTTAATAATTGTTCTAATAATTCTTCTGTCAGTTTTCTGTAATTTGTCTGTTGTAGATTTTACATTCAATTTGAATAAAGTTTCACTAGAATAAGTTACCTCTGGTTTAACTATGGAATCATAGTGTTTCAGCTTAGCGTTTATCGAAAGAGAATTCTTTTTATAGGTTGGCCAGGTAAGTCTATGCTTGTTTAAATTTAGTTGTTCTGTATTCTATTGCTTCTTTTTCATTTGTGTTCCATGTTATTATTTCCCCCAAGATATTTGAATTTCTGAACAATTTTAATCTCTTTATTATTGTTCAGTTGAACGACTGGTAGATCAACTTTAAAAGTTAGCATCATTTCTGTTTTTTCAAATGAAATTTGTAATCCCATTTTTTTGCTATAATTTCTAGTTGTTCAATTATAAATTTAGCCTCTTCTATTGTATTTGCAAGTAATGCTAAATCGTCCGCAAAAGCAAGACAGTTGGTTAGTTAGTTAGTTATTGTTGTTTTAAGGGGCGGAACAACGAGGTCATTTGAGTTTAATATTTCTACCGATCTTGATAGTTGGTTGACATTTGTTGTTCCATTCACGCATAACCTTCTCCAATGCACAATTAAACAACAATGGTGAAAGTCCGTCTCCTTGTCGGAGTCCAGTTCTTATAATGAATGATTCTGATAATTCACCTCTTAAATTTAACTTTTGCCTTCGTATTTTTGAAAGTCATACTAAAGAGGTTAACGAGTTTTTGGTGTAAGTCAAATTCTTTAAGGCTTTTCAGTAATGATTCACGATGGATACTGTCGTATGCTTTCTTAAAATCTACAAACGTGATGACTAGACCCTTATTTCGAACTCTTTGTTGCTTCATTATCCATTTTAAACTAATGATTTGATCCGGACAGCCTCTACCTGGTCGAAATCCTCCCTGATATTCTCCAAGTTCTTGGTCGAGTTGTTCTTGGATTCTTGTGTATATAATATTAGATAAAATCTTATATGTAATATCAAGCAAGGATATCCCCCGATAATTATTTGGATTGGAGCGATCAACTTTCTTATGCAGTGGGTGAATTATCGCTGCATTCTATTCCTCGGGAAGCTTCTCCGTTTTCCAAATATCAATGATGTATTTATGTAGGTTTTGAATAGTCTGATCATTAGCATTCTTCCATATTTCTGCTACTATTTGATTCTCTCCTGCTGCTTTGTAGTTTTTAAGTGCATTAATTGCTGTTTTCATTTCATTGTAAACTGGTGGTATAATCTTTTGTAATGGAGTTATGTTTTTTGGGTTATGGTTAAATTCTAGATGTTCCACAGGATCCTCACAATTTAGTAACTCTTTAAAGTATTCTGCGAGGATCTTAGCATCTTGATTATTGTGTGCCATTTTTCCATTTTTATTTCTTAACATAAGTCTGGGAGGGGTAAACTTAGATTGTTATTGCTTGAATGTTAAGTAATAGTATCTTGTTTTATGCTGATTGTTTATTTATTTATTTTTTAATGAATAATAATTGAAATATCTTTTAAATAATGTACAATTACCTTACTGTATAAATGAAACCCCCCAATAAGAAATCCTGCATATGCCTCTGATCTTAACCCTTTGGGGTCCAATGTCGGGCTCAGTCCAACATCATTAATTTTCAGTTCTGGTCCTATGTCGGACCTAGCCCGACACAACTTTAAGATTATATATTTCGTATGCTGGAGCAAAAATGGTGCCGAGCTTTACACAGTTAACAGCCTAGGCCTTTCTCTGGTACCTACTGCCATCTGCTGTTTAATTTCTTTAAGCTGAATTATATTTTCTTTGGAGATAGTTCCTCACTGTCACAGCTGTGTTTACTTTCGTTATCAACATGGCGTCCACCAGCCGCATGAAGCCGGATGATGTTTACGAACAGTTATGTGACAGTGGTGATATTGATGATGATGATTTGTTGATGGATTCTGATAGTGACATTAGTATTCCCGAATGTGTGAATGATATATTGAGTGAGAAGGAGGAAATTGAGGCGGTGGTTAGTGGCGAAAGCGGTGATGTAGGGGGTGACGAATGGAAAGTTTATGAAGAAGGTGACAGTGTTTTTTCCAAGTATTCTTAGAACAGTGCTATGGAATACATGCCTCCTACTACAGGAAAGAAGCTGGTGACTCCTTTGGATTTCTTTTTGTTGCTGTTCCCAATTTCACTGTTCTCTGAAATATGTAAGGAGACTAACAGGTATGTAAAAGAATGCATTACCAAACGTACGCCGTTGCAACAACATTCCATATGGTGGGTCTGGGTCGATGTTACCGTCGCTGAACTGATGGCATTTCATGGTGTTCTTCTGAATATGGCACGTAAAAAAAGGAAAACTATAAAATAACATTTTTCAGACTTTTGGCTGTATTCATCGACCTTCTGTAAGGACATTTTTTCTTGGAAACGATTTCTTCAGATATTCTGGGGCTTTCATGTTTCTCCCCCTTCCCAATCAAGTGCATCAACAATGGTTACAAGAACGAGTAAAGTTAGAATGTGTAGGAAAGTCATTCTTGGAATTTTTTAGGCCAAGTCAGTATCTCTCAGCTGACGAATCGACTGTAAGCTTCAAGGGGCATGTCCTTTTCAAAATGTACAATCCATGAAAACCAGCAAAGTGGGAGATTAGGATATATGTTATTGCTGATGCATTGTATGGGTACGTTTTGTCCATGATTCCTTACTTTGGCTCCTTTACTATGCTAAATTTACTTTTCCCTGGTTTGACATTTGGCAGTAGAATAGTTTTACAGCTGGTGACAGAAGTACTTCAAGTTACTCAAGCTGTAGGTTATCATTTGTTTACTGACTGATTTTTTACTAGTATGGAACTGGCCAGAGAACTTTTGAAAAGGAAAATTCACCTGACTGGGACTGTGCTATTGAATTGGAATGGCCTACCACCTCAGCTGAAAGATAGGAGACTAAATCTGAAGAAGCATGAAATCCGTGCTCTGTGGAAGGAAGAAAAGTTCATGGTATTTTCGTGGAAAGACAAGCGCAATGTGTCAGTTCTTAGTACATGTCACAACCCAGCAATGCTCGAGGTAGTCAGACATAATCGGAACGGACAAGGGGAAGAAAGAATTTTGAAGCCTGTTGCCATTGTAGATTACACAGCCAAAATGGGAGGGGTCAATCGTGCTGATCACTACTGCTCATCTTACGGTTTTGTAGTGAAAAGCCTGATGTGGTGGAGGAAATTGTATTTCTGGGTGTTGGAGGTAGCTTTGGTGAACAGTTCTCACCTTTATAATTTGCAACGAAAGGCAGAAAATAAGCCCAAAGTGAATCATAAGACTTTCAGGGACCAAGTTATCATGGGGCTTGTTGGGGACGTTAGGAACAAAAATGCCCATAAACGCGGCCGACGGAGCAGCTGTGACGAAGTATTTCGACTGAATGGGAAGCTACATATCATAGATGCTCGTGAGGACAAGAAAACTAAGGACTGTGTCGTGTGTTCCAACAGGAAGGTGAAAGGAGACATCGTTTTATTGTCAGACCTGTCCAGAGAACCCAGGACTGCACCCAAACAAATGCTTCCGGAAGTACCATACTTTGCAAAAATATCGCTGATAATGTAGTTAACTTGACTGATAATAAATAAATTTGCTGTTCATATTTTTAATGTAAAAATTCAGCTTTTAACTTATGTGAGTATTTCCTTCCCATACTTGCCTAATGTTAAATTGGACCAGTGCAGGATGCAGGCGGGAAATCAATTGGACCCCAAAGGGTTAATCAGTCTCTACTACTGCCGCTGTTTAATCATTCCATTCCAATGATTCTAACAACGCTATTAATGTAACGAGAAACTTCCAAACGCGCCGCAATACGAAAAGATAGGTTATTCATTCATTCATTCATTCGTTTATTTGCAATTGGGGGTGTGTTCCCCGGTGGCAAATTAGATATACATAACAAATAAATAACTGTACATAACAATTCACTAACAGTTAAACTGGAGTATTTACACAAATAGTCAGTCTTTTCTTAAACACACCTATATGTTTGGGAAAAGGCTCTAAGACTGCAGCAGGTAGAGAGTTCCAATTATCAATGGCACGGTTTACGAAAGAATATTTACCATAATTTGTTCGCTGTGGTTGGCCCTTAACTTTGAAAGGATGATCGCTCCTACCCATGTAAGTAGGCTTTTCCATACGTTTGCTAAGCTCGCCCCATGCTGGTTGATTTGTATACGTGTTGTACATAGCGCAGAGTCTAGATTTCATCCTCCTAACCTCAAGTGATTCCCACCCAAGTTTCTTTAACATACGGCTCACACTGCTCCTGGGATTAAAGTCACTGAGCACAAATCTAGCGGCCTTTCTTTGTACCATTTCCAACTCATTTATGAGCCCTACTTGATATGGATCCCAAACCGCCGAGGCGTATTCCAGAATAGGTCTTACAAGTGACAAATATCCTAATTCTTTAGCAGAGGTACTACTTCCTTTTAATACCCTCATTACAAAGTGCAGGGATTTGTAAGCTTTAGAAACTACACATCGTATAAGACTACTCCATTTCATATCATTTCTTACGTGAACGCCCAAATATTTGAAAGAATCTTCTTCTACAAGTATTTCCGAGCCAATGTTATATTGAAAATCTTGTCTTCGCACCTTCCCTATTTTTATTAGACTACATTTTCTTGTGTTTATTTTCATTTTATTTTCAATCGCCCACTTATAGACCAGGTTCAGGTCATCTTGAAGTACTGCATTGTCTTGTGAGTCATGTATCTTTCGATATATTACACAATCATCCGCAAACAATCGACAGTCGCTGCGAATCCTATTTGGTAAGTCATTTATAAACGCCAAAAATAACAAAGTTCCGATTACGCTGCCCTGAGGGATACCCGACGTTACGGTAATTTCATCCGAGAATCGGCCTTCAACTTTCACTTTCTGGGAACGACCCGTCAAAAATTCTTGGATCCATAAAATTACTCTTCTATCAATCTTCGTCGAAGCTAATTTATGGAGTAGCATGTCATGCGGCACAACATCAAATGCCTTCGCAAAATCTATAACTACGGCGTCGACTGAAACTTCATCGTCTAACGATTCGCTAATATCTTGAAAAAGTGATAGCATCTGACTCTCGCATGAGTAACCTTTCCGAAATCCATGTTGCCTATCATTAAACCATGTTAATGTTTCCCACTGTTCCCTCAAGTAGTCGCAAATGAGATGCTCCATCTGTTTACAAACGATGGACGTAAGACTAACCGGCCTGTAGTTGCCCAATTCAAGTCTGCTCCCTCCCTTAAATATTGGGACTACCGTAGCTCTTTTCCAGTCATCTGGGATTTGCGCATTGTTTATGGACACATTAAACATCACCTCTAAGTATCATACCACTGCCCTACCTCCTAGTTTAAGTACTTCACCAACAATATTATCAGGACCCTTCGATATATTGTAACGTAATTTTTGTATTAGCTTTACAATTGCTGACTGGTTTATTTGGAGAAGTGGAGCCCCTGATTCACCGTTAAGGTCCAACACACAGCTATTGAATTTATTGAACACACTACCATAAGACATTTAACTCATTAGCAATGGCCTGCTTCTCAGTAATTAATTTACCGTCACCAGACATTATCATTGACAAATTATTTGAATTTCCCTTTCTTCTCCTAACATAACTGTAAAATTTTTTCCACCCATCGCCTCCCGAACCAAGTCATCATCATCATCATCTTGCACAGTTTCCAGCCACTGGCCGGGTCTGTTTGGAACACAAGCCTCTCCATTGTCTTCTGTCTTCCCACCATCTCTCAGCCTCCACCCTTGTCCAGTCTTCTCCTCTCTTCTTCACGCTTTCTTCCACCCCCTTCAGCCACCTGTCTCTCGGTCTTCCTCTCGGTCTCTTTCCTTCCCACTTCGTCTCGTGTACTCTCCTGGGTATCCTCTTCTCCATTCGTTTTACATGTCCATACCATCTAAGTCTAGATTTCTCTATACCATCCTGTAATGGTTCCTCCTTCATTAATTCTCTGGTCCTCTCATTTCTTATTCTGTCCATCTTTGTAGTTCCAATACTGCTTCTCAAGAACCTCATCTCACTGGCCTGTATTTTGCTCTTCTCCCTTCCTTTCATAACCCAGGTCTCCGAGGCATACGTCAGGATAGGGACATAGTACGTCCGATATATGATCTTTTTGCTGTTCTGAGGGACATCCTTGCTCCATAACATGCTTCTCACACTCCTCCGAAATGCTTCTGCCTGCCTCCCCCGCTCATTTATTTCTCTATCGTTTCTTCCATTATCTTGTATCAGGCTTCCCAGATACTTGAAACTCTCCACTTTCTTCAGCTGTTCCCCACCAATTGTTATTCCCGTTGTGGTTCTTTCCTTCTTCCTTGTTGTGATCACCATCTCACTCTTATTTATGCTAAATTTCATCCCATATCCTTCATTCCTTCCCACACGTCCAACTGTTCCTGTACCTCCTCCTTGTTTCCCCAAATCATCAAATCATCTGCAAACACCATTGCTTTCATCTTTCCTTCCCCAATTACTTGTGCCACTCGGGTCATTATGTCATCCATCACCACAATGAAAAGTAACGGTGACAGTGCACTTCCTTTTTTCAGGCCGTTTCTCTGTTCCAACCAGTCTGATCTCTCTCCTCCCACTTTCACACAGCTCACGCTTCCCTTGTACATCTCCTTTATCCTCTTTATAGTCCATTTCTCTACTCCTCTATCCTCCAGGGACTTCCATACTTTGTTTCTGCATACACTGTCATATGCTTTCTCAATGTCCAGGAAGGCCATCAGTAGATCTGTTCCATACTCATAGTGCTGTTCTTGTAACTGCCTTACAGCAAAAATCAAATCCACTGTGGACCTTCCTGTTCTGAAGCCATGTTGTTCTTCCCTCATCCCTCCTTCTATCATTGTCCTAATTCTCTTTTCCAAAACTTTCTCGAAGATCTTTGCACAATGACTCATCAGTGTTATTCCCAGATAGTTTCTGCTATCTGTTCTACTACCTTTCTTGAAGATCGGGACAATTATTCCTTTTTTCCAGTCCTCTGGGGTCTTCCTTTCCTTCCATGCTGTCCTCATCACTCGGTACAACCACTGTATCCCCACCTCTCCTGCTGCTCTCACTATTAGCCATGGTGGTACTTGCATCTTCTTAAGAAATAATTTAGATCATGAACAGATAACAGCTTATGATTATCTAATTATGGAACAGGATTTTGAATTCTCTGCCGTAAAAATTCAGCAGTTTAAGTTAATAATTGTATGCGTATACCGTTCTCCGTCAGGAAAGTTTCCTCTATTTATAGATAAACTAGAATTGTTACTCAATAACATGAGCAAAGTAAATTTCGATATAATAATTTGTGGGGATGTAAATGTGGATTTCTTAAAACTTGATAGAAATTGTGAATTATTAAACCAGTTACTAATTTCCTATGGACTGAAACCTACAGTAAATACACCAACAAGAATAACAAAATTTAGTAAAACCACTCCTGATCAAATTTTTATAAATACAGATAAATATCACCATTCAATAGAAGTCTATTGTCCGGGTTTTAGTGACCACCATGGACAAATACTGAGTTTTGAAGTATCCGAAGTAATCAATAATAATGATAATGGAGTAAAATCAAAGTGCAGGTCATTCACTGAATCAAATGTTACATATTTCAATGACTTATTAAATAAGGAAACATGGTCAGAAATTTATGAACTAGAAAATGTAAATGATAAATTTAATGCATTTAACAGTACCCTAAAACACTATTTTGAAATAGCATTCCCCTTTAAACGAAGAACTGTTCAAAATAACAAAACTAGCAATTGGATAACAACAGGGATTATAAATTCATGTCAAAGAAAGAAATTTCTACACAAATTATATAAACAATACCACACAACACCTGAATTCAATTTATACTACAAAAAATACACTAGCATATTAAATAAGGTAATAAGACTAGCAAAGAAAATGCATAATGATAATTTTATTTCCCAATCATCTAATAAAAACAGGGCGATGTGGTCCGTAATAAAGAAAGAAACTGGAAAATCTGCTAAAATACAAAGGAACATTACACTGACCAGAAATAATAAAGTGATTAATAATCCAGAGGAAATAGCAAACACTTTTAATGACTATTTTCTGGAAATTCCGCAAAAATTATTAAATAAATCACAGGTAAATACACTAAATTCTAATAATAAAATAAATATATGCAGTGATTCTTTATTTATAAATCATGTCACAAGTGAAGAGGTAAGAATAGTTATAAAAGAGCTAAAAAATAAATTCTGTGCTGGCATTGATGGAATCCCTGATGCAATTTTAAAGAAATGTGCAGAAAATATAATAAATCCACTTACGCACTTAATAAACAGTTCAATTCTCTCAGGAACTTACCCGGATATTTTGAAGTTATCAAAAGTAATTCCAGTGCACAAAAACGGTTCAAAAGATGAATTAGATAACTATCGTCCTATTACCTTACCAACTGGTATTGCAAAAATTGTGGAAAAAATTATGTATAAGAGACTGATAAGTTTCATAGAAAAAAATAAAATATTATCAAACTCACAACATGGATTTAGAACGGAAAAATCTACACAGACAGCAATTTACGAATGTAGTAATAGTATACTGAAATTAATTGACAATAAGGAACATGTAACTGGCCTATTCTTGGATTTATCGAAAGCATTTGATGTAGTTGACCATAAAATCCTCCTTACCAAACTAAATCAATACGGTGTTAGAGGTCTAGCTAATAAATGGATAGAGTCTTACTTAACAAGGCGTAAACAAATAGTAAGCTTGAGACACAAGGATGATGGAACCAAATTACTTAATGAAACATTGTCCAATGAGGGAATTATTGAATTTGGAGTACCCCAGGGATCGGTTTTGGGCCCACTACTCTTTCTTCTATATATAAATGATATAACACAGAACGTTCATTCACATAAGGAAATTTTGTTTGCGGACGATACAACACTCGTAATAAAAGGTGAAACTAAACAGGTCATACAGCAGTCTGCTGACTCCGTTACAGGAGAGTTAACCAAATGGTCACAAGATAATCGCCTCATAATAAACTATAAAAAGACAGTATGTCTAAATTTCCACACTATACAGAATAGGAATCCTGCGATGCCCAATATAACATTAAATGGTCATCAAATAGAAAATAAATCAGAAATAAAGTTTTTAGGACTATGGATACAACAAGACTTGAAATGGAATAAACATATACAATATCTGAATACTAAACTGAACTCGATGTGCTTTGCGTTACGTATTTTGAAAACCTGCACTAGCATGCACACATTAAGAAATACTTATTTTGCTTATTTCCATTCATACTTAAGATATGGGATCATATTTTGGGGTATGTCGCCAGATGTACTAAGCACGTTTCGGATACAAAAGAGAGCGATTAGAATTATGGCAAATGTAAACTCTAGAGAATCATGTAGACCTCTGTTTAAAGATTTAAACATTCTCCCACTGCCCTGCATATATATCTTTGAAAGTATTATGTTTTTTAAAAAGAATTTAATGAATAAAGATGTTTTTCTTAAAACAAACAATGATGTTCATAGGCATAACACAAGACAAAATCAAAACATTCATATTTCACACACACACACAAGCATATATCAAAAAGGAACTTTTCACACTGGAGTTAAATTATACAATAAACTACCCCAGTATATAAAACTGGCCCCAAAAATAAAAACCTTTGATAGAATGTTGAAAGCTTATCTGCAGTGCCATTGTTTTTACTCAGTAGTTGAATATTTTAGCGTATAGGAGTGATGGAATCTATAACTATATTTTACTTTTTTAATTTAATTTTAATACCTAGCTGTATGTTGTTGTATTTATAGAATTAAGTTTTCATATTATGATAATAGAGTGAGGTGTAAATAGTTGTGCAATAAGATTGTATCTATTAAGATTTGCTATTATAATAAGTTATAAATAGTTATAATCTTAGTAATATATACCTGTTAGTTCTTTTATTTTATGCATGTAAATTCTGACGTGTCCTATATCAAAAATGTATTGAATGCATGTATTTGATCAAATGGAATTAATAAAAATCTAATCTAATCTAATCTATCTCTACACTCAACTCATCCACACCCGGTGCCTTCCCTCCTTTCATCTTGTTCACTGCATCTTCCACTTATTTCCATGTTAAGTCCTTTTCTGTTTGCAGTTCATCTTCCTCTTCCCCGATTTCTTCCTCCTCACCATCTTTTCCATTTGGGTTCAGTAGTTCTTCAAAATATTCTTTCCACATTTTCTTCAGTTCTTCCCTATTTTCTATCCCTTGTCCCCTTTTGTTCACCATTCTAACATAATCCGTAGGATCCTTCCGCCTCTTATTTTTTACCATCCCATACAGGACCTTTTTTGTACCTTCACTATCCTCCTTCATCATCTTTGCCCACTCTTCCATCCACTTTCTTCTCTCCTCAGCCACTACTCTCTTCGCCGCCTTCTTTCTTTCCTGGTACTCTTCCCTTGTCTCTACCGTCCTATTTTGATACCACCTCCTAAAGGCTCTATTCTTTTCCCTTACTATATCTTTTGTCTTCTCATTCCACCATGGTGTTTCCTTCCACCTCTTCTTACTACTTGTCCTCCCACATACTGCTTCTGCTGCACCTACTAGTGTCTTCTTAAATCTGCCTCCCGAACCAAGTAAACCTTGCATATAATTGTCATGAGCAGCCCTTTATTTTTAAGACGAGCTCTCTTGATAAGGACTTAAATTTCAACATATACTTGTCACTATCATGTCTTTTATTGTATAATTTCCTAATTCTCCGTTTAAGACTCCTGATTTCCCGTGTGTAATACTCAGGATCTGGGTTTTGTTTCAGTAATTTAAATGGAACAAATTTATCAATAGCGCTATTTAAAATTTTCAAAAAGTTAGTCCACAGGATATTAATGTGATTTCCTTCCGATGCCCATCCTACAAATAGCTCATTAAAATACCCCTGAAATTTGCCCTGATCCACCCTGCGATACTGGAATATGATCTTATTTGCTACATCACAGTCTAATTTTGTAATGTCACCGTATCTAATATTTAATTCAACCCCAGAATGGTCACTAATTCCTGGTACTTTCAGACAGTTAATATACAGCTCTACAGGCCTTACGAGATAAACATCTAAGGTATTATTGCCTCTAGTTGGCAATAATCGACATGTAACAAGGCCGAGTTTTCGATGACAATTTGACAATTGTACAAAACCGGCTGACATACTCATTAGTTCATAAAGAAAAACTGGTGATATATGTGACATATTTGTCCGATTTCTACCTGTCAGCTTTACAACTTTATGAAACAGATTTCCGAAATATGTTACGACAATTTACAAAATTGTCTCGACATGTCGATTTGTAATGCTTTGAGAAACGGTAACTTGTCGAACTATCGAATTGTCGGACGTTTTATGTCATCTGACATGTCGACTTGTCGAGTTTTATGTTGAAATAGGGCCCAGTTTGAAGCGCAATGCATAGAAAAAAACAAAGAAATCAAAGAATATGTTGCCGAGTGTCAGTTAGCAAAGAGAATATAAGTGAGTCAGTTATTACCAACCATTGAACCGGTATTACCTAGAATTCAATGTTACCAACCAACATCTTTGTCAAGAGTAATTCGCTCTTCACTTTTAATGGTGACAGTGTCGGTCACTGCTCCCAGCACTTTGCGCTCTCCCTGGGCGCCTACTTGCTGAAGCTGAATGATCAAGGCCACTGGAGTTCCATAGGATGCGGCATGTCCAGTGGTTTGGAGTTAAACTGAGACTTGTTCTCAAACAAAACTGCCTCTTCGGTGACAGCGACCAATATCGATATCTGTTAAGACGATCGCCACTTTTTAGTAGAAAAAGTAGCACTCCCATGCGGTCTCACATGATGAAGAATAACACGTGACTTCGTCCCGCATCTGCGTTCAATACGCCGTACAATTCGTTACCGTTGGGGTAGCGATAAGCCGCTTGTCACGGCCTGGTGACATTTAACGTCATCTCATGTGCATTTTGTTCGCTTTGTTATATCATGTAATTATTATTTAAAGTCGCTGTTCTCTCTTTATGTTCGCTGGTCTACTGGGTGTAAATTGCGGGAAATTTAAAATGTCATTAATGTAAAAGCGGGGGCCAGATTGCATTGAAAACAAAGGAAAATTGAAGGGACCTAGAAAAAATGTTGTAAATGGCGGGAAATCGTTAATTGCGGGAACTTAAAAGCGGGGTTATACTGTAGTATATTTTTTATTAATGCAGCCAATAGCCATTTATTTTATTTTCAGGCCGGGCCAGGGAAGGGATTTTGGTAGGAAATCAGCCATGGACCTTTTGAAAGGAACCGTCCTGGCATTTGCCTGGTGGTGAAAATGGGAAACAACAAAAACCTTTATCAGGACGGCCGAGGTGGAATTCGAACCCACGCTCTCCCGATGCCAGCGAGGCATGAGTTGGCACATTATGGCTCTCGGCCACTGTGGTCGGTTAAGGAAATAGTATACCAAAGGTGTAAACACAGACACATCTCTCTCAAGTTTCAAAACGCTCGGAAATACGGGGCCCAGAAATTCTGGGACGTCTGCCAACCCTAGCCATTACTGTATCAGTATCTTTAGTTATTGTTGTTGTTTTGAGGGGCGGAACTAAGAGGTCATCTGCCTTTAAAGTATCTTTCATGTTTGTCTTCTTTATAATAATTCCATTTCAGTAATTTTTAAACCCAAATTGTGCTAAATGTTCCGGCATAACTCAACAAAATGACAGTGTTTCGCCCCGGTGTGCAATTGGGCTCTTCAGTTGGTTAAAGCACACCTCACCAAGACATTGTCTAGTGCACACTGGGAAGGCCATTGCAAGACGTATTTGATACATGTGTATCCACGTCACGAGCAAAGCCAGTGCACTATGGGAGTCGAAACTCCACTCCAAAGCAATTATAACCTTACCTTGGCATTGAATATATAATTTTCAAAAGAAAAATATGTATTTAAACACAAATTGTGCTAAATGTTCCGGCATAACTCAACAAAATGACAGTGAGGTGTGCTTTAACCAACTGAAGAGCCCAATCGCACACCGGGGCGAAACACTGTCATTTTGTTGAGTTATGCCAGAACATTTAGCACAATTTGTGTTTAAATATATAATGGCTCAACGGACAATACATATTTTTCTTTTGAAAATTATATATTTCAGTAATTCCCGAGGAAATTATGTTAACAGTGATCCATCAAAGCTACATAGCTTTATTCTGTCTGCCATGCTTTTATTTGGAGAAATCATGTCTGTGCACGCCTGTGAGTCAGGGAACATATTAACTAATTATGAGCCCAACTACCCTGCATCCACATATTTAAGTTAAGTAGGAATTTATTAATGAATAGAATTATTTATAAAGAGTTGGTGAAAAGTGTCCTAATAGTAGTGCTAGTTATTTCTGTCATTATAGTAGAGCCATCCTTACTTCCGACTTGAAGTTTCTGTGCTACGCCCCAGCTATCTAGCGGTTAGAAATGAAATCACTTTAACTAGCCAATCACAGGCAGCCTTTTCACATTTGCAAATAATTTATTGGTTAAATTTTGTAAGTTTGTGAAAGTGTCTAAAGTCAGACCAGAACTTAATTTTCATAACCTCATTTGGTCACCACGTGCGTGTGACATTTCTCTTTGTATTACGCTTCCTCGTTTAAACCAAGTATGTTTAAAATTATTTACTTACTTGTTAGTTTATAAGCCATAGCTCGCCTCTAAGACATTTTTCTAAGTGCTAAGGTCACTCTGCACGCCTTGAATTCTCGTGGTATACTGGTCTCTATAAGCTATGCGCTTATTGGCTATTACCATGACGTGGCCTCGCTCCAGCCAATCACCACGCGTCTTCTTCACAACGTGGTCTGAAGTCTCCAATCCTGTGCCAAGGAAAACACGAGAACATTGGCCGGTCAACTATTTAAGAAGCTTGCTGAACCATCCTCTTTGTGCTTTCAATCGTCAGCTGCTATGCTGATCACCCGTCTTGCTACCGGACGATAAACTTCAAATGTTCAACGTATCGTCTGTAATTTCTGCATAATGAAGTGTTCTTATAACCTTCGCCAAGTCGTCAAGACATTTTTAAAGTGATCAAACCTAGATCACATATTGCGTGTTCCTGCAACATGTCTACGAAATGTACATTAACATGTAATCTTTACATCTATAGTGCTAAGGAAAACTATTCCAGTGTGCATCTACTATGAAGTAAATAGACCTATTTAGGTCTTCAATAGCTTACTATAAGCTCTACGTTTGTGAACTCGACCACAACATAACCTATGTCATCTTCTCCTTACTCAAGGGTTCTACGAACATATGGGTTGCTACCTGCACTTCGTTATCAAGTTAAGTATTCTATCACATAACCTGTACCGTATACTGTGTAATGTACTGTTCTACTTTACATGTTATTTCTTTCTAAAGCAAGATTCATGTTAGATAACCTATATTCTTTCAAATGCAAATCTTTGTATCATGTTAGATTTATACAAGCCTACTTAAGTTTTCTCAATTTTAATATCTTGGCTTGCTTTGTCATTTTATCAAGGATTACATACCTACTGGCTTTTGTCATTTTCTTCTTTGAAAATTATTTCATGTCCATTTTTCATGTTTAACTTTCATGCAGCTCACTCGTACCTGTGTCTGCCATTGCATTTCCTTCGGAAATATTTTGTTGCATCTTGGCAACTTCTATCACTCACTTTTCATAGGGTACTGCTGGATTAGGCCCCTGTCAGCCAATAGCCCCCATGGTAACTCCCCTACTTTCTTTCAAAGGTAAGGCAGGATTTGCTCCCTGTCAGCCTTCAGCTCTCTTTATAAGCTGCATTTCCACCCTTTTCATTCACAAGATAAATTTATTTAAATTGTGCATAAAAACAATTACCCGGTCTTAATGTTTAAGGATCTTTGCAATTATTTTGTTAGGAAAGAAAACATTGTTCTTTCAAATTGTGTTAACCTGTAAAGATATGTAAATGCATGTTCTATTTTCTGAATATATATGTTAAAGCCGCCTGCTCTCTTCTTTTCTTGTTCTTGTGTTATATTTCCTAGCCCATGTTCCTTAACGCTCAAACTTTGTTCTATTTTGAATTCACTCAAAATATGTCTGATAATGGAGACTTTTAATAATTGGTCTATCCAATGGTTAGTGATAGTTCATCACACCACAGCCATCCAAATCGATATATCACGATATGTCAGTTCTTACTGTAGGCTTTTGTAACCAATGTCCATCATCATCATTATGACAAAGTTATATTTATGGGTCTTAATTGGTGTGTTGTGCAGGTGATCCTGTCCATCATCCCTCAGTGTGTGGGAACCCTGCACATCATCGGAGTGTCTTACCGTCTGGTCAGTCCGCTCCCGGAGCCGGGACCTTTAGCCAGTCCTGATATTGAGCATGGAACCCTCTTTGTGACAGGAAAGCAGATTTTCAATCCCAGAAGCATTAAACAAGCAAGGGGGATCAAAGAATCATCCGAGGACAAGAGGCTTCAGATTGTCATCACCCCTTCATCTCCCTGTCTACAGGTACTGTTGGAAACTTTCTTGGGGTTAAAAGGTTATCTCCAAAATCCTCCCCAAAAATCACACACCGACCATCACAGTAAAACAAAACCATATATACAACACAAATCACAGTAAGCCATTCTCTCCTCACCAAAGACATACAAAATGAAGAAAAGCTACAAGCTTCTTGACAACGGTCGAAAACTTACCCCACAACAAAATACACCAGGCCTTCACAAAAACTCAAATCCTCTGAATCCTACACAAAAATCCCGAATAAAACAACAAAACGTAAGCCTACCCAAAACTCAAACTCCGAACCAATCCACAACAAAACAAAATCCCCTGGAGAACATGTCAACCCCTCAATCAAGACCAAACAAGTACCATAATGGCGGAGTACAAAGACCAGAACAAACAACCAATTTTGCTTGTATCGAGAGCCACTAACCTCATAAATTAAACTTAAATACAGTATTATATTTCATTAATTAAATACAAGTTTATTATCTTGAATAGGAAACTGGTGTTCCCCATCTTGTCACCCATGTGATCGTAACAGACAACAGATCACCCTCGTAAATTCCAGCAAAACTTGTATCTCACATTAAAATTCACCAAAAAAAAGACCTCAAACAAGTATCCGCCCCTTAAAACAACAATAACTAACACCTCAAACAAATCGAATTAAATACCTAAAAAACATCTGATTAACCTCATAACCTTAATGCGCACTCAACAAAATACAAACAAGAAACTCTCCGAACATCTGTGATCACAAAATTTAATTTCCCATCATTGTTTAAATTTCATTATACAAAAACATTGGCAGGTCTCTTATTGAAGTCCAGATAATTAGAATACTTCTGACTTACATCTTGTCCATTTCTTAAGAGTTGGGGAGGGACCGAGATCACCCCCATCCCGAGAACATAGCTCACACACGACCTCTCTCTGTGTTGGTTTCAATTCAAAGACCTGTTCTTAGCCACCGCAACAACAGAGCTGTCGTGTCCTGTGCCATCACTTCAGGCATGCCACAATACATATTGATAGCACAAAAATTAGCCATAAGCCAGGTTACAATTTTCACTTCTTGCAGTTGGCCTACCTGAACAACAGTTAGCAGTTGTTGTGTTGGAAATGTTCCCCACTGAGAAGGTGGAGGTTTAGTGTGCTGAAATCGGAATTGCTGACAGAACAATAATACTCGCTTCTTTGTCCAGGCTGTGAGACAACTGGGGCACGTGGGGACACAGTCTGGCGCATAAAATGTCTTGCTGCAACACCTAATTTGCGAAATATTACATAATTCTACATTTTTAAAATAAACTTAGCGTCGCTATTTGTTAGTTCAGGTAAAGGGTTTCACAACCTCACAGTTATGTTCGTTTAATTCCCAGGGTCAGGTTTATCTTGAATTTTGACGGTGGATAAGGGAGGTCAGACAGTTCTATTGTACCTTTGGTACAGGTACAGTTCCCAGGCACCAGACATTAATTAGCACCTCATACATGTAACTGGTGTGGGAAATACCTAGGTATATTGTTTACTGACCATTGATTTATTTAATTTTCAGAATGACGAGCTTCAATAAGCCGACATACGATACGCTGTTAGCCCCAGTTCGCCCATATAAAAAGAGGCCAGACTGCTATTGGTGGAAACTTTCACAAGGAACACCCCAGTTAAATTATATGGTGATCTTGAAGTTGAAAGTGAAATACATGGGATTACAAATTAAGCAAATAATGATACAATATGTTGTTGTTGTTTGAGTCTTCAGTCTTTTGATTGGTTTGATGCAGCCCTCTGTCCTGAGTTTTTTTTATTTATAATTTAATGGGTATAACTTTCCACCCAACAATACTTAAATTACCTGATTAAAAAGATTTATTTTTCAAGGGGACATGTCTCGGTTGCTATTTGATCCTTCTTCAGCCTGTGTCACAGATCATAACATGTCAAACACAAAATTACATTCAACATAACTAAATTAAAGCATGCATTATTTCCCTTATACAGTTTTCATTGTCCTATGGCACTATTTTACACTTGAACAAATGCTATCCTCATTGGATGCTCTTGCTTGTTGAGTCGCTACACTTGATATAAAATGTCTCTTGACAATTCATTAGTCTCGTTGTTAAAATTACACATTAATTTTTTTTTTTATTTTACTCATTAAAATTTTTTGGTAGTAGATAAATGTCCTATCGTTGCTTTCTGTGGTTCCTTCCATTAATTACTTGTTGGGCGGAAAAACTGGTTGTGACCAGTACAACAGATTACCTTATTTGCTCGCGTATATCTCACACTTTTTTTACCGAAAATATGTGTGAAAATTTTAGGTGCGAGATATACGCGGGGAATTAACATATTCCTGAAAAGAAAAGAAAATTTGCGATGTAACAGTAGGCCTACTTGCGCAACTGTTGTGGCGCGCTAATCGCTAATTCGAACGTGTCTCAAGGCGGTGAATTTAGCCAACCGCGGCTGAAGACGCGGCGAACGATGTACAGCGTGCTAACACTCACGCTGCGCCGTATGCTTGCACGCGGCCGAGCTCTGATGCGACGCAATGCGTAAAGACGAAATCATTGAGATTCGAGAAGACTGAACTGCGTTTCTCTGCGTTGTAACATTAGGCCTACTTGAGCAACTGTTGTGGCGTGCTAATCGCTGATTCGAGCGTGTCTCAAGGCGGTGAATTTAGCCAACCGCGGCCGAAGACGCGGCGAACGATGTACAGCGTGCTAACACTCACGCTGCACCGTATGCTTGCACGCGGCCGAGCTCTGATGCGACGCAATGCGTAAAGACGAAATCATTGAGATTCGAGAAGATTGAAATGCGTTTCTCTGCGATGATTAGGCCTACTTGAACAACTGTTGTGGCGCGCTAATCGCTAATTCGAACGTCTCTCAAGGCGGTGAATTTAGCCAACCGCGGCCGAAGGTGCGGCGAACTATGTACAGCGTGCTAACACTCACGCTGCGCCGTATGCTTGCACGCGGCCGAGTTCTGATGCGACGCAATGCGTAAAGACGAAATCATTGAGATTCGAGAAGATGGAACTGCGTTTCTCTGCGATGTAACATTAGGCCTACTTGAACAACTGTTGTGGCGCGCTAATCGCTAATTCGAGCGTGTCTCAAGGCGGTGAATTTAGCCAACCGCGGCGAACGATGTACAGCGTGCTAACACTCACGCTGCGCCGTATGCTTGCATGCGGCGCCTCGATCCCTAATCGGCTCGTATCGAAGTTCGGATCAACTCATTGTTGCTCGCTCTTCCTGTTACTAACGCTTCGGGTAAGTTCCTGGACAATGACGAATGTTGTGGCGCGCTAAATCGAACGTGTTTCTACCTCAAGGTTATTACGGTCATTTATATGATGGCGTCAGTAATGAATGCGTGATATATGCGAGTACATTTTTTTTCCTGAATTTTCAAATAAAAAAATGGGGTGCGAGATATACGTGGGGGCGAGATATACGCGAGCAAATACGGTATTAATGGTCCAATGCAACGTTTTTACGTGTTGACCTAATTGAATGACCATGTCAACATCTCCTGTAAATAGAACAAGATGTTCACTAAAGAACATACTGCCTACTTTCTCCTAAATGCATGGGTATTGTTATAACACTTTGTCCTTTTCAAGGAGTAACATTTAATGTTGGTTGTAGTATCTTGTTGAAATACAACGTAATATAAGAATATTAAACATGGATATGAGGTGCCCTTTGCTAGTGCTACCTCTGTACAAAATTTCATTCAATTCGGTTTCACCGTGTTTGAATTAATATGGCGAATCGATTTGTACACATACTTGGCCGCGATCGGCAAACTATTGGGCTGATGACCTTGCCGTTTGGTCAAAAGATGCTTACCACATAGAGGTATGTTACTGCAAAATTAAGTAGAGATCAGATGATTATGTTGGTCGTAATTCGATTTAAGCTCTTAACATTTGGGTGGCCGCCATTACGTTTCCGTCAAAATGGCGTCGATATAACACATGACACGTAGGTGCCCTTCGTTAGTGCTACCTCTGTACCAAATTTCGTTCAATTCGGTTTCTCCGTGTTTGAATAGATAGGGGTAATCGATTTTCACACATACATGGCCGTCATCCGCAAATTATTGGGCTGATGACCTTGTAGTTCGGTCAAAACCTTCTTCGTACATACAGGTATAATGTTGCAAAAGTTGGTAGAGATCAGATGATTAAGTTGGTCGTAATTTGATTTAAGCTTTTAACATTTGGGTGGCCGCCATTACATTTTCATCAAGATGGTGGCAATATAAAACATGGCACTGAGGTGCCCTTTGCTAGTGCTACCTCTGTACCAAATTTCGTTCAATTCGGTTTCACCGTGTTTGAATAGATAGGGGGAATCGATTTTCCCACATACATGGCCGCCATCCGCAAATTATTGGGCTAATGACCTTGTAGTTTGTTCGAAAAATTCTTCATTCATAAAGGTATAATGTTGCAAAAATTGTTAGGGATCAGATTATTAGGTTGGTCGTAATTTGATTTAAGCTTTTAACATTTGGGTGGCCGCCATTACGTTTTCGTCAAGATGGCGGCAATATAAAACATGACACTGAGGTGCCCTTTGCTAGTGCTACCTCTGTACCTAATTTTGTTCAATTCGGTTTCACCATATTTGAATTGATAGGGGGAATCGATTTGCACACATACATGGCTGCTATCTGCAAACTATAGGGCTGACGACCTTTTAGTTTGGCCGAAAGACGCTCGCTATATAAATATATGTTGTTGCAAAATTTGGTAGAGATCAGATGATTAGGTTAGTCGTAATTTGATTTAAGCTTTGAACATTTGGGTGGCCGCCATTACGTTTCCTTCAAGATAGCGGCGATATAAAACATGACACTGAGGTGCGCTTTGCTAGTGCTACCCCTGTACCAAATTTCGTTAAATTTGGTTTCACCGTGTTCGAATTGATAGGGGGGGGACAGACTTTCAGAGTACACACACTCACACACACAGACAGACACACAATTTTTCGCCCTGTGTTGATCTCAAAAGTCTACTTTCATTTTTTGCAAAAATCGAAAGTAGGCTAAAAATTTTACGTATGAGAGTCGTAACCCAATTATATTGGTAATTACTTTTATATTGTGATAACAGAACTTACTCATAATCGCAAATGGAAATTATTGCCGGCCTCAACATGGGAACCTTACCCCTGCTTAGATGCTGTAATAGATCAAAATAGATGTCAGAACTTATTAGTGTCGATTTAGAAAAACCTAGGTCTGTCCAGAATTAGATCAGATATTCTTACCTTGTGGAAGCACTCTATTCGTGTGGGCCTGTTGAACCTACTCCTTGCGTCAGCGCTTACTAAACGAGCAGCGACTGTGTAGTAGCTCGCCTCAAGTGTGGCTTGCGGGAGGGGAGGGGTAAAATGGTTGCATGACCTAGGGTAGTGGAAGGCGTCATTGTTAAGGGAAAAAAGAAGGGGGAGGGTGGGGAGGTGGAAGTGGTAAGGGATCGTTGAGTTGTTCGTATTTTTGACTAACGGTTGTTTCTGAAAGAACTTGGTGATATTCTCATAAAGGATATTTAAGTCAAAATTTATTTAGTTGGGATTATGTGTGGGGTTAGCCCTCTGCGCATTGTTTATCTCTATCTGTTCTAAAATATTCATCATGGTACCCTTGTTAGCATAGTGAATGATTTCCATGTCATTTGTGATCCCCGTGAACTTGTGTCCCTTTTCTAACATGCAGTTCCCCATGGCTGAAAACTTGCTGTGTTTGACAGCATTTACTTGTTCATTAAATCTTATTGTAAAATTACGGCCAGTTTGTCCAATATAATCAGCTTCACATAGGTTGCATTTAAGTCTATATATCCCTGATAAATGGTATTTGTTGGTTCATTTACTGTTTTGGAATTGATATTTTTTTAATGATTACTATTGTTTGTTTTAAATGCTATCTTCATATTGTACTTTTTAAATGTGCTTGTTGCATCGTAAGTTAGGTGATTTATGTAAGTGAAGACTGCATATGTGGATTTTTCTTTATTTTCGCGAATTAATTTAGTTTGTGGTTTGTTTTTGACCCTGCTTATTATTCTGATTATATTGGACAAACCGGCCGTAATTTTACAATAAGAATAAACACGTGAATTCTGTCAAACACAGCAAATTTTCAGCCATGAGGAACCATTTATATTTGAATTAAATAATTAAATTAAAAGAATAAATTAATGTTTTTGTTTTCCCAACAATTTGTTATTAGTGGATTAGATCTTTATTCAGGGTTACCATACAATTTTTTTCATCATCTCCTCTGTTATCAACCCTTAAAGAGTATCATTTCCTCTCATTATGTGTTCTGTGTTTATGATGTTGCAGGTTAACTTCAGAGGTCTCAACTCAGAAATGCTATGTGGGGAGCTGCAGCAGGTCACAGTGGAGTTCTGCAATGTGGGCAATGCTGCCCTCACTGGTTTGAGAGTAGCGACCTCTACACCAGCATTGTTTGTGTTACGTGGCCCTACTACAACCTTTGGTGACTGTCGAGTTTCCAGTATTCCCCTCAACAAACCCCTGGAACCTGGCCAGATGCACTCGATATCTCTGTGGCTGAGGGCTCCCGACATGCCTGGCACTGCCGCCTTGGATTTGCTCGTGTACTATGAGAATGTAGTTAACTCCTGTATCCCCCGGTGAGCTGAAGAAAGATCTTGAATTTCTCATACTTAGGATACAGTGTGATGTGTTTTTTATGATAATTATTACATCAGAAAATGATAAAGGAAGCTTATAGTTTAACGTGACCGTTAATCTCGTGATCATGAGCCACGGGAGAAAATTATAATGGAACCTCCTGTGCATCAGCATATCACTTAACTTTCAGAAAAAGAAAATAAGCCCTGTTATGCAAGTGTGGATCTCCTCTCCTATATCGATGTTCTATTTAGTTCTGCCATCTGGTAGTGGAACCGGAACTATGACTAAGATTTAATTACCAGTAGTTTTGTCTTGTATAGTGAAGCCATCGTTACTTCCGACTTTACATTTCAGTGCTACACTAGAGCTATCTAACGGTCAGAAGTGAAATCGCCTTAACTAGCTAATCACTGGCAGCCATTCCAATTTATTACAATCAAAAGTTCTCGAAAGAGAAACAAAATGAGTATTGTCCGTTGAGCCATTATAATTAACACTAAAAGTAATAAAAATGTCCAGCATAACTCAACACATTGCTAGCGTTTCGCCCCAGCGTGCCAATTGGGCTCTTCAGTTGGTAAAGGCACACCTACCAAGACGCGTAGCAGATACACACTGAGAAGGCCATGCAAGACGCCTCGACACATATATGGCCACGTCACATGCCAGTGCACCACCGGAGTCAAAAACTCCACGTCCAAAATCCTTGCTTTGGCATTGATACAAACCTTGCTTTGGCATTGATACAAACCTTGCTTTGGCATTGAGACAATCAAAAGTTCTCGAAAGAGAAACAAACAAACAATTCTCCTATCTTTCCTGCTACCCGTGTCATTACCTCGTCCATAACCACAATAAAGAGAAGGGGTGACAGTGCACTACCCTGTTTCAGGCCACTCATTTGTCTGAACCAGTCTGTTCTTTCCCCTCCAACTTTCATACAACTCACACTTCCACAATACTTCTCCTTCACTCTGTCTACAGTCCCATGTTTTCCATTGCTTTCTAAGCCTTCTCCCTACACACACTATCATAGGCCTTTTCGATTTCTAGGAAGGCCATCAACAGATCCTCTCCAAATTCGTAGTGGTGCTCGTGGAGCTGTCTCACTGAAAATATGAGATCCACTGTTGATCTCCCAGGTCTGAATCCATACTGCTCCTCTCTCAATTCTCTCTCCACTTTGGCTCGTATTCTACTTTCTAATATCTTTTCATATATCTTGGCACAGTGCGATATGAGTGTGACTCCCCTGTAATTTCTGCACTCCTTTCTGCTTCCTTTCTTAAATATTGGGACAATTAATCCTTTCTTCCAATCTTCTGGGGTCTTTTTCCCCTTCCATACCACCCTCATCACACGGTACAGCCACTGTTTCCCAACCTCCCCTGCTGCCTTCACCATTTCAACACTCACTTCGTCCACACCTGGTGCCCTTCCTCCTTTCATCTTGTCTATAGCCATTTCCAGTTCTCTCCAAGTCAGGACCTTTTCCATTCCTGTGTTGTCTTCTCCATCTTCCAATACGTGTCTTCCTCACTATGACCATTTGGATTCAGCAAATCCTCAAAGTACTCTTTCCACACTGTCTTGAGTGTCTCTTTGTTGTGTACCTCATTTCCGTTTTTGTCCACCATTACCACATCCTCTCGCAGACCTCTTCTCTTACTTTTGACCATCCCATAAAGTACTTTCTTATTTCTCTGCTGTCTTCCTCCATCATCTCTGTCCACTTTACCATCCACTTCTTCCTCTCCTCTGCGACAATCTTGTTTGCTTCTTTCTTCTTTATCTTATAAGCTTCCCTTGCTGGATCAGTTCTTTCCAGGAAAAAACACTCTGAAAGCCTTGTTCTTCCTTCCCACAGCTTCTTTTACTCTCTCATTCCACCATGGTTTCTCTTAACACCGCTTTATTTTGCTTGTTCTTCCACATACTGCCACTGCAGCTTCACCATTGTATTTTTGAATTGCTTCCATTCCTCTTCCCCTGTTTTAGGATTGTCTGTTGGCATCCTTTCCCTTATTATCTTCTGGAATTCTTCCTTGACTTCCTTTTCCTTCAGTTTCCATACTTTGATTCTCCTTTCCTGGTACTCGGTCCTCTTGCTATCCTTAACAACTCCCAGGTTCATTACTAGTATTCTGTGGTCGCTGTCTAAGGCCTCTGATGGTATTATCTTTATATCTCTGACACTTCTCTTCATTTCCCAGTCGTACAGCATGTAATCTACCAAAGATTTCTTTGTTAAATCACTGCTGTACCACGTTACCTTGTGGCTTTCTTTCTTCTGGAACCAGGAGTTGCCTACAACTAAACCGTTCCTCTTGCGAAAATCCAGCAACTTTCTCCCTTCTTCATTCCTGCTGCCCCATCCTTCTGC
The DNA here is from genome assembly GCA_946902985.2 of Meconema thalassinum. Taxonomy (NCBI): domain Eukaryota; kingdom Metazoa; phylum Arthropoda; class Insecta; order Orthoptera; family Tettigoniidae; genus Meconema; species Meconema thalassinum. The sequence goes on from OX336392.1 coordinate 343,280,197, forward strand.
TCCCATTACATTTTCATATCCTTGCCTTTCACTTCCTACATGTGCATTCAAATCTCCCATGACAATGATGCTCTGACCATTCAACTGCTGTTGTAGCTCCTCCTCAAAGTCTTCCTTCTCTTGAGCTGTACATCCAACTTGAGGGGATGGGCTATCTCCAGACTTCTTCCCTTTACAGTTATTCTGATCTTCATGATCCTGTCACTTATTTCCTTTACCTCTTCCTTCATTCCATCTCTCACAACTACTCCTACTCCGCTGCTCCTTCCTTCACTGTTCCCACTCCAGTACAACCGGTACCCTTTCCTCAGTTCTCTGCGACCTTCTCCTTTCCATCTTGTTTCTGCCAAGCCCAATACACCCAGCTTTCTTCTCTCCATCACATCTACAATCTCCTCCACCTTTCCTGTCAATGTTTGAATGTTTCTAGTATTTGACCATTATAAATAAAACTGAAAAGTATGTATCGTGATACAAATAGACATTGTTTGTTTTGCGTTCTTTTCTGATTTTTTCTGGTTTTGGGGAATGTTGTTTAATACGATAAAATGCCGTCCAGCGATATCTCCTTTAATTCAGATACTGTTTTACAGATTGTCAGTCAAGAGTTGCAAAAAGGTATATCAGCAATTGCATGTTTGCATATTCAGTTTAAAAATTTGAAATATACTATGTTCCTTCTATTCAATACTTTTTTGTGTTTATTTACACAGTAGGACATGTTTCGAGGCATAGTATTAGTGAAAATCTGCCCCTTCATCAGAAGAAAACCTTTGAGACCGATAAAATGTTTATCTGAAACACCCATATATCCAATCCTGTGCATGTTTAAATTAGTTTCCATGCTTATAAATTTTGAACCTGTTCAATTTTTATCTTACCTGGTGACGAACTTTTAAATGCTACAAAATGCAATTTTTCAAAATTAAATTATTACAAAATCAATTTCATATTTTCTAGTATCTTTACTTCTAACTTTTCTAAAGTAACTTTTTCTCAGCCCAGGATAAACATACAGCAGGAAACTTGGCCTCATTTTGAAGCTCTAATTCATGATTATCAGAAACTAAACCCACTGCAAACATACTGAGTGATACCGAATTTATGAAGAGTAATATTGATGGGTGGTTGTTTATGCGGTACGCCGTGCGATCAACAGCACGTGGGTTAGTCAAATCGGGTGCAGCGTTGACACGTTCAGTTTATCAGATGTCACGGCTCGCAGCAAACAAGCATAGCTTTATGTTTACTTTCAACCTTTGATTTTTTGCTCGTACAAATTCACCTTTCACGTAAGGGCTTTGGGTCTTATATGGCAGGTTTAATAAAATGGTTTGCTTCCTAATTTAGAATTGTCATACTAAACAATTCTTACAAGGATTATTTATATAACTTTACAATATTTAATTCTGTCAGTATTCTTCGTCTGAAGAATCACCATATTCTGGTAAATCAGAACTGCTGTCATTACCATCGTATGATGTGAAGCTTGATCTATAGTGACAGCCGACCTTTGAGGCAATAAACTCAGGACTTTCGTGAACCATTCTTCATAATGAGTCGAATTCATTAAGTTGTGTTAATTACTGCTCTCTTTCTTGCCAATGAAACAAAGTTTTTCCTTTTTCACTTCCAATATGTATACAGTAATTATGATGCATTTCCCAGCTCCAGGCGGTGTCTTGAAACCTCCATGCCATCCATAAATTTCTTGAATGTAGCCCTCTGTATTGATCATAGTTGTAAAATATTACTTTTTTAAAGCATCAACCACGTTTTCTTGCCACCCATATTTCATAGTGTGGTTTTGTCTGTACCAGGTGTCGTCTGTAAAGAAGATCTTGTTGCACTGTGCTCGTAGTTCTCTCATTCTTCTAAGGAAGGTATGTCGGGATGCAGCAACTGTCACAGATTCCATTTGTACTGGTTTCGTGTTCAGTTTTTTGAATCACAAGCCCAAGCTTTTAACTACTTTCAAAAGCGTACAAATTGACATATAAGGAAAAATCATCCATATTTTCTGACAGTTTGTTGGAGAGATTTTTAACTGTGGGGAGTACCTTATTCATGTAAAAATCGTGTATAGTTCTTCGTATTGTGTTCAAAGTAAAATCATCGAGTTGGATTTTTGGACGCTGCCTCTCTCTTGACCTGGATGACATATTTCCATCATTCTCCTTTGAAGCGGCTCCTATTCTCTTCATTGATGACACTGACAGTCCAAGACAATATGCCACTTTCTGATACACAGGAAACCTCTCGCCCCCTACTTTTCCCCCTCACTTCAAGAGAAACAAATAGCACTGAAAACCAGCGCAAGTTCACCCTCAGACAACAGTGGTCTCGGAGGCATCTGGAACTAATTTGGCCAACAAGCTGAACTCAGGCAGACTAAAGAAAGCATGCGGTCAAAGACAGGTCACTGGCATTCCATTCCACAACTTCTTGGGGCGAGTGTAACAGTACTGAAGTCTGTTTTCACACAGTACTTCAGCACAGTATCGAGAACAGAGACAGCATGCTCCTTTATATTGCAATATATACCCCTGGTCGCCGCAGAAGGGATGGCCTAATAATGGCCAGCAGAATGTATGTCTTACCGTGAACTCACAAGTTTAACAGAGATGAGAATAGCAGTCGGCTCGTGAATGATGCTAACCTTACTTACAGGCATGGTTACATCTAAAATCACTATACTGGCTCCCAGGGCCACCAAAACTGCTGATGTTGGCCAGCAAAACAAGTGTTCTGCTGCAGACACAAAACTTAGGGGAGGAGGTTAAAATTTAAAGTTGTTGTTGTTTCCTATGGCTAGCCCGGATTCCAATCCATCAGCTTTCTTGCGTTCCAATAGAGTTGTGTGAGGTTTCCTGAAGTTCTAGCAGTCACATCAAGTTTGTTGCAATGTAGCAGGTGCCCCTTATCCATTTTACTTCCAGGTTCGTGACAAAGTGTGCATTCTTCAGATCACAAGATGTTGATTCGTTTCAAATGAGCTGCACGGCAGTCATGGCCAGTGTTAAGTCTGAAGAAGTACAGCTTCTCTTCTTGGTGTTAATTTATATTGATCCCATTTAGCATCAATGTCCTTCCATAATTTGGTTTCTGCTGTTTTCTTTGTCATTTCTTACCTGTTTTTGATAGTATTTTTCAAGATCATTTTTGCTGATATAAATCAGTCTGACTGACAGGTTGTTGTAGTGTGGTACCTTTTTTTGCTGATCTGTCAGCCTCTTCATTACCTGCTATTCCAACATGAGAAGGGATCCACTGAAATGAGATGTTTGTGGAGTCTTTCAGTTCTTTATTTTGAGGCTTATAATTTGATGCGACGGCTTGGATGGCTGCTTTTGAATCTGTAATGATAACATATTTTTGATAGTCAATGTTTCTGCCTAATAACTGATGGAGTGCATGTGAAATTGCTCTATCTCAGCATCTGTTACACCTAGTGACAGGCTAGTCTAGTTCCAATCTTTCAATCAAACAGCTCTTCCATTACTTGGAATTAACTTGGACTTTTTATAGCATCAAAGTTTGTTTTGTTTTGGCCTACTGGGAAGTAGAGTGAGAAGAGAGATGAATGTATTCCTGCTCCAGTTCTATTTTCTTTGTCTTGTGAGCCATCTGTAAATATTTTTATCCATTGATTAGATGGATATATTTCTTCTATTGTACAGAGGGCCAGCTGTTTTAGATCATGTGGTGAAGAATCTTTCTTGCAGACCTCTTCTAGCAAAGTAAGATCTGTAGTCACTTGTATATATTCAATGGGGTTGACTGGCATACAGAGTGGTTCAAGTTTTATTTGCAGATTGCTCTTATTGATATATTCTTTGGCGAGACTTAAGGGATCTTTTTGTGTTTTAAGATTGGGGCTAGAAACTGGTTTTTTCATCCATGTCATTTGAGGTAGTCTTTGAATACTGAGATATGCATTGGCTGTTTGATGTTTCATCTCTTCTTCTATTGGTAAGTTGTGGTAGTGCCATATCATTGTGACACCTGCTCTCATGGCTGTTAAAAGCCACAAAACTTGATTGATTTACTTATTTTTCTTATTTATTTATTTATTTAAGCCTCCGTGGCTTAGGCGGCAGCACGCCGGCCTCTCACCGCTGGGTCCGTGGTTCAAATCCCGGTCACTCCATGTGAGATCTGTGCTGGACAAAACGGAGGCAGACAGGTTTTTCTCCGGGTACTCCGGTTTTCCCTGTCAACATTTCATTCCAGCAACACTCTCCACAAACCTTTCATTTCATCTGTCATGCATTTAACCATTGCCCGGCCTCGGCAGCCGGCACAGTTCATATCCTCGCCGCTAGATGGGGGCTTCATTCATTCCATTCCTGACCCGGTCGGAGACTGGAAGCAGACTGTGGATTTTCATTTCATTTATTTATTTTGTTATTTATTTATTTTATTTTAATTTATTCCTTTTTTATATATATATTTTATTTTTTTTTCTTAGTAAACTTCCTAAAATTAAGGTGCAGGGTTTATGCATGTAAATATCGTAATTTATTTCTTAATCTCTTTTAAGGAGTGTTGGTTCTTGCTGCTTGGTGACTAATACATGTCATAAGACTGGAGAGCAGAACTTCTGTAATTAACTTGTATACTTACTGTGGTAGTAATGTTGATAGCCTGATAACCATGCTGGTCTATAAAGTAACAGGTTTTAAACCAGAATTTTAAGCTGATATTATTGTAGTATTTTGAGTTGGGTATTTATATTTGGAGAATATGATGTTAATAATGGCTCATATACTAAAGGGATATTGTGTGATGTTTGATATAGATATCGAGTTGTGCGGCATTCTTGGCAGTTGTCTTTGGTGTCTGGGGTCCAATTGGTGGGCACTGCGCAGAACACTAGGAGCTGCAAGAGCAGTGGAGAGCAGAGAGCGCTCAATATGGTCTTCCAGGTCAAGAACTGTAACCAGGTAACTTGATATGTTATTTTGGATTTTAGATTTATCCTTATGAAGTCCAAGTTAATTTTTACAGCAGGTAGGTCCTAGGAGAAACTTAAGAACTGGTTTTATAATAAATAATGGTTTGAAAAGTGGTATGAGGACTGGAACGGGGTCTACTCAGCCTCGGGTGTTAAATGAGTAGAGGGGATTCGATTTCCACCTCAACCATCCTCGAAGTGGTTTTCCGTGGTTTCCCACTTCATCTCCAGGCAAATGCCGGGATGGTGCCTAATGTGAGGCCACGGCTGCCTCCTTCCCTCTTTCTTGCCTATCCCTCCCAATCTTCCCATCCCTTCCCACCCCTCATAAGGCCCCTGTTCACTTTGCAGGTGAGGCTGTCTGGGCGAGGTGCTCGTCCCACCTCCCCAGTTGTATATCCAGACCCGATGTTTCAAGCTCTAGGACACTGCCCTGGAGGCGGTAAAGGTGGGATCCCTTGCCAACCCTGCGGGGTAAACCGACTATAAAAAAAATGATGTAATTGATCAGTCTTCAGATTTTAATAATACAGTGAAGTCCTTCTCTAAATGACGGAACCTCGTAGAGTCCATGTGATGGCTGGGCCACCGTGTAACAGCCTGTCGAGCAAGGCAGTGTCGCTAGCAGCAGCGTAGTGACCAACTGGTTTAACACATATACACTTTTTATTGTATCAACATAAATTTCAGAGTAGTTGCTGGAAATGCTATCCTTCATTTTTTTAGAGACACGTTGCACCAATGTAGGAAGTTTTGTGCAGTTATTTCGGTCTCGAAAGCCTCCAGAGTACACGGATTGTTTCTGTATAGCCTACTTTTGTTTAAGATTCCCCCTTAGTAAAAATCGCACGGCACTGAAACTTACGAACACATTTATTGTAAGACTTCTTCTTGAGAAGATAAATTTCCAGTAGGAAAATGCGTTGTTTTGTTCTATATCTAACCCTGTTCATGGGATACGAGATAGGCTACAGTACTTCTCAGCAAGTCTTAATTATCTCATCTCAGGTATCTTGCCAGCTGCATATGTAATCAATACTATGACAGCATCCAGGACTTGTCTTGACCAACTGTAAAACAATTCTGTTTATAAAGATGAGGAAGCAATAATATTCCAAGTAATGGAAGAGCTGTTTGATTGAAAGATTGGAACTAGACTAGCCTGTCACTAGGTGTAACAGATGCTGAATTCAGCAAATCAAATGGTGGATCATTGAAAATGTAAAGTGGTCATGGCAACCAGTCTGAAACTATAGACACTGTACATTCAACAGCGAACAGCAAGCATGTTGTCTGTGCACTTGCCTCACTAAGTTGCACTGCCATTCTATTCTGTCTTATTCCTTTCCTTCCAAGGACAGTGATTAATACTGTTTGTGATCTGTTGGTTTAAGGTTCATGATCCAGTGATGACCGAAGTGTCCTTAGTACAAGTATCAGTAGCCAGCCCGTTATGGAGGTTAGCTGATATTCTTGCTATGCCTAAAGGTACGTTCATGATTTATTTAGCTTATGGCAAACAACACAATATATAAACTACTCTTGAATTGTGAATTAATGCTGAAATGACCTACGAGAACTCTTCCGAGATGATGGTAAAAAGGTAGAACTGCAACATACAAAAACAGTGTTTGTCTAATGTGTTGAAAGATCTGATATGGAGACTTATCTGAAATTGTGGAATGTCTGCCAGTTGCCCTGACAATGACTGTTCTGAAAAAGAAAAAAAGAACCTGTATGTATATTAATTTTAAGAGCTTTTATAAAAGCAGTTAATATTGAAAACTTCTCAGATTATGCAAGAATGATATATCGTATTCAAGGTTAAATTCAAACAATATGAACTAAGAACGAAAAGATATAAGATTCATCTTAGTCAAAGATACTAGAATTCAAAGAAAGAATTTGAAATTGATAGTTATTGTTGTTTTAAGGGGCGGAACTACGAGGTCATTTGAAATTTAGAATTGATATTAAAAAAATAAAAGCCTCCGTGGCTTAGGCGACAGCACGCCGGCCTCTCACCGCTGGGTCCGTGGTTCAAATCCCAGTCACTCCATGTGAGATCTGTGCTGGACAAAACGGAGGCAGACAGGTTTCTCCGGGTACTCCGGTTTTCGCTGTCAAAATTTCATTCCAGCAACACTCTCCACTATCATTTCATTTCATCTGTTATTCATTTAATCATTGCCCCACGGGAGTGCGTCAGGCCTCGGCAGCCGGCACAGTCCATATCCTCGCCGCTAGATGGGGGCTTCATTCATTCCATTCCTGACCCGGTCGGAGACTGAAAGCAGGCTGTGGATTTTCATTTCATTAAAAAAATAGAGGCCATCTGCCTTTCACCCAAGAAAGAAAAGAACATGTCTTAATAAAACTGGCCTGTAGTCATGTGAAACATTTCCTGTGTATGCTGAACAGTCCTGGACCTTCACAGTCCTACTAAAACCAAGGTCAGGACCAAAATAAGCCAATAACCAGTCTCAAAATCTAGATCTTGGTAGATTGTGAGAATATACAAAATATATACTCCCTTTTTTTTTTTCTTTTTATGCTACCTCCCCCATTCCTTCTTCCCACTAGTATAATGTAGCATAACTTCTTGCCGTCCTATTTCTAGTAAGAGTACTCGTAGGTCTTTTCTGCATTAATGTACAATTCAAGAGTAAATTAGGACTTACATGTAATGCCTAAGTATATCACAGCAATAGTAGCTACACCTTCATAGAATAGTTGGCTGAGTGAGACTTTTTGATGATAAGATTGTCATTTCTCAGTGTTACAACACAGTAGGTACCATATATCAATAGTTCTTTTTTCGGATGCTTAATGCTTTAGTATTTTACCAGTAACAGTTGCCACCTTTTTCAAGTTTTTGTTTTTGTAGGGCAGTGACCGTTAGTGGGTGTCATTGTAGTTTTGGTAGTGTTTTGTAGAGTCATTTTGTCTTGTGCATATTTGAATCTGATGATGCTCGCTTTACGAGCGAAGCATGTCACCCCTTAGCTTTCTCCCTCTTCTGTAGCCCAAATCAGAAATATATACCATATTTGCTCGCATATAACTGAACATTTTTCGGTGTGAGATATATGCGGGGACTTGTGTGCGAAATACCGTATTCCCGAAAAAACATAAAATTTGCATTATTGGAACAAGACAACTGGAATTGTCAACTATTGTCTCTGCTGCCAATCTCCGAGCTACTCTCACGTGCATTATCATCCCATACTTCATCATCCTAACTTCCGTCCATTGCATTTGCAATGCCCATCTTCAAGAAGCTCTTAACAACATCTGTCAACACCATAGCCCATACCCGTATAACCCAATCATGCGAGAGTTCAACTGATGCCTTCTTTATTTTGTCTTCTGTCGTCAGCTTGTCGTGACTAACAATACCAGATATCGACGTGTTCTAATCTAACAATTACTTATTTAGCGTGTGAAGCACCAACAAAACAGCTGATAATCACACCACGTATTGTTGTTTTGCTAAGTCGCTACATTTGAAAACACCTTACGTGTTTGTTTAGTGGTTTCTAGTGCATCTTTCAGTTGATGCCAGTAGCGAATATCAAATTCATTCACAATTAATTCTCGACCGGCAGCTGTATTACCATCGGCGGCGGCGTATTTTATCACTTTGAGTTTGAACCCAGCCGTATAAGTTCCGCTTTTTAAACACAACTACAGGATCGACTTCCACAAGAAAACAATCACAACTGAGAAACAACAATGGAACGTGAAGACAGGATACTGATACTTGTCGATAATGCAACAGACGGACAAATGCAAACGGACAATAATCTTGTGGGCGGTGATTATCATCTTTATTACGGTGTAAGAAATTAATGCGAGATATATGCAAGGATATTTTTCCCTGCAATTTTAAAGTTAAAAATTGTGTGCAAGATATATGCGGTGGCGAGTTATTTGCGAGCAAAGATGTCATATATATATATATATATATATATATATATATATAGGGTGACCAGATCCAGTACTGTGAAATAGAGGACAACACAGGAAAAATTTGAGGACATTAAGGGAAAAAAGAGGACAAATCTAAAAGTAAGAAAACCATATAAGATACGATAAAAATTGAACTTCAAAATGTATTAATTACATTAGTAAACTTAGAACATTGCCACTGAAATGTATATTATTCTGAAATTAAAAACATGAAATTACACTTAATTTGTAGACTATTTATATTTATCTGAGGATGATATTCCTGCCAACAGTTTAGGTCTGTCCAACAGATATTTATAGAAGTCCTGACAAGAGTGTTCCTTAAAATTGTACTGCACCATTAATAGACCTTTCACAGATTCTATTTGCAATATATTTCTTTCATCTGTCCATCATCATCATCATCATCATCATTTCCCCTTATCCAGCTCCTGCCGGGTCGGGGTATTTATGGCACTTCTCCACTTTCCTCTTTCCTTCCACCATTCTTCTTCCACGATCTTGTCCCAGTCCAGATTTCTTTTTCTTACGCCGTTCTTCACTGAATCCATCCACCTTGTTCTAGGTCTTCCTCTTGGTCTCTTACCCTTGCACTTCGCCTCCAGCATCTGTCTTGGTATTCTATTTTCCTCCATCCTCTTTACATGTCCAAACCACCTTAGTTTATTCTTCTCAATTCTCTCATTTAGTTTTCCCATCCCAACTTCCTTCCTAACATCTTCATTCCTCACTCGGTCTTTCCTTGTCTTTCCTATCATACTTCTTAGGAATTTCATTTCACTGGCTTGGATTCTACTCTCTTGCCTGCTTGTCAGGGTCCAAGTCTCAGCTGCATAAGTTAATATGGGTACATAATACACTTTATACATTACCTCCTTGCTTTTCCTTGGTACTTCCTTATCCCAAACAAGTTTTCTTACACTTTGATAGAATGCATTGCTCTGCTGTACCCTCCTGCCAATCTCCATGTCCAACCTACCAGTTTGCATCAATTCACTTCCTAGGTATTTGAACGTGTCCACAATTTCCAAACTCTGACTTCCAATTTTCACAGTGCCCTTTCCTTGTCTTTCCCCTCTTGTCATCACCATGGTCTTGCTTTTCTCTATACTGATTTTCAGGCCATACTTCTGAATATTTTCGTTCAGTGCATCTAGTTGTTTTTGCACTTCTTCGGTGTTCCTTCCCCAGACCACAATATCATCTGCAAATAACAGTAACTTCATTTCTTTATGTTCATATGCTTCCTTTGTTTCCTTTACTATTTCATCCATCACCATTATGAACAAGAGAGGTGACAGCACACTCCCCTGTCTTAGTCCAGTCTTGTTCGTAAACCAATCTGTCTTTCCAACTGGGGTCAGTACCCTGCTAACACAGTTGTTGTACATTGCTTGCACCATTTCCAACATTTCTCTTCCCAGTCTCTTCTTAACCATGGTTTCCCATACCTTCTCTCTGGGGACACTATCATATGCCTTTTCTAGATCTATGAAAGTCATGATCAAATCCTCTCCATATTCCCAGTTCTTTTCCATCACCTGCCTCAAGCTAAAGATTGGGTCCACTGTGGATCTTCCACTCCTGAAGCCATACTGTTCCTCTTGCAACTCTCCTTCCACCTTTCTTCTCATTCTTCTTTCTAATATCCTTTCCAGTATTTTTACTATCTGTGATATGAGGGTGATCCCTCTATAGTTATCACACACCTTCTTGTCCCCCTTCTTAAACACTGGTATTATTAGCCCTTTCTTCCAGTCTTCTGGTACACATTTCCATTTCCACACACACTTTAGCAGTCGATACAGCCATTGCATACCAACAGGTCCAGCAGCCTTTATCATTTCTACACTGACTTCATCCACCCCTGTTGCTTTTCCCATCTTCATTTTCTGTACTGCTAATTCCACCTCCAGCATTGTTATATCATCTTCTGTTATAGAGTCGTCATCTGTCCATTGAGATGAAATCAATGAGAAAACCCTCTCCACATTAGCATTGTGACCTGGGATACAAAAGAAATATTCTGCAATTTTAAGAAGCTCTGAGTAGCATTAAATATTTTCACTATCATTGAAATATTTTGCCCATTCGCTGTTATTTGAAAACTTCTCTCTAAATTTACTCAGATTACAAAACTGATCAAAACATTTTGCATTATCAATGTGAATACCTTTCCCTTGTAAATACATAATACTTTTTTCAACATCAGTGTATTCCATCTTCTTTAAAGTTAAACTCATCCACAAGAAACAACTGAAATCATCAAAATATGTTACCCATTTTGTCAAATATTCCAAAGATACTTTATATAACATCAATGCTTCATTCATAAATAAATCTGCTTCCTTATCATACCCCTCTTTTCGAACATTTTCTATTACATCTTTCACCTTCAATGAAATGAAAGAACCTTCATATCTATTTTGAAGCATAGCCTTGACACATTCCAACACATTCATGATTTCTAACACAGAACTCTCTTCTTTCTCTATTATCAAAATCTTTGAGTGAAATATTGACATTAGAGAATGCAGGTGCCACAAATAAGCTTCACTCAAATTATTTCCAAAAAAATTAATGAGAAGTTTTGGAGGATTTGGCACTGACAAGAAGTAAGACTTCAAGGGAAGAAACATTTCCAATAATCTCTCAACAGCAGGGAACAGAGATAGCCATCTTGTCTTGCTGTGGGAGAGTAATTGTTTGTAATATGACTTCAACTGTTCAGTTCTTACAGTGTAAATTGAGAAATAATTATACAACTTAACAATAAGACAATCTATGTCCACAGATAAAACATCAGTTCCATGTTGTATTGTATTATTCAATATATTAGCTGGGCAACCTATACCTACCATATTCCTATTGACAACATCCTTTAAGTTAGTAAATACATTCTTGCCTTCTCTACGATTTAAACCACCAAAGTTAGTGTTCGTGTTGTCACCAGCAAAGGCCACACATTTCTCTACAAGACCTAAACTAGACAAGGTATCCTTAATATACCCTGCAATATATTCAGCCTTCTCATTAGGAGTTGTCTTTAGTTCTACAACCTTAGTTTTAATACCACCCTGCTTATAATCAAAATATTGAATGAGAATAGGAAACATTTTCAGACTTCCATGATTACTTCCATCCGTACACACTCCATAACAAGATATACCTTTCATACATTCTACTGTAACATCAACAGCATGTGGGCCTATTATTCTGTTTATTATACTTTCAGTTTTGGTTCTAGCTGAAGAAATTCTTTTGGCCACTTCCGAATCATAATAAATTGTCTGGTTCAATTTGGGTGTGCAGTCCATTGATCTGTAGGAGGAATGATGACGAACGGTGTGGAATGCTAATGCTCCTTCCGCAGCTAAAACGCGATTCGTTAATGCTGTAGTTGATGTGGAAAAAAGCTTGTCTATAGTTTGGGAACTGCCGCAGCCTTGTACACTTTTTTTGTGTTTATTTGAAGAAATGTGACTATCCAAATCTTGAGAACCTACGAAATTAAATGAGAATTTTATATAAATAACGCTCTTTTAAGATTTGTAATTTAATAACTTGTCCGTTGCACACGGTAAAATGTTTCTTAAAATTTACTTTACAACGAATTTTATAAAAAATTGACGAATGCAAGCTGTGTTGTTCATGGTAAAATTATTTTATAAAATTCGTGGATGTATCAGGATCGCCATCTACCGATAAACTTCTGAACCAAGAATCAGCTGTTCAACACACATTGGTTTGAGAGTATGGCTCCAACAAACAAACTAAAAATTGCAGCTTTAGCTACAATTATATGTCGTACAGTGGTAAAAAGGAAGAAAAGAAATGCTAGGAAGTCCTGGACTCGGGAATGCATAAAAAGAAGAGAAGAGTAGAGGAATGCTGCCCTTGGTCGAAAATGAGTTGAGAAAATGAGAAGATCAGAATTCATATAGGAATTTTCTAAGAATGGAGGAAAGCAGTTTAAAAACTCCTAGATCTTGTTGGTCCCAAAATTATTCGACAGGACACTAACATGAGGCAAGCCATTTCTCCTGAAATGAGACTGCAAGTGAGTTCGAAGCCCATTTATCTTCGCCTTCACATCAGCCTGGCTTGTGTTCGGTCGAATTTGTGAAACATATTCGACGATTGAGATTTTTGCCTCCCTTCTTGCATTTCTATAGTGGTATATGGGCGTTTTAACCTCATACAAACACTGATATTTCTGGTACTCGTCCAGTAAAACACTAACAGCTTCCTTAGTCCAGCCGGAGCCTGCCATTTTCGAAGTGTTTGTTTACAAGCGAGCTTCAAAATCTTCTCACCTCGTGGCGCCAGCATCATCTCCATATCAGCTTCCCTGATTGGTTCGTTTCGTAAAATTAATTTAACGGAATAGAACGTCCTATTTTATGGAAAGTTTTATCAAAGGTTTTATAAAACATGAATTTGACCGTGAGCAACAGAAATTTTATAAAATTAAATTATTGTACAATAAATTTGAAGGAAAATTTCACCGTGAGCAACGGGCATAAACAATAAATTATAGAACTTACCATGATTTGCTACCGAGACGAAAGTTGCAGTTGGGCAAATTTTACATTCTGCCTCAAAATCATTACGTCCAAGCTTGAAAGTAGGATATTTGGTTTTCAAAGCATCTGTAAACTTGCACTTTCTTTTAGGCATCTTGAATGCGAGCAAATTTCAAACTGGCCAACACACAACAACACCACAAGACTGCCAATCAACGGAGCACAAACACAGAAACACATTCCCAAACCCAGCGTAGACCGGAAACAATTATTGTAGCGCTGCACATCGGTGAAAAATTAAACTATTGGCATGGCGCCAATATAAACTGCGAAAAACTAAAACATACATACATACATACCGGTACATTCATACGATAATATAGTAAATTAATAAAAAGGAGGACATTTAGACAATTTTAAAAATTGTTCACGGACAGAGGACAGAGACGTAAATTGGAGGACATGTCCGCGAAATAGAGGACGTCTGGTCACCCTATATATAGAGAGAGAGAGAGAGACTAGCAACCCGTCCCGGCTTCGCCCAGTATCTTTAACGGTTTACCCAGCGTAAGCTTAAAAGGCGCACGGATGGCAGGTCCCAGATGCAATTCAGAAAAGCCAAGATGAACGGCGAAACTCCAAACAAATAATTATACTCTTCTCTGAAGTCTTAACTTGACACGACTTGACAGTATGATGTTGGTCGAAGCTGGGTTGATAGGCTCTCTCCGAAGCTAATAATTTAAATTTCCACTGAATGGAGATTGTTGGAAGAAATGAAAACATAAATGCACTTACAGGGTCTTTCATATAAAGTAAGAACGCCAAGCGGCGGGTTTGTTATCCGCTAGTGTGGTGGCCTTGACCGAGCTTGTGGCGAGCCGTGGCCCCCTGCTCTAAGCGTGTGTACAATCCTCTATGAAATATTACCTTATAAAAGTTGCTGGAAGCGTCGTCCTTCCTGGGTTCTACAGGCGTTGTATCTGGAAACCACATTTTGGCTGACGCGAGTGAGTCATGCCACTGGAGCCTATTTTTTCTGATTTTTTATTTTGTGTTTTTTATTGAGCAATGAACCAGTAGTGTCAAAGTTATGTACAATTACGTGAATCTGTGCTAGTGAAGGTGGCACTTCATCAGGAAATCGCTGAACAAATGCATCACGTACCCGCCGAGCCGAATCGTAATTAAAATAAATTTTACATACAAAAATACGATGTTGCAATGATAACTCTCTCAACATGTTAGCAGCTGTGGTTCAGACTGGCGACTGACAACACCTGCACGCTTATTGCAAGGTCAAGTTTGTACTATGCGCGCTCTTTCAATACTACAGCAGGGGGCCGTGGCGCGTCACAAGCTTTGCCAGGCCGGCTTCAGCAGCGAATGACAAAACCGCCGCTCGCCGTTCTTACTTTATATGAAAGACCCTGTATAGTGGGCGATGTATTAAAGATATGCTGTTGTGGACATTTTTGTAGAACTTTTCATGCAGAAAATTCTTACCCTCATAGTATGTAGATATTTTTAACGGTCTACCCAGCGTAAGCTTAAAAGGCACACAGACCGCAGGTTTTTCTTCGACTCGATTCTCGAAATCGTTACCGTATTTCCTCACATAATCGTCGCACTTTTTGAGCCTAAAATTCGTGGAAAAATCAGGGCGCGACGATTATGCGAAGAATATTTAAGTTCAAAGAATATACTGTATCATTATTTGCTGCATGGGCCAGTAATTCGCATAGCGTGAGTCTGGCGTGAGTCATAGCCTGCAGTCAGAGACAGGCTTCTTTCTTCTAACAAGGTCACGACAGGTTAAAGCTTGCGGAATGTGCTGACGAATCTGGCTGTTCGCGTCGCGGTTCATAGCCCACAGGCATAAAGACGAGATTACTTTCCCATAACAAGGTCACGCCAGATTAGGCCTATAAGCTCGCGGAATGTGCCCTGGCCGCTCGCGTCACAGTTCATAGCCTGCAGTCATAAAGACGAGATTACCGTATTTGCTCGCGTATATCTCGCACCCCATTTTTTTAGTTGAAATTTCAGGGGGAAAAAAAGTACTCGCATATATCTCGCAATCAATTTTGACGCCGTCATATAAATGACCGTAATAACCTTGAGGTATAAACACGTTCGATTTAGCGCGCCACAACAGTTGTCATTGTCCAGGAACTTACCCGAAGCGATACTAACAGGACGAGCGAGCAACGACAAGTTGATCCGAACTTGTTCGATGCGAGCCGGTTAGGGATCGAGATGCTGCACTGCCATGTACACGTTTGAATTAGCGATTAGCGCGCCACAACAGTCATCCGTAGGTTCATGAAAAGAAAGGGCTTGTGTCTGCGAAAGCGAACATCTCTCTGTCAGAGAATGCCGAGTGATTTCAGTGACAAAATTATCGAGTTTCATCGTCATGTGATAGCCATGCGGAAGAGGAACAATTACCTGCTATCTCAAATCGGCAACGCTGATCAGAGTCCGATAAACTTCGACATGCCATCCAACACTACCATAAACAAGAAGGGAGAATCTAGCGTCCTTGTGCGTACAACTGTGTGTGTGAAACAACGCTGCACAGTCATGCTAGCAGTAACCGTGGACGGAAGAAAATTGCCACCATATGTTATTTTTAAAAGAAAAACAATGCCTAAAGCGAAGTTTCCCAAAGGCATTCATGTTCGCGTGCAAGAGAAAGGATGGATGGATACAGCTCTTATCCAGGACTGGGTCAGTACAGTGTGGGGAGCACGGCCAGGGGCATTGCTTCGACGCCCGACAATGCTAGTGTGGGACAGTTTCCGCGGACACTTGGTGGAAGACACGAAGAAACGTCTTCAAGAAATGAAAACGGATCTTATTGTAATTCCTGGTGGACTCACACATTGTCTTCAGCCCTTAGATGTTTCCGTCAATAAACCTTTCAAGTACAACATGCGTAAATTGTACGCCGAATGGATGGCGGGAGGGGACCACGACCTGACGCCAGCAGGCAAAATACAGAGGCCGGCCGTTGAACTCGTGTGTGATTGGGTTATACGGGCGTGGGTTATGGTGTCGCCGGACATTGTTGTGAAGAGCTTCTTGAAGACAGGCATCACAAATGCATTGGACGGAAGTCAGGATGAAGCCGTGTGGGATGATGACCAGAATGATGCACGCGAGAGTACCTCAGAGATGGTAGCAGTGACGGCAGTGATAATGAATAGGGTGAGTACCGTATAC
Organism: Meconema thalassinum; assembly: GCA_946902985.2. Taxonomy (NCBI): domain Eukaryota; kingdom Metazoa; phylum Arthropoda; class Insecta; order Orthoptera; family Tettigoniidae; genus Meconema; species Meconema thalassinum. Next base: position 343,296,880 of record OX336392.1, read on the forward strand.
CAGTTGCCTTGTTTCAATAATGAAAGTTTTGTGTTTTTTCGGGAATACGGAGATTCCCCGCGTATATCTCTCGCCGACAAATTTCACTCGTATTTTCGGCTCGCATATATCTCGCCCCCGCGTATATCTCGCACCCCATTTTTTTAGTTGAAATTTCAGGAAAAAAGTGCGAGATATACGCGAGCAAATACGGTACTTTCTGCTGACAAGATCACGCCAGATTAGGCCTATAAGCTCGCAGAATGTGCCCTGGCCGCTCGCGTCACAGTTCATAGCCCGCAGGCATAAAGACGAGATTACTTTTTGCTGACAAGATCACGCCAGATTAAACCTATAAGCTCGCGGAATGTGCGCTGGCCGTTCGCGTCACAGTTCATTGGCCGTAGGCATCAAGATGAGATTACTCTCTGCTGACAAGATCACGCCAGATTAGGCCTATAAGCTCGCGGAATGTGCGCTAGCCGTTCGCGTCACAGTTCATTGCCCGCAGGCATAAAGACTAGATTAGGCCTACTTTCTGCTGACAAGATCAAGCCAGATTAGGCCTATAAGCTCGCGGAATGTGCGCTGGGCGTTCGCGTCGCGGTTTATAGCCCGCAGGCATAAAGACGAGATTACTTTCTCCTGACAAGATCACGCCAGATTAGGCCTATAAGCTTACGGAATGTGCGCTGACCGCTCACGTCGCGGTTCATAGCCTGCAGGCATAATGACGAGATTACTTTCTCCTGACAAGATCACGCCAGATTATACGCTCGCGAAATGTGCTAAGTGACGAAGCTTGCCGCTCGCATCACAGTTCATAGCCCGCAATCATAAAGACAAGATATTTTTCTTGTGACAAAGTCGCGGCAGCATGTGTGACTGACTGGTGCACAAATACAAATATGCTATGCGCCGATTATGCGAGGAAATTTTATAAACCTATTTTAGTGTTTGAAAAGTGGGGTGCAACGAATACGCGGTGGCGACGATTATGCGAGAAAATACGGTACTACTCGCTAAAAGTAGGAAACCACGGAAAATCACTTCCAGGATGGCTTAGGTGGGAATCGAACGCACCTCTTCTCAGTTTTACCTCACGAGGCTGAGTGTACCTAATTCCAACCCTCATACCAGAATTATATTTCTTGGCAGAGCTAAGAATCGAAACTGGATCTCAAGCGCGACACCCAAGAATGCTAACTACTACACCATGAGGTGGTCCCAATCACAAAGAAATAATATAATGTGATGTGGTATGAGTATTCAGCACGATTTCTCAGAATATGTCCCTCCCAATCCATAGGGAGTTACAGTTCATGCCACGGTTTTTGGCCGGTGAGCCCCGGTTTCACAGTCGTACAGAGGACACGTGGTGAACCTCAGGTGTGTGCAATTGATATGTTAGTTGCTTTCCGCGCAACTGAAAATTCGCGTATCAATTGCACATGCCTGAGGCTCACCGACTGTCCTCTGTACTACTGTGAAACCGGGACTGCCGGCCAAAAACCATGGCCTAAACTGTAGCTGTGAGATTCCAATGCCTAGTCACAGTCACCTTCAGGGTGAAGGACAGTCCAACTATTCATTATGAGAAGCTACAGTGGAATGGATGAGTGGCACTCTAATATGGCTTGATGTTGCTTCACTTACAGGCACACTTAGTTTGATAAGAATCCTCCTCCAGGCTTTGACTTTTCTGGAAAGACTTGGGTTTTACCCAATTGAGAACAGGCCATAAAAGACACAAATTTCTTACTCCATAAGTGGGGTATGTGCCCTGCCCCATGCAGTGACTGCAATGAATTGAATCAAACGTTTCAACACATAACATTTGAGTGTAATATTGGATCATTCAAAGGGGTTATTAAGGAAACTTTTTCTGATGGGGCTCAATAGTGGCTAGGAAGGCTCGGCATAAGATTGAATAAATAAATACATTCTGTGGTCTGTCCTACCAACAGAATTTAATACATTTGAACTGCCTCATTATAAAGAATGAAGGTTATTTTTGACTGAAAATCTTGAAAAACTGGTATTTGTTGAGAGAAATAAATCTCTAAATGTAGGTGTAAGCAAAAACAGCTAATTATAATGTTCTGAATATGTTTTATTTTCAAAGAAAATCTGCAATTTTTTTTACAGTTTTTAGAGCATTTTTGTATGGTTTATGGTGCATATCCATTTCCATCGGAATGTGTGTGTGATGAAGAATTGGCATGCTAGTTAAAAATGCATCACCCTTAGTGCATGCTTGCAAAATGGCATTTTGTTATTTTTCTGCATGTACAGTAGTGCAGTTGCAGTTGAGCTAATGACTCGCAGTAACTTTTTTTCATGAAATTGTACTGAACTTATTAGACCTGGGAATCATGAGGCAATAAATATCACCTCAACACATCATGTGAACTCTAACATCACCATGGTCTGCTGCCCATCTGATATCAGCATACACAATGACAGACTACACACGGAGTTACTCATTAGAAACTGATTGGTAACTTGAATTTCTTGTCGATCACTTAGAACCCCTGTTTAATTTAATGGAGTGCCGTGCACAGCGCTACCAGTTCGTAATCTGTAAGAAATAACTTTGTAACCAGTTCCAGGTGACTCGCCGAGACAGTCATCCATAGGGGCAGATGACCCCGCTGTTCTGCCCCTTAAAACAACAACTAACTAACTAGCCATCAATGAGTTTAGTTTGCCAGTTCTGAGTGATAAATATGTTCTTATGATGGCAAATGAAGAATGTTTCAAGATAAATTTTGTAGGGAAAATTGTAAAACATTCCGCACTCTACAATTATACCCTGAATGAATACTCAAGATAGGACATTATTACCCATTTAACATTTGATTGCTGCTGAGCGTGGCTGCGCCAGCGTTTATTGAATATTGTAGAAGGAGCCCGGCGGGGTGAAGTGGAGGACACAGTGATGACAGAGTGCAGTCTGCACACAAGTCAAGCAGCATTGTGTGCGCTACCTGTCTTAGAAGCGCAGATAAGTGTCACAGGAGCTCATGTCACCACGGACAGTTAAACGATGACTGAAGCTACTGGAGCTGAGTCATATCCTACTCGCGCAACTGTACCTGTCAACGAAGCAGAGTAACGTGTGACACAAGTAAACAGAGGATAGTTCCCATCTTGACCGCCGACAATCAATTCGTGAAAGGGTAATACAGATAAAGCATGGAATGAAGAGGATATTATGAAGCGATTTGTAATGCACTTGACAATGCCTATGAACCTTCTTGGGCACTGAACAACAGTGAAATGCTATGCAGCATACTATGCATCATGTAAAAAATTTCTTCTTTTGTGGCCTTTTATGTAAACTTTTAAAATTTGTTCTAAACAAAGGTGACTTTTCTTAACTGAGAGTTATTCCTTAGCACCCATACATTCTCTTATATTTGAATTTCGCTGTTAAATGGCAGGAGGAATAAGCTGCACCAAGTCCATATGACTGTTTGGCCATACAATTATAAATAATGAATTTAGCATCTGTTTGTTCGAGCTCCTTTGATGCTGAATAATCTGCAGTGGATGTTCTTTTCAGGATATGGGTGAACCCAATACCTTCTACTTTTTCTCCTGAAATAATGAAATATAACCACGTCTTGTTCATCACTTGAGCCAGTAGTTGACATCCTAGCAAAGTAGAGAAGCGATCTAGCGAGCCCATGCAAACTTTGTATGCATCTTTAATAAAAAGAAAAATCCATCACTGTACAGTAGCTTCATGTGTGGATTCAAGTCAGTGTTCAGTTACTAACCAAGGTTCGTGACCAGACACCAGTTTTATTTCTAATGAGTAGCTCCATGTGCAAAGGGCTTTATACTTACATAACTGCCTTCTTTCGAATAATTTGACTTACTAAGATGTTTTTGTATTTGTTGCAGAAGTCCGACTTCAGTCACAAGAGATGGTACACCTTGTCCTCAAAGCTTGCAGAGTACATCTTCAAAGTAAGTTAAATCAGTTACATAGTAAAAGTTTATCTTCCATCACTGTTTCTGCTGCTGCAGAACATACTGATGTCTTTAAAAGGGTGTATTAATACCAGTTATCCCCTTGATGGCTTTTCATCATACTAGCCCTTTCACTGCTTTTCTAGCCTTCTTTGTTGATCTAATGATTCTACTGTGTATACCTGAATTTAAGACGAGGTTTTTTTCCCCAACTTTCAAATGAAAGACGGGGTTATCTTATTTGTGAGTTTGATGGTCTTACGTCAGACAGTAGGAACAAGTCAGGCAGTCTGTTAATTATAGTCGAGCCTAACCATATTGATTCTGGCATCATATCGTTGACCAATATTCACGACTTTCCCACTGAGTGTTGAAATAAAGAAAGTGTCCAGTCCCCTTTTATTTATGAATTTACATATACGGTAACCTATATCGTACAGAGAAGTAACAGCAAAACATTGTTTGCGTAAAATGGGCAATTGCATGAACTCTTTTTAGTTCAGCCTTAGTGTCGTTCAACAACAATATCCTGGTACAGAATGCGTTGAACTTTTGTTAATCAATCAGCACAAAATTTGCAGAATAATATCTACAGTGTACTCATTCTTTGCAAATTTAGGCCTGCAACTACAAGTTGATCGATGTTATCACATACAGGACATATACTTTTTGTTATCATATTCTTGTGAGAGGTTATTTACAAGTTAACAGATATCCGGTGATGTAAGATTGGTCAAGAAACTGCCCCCTTCATGGGTCCAGCATCCAGCTGCAACATTTATATGGAAAATGTGGCCTGTGAATAATCACTCAGAGTGAAACATGCAGTTCAAAACTCTCTGGAAAAGCATTTTTTTAAACCTCAAATGAACACCAGTTGTCAAGAACTGCGTATTTCTGACAGTTATAAACATGTAACTGTATAATTCCAATTCATTAACAGACGGAATATCATTCATTGCATTCAAAATACAATGTCCAATCTAGTGGTTACGTTGTAAATTCTGTTGATAATTTGAATGGCAGCATATTATTATATTTTTTCTGAGTGGTGCAGTAGTGACATTCTTGCCTTCTGTGCCCAATGTTGCGGGATTGAAATCCAGCACAGTTAACTGACTTTTGAGGGTGCTTAAATCTGATGAAGCCGTATCAGTAGATTTACTGGCACATAGGGATCCCAGTCAGGGAAGAATGCTGGCAATTCTAAAAGCCGCAACCATTAAAAGGGTCATAATGCTATATTATTACTATTACAGTGCACTCTCGTTAATTTGCGGTAATTAATGCACGAACTTCCGCGAATTATCGAAAACCGCGAATTAACCACAAAATGAATTATCCGCACGAGAATTATCGGGAGTGCACTGTATATTATACATTTTCTATCTTTTTTAAAATACGGTAGATCTAATGACATAGCGGCACAAATACATTTGTCTTGGTAGAAATATAATATTTTGTTGACTTTGTCTCTGAGCCTAATGATTTTGCTTGAACCTGGGGTGGTAATTCTGAATGCATCTCCTATCGAAAACAAGCAATTGACGACAGCTAATTTAAACTGTGTAGTATATTGAGATCAGATCTGGCTTACAAAATAATTCAGGAAGCCAAAGGGATTCTGCACAAGATTGATGAGAGACAAAAATGGCACTGTGATACTAGGAAAGATGTATGGATTAAGTACATGGAAGACTTATATAGTGAAATTTTTCCTTTTTCCTGGACACCATCGGAACATGAGGATAAGAGCATTGAGGAAGATGGGTTCACAAGGGAGGAATTTGGAGATGTCCTTTAACACCTACTTGATCACAAGTCTCCAGGTGTGAAAATATTCTTGCTGAGCTAACTTAACTGTGGTGAAGTGACAAATGATTGCATCAAGGTAAATGGCCAAAGGAACTTTTCTCTTTAATCATAGAACCGATCCAAAAGAAAACAAGCCCCAGTCAGTTGTTCAGACTATAGGACATGTCGAGTGGGGTTCGACATTAAAATATTTAACTTGTGCTCTGATGTCGGGTCCCACACGTCATGACAATAGCTTGTACAGGCCGGACGTTTGTTTTAGACGATTAAAAAATCTTAATGGAAGCCTGGAAGCGAGTTACTAAAGTACCTGTGTTGTTGTCAGCTGCCCCATGCGGTCCGATGATTAACAAAGCTGTATCACACTGATGCTGCAGTACAGTCATTGGCAAATATAATGGTATTCTATTCGTAACTATGTAACGTGGTACTTCCGTGTTACACAATACTTCGACGTGGACTGTACTGTCAGCAAGGCTCTATCGCCACGTGCTCAAGCCTGAAATTCCATTACATCAGATCGGAGGTGACAAATGTGAAGCGATAGGGCTAGAGAGTGACTGTGTACAGGCTTCAAGGTCAAGGGCAATCGTCTAAAACAAACGTCCGGCTTGTATTTACAGCGCTCGTATGACTTCTGTGCTGTATTCCAGTATTGTGCAGCCATCTAGTGGTCTCCGAGAGTACACCTTTCCTTATTTACTATAGTTTGCGTGAATTGTAATGAATTTTAAACCTTCGTTATTCTCGAATATTTATGACAGTTTTACTGATAATATAGATTGAATGTAAACATGGCGTCTGCTTCACCTTCGAAAAGTACCACACTATGAAAAACTACAAGGATTAATGTACAGTAGTTTGTGTTCTAACTGTAAATATATATTCATATAACAATTATATTTTGTGTTGGATTGTTTTGCAGTATTCTCTTCCTACTGCTGTTCATAGTGCAGAAATTAATTAAGAGTGGAGCTGGAGGCATACGCTAAGGGTAATGGAGTTCAAAAGGTTAAGCTTAATTACTCACATATCTAAGATCCTCCTATAAATCCTGTCGACCTCCCTTGGTCAACTACTGTTCTATTCCAACCCTGACAGTATTAGGGTGTCCGAGGCCTAGGGTGTCTTTCACTTTCCCGCATTAATTGGTCCTTGTCTCATCTTTTCTGGTCCCTCATTCTTTGAGGTGTTAGACCTCTTATTTTAGCCTACTTTCGATTTTTGCTTAAAATGAAAGAATTATGAGATCTACACGGGCCAAAAAATGTCAGTCTGTCTGTATGTGAGTGTGTATATCTATCGTCCCCTCCCCCTATCAATTTAAACACGACGAAACCGAATTGAACGAAATTTGGTACAGAAGTAGTATTAACAAAGGACACCTCAGTGTCATGTTTTACATTGCCACCATCTAGGCGGAAACATAATGACGGCCACCCAATTTAATGTTCAAAGCTTAAATCAAATTACGACTAACTTAATCATCTGATCTCTACCAAAGTTTGCAAAAACATACCTTTATGTAGGAAGCGTCTTTCGACCAAATTACAAGGTCATCAGCCAAATAGTTTTAAAATGGCGGCTGTGTGTGTGTATATCTTTCTCCTTCTATCAATTCCAACACGACGAAACTAAATGGAACTAAATTTGGTACAGAGGTAGCACAAGCAAAGGACACCTCAGTGCCATGTTTTATATCGCCGCCATCTTGACGGAAACGTAATGGCGGCTACCCAAATGCTCAAAGCTTAAATCAAATTACGACTAACATAATCATCCGATCTCTACCAAATTTTATAAAGATATACCTTAAAGTGGGAAGTGTCTTTTGCCTAAACTACAAGGTCATCAGCCAAATAGTTTCAAGATGGCGGACATATGAATCATGCAAGTATTATAGCCTAACCGTTACTTACGATTCTACAAGGCCCAGCCTCACCAAATCCGTTTATCGTAGTTCAGAGGGTAGTTTAAACTGTCCTCAAGGAGGTAATCCGTAGGATATTAACATCTTATAATAAAATTATTATACCATAGCAGTGACTAACAGTTCAGGCCGACCGTGCCATATAGTGCTGGGCCGTGCCGTCCCATTGGGTCAAAATGGAGGCTATTGTTAGCTTGCTAGTCTATATTTTAGGTGAGGATTCAATCAATCGATATATAATATAGCACATTGTTTTTCAACAAGCTACTACAACCAACATTCAATTATACTCCATGAAAAGGACAATGAGTTAAGACTATAACCATGCTTTTAGGAGAAAGTAGGCTATATGTTCTTTACTGAACATCTTGTTCTTTTTTTGGTATCTCCTGCCTTTAATTACAATTATAAGTTCTACTTTTCAATACAACATTGTCTTCATTGTTGTTTTTTTATCAATCAACCATCATTTTATTGACAAAGGAATACTATTCCCGATTTTTTTAACTATATTCTTAAAAATTTTATATCTGATAGTAGTCAAATGACACTCCAAAGTCATATGATTAAAAAAAATAGCTAGTGTAAACAAAAAAATGTTTTTAAATTTTTTTTATGTGTTGGACACAACCACAAAAATGTAAAGGAATCATCTACAAGACCTACTTTGTGCCAATTTTGACATATGGTTCAGAAACATGGGTGATGAAGGAAAGGGACAAGAATAAAATACGAGCAGTGGAGATGAAGTTCCAGAGGAGTAGGGTAGGAGTGACAAGAATGGGCAGAGTAAGGAATGAGAGAGTCAGGGAGATGGTAAGAGAGGAACCATTGCAAAATAGAATAGAGCGATCTAGGCTACAATGGTATGGACATGTGAGGAGGATGCAAGAGGAGAGGATACCGAAGAAGATGTTTGGAATGGAAATGACGGGAAGGAGGCCAAGGGGAAGACCAAGGGACAGATGGACAAAAGGAGTTAAGAAGAGTGTGGAGGAAAGAGGAGTGTGCTGGGACACAGTAAATAACGAGAGATGGTGGATGGACAGGAAACGATGGAGAGGCTTATGTTCCAAGCAGACCCGACCAGCGGTTGGAAACTGCTCAAGATGATGATGATGATGATGAATTAAGACAAAAGAGTGACTGATGAAGGCATACAAACCGAAACATGTATCATGATGTAATCTAAGATATAAAATGAATCTTGTATTGAAAAGTGGAACTTATAATTGTAATTGTAGATTTCAATACGGGCAAAAAATGGTAATTATGATGAAAGTCATAGACATACATCTCCTGCCTTCTACTGAAGGCCCCAGAGGAGCAGGTGCACGTAGTGCTACACCCTCAAGATGAGTTCGGGAGTTGGCGACCCCAAGGGATTCCTTAGCTGGGTCCAGTTTTTCCCCTTTCCATTGCCTTTGGCATGAACTCGCTCCCTTTTCTATCTGCCTTTCATGGCTCTCCTTTCTTCCAAGTCCCTTAATTGTCATTCTTCGAGGGTTGAGGACATTTCCTTTCCTCATGTCTTTTATTCTTCTTCTTTCTTCTTTTTGTTTTCCATTTCCTCTTCTAAGTCAGTAGTTAGATTTATTGTAGTTTCCCTTTCATTTTAACGATCACCCAAACCATTAGGGGCTGATAACCCAGATGTTAGGCCACTTAAAACAGCAATTATCATCAACAACCATTTTCAGTTCACTGTTTGTTATATTATTTTGTCACAGGTTGACCTATGGTGGTATTGCGGAGTTCATTAAGTGATGATACCTTTAACCTTTTCTTTCCTAACATGAATGATGATTTTATAGTATGGTTACATCCTTTCACTCTACAGCATAGCCATGCTCATTAATTTGTGCTCCATGACTGCAATCAGGAGCTCAAAATCTGGATATCAGTGGTTTGGTGCTGATGGTGGCCATCGTGTGTGTGATTTCTTCATGAATGTTTTCAGGCAATTGTGAGGATATTAACTTGTTCCAAATCTCACGCACCTACCTTAATCCTAGACCCTAACAATTACACCTACAGCCACCATAGTAATACAAGATATCATATACTGTAATATGAAAACACACTCACCCAAGTACATACAAGACTGATGACCAAAATGTCCCAAGCCCCTCGTGAATTAACAATGACAACAAGCTTTATGTTGAAATGTACTCTACTTGGCCTTCTCTTGTTTCCAGGTAAAGACGAGAGTCGGTTTTCGGATCTCCCACTGGATGGGAGTAATAAGATGGATTCAGTTAGTGCAAGTCCATACGTGGACTTTTTCAATTGCTACTTAGACTCCAAGAACATTAACAGTGAAGTTTCTGATAGTTTTAGTGAGTCACATGATGCTAGTGAGAAGCTAAGTGCAAGTTTGCTGGACATCACTGTTATCTTAAGGTGGCAGGTATGCTAAAATATTATTTCAGCATGACAAATAGAAGTAAATACGTAGTGTAATCTCACATGCAAACAGCATGTTACCACTGTAGAGAATTTAGTTTCCATGTCCTTGATCGGTGAAAATATTTTCCTTAATGTTTTAAGGTTGCAAATATTATTTTTAATCCTGTGTGTTGTCGCATGAACTAGTGGCAAAATTATTGCATCCTTTCCACTCGAATTATTTGTAAGTCTTGATTTCTCCCAACTCGTATTTATTTCTGTCAGTATTCTTCATATTTTATAACCTGTTATTAAGTACTGGTTTTCACAGTGTATACAGGAAGGAACTACAAAATTAATGAATGTATGCTATTTACATGACACAAAATAACGTTTTTCACTTTCTTAATGGTATGGCTTGAGTGTATGGAAGCGTTCAAAGCAAATGCCTGGATAGCCCTGGGTGCTTCTCACAGGTTTTACAGATGTGGACTGTCTCTCGCCTCCCTCCAACAACACTGATATCAATATCGTCACTTGAATCACTCACGGATATATCATCGCCAGATTCGAAACTTTCATTACTTTCATGGTCACTATCACCAAATCAGCCGAAATAGACTCCTGAATTTCAGCTTTGGTCAGACTGTGTGCCGCCATGTAGCTTCACTGCGACTGCTTTCCATGTCAGGGAAACTGAGCAGTTTTACGAGCAAAGAGAAATTAAAACACTCCTGGTTGGTTTCTTTCGGTTTCTGGACGGGACCAGCACTTGCCAAACGAAGTAGAAAAGCCCTGGCAGGCCAGGTAACCTAGAAACAAGCGGGAAAACAATGCGTCGACTCAGGGTAGACACAACTGCTATAACGCTAAGTGAAGGCTGACACATGAGTGGAAAGGGTTAAGATTCCATTTCTTTAAAATAAGTGAAGGAATGTTGTAATGTGTTTTCTGGTTACAAGTTGGGATACGGTAGGAAAGCTGATGGTAAGAGATTTTTTTAACCCACCAAAAGAAGAAGATTGATTTGCTTAATGAACCAAGTCATTTCCTGGAAGACCTAATTACGAAATAGTACTGTTTTGTAGATAACTTTTAAAATATAACCCCTGTCAATACAAAATTAGGAACATCTATTCAAATTAGCTTATTTTCATTTATGAAAATATTGGCTTATGAGATCACCTTTTGTCCGTGTGTGTGTATGTGTGTGGCCCCTTAATAAAATCTAAACGGCTGGAGCGATTTCAATGACACTCGGTAAGGACATGCTGTAGTACTATTTTGTCCGACCCGGACCGTGCCGTTCAAATTTTATTATGACTCACCAATCAACATGGTGGCTGTGCGAAATATTTCACAGGCATTCTATATCTCCAAAACTATTATTGATATCACCCTGAAATTTTGTACGATGATAAAGGGCACTACTAGACGTTCAAGTATGTGACTTTCAAAAACCTGTTTAGTACAAAACAAACATGACGACCAGGCGAAGTTGAAACATTTAAATAGATGTTTCTTGCGATTTAACCATCCGAGCGCAGTGAATCTTGGTGCAACAAATGTTTATACACATTGTAATGCACTGACATCTAATTTAGTTCAATTGTTTACATAACCCCAAGATGGCGGCTGTGCAAAATTTTAAAATTAAACTTCCATTTCTTGTGTCCTAATCATGCGATTGAAGTCAATGTTTGAATAATGAACCTACGATATAATCGTCATCTAATAGTACATCACTCTATGGCCTACATATGTAAAAATCCTGGTGGCTTCGGTGGCATAGTTGGTAGCATGCTGAGCTTCTATGCCCAAGGTCTCAGATTCAAACACGGCCGAAGTCGTCAGATTTTTTAAGAGCGCTAAAAGTCTCTCAGTATGCTTCCTTCGGAGTGGAAGTAAAGACGGTAGTCCCATGTCATAGATTTATAGCACGGAAAAGAACCTTCCACTAACTAAACTTGTGTGAAGCCAAAATTTGTAGGTTAGAATTGATAACGCTATATTAGTTCCAACATTCACCCCCAGGTGCTGACTGCAATGGTATCTAGTAGCCAAGTCCACAGCTAGGTGTCGTGGTTGGTAGCATTTGGTAGCAAAAGTAGGAACTACTTGAAAATTGATAGTCTGCAGTCCTTACCTGAATCACAGATAACACACACTAATACAGCCATCACAAATGTACCAATTTTGCAAATCGGTACATGTTCATCTTATCTTCGAGACGCAGCGGGAGGTCCAGGTCTGACCAGATTATCACGAGAGCATACACCAGGGCCCTTCTGAGAATTCCATTCACCAAGTTGACGTCTGGGTACTGGTGAAATGAGATCGCCTAGCCCTTTCCGACATGATTTGTGCCCTTGTGTGTGCTGTCACCTAAAGGTTTATAATAAATGGAAAAGAGGGATAAGTCAAGCTTTGATCCGTGAACCTTTGAAAGGTGAACAATTCCTGTCAGTTTCATTCGCCAAGCCTTCTGCCAGGATTTCTGCCCTTCGTGCGAACTGTCACTTAAAGTATTGAAAAGCGAACATTTACTGTCAGCTGCATTTCGGCATGCTCTTATTCTGAGAAAGATCTTACAAAGGACATTGTGTAACACCTCGACTCCTAGAAGGTTTCTACGCAGTAACCTGTATGGGCTGATATTCTATAGTGCCCACTCAAGACCTTGAACCCTGGCTTTTGTGCAACTAGTCGCAGTTGGTGCTACTGGAGGTTTGTGGTGGGGATAGGCTGATATACAAGGGTGGAATCGGTGACTCAAGACAACAGTACGAGAGGGACAGTACGAGACGAAGGTTGGTGACGGAAGGACTTAAAAGCGATCGCCTCCGGGGGAACTAACAGCCAGTTCCTCCGGAGGGCTGTAATAAAGAAGGTGGTATAAACTTTTGGTTAGAAGGGGCAACCTTTCGGTGGAACACTAAACTGTGTCATTTTGCTATGTCGTTAAGGCCATGTGGCGATGGACCGTATTTCGAGCGGACTCACATTATTATTTTTAGTATGTAATATTTTGGAAGGGTTGGTACGATTTGTGTGGTACCTTTATATGTAATTACCGCGGAGTGGATTATTATCATCCTATTTCCGGTTAGCTGGATGGGACCCTCGTGGTTTTAACTTTGGTCAGAAAGGCTGGTGAAGACGTTAAATCAGAAGCAGGCTTTCGGACCGCCTTAGTCGTATTAAACGGCTCTTAAATTACTTATGTAACCTTGTTTTGGAAGTGGCACAGAGTCTAACTTCATGTTATTATTCCATTAGTTTTGACGTCAGGGGAATCATTCCTGATAAATTCGTTTCTATCACAAATGTAGATGTGTCAAACCTTGCCAAACGGGCAAGTGTCTGGTTTGTTTAAATTAAGTCATTCATTTGTGTTTAATTAGATCATATTTGTCAGTTAGTTAATTAAGTGGTGGAAGCCCGTCTCTTGTAATTGTTTTATTTTACTGCTCAATACATGTTAGCTTATTTCGATTTGTCATATTATTTATTGCATGAAGTCACTAGGAAGATTATTCCCCTTTTCATTCTTCATCTTTGGCAGGGTCAATTTAATACGGCCTGCTGAGGTACGCATTCAGCGTTCCACCCAACAAGCTGGTCTTGACATTGGTTTCGTCCCGCCTGTTCTCTCTTTTCTAAATCAAATCGGGGATGTTCTTGAATACCAAGCAAATCGGAACATTCACTCCTAGGTTTTATTTGCTGTGAACTCAGCTGACCTAGCGAGTAATTAAATTAGGCCTTTCATGTGTTTTTTTATTATTAATTCTGGGTGTGGTAATGTCATGTGATCATTTATTTTGATATGCTAATATTATTATTATTATTATCATTTTGGCCTATAAACAGGGTAAGGAGGGATGGGGCTAAACGTTACAACAAATGACACCGATTATCAAACAAATTCTTCACACTCCCAAAGTACACGGGGCTACATGGCCGCTTTGTTGCAGCCCCTAAACTAAGGAACCAACCATATAAAAATTCAACATGGCGACCATCCAAAATATTTAGACGGTTCTCAATATCTACGATTCTATGGCAGCAATCAAACTGAAATTTTGTATGTTGATAAAGGCTATGAACATAAGTTCACCTACGGAACTTTGAATAACTTGTTGAGCATAAATCCAATATGGCGGCGATGCTAAATTTAAATATTTAAATGGACGTTTCTCATGATTTATCCGTCCGAGCGCAGTGAAACCTGGTGCGGTAAATACTTCGACAAATTTTAATCCACTGACATCAAATTTATTTCAATTGTTTTCATAACATCAAGATGGCAGCTGTGCGAAATTTTAAAATTAATTTTTTGTTTCTTGTGTCCTAATCATGTGATTGAATAAAACCTACACAATAATCTTCATCTAATTGTACATATCTCTATGGCCTACATATATAAAAATCCAACATGGCAACCATCCTAAATATTTAGATGGTTGTCAATATCTACGAATCCATTACAGCAATTAATCTGAAATTTTGTATGTTCTGAGAGGCAATTAACATAAGTAGGATATATGAAAATAGGCTATTTAGTTCTTCACGGAACTACTTCAACCTTTCCTGTCAGCCAAATTGCTTTTATCGAATTCTTAAAACTAGTCGACCAACGATTGAATAGATATCCAAACATTTGAATAGATGTTCTTAATTTTGTATTGATAGGTGTTACAGTTTAAAAGTTATCTTGTAGTGAACTGTAAAAGAGTGGAAATTCCTACAATATCATGGAAATTAAAATTAGTTCTGGTGTGTATGCTTTCATCCAGGTTTTGTCAGTTGCAATAATTGTGGCATAGTTGGTAGCATGCTGAACTGCTGTGCTCAAGATAGCGGGTTCAAACCCGGCCGAAGTCGTCGGATTTTTTAAGAGCGTTAAAATCCTTCAGTATGCCTTCCTTCGGAGGGGAAGTAAAGCCGGCGGTCCCATGTCATAGATTTGTGGCATGTAAAAGATCCTTCCACAGACTAAACTTGTGTGAAGCTAAATTTCTAGGCTAGATTTTGTTGGAACGCTCTATAAAAGTTCCAACGTTCACCACTAGGTATCATTGACGTCAGGTAGCAAAAGTTGGAGCAACTTGAAATTGAACGGAACTTGTTGCTCACCCTAAGGGTGTCCGCTTGAAACAGCTACAGCCTCTGGTGAGCCGAACATGTCCTCGGTCACTCCCGGCACTAAAAGCCATACGATAAATACATGAATAATTGTAATTAAGCCTGTCATTCCCTTCGCGGATCTCTATTGGAAATGGCAAGTCTCATACACTTCTGCACCTCTGTTCACTGATGTAGCACTCACATTGAACTCTTCTTGCACATTTGCAAGTCCTGTTATTTAATGCGGAATTATGATTCAAACATATTTGTATGTATGAGGGCCGATAACCTAGATTTTAAGCCCTTTAAAACAACAATTATCATCATCATGCATACTGTATATGGATAATTTGTACACGATATTGGAATAACTGTTAAGTAGAGTTCGATAGTGGCCACAGGCAAACAGGAGGCGTCCACTGTACATCCGGTCTACAGTTCCTTTCCATGCACGATGGAAGTTGGTCACCCATTGTGCAGCAGTTCAGTAAGGTGATACCCTATTACCCATAGCTTCTCGCATCTCCACAGGATACTGATGGGTATTTCTGCCACAGATGTCTGCTATTTTCTGACAGGATCACTGTACCACATCAGTTATATTTATGTTGGAGCTCAGCCAATTGAATCCTCCCCACAGATGCACTCTGTTGCTGGCATTTGGTATCATGTTCCACACGGTTTCCAATGCATGTCATTGATATCCTATGCTGGAGAGTTATTGGATGAAATTCCACAGTTGCAGTTCACGATTTCCACTTCTGAGTATGCATGATTAAAGCTTTTCATACCCCAAGTGGAGAGTGTGTGAACTAGATGTGTGCTGAGAACTGTGATCATTACCATAGACGCTCACAGAATTATGTTGTGAATAACAATACATGTTCTGCATGATTCACATTTCAGGATGTTTTGATCTTATATGGCCATTGACTGCAATAAAATAATTATTATTATTGTTGTTATAAATCTATAAGTCTAATGAATACAGGTCAGGTATCATTATAGCACTTATTATCTCCATAACTGTTATTATGTATATACCCCAGGGGGAGATAACATGGACAATCCCCCGCTTGTAGAAGCAGGACCACCACTCCACCCAGTCACACACATCCTCGTTCAATGTAATACAATGCCCACAAATGTCTTCTTTTAGGCTACCAAAACTATGAAAATAGTATGGAGAAATACCTGGACTATTGTTGAAGAACTTTCCCATCTGAATCCTTGAAGCTCATTACCACCAAAATGGATAATGCCATTCATTAACATTCCAGGATGTTTCAACTTTCTTTCTCATTCTCCAACACCCTCTTCAGTCAATTGAACCACACCTCTCTGTTCTTTGCTCTCATCTAAGGGCTGTGGATAGGCGACTATGGATCTCCAGCTGAGCACAGCTTGGCTTCCATTTACTTCCTCTCTTTTATATTTCTTGTTGAACTACCTTGGTCAACGCCTGTTCTCCTCCAACCTCAGTGGTATTAGGGTATCCAAGGGTGTCTTTTATTTTCTCACCTGATGTCTTTTCTTTCATGATAACCTCATTTATGATGGGTCAGACCTTTCTTTCACTTTTTTTTTGTAAGGGGCAGATTACCTCGTAGTTCCACCCCTTAAAACAACAATAACTATCTAACTTTCTTTTTTTATTCTTCTTTCCCACTGTCTTTTTTTACCTACAGAGTGCTATTGACGGAACAGTTAATCGTCTCGCGCATCACTATTTAGTTCCACATTCCAGCTGTTATTTCAATGTTATCTCAAAGTAGACTTAGCTGCTCTTTTGTGATAGAACCATTGGCTTTGCCTTTTTAATCTCTATGGTGATGCAAATTATGCTAAACATTTGTTCAAAGAGAAGGCAATGTTTGACTTTGACTTCTGTGCACTGCAATGCTGACAACAGACCAAGTAGTAGTTCGAGTAGTCTAAAATAGAGTTTTGTGTACCGTACCCAGGAAGCGGCATAGGTATATATCCCCTGATTTTTCACCCCCTAGTGAAAGGCTGTTTAGCCAGTCACTGCATAAGGCAGTCTGTACCTACATCCAAATTCACTATCCCCCCCCCGAAAGTTATTCTCTTGGAATGCCCCTGAGGGAAACTTATTTGAGAATGTGTGTGTGTGTAAAATGTATTTGTAGTATATAGAACCAATCGAAGAAAGGACGATAGTTAAACTGATTTAGGGCCTTGATGTAGTAGTAAGATGGGTGTAAATAACTCAGCACATCTGGAAATACATACCATGTAAAAGGTTAAGTGGCTCTAAAGGGGCAGGCTGTGTATAGCCCACCACACGAACTACACACCGGATAATTTCCAAGTTCCTCAATTGCCCTTCTTTGAGGCCCATTAAAACGGGCTAACCCACACTTGTTGATAATAAGAGTTTTGTGAATGAGGCTGAAAAAAATATAAGAACTTATCTGTATTCATTTTTGTGAACTTAGGGTTCAATCAGACACTTAAAGTGATTACTTATTTATTCTACACGTTACAAGCCTATTAGACCATGCGAAGCGATCATGACTATTCTTTCATTCGTGCACCAAAGGCCCTGTTCCTTTCTTCGGTCCACTTTGGTCTTTGGGCTGTAGGTACTGCTTTCTCTAACATCACTTCCCACTTGTATACATTGTGTCGAAAGACCCTTTTGTCTACGATGTCTTCTGGGTCGACCTATGCTTTTTCCAGATCAACTTTGACTTGCATCATCCAGGGTGTAGTAGTCTTGAGCTGCTGAATGTATCTAAGAATTTTGTTGGAGAGTCTGGTTTGTGGGAGTCTGCTGATGTTGCCATAAAATTTTAATCGCCTTTTTCTGATGTCTGCTTCGAGGTTGGGCAATTTCTCTGTGGTGTCTCTGGAGTGAAGCCTGTATCCTTTGTCTGTGTGCTTTGGGCCAATAATTGTCCTTATTATTTTTCTTCCTCTGTGAGGATTTTTTCCAAGTCGCCCTTAGTGTGTAACGTCAATGTCTCACTGGCATAAAGCACCTCAGGTTTAATAACCGTGTTGTAATGATGAAGTTGGGTGAATCCACAGACATTTTTTGTTGTATAAGGCTCTCTTCATTTTCATTAACCTAGTGTTCTGCGCGATTTTCTCTTTTCCCGGCGGTTCAAGCACTTTACCTAGGTATTTAAAGTGGGCGACTCTATTGATCTTGCCATATTTCATGTTTAAATTTTGTATGTCGAATTTCGTACAGAATAACTGTGTCTTTTGGAACAAGATCTGTAACCCTACTTTTTCGGCGTACTCTTGGAGTACTTCTATCTGTCTGATGTGGTTTCGTTGTCTGAGAGTAGTGCCAGATCATCCGCGAAGGCTAGGCAGCCAACCTCCAATTCGTCCTTTGGTCGTCCTGGTCGCACTGGCCTCCAGTAACCTTGTAATCTCAGTTCTTTCTCCCATTCCTTGATGACTTTGTCCAGCACTAGGTTGAAGAGGAGCCCATCACCTTGGTTAACACCTGTATTGAGCTGAAATGGTTCTGAGATTTCCCCCATGAATTTCACTTTTGATGTCTTGTTTGTCATTGTCTGTTTGATCAATCGCAAGGTCTTGCTATCCAAACCTTGCTCATGTAGGATGTTGAACAATGACTGATGGTCAATGAAGTCATATGCCTTCTTGAAGTCAATGAAGGTACATATAACTGTAGTGTTCCTGAGGGCTTTGATTTTCAATATAGTTTTTAGGTTGAAGATTTGTTTTGCACAGGAGTGACCAGGACGAAATCCCACCAGATACTCGCCAATCTTGTGTTCCAGCTGGTCTTGAGTCCTTTGGAGTAGACATGCTGAGAGGATCTTATACGTAACTTAAAGTGATTTTATTATTCATATGCCATATTCATTAATATTAGTCAGCATCATCACTTTCTGTTTTCCAGCTTGGGCCGGGTTGGAGCAAATATGACACCCCTGTCTGTCTGTCCACCATCCTTCCTCAACCACTGAACTCCACTCCAAGTTCCGTTCTCTCACACTGTTGTTCACCAAATCCATCCACCGTACTCTAGGTCTTCCTCGTCCTCTCTTTCCAGTCATCTATCTCTCCATCACTTGTTTCGGCATTCTTTCATCATTCATCCTTTTTACATGTTCATATCATCTCAATCTGTTCTGCTCCAACTTATCATTCAGCTTCTCTACATTCACTTCCTTTCAAATGTCTTCATTTTTCACTCTATTTCTCCTAGTCTTCTGTACCATACTCCTCAGAAATTTCATTTGTCTGCCTGTACTCTTTCATCTCTCCTTACCATTGGCCAAGTTTCTGCTCCATACGTCATTATTGGTAAGTAATAAGTCTTGTACATCACTTCTTTAGCCTTCCGTGTTATGTATTTATCCCAAATTAAATTCCGAACCTGTTGATAGAAAACACTCCCACATTGTTTTTTCTTGTTGATCTCCATACCCAATCTTGCATTTTCCATCAATTCACTTCCTAAATATTTTAAGTGCTCGACTACTTCCAGATCTACATCTCCAATTTTAGCAATCTCTTTTACTTCCTTCTTTCTTTCCTCTTGTCATTACCATTGTGTTACTTTTCTCTAGACTGATTTTCATTTCCCATTTCTGAATATTTTCCTTCAGCACATCAAGCTGTTCTTGGACCACATTCTCATTTTCTCCCCAAATCAGAAAATCATCAGCAAATAGGGTTATGTTCATTCTTGTACCTGTGTATGCATTGCACTTTAGAGTCACTAATATTAGTATTTAACATAATTTAGTATAATGCCTTTCACGGCCAGTGAATTAAAACTCAGCAAATTTTCTAGGTTTGTGCCGTGTCTTGTGTGGGTTTCGCCTAGGACACCAAGCTGGCTCATCAGCGGGCTCTTGGTGTCCCCGCCCGGACCCCACTGGAGTAGCGAACTGCGCGCTACGTTCCTTTATATAAAGTGCAACTGCACCTGTTTACTGCGAGAACTAAAAGCTCAAGCTGCCATAACCTCCCTATGAAGGCATATAGTATCACGTGGGACAAACGCCACGTCCAATACCACACGACCTCGTGGTCGGAAAGCAAGCAAGATAAATCCCTAACCTGAATTCTGCCTTGGTAGCCCAAGCCTACCACCTCAGCTCGGACACAGAGCCGAAGCCCCTCCTTGTCACACGTCTGTACAGTTACATTGCTGCAAGCAGAGTCCCCACGTCGCTAGACACGCACTGTCTCCTTCTTCGTAACGGGCGATGCACTGTGCATGTGCGCACCAATACCAACCACGCACAGTTCACCGGGCATTGAGCTGCCCCTGTCAGGCCAGGGAATTTGAGTGGGAAAGGGGTGGCGTTTCCCACCAAAGGAATGATGAAGCAGAAATTCAAATTGTTCTAAAAGTTTCTGAATAGGGACCAACGAGTATAGGGTGGCCCGCAAGTTTTTGTTTCAAGGAGGAACGGGAAAATGCAGATATATTTATTTCATGGTTCATGGATGAGGGAGTTGAGTCAGAATAACAGTGTGGTGGCCTTTTGACTGGCACAAAAATATTCTGTTCAATAAAACTAATATACAGGGTCTTTCATATAAAATAAGAGCGCCAAGCGGCGGCTTTGTTAACCGCTACTGCGGTCACCTTGGCCAAGCTTTTGACGCGCCAAGGCCCCCTGCTTTAAGCGTGTGTACAATCCTTATGATGCAGCGGCCTTGCTAGCGTGTGTACAATGCTGAAATCTTACTTTAGTTAGTTATTGTTGATGAAACCGAAACCCCTATAGTATTGAAAGCGCGCGCATAGTACATACGATGGCTGGGATGATTGATTGAATTTTTTTTTATTTTTTTTTTATTTTTATTTTTACTTGACCTTGCAATAAGCGTGCAGTTGCTCAGTCGCCAGTCTAAACCTCAAGTGCTAACATGGTGAGACAGTTATCATTGCAATATCGTATTTTTTTATGTAAAACTTATTTTAAATACGAGTCGGCTCGGCGGGTACGTGATGCATTTATTCAACAATTTCCTGATGAAGTGCCACCTTTACTAACACAGATTCACGTAATTGCAAATAAGTTTGACAATACTGGCTCGGTGCTCAATAAAAAAACATGCCCGCACACGAACAGTTTAACAGAGGATGAGCTAGATGACATTGGCGAGAATCTTGAACGGTCTCCGAATAAATCACTCACAAAATTAGTACAAGTAGGGGTTTCAGTTTCATCAACAATAACTAACTACCTAAGGCCTCTTTTATAGTTACATGCCACATGCTACATGCCACATACTTCAAGCCAGGCATGTGGCATGCGCCTTGGGAAAGCACCCTTTTATAGTTTCGCATCAGTCGAGCATGTACTATGGCAGGGTTGACAACTAAAGTGATCGCAGCTGCGTACCTCTACGAGATAATGGCGAGAAAGAAGAAGAGGAAACGGCGTTTTAGTGTCCATCCTCTTTAACATTCAAAGAGATGTGATAGGAGCCTTCGAAACCCTCTACACTTATCTACGAGAAGACGAAACAAAGTTCTTCAATTATTTTAGGATGGCCCCAAAATCATTTGACGAATTATTTGGAAAAATAGAATGCCAGTTCCAAATTACAAGAAACCACTCCATGCCCATTCGTCCAATGGATCGGCTCTCTGTAACTCTGAGGTATGTGTATTTTTCGTTTGTCATAGACACACGTAGAATTACATTCTTAAATTCTTTAATCTACAGATTTATTAAATGCTTGAAAGCAAAATATATAAAATACCATATAAACAACTAAATGCACATTATTTCTAACATTATATTTGTATTTGCAACTTTAACTTTGATTAATGTTCATTGTCCTTTGTCGGATCATGTATATTGCTTATTTGTAATTTCACATGAAGAACTAATCAGTACTTGCTGATTCCCAAGGATGTGTCGATTCATCTAAGCAAACAGACAAAGACTGGCGTTGATGTGGATGGTTATAGTTAATTTGGAATTGACCTGGATCAGGCACAGATGAAGTAGAAGGTTGGGACTGACCCGCAACAGTTCGCGTTGTATAGTGTGCATTATAGGAATCATAATGAGGGTAGGGTGCATAATTCATGTTTCCGGAAAGAGTAACATTTGGAGCGATGGGTGCGTAATTTCTCCGTTTGATATTCATTATTAATTGGAGCAGGAGCTGGATAAGGGGAAATGATGATGATGATTAATTGGAGCACTTCACTTTGGAAATTTAATTTTTGGTCTTCATTGAAAGCCTTCACATGCTGCTTTTTAATAACCTCAAAATATTTTCCCCAAAAGAGTCCATTTGTTGCCTCTTTTTCTCTTTAATGTTAGCAGTTTTGTTGAGCTCCATTCCCACACCACTTTCCGTAACTGAAGGATTTTCACGCATTTCATCACCTTCGATGTCGATAGGTTCTTCAGATGTTTCAGGGTGAAAGTTAGAATTAGTAGGCCTCTGCTGAAACTTATCTAAAAATTTCATTTGTTCATAATAGATATACTTTATCGGTTTTGACAGCGCTGGCCCAGTCTTTAGAACTTTAGCTTTCCCTTTTACCTTCATGTATGAATCTCTTGATGATTTCCATCTGGATCGAAGTTTTTCAACTGCAAAGAAACAGAGGATAAATTAAAGAACCATAGGCACAAGCACGTGAACTATGCTATAGAAAATTTTATTATTTTCAGGTATCTCGCAAGTGGAAATACATTCACCGATCTTCACTACACATACAGAATGGGCATAACAACTATTTCCAAAATAGTACGTGAAGTATGTGTGATATTGTGGACATTTCTGAGAAATGACTGCATGGCTCAACCGTCTGCAGAAGAATGGAAAGAAATCAGTTGTGGCTTTGAAAGTAAAGCAAACTTTCCGAACTGTGTGTGGGCGGTGGACGGCAAGCATATTCGTTTAGTAAAGCCTCAGCACAGCGGGTCACTTTTTATAAACTACAAACATTTTTTTTTTCAATTTGTTTAATGGCAATTTGTGATGCCAACTACTATTTTACTTTCATCGACGTAGGAGCTTATGGGAGAAATTGTGATTCCACTGTATTCTCAAATAGTTTATTTTGGAATAAGATGACAAACGGATTGCTTGACTTCCCTCCACCAAGACCACTGCCTGGAACTGTGAACCCTATAGTCCCTTACGTATTAGTTGCAGATGAAGCTTTCTCTCTTAGTGAATGTGTACTAAGACCCGATTCCAGAAAACATCTGAACCACAACAAGAGAATATTCAACTATGGATTGACTCGAGCTCGAAGATATATTGAATGCACGTTCTGAATTTTAAGCAACAAATGGCGAATTTTTCATCGTCCTCTAAACGTTGACACAAATCTTGCAGTTGACATTGTAAAAGCCTGCTGTGTTTTGCACAACTTCACTAGAATAAGAGATGGTTTCAACTATGAAGATACACTCACTGTGACTGGATTTGAAGATTTCGAACCCCGACCACGCGACAGAGGAATTGGTATGTCAAGTGCATCTATAAGGGACCATTACTCTCAGTACTTCGTGAGTATTGGCAGCGTGCCATGGCAGGAATCAAAAATCTAGACTGTAAATGATTGATTTCGGATATTATGTATTTTGGTTTGTAATGTTATGTAATAAAACTAATTGCTATAGTTTGTAATTCAAACAAACAGATACTAATAGAAAATGAGAACTTACCTAATTTTTTCTTGAGATTATCACCACTTTCTTCATACGTAGGGATGATAATGCTGCAGATTTCCTCCCACGTCTTATTCCGAAGATCTCGGTTTTTGTAGTCTTCATTGCTTGGATCCCATAACACCGGTCTACACTGCACTTCACTGATGAGCACTTCGGTATCTAATCCAGCCTCCATTGTCCAGGTTAACACTCGACTAGAATACAAACTGTACTGAACCGCTCGGCATGACGCGTCAACTATAAACATTCCCATAAGGCTTTGGTCCCACCCGCGTGGCGGCCACCCGCTTGTCCCGACCCGCCTCAGTCACATGCCTGGCGGGAAAAACTGACCGCGAGACGGGAGCAGGTAACTATAAAATGATCCCATTTGACCAATGTTAATTCACATGCTTGGCATGTGGCATGTAGCATGCAACTATAAAAGGAGCCTAACTAATGTAAGATTTCAGCATTGTACACACGCTAGCAAGGCCGCTGCATCATATAGGATTGTACACACGCTTAAAGCAGGGGGCCTTGGCGCGTCAAAAGCTCGGCCAAGGTGACCGCAGCAGCGGTTAACAAAGCCGCCGCCGCTTGGCGCTCTTATTTTATATGAAAGACCCTGTATATTGGTATTATCTACTATCATAAGTCATTCACAAAATAATATACTAGAACATTTATGCACTAGTTTCACCACTCGCAACTCGAAGGCAGGTGTATTGCAGCAGTGGCTTAGCCCATTCTTGACATTACAAATAAAGCAAATCAAGACCTGTCGCATTTTGTATTTAACCTAATATGATGGCCGAAGGATAGCCCAATATCGCGAAAGGTACATCTCGTGTCTGACAACAGATGGCAGCACTTAACTCACATATTTTAATTTTGAGTGTTAGCCCAATTTTTGGGAATACCTTCAATTCTTTTCTCTTGTTTCATTTATTCTTTTTTGGCCATTTTCTTATTCTAGTTAGATAGTTCTAAGTTAGTAAGTAGTTAGTATTGGTAGTAGCCTTTTTAATTATCATCCTTATAATTAGGGTGATAACCTTGATGTTCCATTCCTTAAAATAACAATCACCTTCATTCTTCTTTACTTGCCCCCATGTCAAATGTTGAACAATTACATATATCACTAATTTGACTACCTGTGCATCAAACTAACGAGGACTCATTTGGATGCTACTAAGTGGTGGGTGGATTGGAAAAGGAGGGAATTGGTGAGGAACCACAAAGTTATCTAGTGTTATCAAAACTTGCTTCATTTGATTGGTAGTTCCAGTCTTTCTTGACTTGGGGAACTGCCCTAAAAAAATCATTAGAATCCGTGTGTACCTCCGTTTAAAAAAAGTTAATTACCATAAGTTTCCACAAACCACCAGGTATGGGAGAGAAACCACTACCTGGAAAATGCATTAAAATAAAAGGGTATTTTTTTTCGTCATGAAGGTCACTCTCTCACTAATTGCTAGTGTAAAGGAAATGCCTTATCAGTGCATAAAATAAAAACCTGATGCTTCGAACAACCTCTAAGAATTTTCTTTCTTATTCCAGGTTATTCCTAGCTGATAATTGCTGGTCTTATTGCTGAATTATACCTTGTTCTTTCCCCAACCCATCCTGTACCATGGTAAGCCTTAGAAAAATAAACATGAAAACATAGTAGATTTTGAAAGTTTCAGGAATTGATTCATTACAATAGCTAATACCATGTGAATTATTTCAGTGTTAAAACGTTGTTGTTGTTGTTGTCATCAGTGTTATACCCCCTTTAGCTCACAACTAGTGGACATGGGTCGGCAACCATGGGACCCCAGCTGAGTTTTGCTTCCACTTACTTGTGTAAAACTCCTCTCTTTCATCTTTTCCAAACCCAGTGGTATTAGATTCACGTTGTCTTCTATTTTCCTGCCTTTATTTGCCCTTGGTTTTTCTCAATAGCCCTATTTTGTAAGGAGTCAAATCTCCCTCCCTCGTTATCTCCAGCCTATTGAAAGAGGCTCTAAAAGGGCAGAGTGTGTGTAACCCACCCTGCTTAGAACACACTGGATAACACTAAAAGGTCTGTATGCTCAAGGGTTCAAGGCTAGTGAACTTGAGACTTGACCCCAAGGGATTCCTGAACTAGGTTCTCTCCCTCCATTGACTTCCAATTCCTCAATCCTCAGTTTTTGAGCATTGAGATCAACTCTTCTCTCTTATTCCCTTTATGGTTTTGTTCTAGTTAAAGTATATAGGTCAGTTCTAAGTTAATAAGTAGTTGCTAGGCTTAAAGGACCTTCGTAATAGTAGTGATCATTTTCATTATAATACTTATCATTCTATGTCGTGCAACAACGGTCACCATCTTCATCCATTTCTTAATTTTTTTAAGAATGTATTCTTGTATTACCGGTATGTTAGTTTAAGGTAGTTATAGGGGTATGATGGTGCAGTGGTCAAGCTGCTTACCTCTCACCAAGATGGACCGGGTTTGATTCCTGGTCAATGCATGTGAGATTTTTGAAGTAAAATATCACGTCCAATGGTTCGAATTCCACATGTGGTCCCGCGGCTCATGATCACGAGATTGACAGTCGCTTAAAACTAAAAGCTTCCTTTCTTCCTTTAAGGTAGTTAGTAGTGATCTTTTTCATTATCGTTCTCATCATTAGGGTTGATAATGTAGATATTAGGCCCTTAAAGAACAATTATCTTCAATATCAACATTTCAGAATGAGTTTTAACATTCCACCCATCGTTATACAGGATGTTCCCATGATGATGGTGATCCACAATTAAGACTTGCTTCCGGGAGGTAAGTTGAAAGTCTGCCAACACCCAAACATACAGACTTATGACTAACCAAAGAGGTTGCTGTATTTCACCTTTCCATAGCTGATGGAGGTGCTTTAACTACAAAGTCTCCCTGAACCTGAATGGGGCCTTTATTAATGCTTATGAACAACTCTATGAAAGGTGTTGTCATTATATTTAACATTTGTACAAGACTCCTCAAAGCTAGGTGATGCGAATTACTCCTAGATTAATGTGAATTGCAATTATACCCGCCAAACCTCAGATTTAGACAGAGATTATTCCACAGTACATGCTCTGAAAAGATGGTACCATGTTTTCAAAACACCCTGTATACGTTATAAGAATTCGATTCCACCTTATTAAGTGTGTTTCCTATCAGTAAACCCTCGATTTAGCGGACCTTGATTCAATGGACTTGGGATGTAACGGACAAAATTAGACCAACCAGGATTTTTTTTCCACATTTCTTTTAGTTTTGCGCGCCTACCTACGCACTTCCACAACGAAACAGAAGTGTCCACTGCACGTGAGTCCCAAATTTTTCTTATTTAAAAAGTACATAAATACTAATTACAATAAAACCTCGTTATTAGTGGCCGTCACGATATAAACCTAACCTTACTGCTTGTACTGTAAAAGTAATAAATTACCTGTAAACCACATTCCTGTTCATTAGCACAACCAAATTAAACTGCGAAATAATTTCCCCCCAAAAAATTTTATTGGCCATAATCGTGGATACAAGAACAACATAGAGCCATTTTTGAAATAGAACACATCTAATCGATGGTTCCTCGGACAATACAATCGCTCGATAACTTACATATTGATTATTTATTACCGGTAGTATAACGCCGATATTTATATCGCTCGAGAGCTGCGCAATTGAGGACGCGCATCTTTAAGCGCAGGCCGATGGAGTTTTGTAAGATAAACAATGTTTATTTTAAAATATTTTTAAAGAATAATTTCTAAATTCTTGTTTTTAACAGGCAAACCTCCGCCCCGATTAGTCCGCTAAATCGAGGAATTACTGTACTTTTATCTGTTAAGTGAGAATTGATCCCATTAACATGTTTGGAAGATGAAATCTAATAGCAGATGCAAATGTTATTGTTTTAGGCATGTGTGACTGCAGGTCAAGGCAAGAAGAGGACAGCTCTTGGCCAGCATCACTTGAGGATAGAAGGTGTGGGTAAACCTTCTATCTGGCCTCCTGATCTCACTCCCGCTGCTACAGCTGCTCTCAATACCCAGGTAGACGGCCCACTGCGAATATTTGGGCCTGATGCTGTGTCGTCTCATTCCTCGAGCTCTGCAGTTCCTTACCCTTCACTGGATGTGCTTCAGAAACTAGTCACTTACAGCATTCAGCATCCAACTGTGATCACACATAACTTCAAACAGTCAAGGTAGGTTTGTTGTTAATTTAGTGTCCCACCATGGGCTCACAATTAGTAGGATGTGAGTTGGTGACAATGGGGCTCAATTCCCTATCAAGGAATGTGAGATTTTTGAATTGAAATATCACATCCTGAGGTTCAGATTCCACATGAAAATGGAGGTCCCATGGCTTATGATCACTAGATTAATGGTCAGGTAAACCAAGAGCTTCGTTTCCTTTTTATAAAATATGATTGATAATATTTATTATTTCAGGTTTTTTGAAGTTATATTAAGCATGGGATGACTGTGCAATTAAATACAGTATCATTATCAATATTGGTAGCCTCCGTGGCTTAGGCGGCAGCACGCCGGCCTCTCACCGCTGGGCCCGTGGTTCAAATCCCGGTCACTCCATGTGAGATCTGTGCTGGACAAAACGAAGGCAGACAGGTTTTTCTCCGGGTACTCCGGTTTTCCCTGTCAAAATTTCATTCCAGCAACACTCTCCACTATCATTTCATTTCATCTGTCATTCATTTAATCATTGCCCCAGAGGAGTGCGTCAGGCCTCGGCAGCCGGCACAGTCCATATCCTCGCCGTTAGATGGGGGCTTCATTCATTCCATCCCTGACCCGGTCGGAGACTGGAAGCAGGCTGTGGATTTTCATTTTCATCATTATCAATATTGCTGCTTTGATTGGAACATTTAAAACAGTAGTTATGAATAGGACATTAATTCACTTAATTGTAAAATTGACATAACTCGTGGCTAAATTGGCAACCATGTTTTTTTTTTTTTTTTTTTTCAAGGAGCCCTGAAGTTTTGGGTAGCATTATTATTTAGCAGTTGAAGAAGAGAACTAAGCCATTGAATGTCATGGGCCACAGGAAAAGGGACCTTTATCCTCCCAGACAACATTTTCAGAACAGCTCAGTTTAGTAGTTCGGGTCAAAAAAAACACATTTTTGGTTATTCACTGATTTAGAACTAGAAATGCAAATGAATTGCATTTTTTCAAACCCTTGCACTAGCAACAAAAGGGACCTTTTCCTCTGTGTTAATCATATGGGGAAGTTAAGGCCCCATTTAAATAAAACTTTGATTTTGATGAGTTTAGAGCATTTTTATTATTACTACCTATTTCCTTTTATTTTACAAGTAAAAAAAGTAAAAGAATAAGAAAATTTCAGTATCATATTTAAATTCAGTATGAAATATTACATAAAATGCACACTACTAGAACAGTCTTGAGTTAATTTTTCTGCTTCATTACTATTAATTTATAAATGTTAAACTTTAAACTCAATTTTATCAATACTATATTTTTCGTACCTTAATGTTCTAACTGCTGTAAGTCAGACAATTTTTAAGATATTAAAATATTATTTTACCGTTTTATTCAGAATTTAATGTAGTTTCTATGGATACCAAATGGTCAATATTGATATTTGGAAGATAAGGTCACTTTTCTTCTGGCCTGTTACAAATCACCATACTATAAAGTGCTTGAAAATTTAATAAAAGAACATGTTTTCTGTTGCAGACTGTGTGTAGTGCCTGTTCAGATGCAGCTACAGAACTGCTCTGGCCAGCAGTTACTGGTGAAGATCAAGACTGTAGCAAGTAACAGGTTGGTCTAACATTGTGTTCCCAGTTTCCCTTGATCACATTTGCACATGGGGGAGAGGAAATATGGGCAAAGTTCAAAATCTCTTACTTTCAGATTTTAATAGCATTTGATATCCCCACATTTTAACACATTCATTGAATTGGTGAATATCCTTTTCCTATTTCTAAAAACACTATCTAAAATGTAAAAAAAATACACTAAAAGACTAAAAGACCGGATCAGTTGCAATTTTAGATTAAGGTTGAATAAAACAGCTCGAAGTGGAAAGTATCAATTAAGTCACAATTTGATCGAAACCGGTACACTGTATTTAAGAATTTGCAATCGAAAATATTATATATATACTTATAACACCACATATTTCAACACTCGACTACAGCGATTAAAATTCGTTGACCTTGTTCCGTGGTAGAGTCTATTGTTGTTGATTCTTTAGGGGTTTTGCGGCATCATGGTCTTGTAGCCCCGTTTACATGGGTGTGTGTATCAGTTGTCTGATAACCTGTGTCACTGTGACGCCTGTAGGCTGACTAGTGTGTGTACTTTTATACGAGGAAGGATTTGGGTAGGAAGCTGTCGTTTCATTTGAGATGCATGGACATCATGGTCATTAGGCCCATGTACTTGGTTGAGTGTTGAATTTTGTCTGGTAACCTGTGTTTTTGTGATGGCTGTATTAGTGTGTGTATATATAATTCAGATGAGGATTCAATCAATCAACGTATAATATCCGTATAGCACGTTGTATTTCAACAAGCTACTACAACCAACATTCAATTATACTCCTTGAAAACTAACTATACCCATGCATTTAACATTTAACAGGAGAAAGTAGGCTGTATGTTCTTTACTGAACATCTTGTTCAGCATGTTAGAGCCATCATTTCCCCCAAATCAGCATGAATTTATGCCAAACAGGTCAACTGTGACTAACCTTATTAATTTTAAGCAATTTTTATCCACGGAGCTAGATCACAAAGGCCAAGTAGATGTTATATTTATGATTTTTCTTTACCATGAAAATCTTCGGATTTCATGCCTGAAGAACAGAACACAAGTTGTTAAATTTAAAATGCAACTTTCTAAAACATATTCCACCAACTCAACAGGTCCTCAAGAATCCATTCCTATTCCTATTATTTTTAAAGGACATCTCTTTTAAAGTTCAACACTCAGAAATTTTTTGCAGACAATGTAAAATTATTAAAATCAATATGTGACCCTACTGATTGCATCAAACTTAACAATTATTTAAATGAACTATATGATACATGGATGAAAGAAAATATACTGCCATTTAACATCAGTAAATGCAACAAAATTAATTTTACTTGGAAAAATTACACTATGATATTGACAGGAAGCTATTACTCAAATTTTTTGAAGATCCAGGATCTGGGAATTTTATTTACCAATGATCTGAAATTTCAAAGATATGGAGAGAAAATTGTCTGTAAAGCACATAAATGAATGGGATTCGTAATCAGAAATTCATTTAATTTCTCCTATGGGATATTACTATTGCTCTTTAATGCCTTCATCAGATCAAATCTAGAATATGCTTCAGTTGTATGGAATCCACACACAGTGAAACATACTAAGAGAACATCAAAAAGAAATTCCTAAAATATGTATATACGAATCGTACAGATTTATTCTGCAGTCAGGGGCAGATGACCTCGTATTTCCACCCCTTAAAACAACAATAAATAACTTATTTTTCAGTCGTTAAATGTGAGAAAACTATCTCGCAGTCAGAATTGTTGGGGCCTGCTTTTCCTCTATAAAATAGTAATCAACAAAATTGACTACGCTAAAATTCGAGAGAGAATTATGTTGTATGTTGGTATTAAATCAAGTAAATTCCAAAATATTTTCTGTATTCCAAGAATTGACTGCCATAGAAACTCGTCGATCAATAGAATATTATATCAGTATAATAATAAAGTTCATCATCTTGCTTTAGATATTTTCAGTATGTCAGAGCTTGCCACAGTGGGTGAGTGGTTAACGTGTCATCTACTAACCCCAAGTTTGCAGGTTCGCTCCTGGCCATGGTAAGTGATTTTTGAAAGGTGGCAAAAATTACGACACGCATGCCATACGATGTTGGCATGTCAAAGAACCCATTTGAATTCAGTAAGCGTGTTTATAATGGCAAAATTAATCTCGGGAGTTTCCACCAACACAAAATTCCTAATTTCTCTACTAGAAAGCGCTAATTTCTCTACTAGAAAGCGCTATAGTGTTCAAGGAGGCGGCTTTGGTGGGTTAGTTGGTAGCATGCTGAGCTTCTATGCCCAAGATAGCGGGTTCAAACCCGGCCGAAGCCGTCGGATTTTTTAAGAGCGTTAAAAATCCCTTAGTATGCCTTCCTTCGGAGGGGAAGTAAAGCCAGCGGTCCCATGTCATAGATTTATGGCATGTTGAAAGAACCTTTCACTAATTACACCTGTGTGAAGCTAAATTGGATAGGTTAAGAATGTGAACAACGCTCTTAAGTTTGTACGTTCGTTGCCAAGAGCCAACTGCGGTGGCGTTTAGTAGCCAAGTTCTCAACTAGGCCTAGTAGTCGTTGGTGGCAAAAGTAGGAACTATTTGAAAAATTCCAAGTTGCAGTCTGTACTTATATTTAAAAAAAAAAACAGATACACACACTAATACAGCCATCACAATTAACACCGGTTATCAGACAGATTCTACACACACACAAAGTACACGGGGCTACATGACTGCGTTGTCGCAGCCCCTAAACTGAGGAACCAACCAGTGTTCAAGGAGCTTAGATATCTAACCACCTTGACTTTCATAGTGCTTCAATGAACAACGAAATTCGACATGCAAGCTACCCTCTGGGTGTCAAATAACAAAGCTTGCACCCAGCACCTGAGGCCATACGATATTATTATTATAGTATGTCAGAAAGCAAGTTTGCAGCGTTCTGTGATAAACTGCAAGATGTAAAATATTATACTGTATTTCATATGCATTGTGAAAAAGCCATCTATTGGATGCCAGACTCGAGTATAGCCATCACAATGACACAGGTTATCAGACAGATTCAACACAATCCAAGCATACAGGACTATATGACCACGATGTCGCAAAATTCCAAAATGTAAAATATCCCAACAGTACACCAGAAATAGGTTATTGCATGTTATTACCTACAGTGGGTGGCAGATGGAAACTGTTGGCCATTTCGACTGCCTGCTTCTAGTGGGCTCATTTGTTGAGATGGAGCAGACTTGAACTTATAGCTTATTTAACTGGTTTTTTTTTTTTAATCTACAAGTTATTAATTTAAAATTGTTGGTTCTATTCCAGCACCTCATCTACGGTGAATAAAAATCAACTGTATTCGCCGCATGCAGCCTGTGCATTTGGTTGGGTGGGCTTAGCAGAAGCCTGGTTAGAGTTGGATCCTCACGGAACAGCTGCCATTGGACTAATGGCAGCATTGGGAGCACCTGGCACATTCGACCTTGGTTCTCGCCTGGAAGTGTGGTGTCGTAAATTAAGTGCTCCAGCTGCTGATGCTATAACTCAGAGTTGGCGTGTCGAGTCAGCGCTCATCGTGACGAGTGCCGCATCGTAGTAGTAATAGTAATGTGCCTGCATATAGTGTATAGCATCTTCTGTTTGGATAATGAAAGGACGAAGGCAAATATACCCTCTTTACACACTTATACACACACACATTTACACACCAAGGTGCCATTACATACATGACAGACTATGTAGATATTTCAACTCCATCATTCCATTGCCCACAGTGGGCAGAGAATGCCAAGGTTATATAGTGACTATTAATATACCTTGGTCTTTCTTGCCAGTGCAATAATTACTTTGTAAAGAGTCGTCCTTGTTGAATGATATAATAATTTAATATATCGATTGAGAGTGGTGTGAATTGTATTTAACTATATCGCAGCTGTTATGTTTATAGAGTGTTATTTAAAATAAATGAAAATATAAAGGTTATCCGTCAGGTAGAGTTTCAGTATAGTCCTTTTCCTTTCTTCAATTCCCACTAAGGTTGGGGATAGGAATGCACCCAATGTGTTCCCTGCCTATTGTGAAAGGTGACTAAATGGGAAAGGGGTGTGTGCATGGCAAACTCTGAATAACACAAAGCTGCCTAGTCATTTTTTTTTTGTTTCCCCTACTTTTCCTACAGATTTGGAATGAACCCTTTCCTAACTGGCTCTCATATCCCCAGCATTTTTCATTCCTTCTGTATATACCGTATTTCCTCGCATTTCGAATTTTAAAAAATGGTTTATAAAATTTAATCGCATAATCATTGCACCCTACCTTTCGAATAAAAATTTGGTTCATAACATTTCATGGCATACTCAACGCATAGCACATTTGTACACAGAAGAAAATGGAAATTGCAACACCCAGGAGTGGTGCTACATTGCTGCAATTGAACATGCAGGACGAGGGTTCGGTTGTGATTTGATTACACTTTCAGGTTCCTCTGACCTCAAGTTTGGACAACAATCAATACAGGATGTGCCCACCACGAGCTGCAATACATTGATGAATTCGGCGAGGCATGGAGTCAATAAGACCCTGGATCGCTTCCTGCACTGCACGGGTCAGTTGTTCCAGAGTTGTGGGTTGCTGAGGACGGTTGGCCATCATGTTCCACACATGCTCAATAGGACTGAGGTCCGGGGATCTGGCGGGCCATTCTAAGGTTGTGATGTCGTGGAGAGCTTCTCTGGAGATGCGTGCAGTGTGAACCCGGGCATTGTCCTGCTTTTTTTTTTCTCTTTTTTTCGTGTGCCCTCCTGAGAGGCAGAGTGCAGGTCTTTCTAGTCGACGCCCGTGGGCGACCTGAGCGTCGGCATGAGAGATGGAATAAATGAAAGAATGAAGCTGGGCAGGGATGTGGAAGGAAGCGGCCCTGGCCAGTCAGAAGGTACCGTCCCAGCATTTGCCTGGTGTTGAAAATGGGAAACCACGGAAGACCATTTCAAGGACGGCCGACGGTGGGGCTCGAACCCACGCGTCTACCGAATCAGCAGAGAGTTTGGCCCCATGACCTATCGCTGCGCTATAGCCAGTGCAGCCACTGCTGTCGGTATTGTCCTGATGAAAGATCCCATTAGCAATGTTCGCCATCATAAGGACAACCACTGGATTGAGTACCCTATCAACGTACTGTCGAGCAGTCATAGTGCCCTCAACAAGCACTAATTGTGATTTCACATTAAAGCCAATAGCTCCCCAGACCATAATGCTTGGTGTTGGCTCTGTGTGCCTCGACAATAAGGTCTGGGCGGCCCCTCTCCCCGGTACGTCGGCGCACACGATTCCGGCGATCACTGCAGGCAAGACAGAAGCGCAATTTATCACTAAAGACGACCCTATGCCATTCGTCGACCCACGTCGATAGTTCTCGACACCAGGCCAGCCTTACAAGTCGCTGTTGTGGGGTCAATGGAACACCTTCTGCAGGGACACGGGATCGTAAGCCAGCTGCACGCAGGCGATGCCCAACTGTTTATTGTGTAACGTGGGGTGCCACAGCTTCTAGAATTTGCGCTGCTGTTGCATGGGGTTCCATCCGGGCCATCCGAATGATGCGGCGATCCTCTCTCACAGTTGTCTTGTCGCGCTG
The DNA here is from genome assembly GCA_946902985.2 of Meconema thalassinum. Taxonomy (NCBI): domain Eukaryota; kingdom Metazoa; phylum Arthropoda; class Insecta; order Orthoptera; family Tettigoniidae; genus Meconema; species Meconema thalassinum. Next base: position 343,332,221 of record OX336392.1, read on the forward strand.
GGCCTGTGCCAGGTCTACGAGTGTGGGTACCTTCATTTGACCACTGCTGACATACACGTTGTACCGTAGATGCCTGTCGGCCAACACGTGCAGCGACAGTCCTTAGCAATAATCCTACCTCACACAGCCCAATTATCCGAGCTCTCTCAAACGGCGACAGTTGATGATAGCGTGCTCTTCTTTGTCTTCGAGGCATGTTTGACGGGGAACATTTCACTGCACAGACTGCAAGTCAACTACGCTACACCAGAGTCCGTATACTGGAGTTGATTCCTCCGCGACCAATCACGTGAGGAGACCTGTAGCAACAATCCAATGGGTCTGAAACTTTGATAGTTTACATACCTACATGGCATCGTTCCATATCTTGAAGATCAACACAAACGACCAATGCCTTCATGAAGTTGCAATTTCCATTTTCTTCAGTGTATTTGCATGCTAGTCCGTTACACACGCTGCTGTATTTCAATCCTACAAGAGTCCTGTTGCTAACCAGCTGTGACCTTGTTTGAAGGACAATGTTTCTATCTTTCCTTCTTTGTGTACGGGCTATGACTCACGCTATGTGACAGGTGGCCGGCAAACGCACGCCAGTCTACATTGTCAGAAGAAAGAAGCAAGCATGTTGGCCACTACTCCTGGAAATCCTGGATTTTTATTAGGTCTGGAAAATGACAAAAAATTTGAAAACCCCCTGGAAAATAGCCACTGTTAATTATTAAAAAAATCTTTCCATCTTAAATCATACTCCCGCTGTGGTTTTGGGTGAGCACTCTATTGTTAACGAAAGAATTTCCTCGGGCTACCTGTTTCTGTGTGTGAGAACACGCAATAGTATTTTTGTAAAACATTGAGTATAGACAACTTCACCGCAATAAAATTGCAGGCAGCATTCTTTTCAAAGAGGGGCAGATGACCTCGTAGTTCCGCCCCTTAAAACAACAATTAAATCATTTGTGTGTAGGCTTGCGTATCAATAACGCAATCGCCACTAATTTTTGGCAACATCTCTATAAGTAAACCAAGCACACCTGCTTTATTTTGGTCTTGAAGTAGGCAACCGATAACCCCCTTCCCCCCCCCCCCCCCCCCCATTCGCGCTTATTTTTAAATCTGGAAAAATGAGAATTACTCCTGGTAAATCGTTGACCGATTTGAGTGGCCACCAAGAGCCTGTCTCTCTGACTGCAGGCTATGACTCGCGATACGCGAACGGCTGGCACACGGCACGCAAAACAGCGACCGCGTTCAACGCCACTTCAGTGGAGTGAAACTTGTGTGGACCTGTCACTTCCGTGAGTTGGCCTCAGAATGACGGGATTCAATAAGCCGCCGCATGAAGCATTGCTAGCCCCAGTTCGCCGACGTTAAAACAGGCCCGACTTCGATTGGTGGAATCTTACGCAAGGGACACCTCGTGCCAGTCTAGCTAGCATCAGCCACTTCCGTGAAAACATCGCAACAGAGACCCGTCATTGTTACGCACGTGTTGTCCACAATAAGAAAATACAAGAATTATACGGTGATCTTGATGAAAGTGAAATACACAGAATTACATAATACACAAATAATATTAAGAAAGCCCACAAGCGTGCAGCAAATAACGATACAGTATATATTTAAAAATTGTAGTTTTCTTCTTTGAACTTTAATATTCTACGCATAATTGTCACACCCTACTTTTTTCCACGAATTTTAGGCTAAAAATATGCGATGATTATGCGAGGAAATACAGGATTTTTACATACCCATGGTTTTCCCTAGCTAAGGTAGGTAAAAGTCTTAAAAAGCATGAAAATTTAAAATAAAAAAAATATAAAAACTCCTTGTACATGGTACCTACTATGTTGCAAGGCTGAGAAATATCTCATCAACTAACGGTCTCAATCCAACTAATCTATGAAGATGTAGCTGTTATTGCTGTGGTATACTTGAGCAATAAGTCCTAAAATACTGTTTTTGTTGCTTTAAGGGGCAGAACAGCAAGATTATTTGCCCCTTCCTAAACTACTGTAGAATTGTAAATGACTTAAGAGTACTCTGCTGAGATGATGGTAAAAACCTAGAACTGCAATATACAAATTCACCATTTTTCTACTAATGTCCTAAACTGTAGTATCTTTGCATTAGGTTTACTGTTAAGATGTTGACAAAAGAATTGGGGCTGCCCATGCTTTATTTAGCTGCTTAATGCACAGAGTCTACATGAAAAGACCTAACGATGCATACCAAACTCGTAGTGTACAAAGCTGTCTTCATCTCAATGCTACTGTATGGCTGTGAAACTTGGACACACTATCGCCGTGATATCAGGAAACTTGAGCGCTACCAACAACAAACGATGAGATACATCTTGAACATTAAGTGGGAAGACTACATTACCAACACTGCAGTTCTCGATAAAGCGCATCTCAATAGCATTGAGGCATACATCATCGCTCATCAACTGATGGTTAAGCCATGTTCACCGTATGAGTGATACCAGGCTTCCACGTCAATTTTTTTATGGTGAACTTTGCTCCGGCACTAGACCTCATGGGGCCCCTCTGAAGAGTTTTAAAGACCAGCTAAAACACATCATGAAGACGACTGGCATACCTATCCACTCATGGGAAACATCTGCTGCGAACCGTTTACTGTGGCGGAACGCTGTCAACTTATTTGAAGATGAACGTCGCAGACATGGAGAGGCCAAACGACAAGCAAGGAAGCTTCGTCGATTACAACCCCGCCCTCCCCCGATCATTGAGTGCAATTTATGTGGTCGCATGTTTCATGCCAGGATTGGCCTGTTCAGCCATCAGAAACACATCCACAAGCTAGTTTGAAAAGCTCTATGCAGGAAGTATGTGTACTCTGAATCGAGTTACAGCCGACGACTTTTAAGATGTATCTTATCTCTTTCCTTTCTTAGTTCACTATTGTTTGAATGTAACATTGAGTACGGTACATCATTCATACATAATTTGAAGCGTTTTTATAAAAGCTGTTGATACAGTTTTTTTTTACTTCAGAAAAGTCGTCGAAGCAGCTTGTAGACATTCCACAATTTCAAGTCTCCATATCGAATGTTTCAACACTGTTTTTGTATGTTGCCATCATATCAGCATAGTACTCGTAGGTCATTTATGCATTTATCTACAATTCAACAGTAGATTAGGACTTATTGCTTAAGTAGGATCACAGCAATAGTGGTTACACCTTCATAGACTAGTTGGTGGAGTGAGACTCTTTATTGTTGATCAGATTGTAGTTTCTCAGTCTTACAACATAATGGGTACCGTATATAAATAGTACTTTATCGGATGCTGAATGCTTCAGTATCTCACCAGTAATAGCTCCACACTTTCTATGTTTTTGATGGGTTTTTAGTTCTTGTGGGGCAGTGACTTAGTGGGTGTCATTGTAGGTTTGGTAGTGTTTTGTAGAGCTATTTTGTCTTGTATATATTTGGATCTGATGATGCTCGCTTGAGGAGTGAAACATAATTATCATCCCTTGAATATCTATGACTAGTCATAATTCTAATTTTTCCCGTATTGATGATATATTATAAGAATATCCACTTAACAATACAAATTTCTATCATACGATGTCCTTATGAACTAGCGGCGACTCAAACGTAAGGCAGTAGCACATGCCGACAATAACCATTGTTAGCTATTGGTAGGGAATGGAAAAATTCGCGATCGCGAATTTCGCGAATTATTAAATGAAGTAATACACAGATAGTAATGTGTTTTAATAACCCTAAAAATGGCGAAAAAAATCGGTTTTGAAGTCGCGAAATTTCGCGAATTTCGCATGAAGACGCGAATTTCGCGAATTATGCATGAATTTCGCACAAAACCGCGAATTTTAGCTTTTTTCGTTTTTTTCTTTACAGTGCACTTCTGATAATTCGCGGCAATCATTGCACGAATTTCCGCGAATTATCCACAGTAATGTTTTTAAGCCTAGCAAAGAGAAAAATATTGGTTAAAAATATTGAAATGTATTTTATGTACACGCAAAAAAAAAAAAAAAAAAAAACAACTTTATAACATAGTATAGTAAGACACACTATGTGGGCTTTACCAATATTAAAAACTAAGAAAAATGACTGTCATCACTTTTTGTTTCTTAGGTGTTTTATTTTTTCTAATTTAAGATTGTACAATTCTGAAGAAAACAATATATGAGAACGAAAATTCATCTTGATTTTCTATATAAGAGATAAGTGTGACTATAGACACACTAGCTTGACTGTGGGAACTTTCGTGATTTCCGTTGCATCACTCTTTCATTCGATATGTACTGGATCTCAGTTTACCTCACCGACAGTCAAATTCCGTACAATATCCTCCTCGCTTTCATGTCTGAAACCATGATTGTCTTTATCGAAGTCTAACTACTGAATGTCACTTTCTTCTGCATCTTGATATTCATCTAGGTTTTACCCTAATGTCATCGTAGTGAAACCACCTTGCCCGTTTAAAATATCGTCACAGAAGCCGACAAACGCTTGTTTTTGTGCGAGTGTAGTACTGGTAATCTTCTCCCATGACTTGACTGCATGGAGAGCATCCAACAAACACGGAAAGATCAGTCACTTAACGGTTTCTTTATCAATCTGGGTGGTCATCCTGGTTAGTTACTTAGTTATTGTGGTATTAAAGGCCAGAACAGCGAGGTCATCTGCCCCTTCATCCTAGTAACTACTCACCACGTGGCGTCATATAGTGCGCCTTTCAGACATGAATATCTAGATGGCAAGTATCCAGATCAAAATGTGCCACTGTTTCCGGAACCAGAATTAACCGGGCGGTCTTCTTGGTTTCATTCTGTAGTGTGTCTGTCAGAGTACTTGAAAGATATTTTGCAATTTATGAGTGAAGTAGTAGGGACATAACTCTGGTGTTGATTTTCTCAACAATGTTTCACATGACGAAATACTTGAGATTCAAAGAATTTGGCACAGACATCACTGAACTCATCCCCTTATTAGAAGGCCAGTCTTATCAGACTGTTCACCTTCTAGATGGACATCTACGGAGAATTCAGCAAGCCCTTAAACTTGCTGTTTCTGGAAAGTACGTTACCAACATTAAGGAGCAGTTGGAAGGTTGTAGAAATGTGTTAAAAAGAGGGAAAATACATTCAGTTTTAGTGAATGCTGGGTCGCATGCTCTTGGAAACTTAATCAGCTTGAGATCCGTTGACCCTGGGAACAGGATTTACAAATGTGTGCATTTGATCCAGCAGAAATAGTGCCAATGAACATCAATGAGGACCTTGCAAAGAAAATTAAGAAGTTGCCGGTCTGCGGAAAACTGGAAGAAAGTGAGGTGTTAAGAGGATACAAAGAACTGCAAACTTTAATCAAGAAGCAGATGCATGACAGGACCAAGACAGACATTGTTGGAGTTTTGCAAGGAATGACATTTGTATTTCCAAAGTTCTCAGAATCTGTGTTGAAAACCATTTGGATCCCCTGTTCAAACGCTGTGAACTTGTGTTTTTCAGCTTACACTAGCACGTTAAGTGATATGCGTCACCGTTAGTCACAAGGCAATTTGGATCTCTTCACTGAAGTATACTTTGAAGGATGACTGTAATGTGTTATGTTATCCATGATATTTAGAAAATCCCGCCTAAAATTCATGATTTTGAAAGTACCGAAAAGTGCACTTGAAACCACCGAATTTGACACTTTAAAATACCGCTTTCTTCACTCTGAAATCACCGAAAAATTCCAATCTCTAGCTATTGGTCATCAACAAACAATGGTTATTGACAGCGCGTGCTACTGCCTTACGTTTGAGTCGCCGCTAGTTAACCAGGAAAGTGAGGGAACTATACATGGTGTTGACAGACTGAAAAGTTGTAATATCAATTATCTTAGTATGTTCCTCTTGCACCTGTTTGAGTACTTCTAATATACGCCGTAAATTTTTAACCCCTAATACAAAATAATGTAACATGTGGCACATATACAGGTTCGTTGGTCCTTTAGTTTAGGAGCTGCGACAACGTGGTCATGTAGCCTCGTGTACTTTCGGTGTGTAGAATCTGTCTGATAACTGGTGTTAATTGTTATGGCTGTATTACCGTGTTTTACCTGTCATTCCGGTAAGGACTGCAGACTATTAATTTTCAAGTAGTTCCTACTTTTGCTACCAAATGCTACTGTCCACGACACCTAGCTGCGAACTTGGCTACTATATGCCATCCCAACCAGCACCTGGCTTACCAAGAAGTACACAATTTCGAGTTAGAAATTATGTTGAATATTCTTTTAGTCAGTCTGGTGTCGTTCATTCTTGCGATATGTGTAAAGAACTGCACTCTGCGTTTGCTGATGAGCGTCATGATAGATTCAGTATTTCGGTATAATTCTTCTGAGAGTATTTTTTTTTTTGCCAGAAATTATCTCTGAAAACGGAGCCGTATATTTTTCTCAGAATTTTCCTTTCTTGTTTTTCAATGTCTTTAATTTTGGCCATTCCCCTGGTGCTTGTGGTTTCTGATGCGTGTAAGGCTCCCGGCAAGACTACCGTTTTATGTCGTAATTTTGCAGCCTTGGAGATTCAGTTTTATTATAGTGGGGCCAGCTAAGTTTGTAAGGTTTCTGTAATTTTGAAACTCTTTCTTCGTTAGTCTTTGTGATCAGACCAGTTTTCTGCACGATTTCTCCTAAATATTTGAAGTCATTGACTTTCACAATTTCTCCATATTTTGTTTTTATAGAGATGTATATTCCTTTTTGGAGAGATGACCTAGATGTTTAGGTGCTTAAATTACAATCTCCACGTTCTTATTTTTATGTATCATTTATTTAGACATACTATTTTTGCCTTCGCACTATGACTTAATTTTAGTATAGCCTGTAGTTTACTTTTCTGTTCAAGAAGTGTATTCTTTTTGATTCTTGGTAGATTGTGTGGTGCAGCGGTAACATTCTCGCCTGCTGTGCCCAAGGTAGCGGGATCGGCATTTGGAGGTGCTTAAATGCAAGGGACCCATTTTATTAGATTTATTGGCACATTAAAGATCCCCTTCAGGACAAAATTCTGGCGCCTCTGAAGCCACAGTAGTAAAAAAGGACGTAAAACCCATAGCATTAAAATTACCATTATTTTTTTCTTTTTGATTTCTGATTCAGATTTGGTGAATTAATGTATCTTTTCCGTACAGTAAAATAAGTACACGATAGTGTTGGAGCTCTATCTACTGTCTGCCACGTGTTTAACCACCTTGTAAATTCCAACTCACAACCTTTCCAATATTATTTCTAGACAGATGTTAAGAGCCTTAAAACAATAACCTCAAACAATGTAATATCTTATCACTACCTCAAAAAGCTTGGTACCGATAGTTAAAATATACATCTAATTGATAAACATTAATAACATAACTACATTATGAATATGCGAGATGATTTTCTTTTTGCCATGAATCACAAAAAGACATTTGAAGAATGGGTACTTCTGCTAGTAGAAAACTAATAAGAATCAAATGTTGGCATCATGAACACTAAAGAGGCTTTGTTGTCCCCCTTCCCTTAAGGGAAAGTACCTGGAAAGATTGGGGAGGCTACAATCTTAAAATGGAGCGAGTTCTTAAAATAGCAGCTGTGCTACATGGAGAGGAGCAGGAACTATATTATAAGGACTTCAGCCCCTGCAAATTTGATGAAGAGTGGATTGGAACATACGAGCATGGGAAAGATAACCAATTTTGGAAGGAAAAAAATAAGCCTCCTGAAAGCCTTTTCTTCCTTTCTTTTTTACTGGTAGTGCCTATTTAAAAGCCTACGCAAAAAATTATTCTGCTTTTTTTCTCATTTCATTTTTTAAACTTTTTTATTGTCTGCAACTCACAGCTCTGGTAATTATATACACTAGATACTAGTAAATACAGGGCGCCCGAGAATGTTCTCCACAGTGCCTACAAGCTGCTGCGAGAGATTAAGTCACCAGTTACGCTGTTGCTTGTATCATAACAAACAGTAAACTTTATACTCCCCACAGCCATTCATAACTGATGCTAGAAGTGCTGATGATTAGAGCTGGGATTTCTATGTAATTACATATTTTTTCATAATTGTGGGTATTCTACACATTCTTAGCGATATTACAAAAAATTACATATTTCAGAGTTTTCCTGTTTTTATATAAAATAAATTGCTGAATTAAAATTTCACACTTAATGTGGGGCTGTTGTCTGTAAGGTAATTATGAGTGACAGGTATTTGAGAGGATGATAGGTGCTGTGCATGGGGAAACTGGTGCAAGTGTATTGAGTAAATTGCAAAAAGTGTTGAAGAGAAATCCTGGTTATTCAACATTTCACAGTGTGTGCCGAATTCTAAATGGAGATGACGTCGACCCTCCGAGGACATTTCTCCAGCGAAAATTCCTCTTCTAAAATTTGCCCCCGTTACATCATGTGATGTAGAAAGATCTTTCGCTGCATATAAGAACATCCTAAGTGACAAATGCCTTTCTATGACCCCAGAGAACATTGAAAAATACTTAATAGTTCACTGTGCTACAAAATTTAATGAATAAACGTGCTTTGAGTTATGAAAGTAACAAGTTTCTATTGAATATGTGTGTGATATATTCATATAATATGACTCCAAAGAACATTGAAAAATACATAATTGTTCACTGTGCTACAAAATGTAATATAAAGAGTGTTAAGTGTGTTGTAACTGACAAAATGGTAAGTTTATATTAATTATATGGAGTCTGGAGACAAGCTTCCAACGAAACAGTTTATAAAGAAATAGAACCAGTGACAAGCACAATGAAAAAGAAACGAATATCATTCTTAGGGCATCTAATACGGTCACCAGAAAATAGAATCAGTAGAAAAATAATAGAAAAATTATGGACGAGTAAGAGTAAGAACAATATTAGATGGATCACAGAACTTAAAGAAGACACGAGAGAGTTACATATTACAATAGAAGATTTAAAATACAAGACAGACACACTCAAGATTCTGAAAGACAAACACACTAGACTACAGACAAAAATCAACAAGCAGAGAATAGGAAGAGTCATTCCTGAAGCAGAAAGAAAATTACATTCAGAAAGGATGAAGAAATATTGGGCTGAAAAAAAGAAGAAAAACCTCTATAAACCTGACTAATGTAGTCCTATGTTGGCTAAAAAATTAAAATAAATAAATATATGATATTACATATTTTGCCCAATCTACATATTTTGGTGCTTTTTGTTACATATTTATGTACATATTATGCCACTTGATATTACATAAAAATCCCAGCTCTACTGATGACACACATGTTCGCTTATTGCAATACACACTGATGAATTCGACAGCCCACACATGTGGCCTTCACCCATCAACCACTCGCAGCTGCACGTAGTCACTGCGGAGAACATTCTCGAGCGCCCAGTACTATCTGATGTGTAGTTCTTTTCTGAGAAATGCCACTGATAATGCCCAGAGGCTAGCAGAGCACAGCATCGGGAGTGCTCCACTACAAGGTGAGTTATGTACAACAGTTTGTTAAAAAGTGTGTTCATAAATTATCATTCAGATGTATAAGTCTCAGAATGCCTAAAAATATTCTTGAAGCGATTTGCCTTATCTAAGGCCAAAATGATGTCGAGTTGTTCATGTTGCCAAGCACCTCGCCTCAACAGCATTTTGATGCTTTCTGGATTCTAGGAGAGGTGAACTTGACTGTTGAGAACTGTCTCATTATCATGTTTGTTTCTTTCTATTATCCTTAGTTTCTGGACATAAATTTTCAGAACAACCACTATTGACGTCAGAAAAGTTGGATGGCGCAGCCACGCGGCAGAATGTTGAAGCTGTAACATTGTGACTGGTGAGATTTATTTAGATGGTGAAGCATTGACGTCGTGATGGAAACAGAAAGAAATTTGTCAAATTCGAGGAGGTACTGCTCTGTATACGGTTGCAAATCGTATAAAACGGCTACGAAATATCTTCACTACTTTCCTGTACAAAAAGTTCAGAGAGAAAGATGGGCTTCGGCGCTGTCAATTGGAAAACGTTTTACATGTTACATGACAGTGTGCAGTGTGCATTTTTGTGAAGACGACTTCTTTCCACAGCATAAGCACCGGTACTGATGATTATTGATAGTTATTGTCTCTAATTTGTATTCACAAGGATTTAGCTACATCAAAAATACTGATAAACTTATAGCCTATTACTTCTGTGCCGTACAAAGAATGTAATCCGCTCTTCGTAAACTTATTTTAGGGGTTCTTCCGATTGACAATAGCCGAATGGTTAGAAAACTTAAGAAAAATGCTCTTCCTAGCCTTAATTTGCCAGAGAATTTATATTCTTGCCTTTGAACAGCAAGTATGTAGGTCATTGAAGTATGATTTGGCTTAAATTGTGTTTTTGGCTATGATCTCCCTACTGTTGAATTTAGTTAATTAAAATGTAAAATCTTAGTTTTAAGTACCGGTTTGGTGACCCATCATCCCAGGCAGGCCGGCAACACCTATACTACTCAGGCAGATAGGTCACTTAGCCGTAATTTTGAAGTTATAGTGATGTTAAGTATACATATGCGGTAATGTAGCAGGAGACCGGATCGGCCTAGGCTATTCTAACTTTAATTAATTTCAGGGTTTTACAGTTTTGAGTGCGAATAGTTGGTTTGAAAGTTGTACAACAGTAAGGAGAGTATGTTTTGTATAGGTTTTAATTGGTATTATGGTTTATGTCGAGCTGAGGAGTGAATTTGGTTTGGCTGAAAGTGTAGTTTTTGATCTGTTCCGTTTGCTTATGACAAGTTCAAATGGAGACTCCAGCTTTGTTAAATATCTGTATTTTTAATATTTAATTAAATATATTGATAAAGAGGATGTCTCCATTTTAACTTGCCTGTGGCAAGAGATTAATAAATTAACATTCTTGCCTTTTAACAGCAAGTATGTAGGTCAATATTTGCAATATTGAAGTATGATTTGAGCATCCCAAGTAACGCTTCTTTGAACCCAAAACATTCATGCAAATTCAGGGTTGCTTGATTCAATTTATTATCAGGGAGGCGTCCTTTGTGTTATGTGAGATATATATATTGTGAAATTAATAAAAACATCGATACCGCTAGGCTCCCAAGTACAGGCTTCATATATGTAACAGCAGACAGTAAATTTACTATCTACATGTGGGTAATATTTTTTAACTGGTAGTAACTAGGCACTGCATTTAAATTGATTATAAAAATGTTTCTCTCAATGAAAGGAAAAATGTAGTATTTTGCCAACTTAAATTTGAAGCCATAACAAAAGCACACCCAATTACTTCACGTCACTATATCGCCGCCATATTGCAAACAGCTGACCGTAAGCTCCTCCCCCGTTTCGGACGTCAATAGTAATAAAGGATTCATGAAAACTCACCAGTTTACTTTCAGTCCCCTCTATAGTAAGGAAGGATTCATGAAAAACTCACTTGTTTACTTTCAGTCATTTAATGTTACGTATGAAATATTTGCAACCAAAATAAATCAAACTCTGAGAAACAAAAACAATTTAAAAAACACCATTTTGATTTTGACAAGTCTTCAGTTCTCCACTCGTGCAGATCTATGCAAGAAATCTTTACTTAAGTCACTAACAAATATCGTCTGGCGAGAGGAAAGCAGTGTAGAGAACCGTTGTTTCTGATTTGCTCCATTAACAAACAGGATGTCCATACCAAACTTCCACTATATATTATAACAAAGCATTTACCCTTTCATTTGTGCTTATCCTTTTTATAACCCAGTGTCAATGGAATGCGGTCATCACTCAATCATACATATTTTAAGTTTATATATAGCACATCCACCACTACCCTTAAAATAAACATTCTACAAACACATACTTCAGTACATAATTTTCAAACTCTGGAAGTACAGTAAAAAGGACTTAACAATTTACCACAGAATGACACCATACCAACTATCCATGATGTCCTTCTCCCAATGAGTGATCTTCGACCTAATTGTTGGCTAAGTCACTTCACTTCAACTACCATGCAAAATATGAAAAGGTAGCGATTTTAGAAAATACTTCAAAGTTTAATACCAATATACATCACTCCCCATTCCAGGTTCTCAACAGTATAATTTTAAGTTGGTTCAAAGTGATCTTCATTGTTCAGGTAAAAACACTCTCCACTTAATTGTATTTTAGCACAAAATTTTTCTTGTTCAAATTGCAAATTTTGCTTTTACAACTCTTCTTTCTTCGTGTTTCCTTTGCGGTCCCAACCTTTTAGTTCTTTAGTAGAGTGTTTGGCAATGTACTTAACAAAGTCATCCACATCACGACCGCCCTGAAAATCCAAAAACATAAGTGTGAAAATAAAAATAAACACAAGAGCATTTCAAAGTCACTAATGTTATTCCGTTATCAAACTGTCACAAAATTAATACAACATTAATATGCACATTTTATCAAATATAGACTTTTACTGGAGAGTTATATGAAAGGTTTCTTTATGTTTCATAAACTTCTGTTACATAAGGATACATCTACCCTTCGCAGATGACAGATTTTCAGAAAGATAAAGATTCCAGCCAATCCCACATTCCTCCAGTCGATACTTCATGTCCACTTGGACTAGTGCTGCACATAGATATTAAAATCCAAATCCAGCATATTAACAATCAACCTACACGTCTTCCCACTATCTGTAACCTATTCCTTACTCAACAGGCCCTTCACTGCAGTTACTCATCAGCACAATCTTTAAGTCTTATTTGACTAGCTCTAAATTCACACTGAAAAATCCACATCCAAAGCCATGAAATTGCTGGCAATTTCCGTCATTTTTCAGATATTTTGCATCCCTTAGCTCTGCCATTATTATACTTCAATAATCCAGACCATTGTAAATTACTGTTTTCCCATCAGGACAATTAGTTTGATGCGTCTTCCGAGTACAAAACGTTCATAAGTTTACATTGCTTTCTTTTACCTGCCACAATTGTCTTTTATCTTTAGTGAAATTCAACTGGTCTGTTTTTGTCCTATTCTATTGATAGTGCTCACACAAAGACAAAATTTAGTAGCTAACTATTTGTGTCACGGAAATATTCTAAGATAATGCTGCAAATACACTAAGCTTTCTGGAAGTTTATCCACTGAAGACACAAGTACAATTAATTATCCAAGGAAATCTCAAAATTCCTCAAAAGTGACAAAATAGAAATAAATTCACTTTTAGCCCAAATATTCATCACAAAGATTAATTACCAATTAAAAACAGTGCAAGGATGGCATAGAGAGCATGGAATCTTAAGAAACTACAGAACTGTTACGAACCATTGAGAAAATTAGAGGAAAAACTTCCTTGCTCCTAATAATTTGCACGGGACTGCATATGGTGAAGAAGATTGTTTTAAGGGGCGGAACATCGATGCCGTCTGCCCCTCGTAACAGTTGTGTATAGATTTTAAAATTTAGACAGAAGAGCCATATTGCTATGGAGCCGGAGCCATTTAGATTTTGTCAAGTTCTCATGGAAAACGATGTTAGATTAACATAAGTGACTGGACTTACATTTTCCTAGTATAGTCAATTTCCAAATTTATAAAAAGAAAACTTTACTATGTCACTTACCTCATATCGGACGGGATTTGACTTGTCACCCTTAGGCGACCAGTACAACGTCGGGAAGCCTTTCACATCATATGTTGATGGCACATCATTACTGGTAGCATCCATTTTGACAATTGATACCTCTTCATCCTTCATCTGAAAATATGGAAGTTGTTTAGCAATATTTGAAAGAAGTCGATCATCTGTGATGAACATCAGCACAAAGTCCAGTTAATACGAGTAATACGTCAATGCAGTAAAAGCCGCTATTTGAGACTTCTTAGATTGCATCAGCACCAAAATGAGAAACATTTTTAACAATATTATTAGTGAAATTTTTGCCATACATGACAATTTTAACAATGCATAACAATTTTAACATACTTCAAAAGAATTACCCATACAAATATTTCAAGAAACTTTGGAAATTTTGTGCGATAAGCTACCAGTTTCAAGACTTAAGTATTTTCACGATGTGAGTAACAAGCCATAGTGCAAAGGATGTGTCATAAGTATGCCATCATTAGAGGCAGAATCAGTCCACTGCAGGTTAAATATAGCAAATAAAACGTGAATATTGTGATTTGCCATGTGTCTATATCCATATGATTAGAACGGATGTTTAAAAATGGCAGATATTTGGATGCAGTGTGGTAGACATAAAACGAATATCAAGAGGTTACAAATTATTCTAGAACATCAAACAACTATCTGTTGAGGCATCATCATTATCTTGCACAGTTTCCAGCCACTTGCCGGGTTTGTTTGGAACATATGCCTCTCCTTCGTCTTCTCACCATCCTTCCATCTCCACCTTGGTCCAGACTTCTCCTTTCAGCCACAGGTCTTCCTCCCTTTGTCTGGCTGCATGGCTCAGCAATAACAGCCTGCTAAACCCTAGATAGCAGGATCAAATCCCGGCGCAGTCAGTTGGAACTTGTGGGTGCTTAAATGTGAGGGAGCCGTGTCAGATTTACTGGCATGTTAAAGATCCCCTTCAGAGCAAAAATCTGGCACCCCGGCGTCTAAAAGCCACAGTAGTTAAAAGGGACTTAAAACCAAAAACATCATTATAATCATCCTCACTTTAATTTTATCTTGTGTATCTTCCTGGATATCCTCTTCTCCATAATTCTCTGATCATCTCATTTCTTAACCTGTCCATCTTTTTCACTTCTATACTTTTTCTCAAGCATTTTATCTCACTAGCCTGTATTACACTTCTCTCTCTTCCATTCATAACCCAGGTTTCTGAAGCATAGGACAGGATTGGAATGTAGTAAGTCCAAACTACAACCATATCTGATGAGTAACCCTTGAAAATGTGACCCCACCATGGAGAGCTATATCCTAAAAGCCATTTCTATCATTCAAACAGTAGTAATTGTGGCAATGTTGCAGCAGAGACATTACACAAAAATATCACGTGAAATGTTAAGGCTGCCCAGATAGAGGCTTTGTGCACAACCTTGAAACTTTACTTGAGGAGGCACACTATGTTCCGCTGCAAAAGGATGCCCGAGTAAAGCAGCGGCAATTAATTAAAAGCCATACACGACAATTATAAAGTGGTATTTTACCTGTTCGGCATCTGGATTTCTAAGCAAAAATACTGTTCCTAAAGATAGAAAACTCTGTGCAATTTTATTTTTTTCTGTGTTGAGGGGAATAACTTGAAAACTCATTTAAAAAAGTGACAGTCAGTCTGAAAGACTAGACTTTGGGTGATATGAATAAAACTGAGTATATACTTCGAGCATGAGCATCAGTTTTAAGTACATACTCCGTTTGTTATGAATAAAAGATCTTGAGTATCTACTACAATTTCCCCTCCTTTTGGAGTATATACTTCACTTGTGGCACGATGTTACTCTCGTTTCGTCGACGCACGTCTAGTCAGTCAACTGTTTTACATGCCATTCGTTAATGCAAACCAGTCGTCTGCCGTAGACAGTCTTGTTGATTAATTGAAAGTTCCTGGTTAATTGAAATATCTGTTAGTGGGGATGAATATAAGTCGTCCAGTTGCAAAACTCGTTTAATCCACTTGTGAATAAGGATCATGTCGTAAAATTATTTATTTAATTATTTTATTTTATTTATTTTATTATTTTTTATTTTGTTTTGTTTTATTTTATTTCATTTTATTTTGTTTTAAATTGTTATTTTTGTTATTTGTTTTGGTTTGTTTTCTTTTATTTTTGTTTTCTTTTATTTATTTTGTTTTATTTTGATTTTGTTTTGTTTATTTTGTTTTACTTTAATTTGTTTTGTTTTATTTTGATTTTCTAGGAATCAAACACAAAAACAAAAAACATGAAGCAAAAAGCAAAATCAAAACCAAAAGCAGAAAACAAAAAACAAGAAACACAAAGCAAAAAGCAAAATTCAGAAATAAAAGCAAAAGCAGAAAACAAGAAACACAAATCAAAAAACAAAATTCAAAAGCAAAAGCAGAAAACAAAAAACAAGAAACACAAAGTAAAAAGCAAAATTCAGGAAGAAAAGTAATAGCAGAAAACAAAAAACAAGAAACACAAAACAAAATTAAAAACAAAAGCAGAAAACAAAAAACAAGAAATACAAACAAAAAGCAAAATTCAAAAATAAAAGAAAGAGCAGAAAACAAACACAAAACCAAAACCAAGAGAGAAAAGCAAAAAGTAAAATTCAAAAACATAAGCACAAAGCAAACACAAAACCAAAAAGCAAAAAGAAATAAGTAGAAAACAACAAACACAAAAGATACGGGAGGCAAAGTCCAGAGAAACGTTTCTCATGAAAATCATTCTTATTCACAAGTGGATTAAACGAGTTTTGCAACTGGACGACTCATATGATTATATATCAAATGTTTCCGATTTGGCATTTCTAAGGATTGTCTGTGACTATCCTTCAGTATTTGACAAGTCTCAAACACCTAACTCGCGGAAGGAAAAAAGCGAATGTTTAAAAGCTAGAAAGATTCGCTACGCTGGGAACTTTGACAAATGTATCACAGAAAGTCAAATACTGAAGAAAATAAATTGCTTTTTACAGCTTTTCCTCTTGTTTCCGTGTATTTGCCCAAAACGTAATCAGAAAGCCATAGAATATTATCTATCTTAAACCGGTATAATGATCTACAATCCCTCTCTGAAACCGTTCTTCGAAATTTATACACTTTCCTAGCCCGCATGTTATTTATATCTACAAACATAACCTCAACCATCTTGAGATTAGACAGCTGAGCATGGTAATGGCCAGACTTCAGAAATTGCGAGTATATACTTCAGATTTGTAGCATATACTTCTTTTATTCATACCACATTGGAGTATATACTCACTGAGTATTTACTCCCACCCTTGAGTTTATACTTCTTAGTGAGTTTAAACTTCAAGTTTTTATTCATACCATTCTGAGTATATACTACAAAATTGTTGAGCATGAGCATATACTCCGTTTTATTCATATCACCCTTTGTATCATTTTAAATGCTACAAATGCTATAAAAATTCTAGAAAGGCTGGAGGATTCTTGCTTCGCTCGAAGCCAAAGACTCTTGACATGTTAGAAAATTATCTGCATAATACTTATCTTGCTTTATAATACTTTACCTTGTTTCAAATTACTCACGAACGGCAAGTGCAAACCAAGGGCAAAGCAAGGTCAAGCGCGCGGGATGCCGTCACGCTCACCAGAGCGCGCGGGGACGTGCCCCTTCCATCCGGTCTAAAAACATATAGTGGGCGATGTATTGAAGATAGAGATATGCTCTCACGAACTTCTTTGTAGAACTTTTCATGCTGACCAATTCTTACGCTCATAGTATATTGATATGTTTAACGGTTTGCCCAGCGTAAGCTTAAGAAGCGCACGGACGCCAAGTTTGTTTTCAACTTTTTCACTGAAATAGTTACGGCTTGGCTTCTTTTGATCGTACATAAATTATTTTCTACAGAATCTTTCCTCGAGATATCCTTTACAGAATGGTGAAAACCGCATCAAAATCCATCCAGTGGTTCTCGAGATTACCCGTGACATCCAAGAATCGGGGATTTTTGTCTTATACTAACGAAGTAGAGATTGTCGGGGAACACATGCACCAAGCGGTACTATGACGTTACACACCTCAGTGCATCTGGGTACATTTCGTCTCGTCACCGTAACTTAACGCCAGATCCCAGCGTAACGACAAAGTCGACAAGATCATTTAAAGTTATAAAATAGTAGTTTCATTTGAGGAGCTTGAACATTGTGGTTATTTGTCTAATAATCTGTGTTAGAGTAGTAGTATCTGTATTTGTAATTCATGTGTGGATTGAGAAAGAGGCAGCCGTGTCCGTAAGTCAGGAACCATCCCGGCATTTACCTGGTGTAAAAGTGGGGAAACGACGGAAGAAAAATGCCCAGTTTTGACTAACGAGGCTGAGTGTACTCTGTTCCAGCCCTCACACCCGAACTAAATTTTTGACAGAGCCAGGTATCAAACCTGAACCTCCGGTGTGACAGCCAAGAATGCTAGCCACTGCACGAGTCACACCAATTCAAAATAAAGGTATTTACCTGATGAAAATAATGTATATTAGAGACAGTGCCTGTAAAATTTCGACAGCTTGTGTTATTTACATTACTTTCCAAAATTTTAAATGGCTTAATTCAACATTCCATATATTCAATATTGAAACCATCTTTGGCTTATCCCAATTATTTAGGGTCACCACAGTCAACCTGAATTAATTTTGTTTGGGCCAAGGATTTAAAGTTGGATAACCTTCCTGAAACCATGTGTTTTTTCCAGTGAAATTTTCACCCTACTGTCGCTGCTAGTAAATCTACTGACACAACTACCTCACATTTGCACACCCTCAAATGCCAAATGACAGTGTCAGCATTCGATCCAGCAATCTTGGGAACAGCAGGTGGTAACTTAACCGTCTCACCACGCAGCCAGTCCAACCCAAGAATCAGGTTATCTGTAATATTTACCTTTTCACCCAATTCATCAAAGACTGGTGCAAGTTTCTTGCAGTGACCACACCAGGGAGCATAAAACTCAACTAATGTATCTTTGTTATTGTTGGTAACAACATCATCAAAGTTTTTGGCAACAGCTACTTTGACAGGACCACTGTTGTCATCAGGAATGGGTTCAGATTTAACATATGGCTCCAGTGCTCCATCATTCACATTCTTCAAGAAGGATTGGAGTCCATCAACACTGAAACAACACAATCTCAGCTTACTTCATGTTAAGGCAATACAATAATTTTTAAAAAATCATGAAAAATACCACTATTTTTATACAAATTATTGGGAACACTAGAAAGGGGAGGTTATTTTAAAACTAAAAGCGGTGTTTTTTTTTAAATTATTAAAGGCAGAGTTTTTCTTTCTTTCAAAGTTATGTTGTTTAAAAATATTTATATTTATGATTTTTTTTCTGCATACATGACCATGAACTTTGTGGAATACCAGTATGGCATAGGAGTACCAATCCTGCAAAAGGCAATAATTGCCATTATGGCAACAGTTCTTCCTCCATACTTATTGTTCTGTACTTAAAAATATTACTGTAAATCAATCTACATTCGTCCAATGTAACTATATCAATTCTCAACAATTTCCTTTAAAACATTAAAAATGTTCAACTAATTTTCTGGCACATAGTGTCAAAATTCTTGAACTTTTAAAACCCAGCCGCTATATTTTGTTCCAGCCCATCGCAAGCAGCCATTTCCCCAATAATGTTGTTTATTGTTTCAAAGGACTGAACATAAAGGTCACTGTCCAATTTTAAGTTAAATTTGGTACTGCACAAAATGGGGGAATGGGAAATTAATCAAGCTAATACAGTTTTGTTTTCTTTGTAATGATCGGGTTTTGAGAACTTGCTCATATTTTATTTTTCACGTTCTAGTTTGATAATACTAACTTAATTTGTTACACATTAACCTAATTACTTTCTATTACTGGTCAACAGACTGCCATGCACTTACCACAAAGAGTAATTGAATAATGGTAAATTTGTTTAATGAGAATGTAACAAGGAATACAACAAACTCCAAGGCCTTAGCTTGTGTTAATTACATCCTTTCTCCATTTTTTTTTATCAGGAAAACTAAAATATTATTACTGTGTAATGACCATCAAAACGGAACCTTTGCATTCAATTTGCCCAGCATCCAAGATCTTAAAGTGCAAAATCTAATACCATTAGCTAATAGTTCAAAACACTGAAGACATGTAATCCACGAGAGAGGGACAAATGTACAAAGCTCTTTACATCAACAGCATCATCCTCTCACAGACTTGAGGTTATTCATGAATGAAATGTTTTAGGTTATTCATGAATGAAATGTTTTAAAAATATGCAAGGGTACTTACGAGAATTCATCTTGCATTATAAATTTCTGGTTTTTCGCATCTCGGGCAAAGATGATAGGTTTATCACCTTTCACATAGTCATAGCCAAACTCGTTCAATTCATGTTGGAAGTCATCCTTAGCACTGATGGCAAAAGAAAAGCTTGTTGCGAAGTCTTTAGCAACCTTAAGTATGCGATTACGCCAGTAATTTGTTCCTGAAAATGCAAACAAAACTATATTATATACACTAGCTTTTATAGAGTAAAGGAAGCCAGTTGACAACTTCCAGGGCATATCCGTCACCAAAGTAAGGAAACAAAAGTCCTATGGGCAGACTTGCCCTCTAAATAGATAATAGTGGAGTAAATGTTAGCACATTCTTTGTAGAGGAAAAGCCTGTACAGTTTGGGCGACAGCAATAAGCATAAACATATCTATTCCTTACTCCTGGCCAGAGACAGTTTAAGTAGTGTGCTTACGGACTTATTCTACGGTCGTGCAAATGATACCTTGCGTCATCTTAAATGCACGATTGAGACTCGCACAAGTTAGAAGGATGTGCATTTTCCGTTATTGTGGGGAGTGCTGAATTATTTGCAGCTGTCTGAGCCTATAGTTCCATGTCAAGAGATGGATATAAATTGTGCAATTGCTTTACTGCTGGGATTTGAGGCTTCCTCTTAACCCCCCCTCGCCCCTTTGTATTACATACACAACTAGTGGCTTGGTTTCAGTATGTGTCCATATATTTAAAGAAAGGTAATGTGTAAACAGCTGAAGAAGAACTCATTTTGAGCCTAAAACAAGTACTGATTTTAACACAACAAAAAAGACTTATTAGCAGCAGCGAGAAAAAATTTACAATTATTCATTTAAGTCAATACGTAACAAAAACTAAAGAATCACTGCTTTTATCATGTCCACTTAATAGGTTTATTTTAGCAATATTATTAACAGAAAAGCGCACGAATTTGCATTACATAGATTTACACTAGTTTAGTGATTTCTGGTTATTTTTACATAGTTTGATGTGATATGTCACAGAACAGGTCACTTAACGAGCACACGCAGAGTTCATTTGGGGCGTGGTAGGACATGTTCTTACATATTTTATGGTGGTACCCATGCACTGCTAGTTTTATCACCACATGTCTTAGTCTCTGATTGGCGTTGGCCCAGTTCAGGTCGATCAAGGTATCCGTGCTGCAGAATTCTAGCAGATCCCTTCTAGGTGCGCTTCAGCATTATTTTGAGGATTGAAGTTGTAATTTTGTCCTTATTTCTTCGACGAGGAAGGGCTCCCGTGCTAATTCATATGTTAGGCAGGTGCACGTGTATTTTGAGATGCCCATTAAGGATTTCAGGAATTGGGCTTTAACTCTTTCGACGGTGGCCAGATCTCTCTCTGTTAGTCCCATATCAAGTGGATCACGTAAGTAAGAATTGGTAGGATCTTTGCATCAAATAGATGCATAGCTGTTTTTGAAGACAGCTGCTGTAGATTATTAATGTCGTACATGTCTTTCGTGCATGCCACTGCTCTGTCTCGGATGTATAATCTGAATGTCCCGGTACACAGTAAGGTGATCCCCAAGCATTTAACTGCATTTACTATTTCCACTTTGTGCTCTTCATATTACAAGTTGTCGTCTGCTGCTGCTCACCCTCCTTTCCGAAAGACCACCTGTTGAGTTCTTGTCCAGTTTATTTTCAGACTTAATTCATGCCCATTCTACCATCGCTGAGAAGGCGAGTTGGAGTTTTTCCTTATTTGGTGATCCTAGGACCATGTTGTCCACATATATGTACACCACTGTGTCCTTCGATTTTTCTCGGATTACTGTTGTTACATCGGGTGTGGCAATATTCAACAGTATGGGACTGAGGGTCACCTTGCAACACCATTAGTTTAGGAGATTTCCTTTGTTTTGTAGACCGTGTCATCTATGGTAACCCGGGTGTATGCTCGGATATTTTTTACTATGATTGTTAAAGGGTTGTGATTGCCAATGATATTTTGAAGTTTCGATATACCGTAAGCTTTCTTCTGTCTTTAGGTCGAAAGCCTTTGTATAGTCTATAAAGACAGCATAAAAATTTCCCTTTTGGAGTCGTTTTGCTTCCTCTATGTCATTTAATAAATGTTGAATTGCATGCAAGGTTCCTCTTCTTCGTCTAAAGCCAAATTGTTCCTCAGGTATCTTGAGTCGACTTCGTATACTATCCTGTCGGTTAGAATTCTTGTCAGTAACTTGAAGGTGTTGCTTTCAAGTGCAATTCCTCTGTACTAGTTGGGGTCATTGGTTTCACCTTTTCCTTTAAAGAGAGTTTTAATGGTTGATTTTTTCCATTCTTCGGGGATATTTCCTGATTCTAGGCATTTAGTAAACAGCTTGGACCATAGTTCTGCTAGGAATTGTGCTGATTTCTTTAGATGCCCGTTGTAAAACCCATCTGGTTTACAACTTCATAAGAAGAAGGGAGGGAGTGCACAGTTCGCTGCTCCTGTGGGAGTCCGGGGTACTGACACCAAGAGCCCGCTGATGAGCCTATCTTGGTGTTCCTAGGCGATAAACCTAGAAAAATTGCCGAGTTTAATATTCATAATCATGTTTAAATATTTCTGTTCCCAGTATTCTTATTTTACTAACCTGCCATCATAAACACATTGCTGTCTCAAAAACCAGTAACAACTACCACATACAATAGAACCTCGATGCATCGTTCCCGGAACTGTCGTTTTCCCGTATGCAACGTTCAATTTATTTAGTCCAGAAAATTTTCCGTATAAACTAATGTTAAATTTCCCCGCATCTATCGTTCTTCGAACTATCGTTTTTTCGCATGGATCGTCAAAAAATAATTTTCGCATGGATTGTCAAAAAATCATAGTCCTTGGCCACAATTTTCCCGCACTGATCGTTTCTGAGAAAAATATATGCAAACGATCTTTTGAATTTGAAGCGACATAGAATAGCGGCAACCTGTTACGCGAGAATGTGCGAGGTATGGTATCATTATTTGCTGCACGCTTGTGTGCTTTCTTAATATTATTACTTGTTTATTATGTAATTCCGTGTATTTCACTGTCATCAAGATCACCGTATAATTCTTGTATTTTCTCATTGTGGACAACACATGCGTAAGATCACGCACGGGTATATGTTGCAAGATATTTTCACGGAAGTGGCTGATGATGACTGGCACGGGGTGTCCCTTGCATAAGATTCCGCCAATAGCTGTTGGGCCTGTTTCCACGTCGGCAAACTGGAGCTAGCAGAGCTTCGTACGGGGGCTCATTGAATCTAGTCATTCCGAGGCCATCTCACGGAAGCGACGGGTCCACTCAAGTTTCACTCCCATGGAGTGGCGCTGAGCGTGATCGGTGTTTAGCGTGCCGTAGGCCGACTGTTCGCGTAGCGAGAGTGTAATCTGTGGCGTGAGTCACAGCCTGCAGTCAGAGAGACAGGCTCCTTTCTTCTGACAAGGTCACGACAGATTATAACCTCGCGGAATGTGCTAAGTGACTATACTGGCCGCTCACGTCGCGTTTCATAGCCCATAGACATGAAGACGAGATTACTTTCTTCTGACAAGGTCTTTTAAAGTCGTCCAGAGTTTCGCCGAAACGCATGCCGCCTTAGTGAAGGTGAAATCCTTCATGTACTCGCATGATATCAGTGATCGTGAAGAAGAGAACATTATGCAAGTAGCGAAGGCTTTGTTTCGTCTGAAACGCAAAGCTTCGACGAAACGAAAAACAATTACTTTTTTTACTAAAAAGAGCAAGTGATAAAATGACATAAAATCATATCGCGTATATTGGGGTTGCAATATTTTGATGCCTGTATGAAGTTTACATGAAGAAATATGTCCAAATACAGTAACCGTACTTTATTTTTATTTTTTTACTCAAATTTTTTATGTTACCTGCATTTATCGTTTCCCCGCATCCATCGTCATTTCCCCCCCTCCCCCTTGAAAAACGATGCATCAAGGTTCTACTGTATAAATGAGCAGTTCCTTCTTGGTTGGTACAATCTGTGCGTGCAATGGAATATCCGTGCAGAGTAAGCCTTGATATATCTCCTTGTGTAGTGGATGTGCATAGTGGCCTGGAGACCAGGTATTTTAACTCTGTAATTGGGGCAGATGACCTCACTGTTCCACCTCTTAAAGCAACAGTAACAAATTAACTATGTAATTTAAGAAGGAAGCTTGTAGTTTTACGTGACCGTTAATCTCATGATCAAAAGCCATGGGACTTTCTTTTTAACGTGGAATCTGAACCACAGGACATGGCATTTCACTTCGAAAATCTCACATGGTCAGTATACATCTGGCATACTAGGGCAATATTAAATCGCCGAAATTGTGAGCTTTCGGAGCCACATAACAGCTCAATATAGAATAGTAGTTTATAGTTATTGTTGTTTAAATGGACAAAACAGCAAGGTCATCTGCCCCCTACCTAGGATACTTCCCTAATGCTGAAAACATGCATTTTGAATGCTAAAGCAGAGGCACATAATAATATTCCCACAAATTATTGCATTAAAAGTGATGACGCGCACAGCATCACACCAGTGAATTATCGATATATAGTGGTTAGGAATTATTACCTACTAGAAACTAACCAGTAGTCAATATGGGGCAACATTAGTGCACATTCTATGTTAGAAAACTTTAAAATAATTATTTACTTCAGTCACACAGGTATTGTTGATATCTCACAAGAAGAAAACTTACAAAATACCACGAATGAGAACTACGCCATAATAAACAGAACATGTTGCCACACATAGAAAAAAAATATACCAAAGCTAAATAATTTAACTAAAAATTTTTAAAATTATATGAAACTATGGAAAATTATACATTGTATTGATCATAAATTGATGATGCAGGGTGGTAATGAGTTGATGTACTGTATTCTTATTGTCTCAGCAGCATAAACAGCATATTTAATATCTTCCTCAATGTAATGCATGTGAAGGCCCCCAGGCAAGGGCCTAAAAAAGGTTTCATTGTACTGTAAGGTTGTCTCACAAAAAAAAAATACCTTTAAATTTTGGGAAGTATTCATCCATAACTTTTAAAGAAATTAATAGTTTTACAAATCATGACATTTCCATGGAGACGATCTGATAATTACACCTGCAAAGTAACTGTTACTACTACTGTAGTTCTGGAAATAGCAATCTCAGAATTAACTGAAATTAAATAATAAATTAACACTGCTCATGCCTGTGATCCATCGAAGTGATTTGTATACAAAATCAAGAGCACAATATCCAACATCAGATATGTTTAATGTTAATCAAGGAAATCATATATTGATATGAAATTAATCATATTTAATTCAGTATGGGTCCTTATTGACAAATAATCGAATAATTAAACAATAGTATTATGAGAAATCCACCATAAGTCAATAAATTAAGTACTAGAAGTCGCTTAATGTACTAGTTCCAACACTGTGTAGCCTTCTTCAGTATTATTAAGTGATATTGAGAGACAAGTAGTTAATAATTAAGAGTATATTATTCATATTTTGTAAAAAAAAAAGTGTTTAATAGGCTACTAATGATTTTATTTATTTAAAATTTTTCAACCTTAGTGATAGTACTTTCACGCCACAAAAGGATTTGATCCAATTTGTATTAGAAATGGGTCAAATAGCTCTTTATAATAATGTCTGCAGGGGGCGAGGCCAACAATCAGCTGTCAGAATGCTTAGTTTTATTTTATATTCAGCCAGGAGAAGGAAATAATCTTCCACTTCTTGGTAAATACCGTATTTGCTCGCGTATATCTCGCACTTTTTTGACCGAAAATATGTGTGAAAATTTTCGGTGCGAGATATACGCGGGGAATGACCGTATTCCCGAAAAAACACAACATTTGCGATGTAACAGTAGACCTACTTGCGCAAATGTTGTGGCGTGCTAATCGCTAATTCGAACGTGTTTCAAGGCGGTGAATTTAGCCAACCGCGGCCAACAATGTACAGCGTGCTAACACTCACTCTGCGCCGTATTCTTGCACGCGGCCGAGCTCTGATGCGACGCAATGCGTAAAGAAGAAATCATTGAGATTCGAGGAGACTTGAACTGCGATTCTCTGTGATGTAACAGTAGGCCTACTTCCGCAACTGACGTGGCACGCTAATCGCTAATTCGAACGTGTCTCAAGGCGGCGAATTTAGCCAGCCACGGCCGAAGACGCGGCGAACGATGTACAGCGTGCTAACACTCACGCTGCGCCGTATGCTTGCGCGCGGCGCCTCGATCCCTAATCGGCTCGTATCGAAGCTCGGATCAACTCGTTGTTGCTCGCTCTTCCTGTTAGTAACGCTTCGGGTAAGTTCCTGGACAATGGCGACTGTTGTGGCGCGCTAAATCGAACGTGTTTCTACCTCAAGGTTATTACTGTCATTTATATGATGGCGTCAGTAATGAATGCGAGATATATGCGAGTACTTGTTTTTTCCTGAAATTTCAAATTAAGAATGGGGGGCGAGATATACGCGAGCAAATACGGTATATGTTTCACAGTTGGCTATTCTTTTGTTGTTCTTCTATTTACACGCAGAGACACCGAGTCGTAAACAAAATAAATAAAGATTGTTAAAACTACAGTGGAACTCAGTTAGTACATTTTTGAAGGGACTGAAATAATCGGGACACCAAAAGCGGGAAAACGTAATACCGAAAACGCTATACTGTATTTACGTGTAAAAATATTTTTTTAAAAACGTGCCATAGATGTGCATGTGTAATTGGCGACCTTAAGAATTAGTTAATGTGCTACTACAGTCACTACATAAACATAGGTTTGTCAGTAACTAACAGTGGGAATAAATAACAACGTAAAAATGAATTACAGTATCCTACAGTATATGAACTATAATCCTAATAATACATCTTACCTCAAAATCGAACACGAATACTTACACTGGTTTGGAATACACGTGTATGGTTGATGAATACCATATTTGCTCGCATATATCTCACACCCCATTTTTAAATTGGGAATTACAGGGAAAAGTATTCCTCGCATATATCTCGCATTAATTTCTGACGCCGTCATAAAGATGATCGTAAGGTAGTAATTTTAAAACACATCTTGCCGTGATGTTATTGTTCGTTTTTGCGGCGGTGCTATCCTTTCTTTCACGGTGTTTGTTGTCCGTCTGTTGCATTGTCGACAAGTAGGCCTACCAGTATTGTCTTCACGTTCCATTTTTGTTTCTCAGTTAAGTGCGATTGCTTTCTTGTGGAAATAGATCTTTTAGTTATGTAAAAACGTGACGTTATACGGCTGGATTTAAAATCAAAGTGATCAAATACGCAGACAGCGATGGTAATTAAATAGAGATGCCGGTCGAGAATTCATTGTGAATGAATTTAATATTCGCTACTGGCGTTAACAGAAATACGCGCTAGAAAGCAATAGGTTGGTTGGTTCTTAAGTTTAGGGGCTGCGACAATGTGGTCATGTAGCCCCGTGTACTTTGGGTGTGTGTAGAATCTGTCTGATAACCGGTGTTAATTGTGATGACTGTAATAGTGTGTGTTATCTGTTTTTTAATTTAAGTACTGCAACTTAGAATTTTTCAAATAGTTCCTACTTTTGCTGCCAAGCGCACCCGTCGACTACTAGGTCAAGTTCAGAACTTAGCTACTAGACACCACTGCAGTCGGCTCTTGGCAACGAACGTAGAAACCTAAGAGCGTTGTTTACATTCTTAACCTATCCAATTTAGCTTCACACAGGTGCAATTAGTGGAAGGTTCTTTAACATGCCATAAATCTATGACATGGGACCGCCGGCTTTACTTCCCCTCCGAAGGAAGGCATACTGAGGGATTTTTAATGCTCTTAAAAAATCCGACGGCTTCGGCCGGGTTTGAACCCGCTATCTTGGGCATAGAAGCTCAGCATGCTACCGACTACGCCACCAAAGCCGCTTAGAAAACAATAACCAAACATGTAAGGTGTTTTCAAATGTAAAACAACAATATGGAGTGTGATCATCAGCTGTTTTGTTGGTGCTCCACATGCTGCATAAGTAATTGTTAGGTTAGAACACATGGAGATCTGGTATTGTTAGTCACGATAAGCTGACGAAAGAAGACAAAATAAAGAAGGCCGTCTGTTGAACTCTGGCATGATTGGATATAGGGGTATGGGTTATGGTGGAAGCACACTCGCTGCTAAACTGAGCTGAGCCCTTGACCGCTACCATGCCAAGCTTATGCAATCACTTAACCTTGGCCGAAGTCCAACTGGACTGACAAAGAAGTAAGGGGTGGCCAAAATATTGAACTGAAGAACGTCAAAATTTGAACGTAGTAAGTGGTTGCGCTAAATCATGCTAAAGCAATAGTTTACATACAATTTACTGCTTTGGGGCCGGGACTTTTATAATTCTACGTGATATGCGGGAAAACGAGTTAGTGAGGAACGTACTAACGGGATTCCACTGTAGTTGCAAAGTTTGCAAGCGACAAGTTAAATTATTGGCTTCAAAATGATGGAAGAATTCTGGATGCCTTACAGAGGAGTGTGTTTGTATTCAAGACAAAGCAGATGAACAGTTCCATGAAATTTTTTGGACTTTACACCAACTATTTAGTAGCAAATATTAACCTATATTAATACCTGTAGCATGTGAAGATATCTATCCCCCATAATTCTGTGCACCCATATTAGTTAAAATAGTTGTTTATTTTTAAATAATTTTTAACTTTAAATTTTGGCCCAAAACTGTAATTTTGTGAAAACCAATTTTAATTTAGAAACTATTTTATATTTTTCCAAACCCATGCAAACCCATGTAAAGTAATTTTGTGAAAACGAATTTTATTTCAGAAATTATTTCATATTTTTGCTACCAAACATGATTTAAACAGTAAACATCATGCGGTCTTATTATAGAATGTTGCCGTGTTCGTCATGGTAGATGTGGGCAGTTTCATGGGTTTGAACTTCTCCGTAGCTTCCGCATGGTACAGGCACGATAACCAGTAACGACTTTTTATTGGTCCTTTGAGCATCATGCTTATTGCAGGGCTATTCAGTTTCCTACC
The DNA here is from genome assembly GCA_946902985.2 of Meconema thalassinum. Taxonomy (NCBI): domain Eukaryota; kingdom Metazoa; phylum Arthropoda; class Insecta; order Orthoptera; family Tettigoniidae; genus Meconema; species Meconema thalassinum. The sequence continues at coordinate 343,361,258 of OX336392.1, forward strand.
TTCCACTCACGCAACTGTGTGCATGGAAATGTGGCTTTATGGTGTCGACAGACGTTACCGCAAAGAGCTTCTTGAAGACTTGAATCGGATATCAGTTATATGCTAGTAAATGCAGTAGTAATGTCGACGGGATAAATTAACCAGGAGTTGCAAGTGTATGAACTTCCCCAGGATAGATGTTGTTGGCATGCTGTTACGACTGAGACTTATTATTTTTTACTAATTTCAGTTATTATTTTATTTTTTTAAATGGTTTTAGCGGATGAAATATAGACTCCAGTCTAAACACGAACTAAAGAAGAAAGCTTTTTATCATTGCGCCAACAGGGTGGAGTAGCACTGATGATTGAATTAAAATTAGATAGCTTGCAACTACCTACCATACCTCTGAGACCCGGCCCACTCATCATCCGATAAAGTGCAATCCCAGGCACAGTTCACACAATCATGTCTTCGCTTGCCCTACTAATGATTTAGATTATACAGTGGAACGTGGGTAATTCGAACTTCTATAATTCGAAATCTTTAATTCGAATTTTTCTCTTGGTCCCTAGCATTTTATATACAATCAATGCTAAAAAATCGTGGTTAATTCGAATTGTATTTTGTATAATTCGAAGTTTTTAGAGTAAAAAGCCGATCAGAAGCCAATACAGTTGGGTCAATTTCCGAAAAAACTGTTCCGAGTGCAGCCCAAGGAACAGACCACATCACAGAACTTATGAGTTTTATTTTAAGTAGAAATGACGTAAGTAGTTCTGTTTTCCGTTCCTTAAATTTGTTAGATTCTTTTGTGATGGCTGAGAGACTTAATTGTAGGAAACAGGTAAAAAACTATTTTGAAAAACAGTAGATTTTTCTAGGACTTAACTAGATTGCTGGATTACTACTGTCGTTTTATTATTCATTTGAAACTCTTGAGGTTATTCACGATACAGTCATTATACAGTGCCGTTGTCTGTTGATCTGCTTTGTTGAACGTAAATCATTATGTAAACGTAATACAATATATTTTCTCTACCCTTTTCAAAGAACTTTCTTAATTCGAATTTTTTACTGGCCCCTTGAGGTTCGAATTATCCAAGTTCCACTGTATTTAAGTTTCTTGTTTTTGTCAATCGTGTACTAGCACAGGTTAGTTCCTATTCCTTTATTTTTCACTTAACAGATAGATAACAAGTTGGTGACTGTTACATTAGTGATTGGTCTATGCATGTGCATGGCACACAGTCTAGGGTTTATAAATGGCTGCAATGGTTCAACTAACACTACAACCCCAAGAAAAGATAAAACTGAAAACTGCAAAAAAAAAAAATCTGTACCTGTTTATTGATAGCTCACCTTTTACATTCCTGACATAATCAACAGCATAGTAGGCCACAACGAGAGGATTCTTGAAGTCATTGACATTATCTCTTTGACGATGCCCAACCAAACCGTGGCTGAAAAATAAATGTTTACATTGGTAATTCGAAGAACATGACCATTTAAAAATCAGCAACAACTAATAAGCATAGGCAGCATATCTAAAGTACGGTAATCATTCTCACTTGAAAACAATTTAGAAACTCTTTTTTTTTTAATGTTGCAGGAACAAAATAGCTCTACTAAACACTACCAAACCTACAATGACACCCCCTAACACAGTCATTGCCCTCCAAAAAACAAAAACAAAAAAGAAACAATATAAACTTATAAAGTGTGGCAACTCTTACTGGTAAAATACCATCATTTAACCTTTAAACCTTCTACCATCTATGTATTTACTTGAAAGCACACTTTTTCAGACAAATTATATCTTGAAAACTAGGCTTGCTGCCTATTTATCTAGTGGAGTGTTTTAGTACACAGATTTGGTGATGAGTGTCTCAAAATACAATTAACAGAGCAATATTAAGTTACTTACTAATTTTCATTGATCCAGGATTCAATGGCGTCACGTTTGTTGGCTCCTTCATACACAACAGAGTCAGACTCAAACTTGTTAAGCAAATGAGGTGGTCGGAAGAGAACAACAGCATCTCTGGAAAACATTGAATACAGCAAAATCAGCACCGTTCAAAGAAATAGTTGAAAAAAGATTTATAATTGGATCATTTTAAAGGCCCTAATATCTAGATTATCACGCCAATTTACAATGATCAAGGATTTATTAATAATTCCTTTATTATGTCAGCAAATTCTGAATTATCTGCTGTAATTCTTACATGCTATGAAGATCAAGGAAGACACAAACCAGCATTAAAAGGGTATAAATATGATAATAGGGTTGGGGAGTATAATGCCATTACTTTTTATGATGTTATTTTTCTTACGTCCCATTTAACTACTCAGGCTTTTAGAGACGCCGGAGTGCCGGAATTTTACCCCGAAGGGGATCTTTAACATGCCAGTAAATCTACCGACATGGTTCCCTAGCATTTAAGCACCCTCAAATGCTAACTGACTGTGCCAGGATTCGATCCAGCTATCTTCGGGTCAGCAGGCGAGAACGTTACCACTGAGCCACACAGCCAGTCACTTTTTATGATAACGGGGGTAATGACGTAACATTTTAAAGTAAGTGACTGTAACACTGTTGCTTTTAAGATAGAGCAATCAGATGTCAATACATGGGAATGGAACCATCAACATTCCATCATGAACCAGCTCACCTTATCATTATCAATTTCAGTTTTCCAGCTTCGGCTGAGTCGGAGCAAATATGACACCCCTCCAGTACCTGTCTGTCCACCATCCTTCCTCAACCACTGAACTCCATTCCAGGTTCTGTTCTCTCACACTGTCTTTTACTAAAACCATCCACCGTACTCTAGTTCTTCCTCGTCCTCTCTTTCCATTCATCCGTCTCTGCATCACTTGTTTCGGCATTCTTTCATCATTCATCCTTTTTACATGTTCATACCATCTCCATCTGTTCTGCTCCAGGTTATCATTCAGCTTCTGTACATTCACTTCCTTTCATTAATCGCTATCTCTCCTAGTCTTCTGTACCATACTCCTCAGGAATTTCATTTCGACTGCCTGTATTCTACTTACATTTCTCCTGGTCATCGGCCAAGTTTCTGCTCCATACGTCATTATTGGTAAGTAATAGGTCTTATACATCACTTCATTAGCCTTCAGCAGTACTACTTTATCCCTCGGATTTCATCCCCCGGAAAATGTATATTTAACACAAACAATAACCATAAACAAACCATTAATTTGTGATGGATTTGAAGGGTACGAATACCTGTGCCTATCTGTTTCCTTAGCGTACGCCCACACTGGTGTCTTAAACATTCCAAATGCTCTTTGAGCAGCAATAATTCTGACATGTCTCGATGTAGACCACTTCATTGGTGGCCTGAGAATAGGAAACTACCCACAATCTTCTGTGATGCATTTCCACCCTATGTAAAAGTTCTGAGAGTGATTAGGCCCGACCCAGCGACCCTCAATCAGGGTTTATGAACCATTCTCGACTAGTACAAAACTTGGCAAATAGCTCCTGTAGCAGCTGTATTCGGACATGTTTCTGCATTCAATTCTGAGAAACGGATTTCCTACCAGAGAGCCTGAGAACGCAAAAAAAATATTACTTACTTCCAACTTGTTTTAAAAGGTTTGGGGGGAATTCGAACCACCTCTGCCATATGTTATAATGTACACCAAATGTCTTGTTAAAATCATACGTTAGGTATTACTTCCTGGTGAGATTGAAGTTAAAACTAGTTTGTCTCTAGTTGTGTTAATGTTATGGAGCCAAAAGAAGCAAAAGTGATGCCTTGGACACCAATATATTTCATTTCATGAAATTGAATGGAAGGTGTGAATGGGTGAAAAAAAGATCAGAGCTATCACAGTTCAAGAATCAAAAAAGGAGTTGCAGGTAAGACATAGGTAATTTGATAGCTTGATATTACTGTATTATTCTGGTTACAAAATTATTAATAGTTTACAAACTGTTCACTTTCCATGAAAAAATATTTTCAAGACATAAGGTGTGCAACCACACGACAAGCGCCAGTTTGTTGTAGTAATTGTTTTGTTTTATTTCATTTTGTTTTTCCATATTACCGGAATCCACATGCCAACACTTTTACCCCATATACACAACATCAGTATACCCATGTGATGATGGTATTGACCCAACAAATGAACAAAAAAAGTCATTATGTATAAAAATGTATGCCCACCCCATATTATTCCCATCTCTACAGGGTCGGGAATGAGGCGTGATGAGTCTATGCAGCAATGGTTTTGAAGGCTGGGTGCTCTTCCTTTATGCCAACCTTATGAGAGGAGTTCATCACCTCCGTGGCTTAGGCAGCAGCACGCCGGCCTCACACCCCTGAGTCAGTGGTTCAAATCCCGGTCACTCCATGTGAGATTTGTACTGGACAAAGCGGAGGCAAACAGGTTTTTCTCCGGGTACTCCGGTTTTCCCTGTTACAAATTTCATTCCAGCAACGCTCTCCACTGTCATTTCATTTGTCATTCATTTAATCATTGCCCCAGGAGAGTGCAACAGGCTTCGACAGCCCGCACAGTTCATCTCCTCGCCGCTAGATGGAGGCCTCATTCATTCCATTCCCTGACCCAGTCGGTCGACTGGAAGTAGGCTGTGGATTTTCATGAGAGGAGTTAATGAGGAACAATGAAATAGGGTAAGGAAGTTCAAAGAAAGTGAATGTGGGCTATTAAAGGAACTGTCTCAGGAATATTTACTTACGTGTGCCCATACTTCTTCAAGATCTCCTTATCAGAGGCATGACCAAATCGAACCTTCTCCCGCAATTTATCAGCCAACTTCATAAAGGCAGACTTCAAATCTGAATCACTTTCAAAGAAACCAACAACAGCCACATCTTCCTTAGATGTGAAGTCCTTCACCGCATCAGCAGTCTTAAGTTCCTTTGAGCTGGGTCCAACCTGGGCCTTCATATACTTGACAATACCGGCTGAAATTAACAATATGCAATACCTAAATAAACATATCTCTGAGGTGTTATGCTATACCTAGCAGTATTTTAATTTACAGTACATGACGTATGGTCTACCAACTTTCTCTGCATGGACTTATTCCTAGACAATTTCAGGACCATTTTTGTGGTTCAGAGTTACAGTTTAAAATTCCAGACATTCTGGGTTATCGCCACCTAATGATATGGAGATAGTGAAAACTACCCACTACAAGTAACAGAGAATGAGGATTGAGGGACTTGGAAGGAAATAGAGCCAATGAAAGGCAGATAGGAAAGGGAAAGAGAAGAGGCAATGGAACAAGGGGAAAATCAGGCCCAGCTCTGGAATCCCTCGGAGTCACCAACTCACAAGCTCACCAGCTGTAAGCCCTTGAGGGTGTAGAACTATCCAGGATGCACCATAAGTGGTGGGACAACACACACCCTGCTTCCTTGGGGGCCTTGAGCAGAAGGCTGGAGATATCATGAAAGAAAAACAAGAGGTCTGACCCCTCGAAGAATGAGGGATCAGGAAAGATGAGACAAGGTCCAATTAAGGCAGGAATGGGAAAGACTCCCTAGGCCTTGGATACTGTAATACCGTGGGGGTTGGAAGAGCACAAGAGTTGACCAAGGTCGGCAGGAAAGATGACAGAAAAGTAATAATGTTATTGGTTTTTCGTCCTTTTTAACTACTCTGGCTTTTAGAGACGCCGGGGTGCCGGATTATGCCCCGAAGGGGATCTTGAATATGCCAATAAATCTACTGACACAGCTCCCTTGCATTTGCGCACCCTCAAATCCCAGCTCACTGCGCCAGGATACGAACCTATGACAGAAAAGAGCCCGGCACAATTAAGTGGAAGCAATGCCAGACTCAGCTGTGGTACCGTGCTCACCAACCCATGTCCCACTAGTTGTAAGCCTCTGGGGGACAACCAGGGATTTGCCCTTAGCTCTAAACAAGCACATCTGTCCTATCTGACACCTGACAATAGACTGTTTATTAATAACTAAAAAAAGAAAATCAAACCAAAAACAACAAATTAGCAGTCATAACAATAACATTGTCCTCCCATGACAAATCAAACAAGAAAAACTAAAGCAATATCATCCAGTTAGCAAATTAAAGCACAAAATATATATTTTAATCATAATCACAATAATTAATGTGTTCTATTAATCCAGAAGTAGATAAGCTACCCAAACTACCGTGCTGTCAGTGAAATTTCCAATGACCCAAAAAATATTCATTTAATTTGTTTCGCTGAAAAGCACATGAATTACGAAAATAGTGGGCGGATTTTCATGCCCATATACAGAACGTACATTGTCAGCAACATGTTTACAAGTACCAAGCCTTAATGAAGGGAAGTTGGTGTTTTAACTTCAAATCAGATCAGTTAAATTGGTTACATACCATAATTTTTAAATTTGTTGGTATTTCATGTAAGTGTTTATGTCGTCATTTGAAATGGCCATCTTGTTTGGATAGTTTTTTGTGTTAATACTGTAATTTGAATTATCATCCTAAGCTAGGAGTTCTATATAAATTTAATTGATGGTGGTATAGGAAGGCTAGCAGCTCCCTCATGCTATCGTTTTGGAGAGGTAATTTGTAGTTTCGAGGTCTTCAACCATTCGTTAAAGCTAATTCTATTGTTAACAGTTTTCTATTATGTTAAGGAAGGAAGAATGTAGCTTTAAGTGACCGTTAATCTCGAGATCATGAGCCACAGGACGTCCTTTTTACTTGGAATCCGAACCACAGGACATGGCGTTTCACTTAGGAAATCTCGCAGGCATTGACCGGGAATTGAACCCGGTCCGCCGTGGTGAGCGGCCGACAGCTTGACCGCTGCGCCACCACGTCCCATTATTTTAAGGCTATCAGCCTAGAAACTATATGTTGTTATCATCCCAACACATGTGTAATTATTATTAATTGTTGACAGTAGTTACTTATTTTTGCTTTTCAAGTTATAGATCAGTTATGATTATTTAGTAATATTTATTACAAGTATGTTACAGAATTATTGCTATTAAACCTCCATCAGGCTTATACAAAGATGTTATCATTTATCACAAATCCTGTGTATCTGGGATCCTCTCTTATACCGCAGTTTAAATCAGATAGGTGTTTAGTACAAGCCACTTTGACCTCTAGATAACCAGAGCCCAGCCCACCACTCCCAAGCAGTGTATGAGAAACCCCACTCTATGCTATTACTTTGATGCGGTAAGAGGGGTAACGAAGCAAAAGCGGCTGAATTATCCCCCTCGGTGCAGTCGTGTCGTGTCCAAGATGGAATCTAGATTCCTGAAGTCAAACAATGACAAAAGAATGAATAAAAAGTCCTCTCGGCACGCCGGAAGGCGGAGGTAGATTTCCCCGGACAAACTTGGGGATAGGCGAAAATAGGCAGAATATGCAGGTTTTCGTAGAAGGATCAGACCTCATTTATTGCGAGAAGGTATTTTATAATTGGAGCTTAATTAACTTTGTTTTTCGTCATTTTATGCTTATTTTAAACATTTTATTGTCTTATGGGAACGGTAACCTTCTTGTCATTTGGGGTAAATTTTTATACTTGTGGTCACGCTGTCCTTATGCAAGGTTTCGACACTGATGTGTAACTATGTAACGGTCTGTTACTTCTTCACGCAACATTATATCTCCCGCAGAGATTTTGGTTGGTTCCTCAGTTTAGGGGCTGCGACAACGCGGTCATGAAACCCCGTGTACTTTGGGATGGCTGTATTAGTCTGTAATTCAGGTAAGGACTGCAGACGGTCAATTTCAAGCAGTAGTTTCTAATGTTGGTACCAGGTACTACCGTCAACGACACTTAGCTGTGAATTTGGCTACTAGATGCCACCGCAACCAGCAACTCGCAACGAACGTTGGAACTTCCCCTCCAAAGGAAAGCATACTGAGGGATTTTTAGCGCTCTTAGAAAATCCGACGACTTCGGCCGGCTTTGATCTCGCGACCTTGGGCATAGAAATTCAGGATGCTACCAGTTACGTCACCGAAGCGGCTTCACACTTAGTCAGATGGAAATCTGAATCTGATCTCGTGCAAGTGCATTGTCATGGCAACGTCTGATGGCTCATCCCTCATCAATTTAGTAGTGTTGCCATGGCAACCTCTGATAGCTCTAGGCATTTTCTTATAATTCCGAAATCATTTTTCTCATCCCTTGGCATAATGGTGGGTCATATCAAAAATTCTTTCAGCCAAAAGATTTAGGTAATTTTATTATTAGGGGAATATTGTCCATTTTGTACGGTTTTGATATTGTGCCTATTAAGAGAGATATGATTAATGTTTCCCGAAAAACCCACTTTTTCCCACCCCTTTGGTCAAAGGTTGGTGCTATAAAAAAAACTCAAACACATTTTTGGGCTTTATCCGACACATAGTATGAACGTTGAACGGATTCGATATTTCACATATGAAGAGAGTTATAGCAATATTTCACTTTTTTGAAAAAAGCCCCCCATTTTCACCCCCTTCGACCGATTTAGCCCAGTAACGAACTCGACCGAGATTTTATAGGTATACATATTCGGTAAAAAATTCAAAGTGATTGGTGCAAAATTACGGCAGTTATCGTGTCCACAAGAAACTGATATACATATATATACATACATAAATTATATATAAACTTTTGAACTGACGGTGGTTTTGGGGTCTGGGGGATGTGAAACGCGAAGATATGTCGAAATTTTCCGGAAGTCGAAACATGGTACCCATTGCAATAGTTAGCTTTCTAATGAAATCTACCTCTGGTTGGTTCCTCAGTTTAGGGGCTGCGACAACGCGGTCATCTAACCCCGTGTACTTTGGGTGAGTGTAGAATCTGTCTGATAAACGGTGTGAATTGTAATGGCTGTATTAGTCTTAATTCAGGTAAGGACTGCAGACAGTCAATTTCAAGCAGTAGTTCCTAATGTTGCTACCAGGTACTACCGTCAACGACACCTAGCTGTGAACTTGGCTACTAGATGCCACCCCAACCAGCAACTCACAACGAACGTTTGAACTTCCCCTCCAAAGGAAAGCATACTGAGGGATTTTAGCGCTCTTAGAAAATCCGACGACTTCGGCAGGCTTTGAACCCGCTTCCTTGGGCATAGAAGTTCAGCATGCTACCAGTTACGTCACCGAAGCCGCTTCACACTTAGTCAGATGGAAATACTGAATCTGATCTCGTGTAAGTGCGTTGTCATGGCAACGTCTGATGGCTCATCCTTCATCAATTTAGTAGTGTTGCCATGGCAACCTCTGATAGCTCTTAGCATTTTCTTATAATTCCGAAATTATTTTTCTCATCCCTTGGCGTAATGGTGGGTCATGTCAAAAATTATTTCAGACAAAAATTTTAGGTAATTATTAGGGGAATATTGTCCATTTTGTACGGTTTTGATACTGTGCCTATTAAGAGAGATATGATTAATGTTTCCCGAAAAACCCACCTTTTCCCACCCCTTTGGTCAATGGTTGGTGCTATAAAAAAAAAACTCTTCAAACATAAATTTTTGGGCTTTATCCGACACATAGTATGAACATTGAACGGATTCGATATTGCACATATTAAGAGAGTTATAGCAATATTTCACTTTTTCGAAAAAAAAGCCCCCCATTTTCACCCCCTTCGACCGATTTAGCCCAGTAACGAACTCGACCGAGATTTTATAGGTATACATATTCGGTAAAAAATTCAAAGTGATTGGTGCAAAATTACGGCAGTTATCGTGTCCACAAGAAACTGATATACATATATATACATACATAAATTATATATAAACTTTTGAACTGACTGTGGTTGTGGGGTCTGGGGGATGTGAAACGCGAAGATATGTTGAAATTTTCCGGAAGTCGAAACATGGGACCCATTGCAATAGTTAGCTTTCTAATGAAATCTACCTAACTGTTGTAACTCAGCAAGATGTCAAAGGTAGCTATTACAGTTCCGAGGAATGATGAATGAACACAATATGTAATTATTGTGTGGATAGCCAAACAAGAGTTAATAATCTTTTGGCCTCAAGTGCAAGGGAGAATAGTATTAAATATATTCTGTTTATTCCTCAAGTTTATGCGGGGTTGGGCTTAATGCTGTTACTTTATAGAGGAACGAAGTAACAAAAATGCTTATTACTTTTTCAAGATAGAGCAATCAGTCGTCAATAACATGTGGGAATGAACCCAACAACTTTTCATTATGAACCAGCCAAGTCGGTAACTTGCTGAGCTTCTATGCCCAAGATCGCTGGTTCAAACACGGCCAAAGTCGTTGGATTTTTTAAGAGTGTTAAATTCCTTCAGTATGCCTTCCTTTGGAGGGGAAGTAAAGCCAGTGGTTCCATGTCATAGGTTTATGGCATGTAAAAGAACCTTCCACTAATTAAACTTGTGTGAAGCTCAATTGTAGGTTCGATTTCGTTAAAACGCTCTATCTAAGTTCCAACGTTCACCACTAGGTGTCAGTGAGATCTGGCAGCAAAAGTTGGAACTACTTGAAATTGAACGGAACTTGTAGCTCACCCCATGGGTGTCCGCATTGAAGCAGCTACAGCCTCTGGCGAGCCGAACATGTCCTCGGACACTCCCGGCACACAAAACCATTCGCTAAATAATTAAATCTATCAAACACTAACCATAAACAAACTGTGAATTTATGATGGATTTGAAAGGTTGGAGAGTCTGTGCCGATCTGTTCCCTTTATGCACCTCCACACTGGTGCCATAATTGTTCCAAATGCTCTTTGAGCTGCAATAATTCTGATGTAGCTTGCCATGGTGGGCGAGTGAATATCGTGTCGGTCTACTAACCCCAAGATTGCAGGTTCGCTCCTGGCCATGGTAAGTGATTTTTGAAAGGCGGCAAAAATACGATATGCATGTCATATGTTGTTGGCATGTTAAAGAACCCATTTGAATTCAGTAGGCCGAGTTCATAATGGCAAAATTAATCTCGGGAGTTTCCGCCAACACAAAGTTCCTAATTTCTCTACTAGAAAGCGCTATAGTGTTTAAGGAGCTTAGATATCCAACATCTAACCTCCTTGACTTTCATAGTCAAGGAACAACGAAATTCGACATGCAGGCTACCCTCCGGGTGTCAAATAAAGCTTGCACCCGGCACCCGAGGCCATACGATATTATTATTATTATTATTATTCTGATGTGAGTCTGTGTAGAACATTTACTTGGAAGCCTGAGAATAGAAACTTCCCACTATCTTCTGTGGTGCACATTCGGCCTATTTAAAAGGTCTGTAAGACATTAGACCTGACTCTCAATCAGGGTTTATGAACCTTTTGCTGTATATAACATACATAGCATCTATATTTCAGACGTATTTCGGCAATCAATTCTGAGCAACACATTTCCTACTAGAAAGCCTGAGAACACTAAGAAACATTTTCTTACTTACATCCAACCTGTTTAAAAGGTTTGGGGAGGGGGAGGAATTGGAATCGAACATCTGCCTCGTTTATGTTGTATGCCAAATGTTGTTAAAATCATCAGTTAGGTATTACTTCTATGGCGAGATTGAAATCAAAATGTGTTTATGTCTAGAGTTGTGCCATTGTTATGGAGCCGTCATACACCAGTATATTTTATTTCTTAATATCGGATGCAAAGTGTGCACAGGTAAAAAAATAATACAGAACCGTCGCAGTTTCTCATCAAACAGCATGTGCAAGTAAGACACCGGTAATTCGATAGCTTGATAGTATTATTGTTCTGGTTACACAATATATTATAATTTAAGTGCATACCATTCACATTTCATGAATTATATTTAGAGCATGAGATGTGCTACCACACGAATGGTGGCAGGTTGTTGTAGCATTGTAGTGTTAGTTTTGTTTTGAGATAATTCATTTTGTTGCTCTATATTACTGGAATCCACTATTCTACTCAAATCAAGTTAATTATAGTAGCAGGGAAAACATTATTAAACAACTATATTTTTATACAAAAGTAATGAACTATTACTTCGAGAATTGTAACTAACGTCGTTGCTATTTTTGCCAAATAACTAAACAATAACTTCGTTATTATTTTTGGCAAGTAACTGAAACGCAGTTCCTTATGAGAAGTTAATGTAGGCCTACATTTTCACGAACGTTTCCAGTCATAAGATAAGAATCTGCTGGCCTCCTTTGCAGTGTGTAGAAATTTCTCAAAAGCCATAAGTTCTCTAGCTGGTAGAAGTCAGCTTATCACCCCTAGTTTGGCTTCGCAGAAAGGCTGACCAGTATCGTTCATTATTTCGCTATAAAATACTATACAAGGTTATTCACCTATGATTTTACACGGAAATAACATCTAAACCAGTGTTTCCCAAACTTTTTTGTGTGTGTAGCACTTTAAGGGATGATAATCTCTCGCATACCACCTAATGGTTGGGAGATATAGTAACTATAATCCCCACCACCACCACCACGCAGTAGACCAAAAGGCGGATTGTAAATTGTGTTTGTTCGAGTTAGACTGTTGGAGTTCAAGTTCAAATAATAAAAAGTGTGCCCAGTTGTTTTATTATTTATTACAATAAGTATTCAATTCAAAAATTCAGAAATGACACTGTACAAATAATATTAATAAAAGAACATTTAATAATTCAACAAAAAAAACAAAAAAAAGTTCAACTAACAACTTCAATGCGAAGGGTGAGCTTGAAGATTAGAAGCCAACTTAGGAATGCCTGGTTTAAGATTGCTGAGTCTCAAACAAAGATCATTTTCCACTATAAGGAGCCTATCCTGGTATTTATTCTTGAGATTTTAAACAAGTGAAGAAAATGCAGTCTCACACAAGTACGAAGTAGTGAAAGGCAGTGAAAATCTAACTGCTTTGTCCGCTATGTCTGCCTCTCAACCCAAAAGTTCACAAGAGCCATTTTTGAAAAAGTTTGCCTTAGTTCTGAACCATAATTCAATTCATAAAACTGCTTCTTATCTTTGGCCTTAAAGTCTTCAGGCAACATATCATTGTTTTTATATTTTTAAATTTTATATTTTATATTTTGATATTTTACGTAACTTATCTAATATTTTTGATATTTTTAGGATCATCACCGCGTACCTCTGCAGCAGTACGAGCGTACCACAGTTTGGGAAACTCTGATCTAAACCATTAAAAGATATCGGTCTTCTGTTTACTTATTTGCAAATGATACCCAGGGGCTTGTAAAATAATGTGCTACTTACGCTCATGGGGTGAGGAATAACCGAGATATTGATACCAACTCCATATTTTTTAATGGAACGGCAAAAATTCATACAGCTGATCTAAAAGTTCAACTGCGTATAAGTTCAAATGCTTAAGTATTTTGAAAACTTCGGTCTGTGACATGATCCCTCGCAACACGACTGCAAATGTGCATTGCCTTTGATGGTCAACATGTCGAGCACATAATTAATTAAAAATAGAAACATTGTGTATGCAGATCACTGCGACACACGTTTCCAAACATCACCAACCTCGTATCTTCATTGTTGTTGTAATAATTCAGCCTCTAGTCAACTAGCAATAGGCCACGAGTGGCTTTGCCGCATAAAGTACCGAACTCTTTGCCAACACCATCTCTAAATGCAAAATGTCAGCGTCATACCAATTACACCGACGAGACGTTATGTTGCCGTGCCCACGCCATTAGGATCATTTCCAATGAAGTCTACCTCTGACATTCATTTGTTTTTCTAGAAGGAGCTCTTCAGGTGTCTTGTGTTATGTTTATTTCTCAATTCATACAGTAGTATGTACTGTACACTCAAACCAGTGGCAATTATCGCTTTCGTTATGTTCCTTTGAAGTCTAAGTAATTATTTTATTCCTTTTAAAAACATCCACCCTCCCTGTCCTGTCATGCATTTGCCTGTCATACACACTTTGCAAACCCATCACATGTGTACGATATGCTTACATGCCTGGTATCCATTCTGTGGCTGGAATCACACCCAGGAACCTGATTGCGCGTAACTATGTCCTTGCCCGACTGCACGCTGTCTGATGCAGCATCCACAACAGCGCATGCTTATTGATCTCAAAAAGTAACTAACTGTCCGATTTTCAAAATACTTACATATTTGAACTTTTACGCAGTTAAAACTTTTAGGCTAGCTGTATGAATTTGTGCCGTTCCACTTAAAAATATGGAGTTAGTATCAATATCTCTGTTATTACTCACCCCATGAGAATAAGTAGCACATTTAAGCCCCTGGGTATCATTTACGAATATGAAAACAGAATACTGATAGCTTTAACGGTTTAGTTCCGTGCAACATCTTAGGTGAATAACCCTGTATAAAATTCAGAAATCAATGTAAGTTTACAGGAAATGTAGACTGTATGACCAGAAGAGATTATTAAAAATATGCCAAGTATGACTTCATACAACCTCCCAGTACAATAAAAAAAGAAGTGTCTTACTAAATTTATTTCTTTTTTCTTCTTTTACGGTCTCATTGGACCACTTCAGTCAATCATTTCTTGGTCCCCTTCTTCAGTAAGTTTCCTTTCCGAGTTGCCCAGTAGCTTTTCATTCGCTCTGATCTTCTCAGGCGTTCCTCAGCTGTAAATACCCTTTTCATTGTGTTACGTTTGTCTATTTTTGCCTGAAATCTTATTTTTATATCATTTAGTTTTTTAAATATTTTTGTTTTGTTTTGCAAGTCATCCAAGGTTATTTCTAATTCTTTCCTATCTTCTCTAATGTCCTTAATCCATCCTACTTGTTGTTTCATATTCCAAAGTTTCACTACAATTTTTCATACCGTACACACGATCAACTCCTCGCAAACTCCACTCTTTCTCCACTTTCTCCCACCCCCACTTCACATCACCACAAGCACCACCAATTACTCCCATCTCATAATACATAATCATCTACTTCTCAAAAATAAAATAATAATAATAATAATAATAATACATGCTCCAGGAACTAACAATCTCTGGTTCTAATAAACCTAGTGGATAACCACTAGACCCCATTTCTTACAAGTAACCATGGCGCGTGCAAATAATAACAGTATTACCCCAGGTGGTAACCAATCCACCCGTCAACTGACGGCACCCGGGCGTTCGGACTCTGGGGGACCCGGGCAACCACGGCCATAGGGAAAATCGGAGTTCTCTGGCAAACTTCCACATAAGACACCAACATACGTAGGCACTCTAAACATCAACACTCTCATACAGCCTGGAAAGTTGCACAATCTAGTGACAGAACTCGATAGACAGAAGCTTCTAATCCTCGCGCTGCAGGAGACACGTATCACAGATGAAGACACCATGGACTACGGCAATTACCGCTTGTTCAAGAGCAAGACTGACAGGAGCGTTGCCAAAGGCGCCCCACTTCTGGGGATGGCCTTCATGGTCCACAAGACCATAGTAGAATCCTTAGAAGAAGTTACTCCAGTAAACAACAGATTGATGAGCATGCGCTTCCGGTGCGCCAACAAAAAATATACACTGATCAACACACTAATCAAAGTAACGAGCGATCCACAGTCCGCAGAAAAATTCTGGTCGACCCTTGACACAGTGATGTCCAAAGTCCCCAGGGATGACGTCAAACTCCTCATGGGCGACTTCAATGCACAGATCGGTAGAGAAAAGATGTACAGGAAAAGAGTCGGAAACTATCCTGCACATAAATTCACAAATAAAAATGGCACACGACTCATAGAACTCTGCCAGCAGAATAACCTCAAGCTCATGTCAACATCTCTTAGAAAACACCCTAGAAAACAGAAAACCTGGCATTCTCCAGTCCAGCAGTTAGGTGAGTTCCAAATCGACCATGTGGCAATCTCATATCCAGTACAGAAGGAGATTCATGATGTACAGGTACGTAGATGAGCCAACATTGACTCTGACCATTACCTAACCCGCGTCAAGGTCAAGTTCACTCCATAGAGAACTTTCTGTAAGAAAACCCCCCTACCAAAATTTGACACAAAAAAGATCGCAGACTCTCGAGTGAAGGAAGCCTGGGAAAAAGAACATGCCAATGACTGGCAAAATTTCCACCGAAAAATCATAGAAACAGCACAAGCTCTCATTCCTTTGAAGAAGAATTCCAAACATCCTTGGTGGGATGTTGATTGTGAGAATGCACTCATTACCAGGAAATTGGCATATCAGAAATACAACAGTAAAAAATCCCCAGAAAATTTACAGACTTTCCATGAAACACGAAAAGCAACCGCAAAAATTATCAGACAATCCAAGAGGAGATACCTGAAGGAACAGTTGGACTCCATTGAGGACAACTTCCGTAACTACAACGTAAGGGACTTCTACAGAACGTTTGCAGGACACATCCGAGGGTACACACCACCAAACCTTTGCTCCAGAAAATGTGATGGAAAATTAGCACTAACGAATAAGGAGAATTGCAAGGTGATGGCAACAATACTTCTCTGATCTTCTCAACTGTCCAGAACCAATAGAGAGATTCTCAGAGGAAGAACCTACAGTCAAGAACGCAGACTCATTACCTCCGACACAAGAGGAAGTTCACAGGCACATCATCAAACTTAAGAACAACAGGACATCTGGTGAAGACGGCATAGTGGCCGAACTACTGAAAAACCTAGGGCCACACTCACTTAGGGAACTCACACAGATTATCACTGACATCTGGACATCAGAAAAGCTACCAGATGAGTGGAAATGTGCATTGATCCACCCATTACACAAAAAAGGCGACCGCTCTGACGTAAACAATTACAGGGGCATTTCACTATTACAAGTTACGTACAAGATCCTCTCAGCGTGCCTACTCCAAAGGGCTCGGGACCAACTGGAACACAAGATTGGCGAGTACCAGGCGGGATTTCGTCCTGGTCGCTCCTACGCGGAACAAATCTTCAACCTAAAAAGTATATCGAAAATCAAAGCCCTCAAGAATACTCCAGTTATATGTACCTTCGTTGACTTCAAGAAGGCATATGACTCCATTGACCGTCAGTCATTGTTCAACATCTTACACGAGCAAGGTTTGGATAGCAAGACCTTGCGATTGATCAAACAGACACTGACAGACACGACATCAAAAGTGAAATTCATGGGGGAAATCTCAGAACCATTTCAGATCAATACAGGTGTTCGCCAAGGTGACGGGCTCTCTCCGCTCCTCTTCAACCTAGTGCTGAACAAAGTTATCAAGGAATGGGAGAAAGAGCTGAGACTTCAAGGTTACTGGAGGCCAGTGCGACTAGGACGACCAAAGGACGAACTGGAGGTTGGATGTCTAGCCTTCGCGGATGATCTGGCTCTACTCTCAGATAACGAAACCACATCAATCAGACAGATAGAAGTACTCCAAGAGTGCGCCGAAAAAGTAGGACTACAGATCTCGTTCCAAAAGACAGAGTTTTTCTGTTCGAAATTCGACATACAGAATTTAAACACGAAATATGGCAAGATCAATAGAGTCGCCCACTTTAAATACCTAGGTGAAGTGCTTGAACCGACGGGAAAAGAGAAAATCGCGCAGAACACTAGGTTAATGAAAATGAAGAGAGCCTTATACAACACACAGAGTGTCTACAACAAAAAATGTCTGTCCACATTCACTAAACTTCGACATTACAACACGGTTATTAAACCTGAGGTGCTTTATGCTAGTGAGACGTTGACGTTACACACTAAGGGCGACTTGGAAAAAATCCTCACAGAGGAAAGAAAAATAATAAGGAAAATTATTGGACCAAAGCACACAGATGAAGGATAAGCACACAGATGAAGGATACAGGCTTCACTCCAGAGATACCACAGAGAAATTGTCCAACCTCGCAGCAGACATCAGAAAGAGGCGACTAAAATTTTGCGGCCACATCAGCAGACTCCCACAAACCCGACTCACCAACAAAATTCTTAGATACATACAGCGGCTCAAGATTACTACACCCTGGATGATGCAAGTCAAAATTGATCTAGTAAAAGCACAGGTCGACCCAGAAGACGTCATAGACAAAAGCGTATTTAGACACAAGGTATACAAGTGGGAAGTGTTGTCAGAGAAAGCAGCACCTACAGCCCAAAGACCAAAGTGGACCGAAGAAAGGAAGAGGGCCTTTAGTGCACGAATGAACGAGTACTGGAAAGACAGGAAGAACAAAAAGTCATGATTGCTTCGCGTGGTCTAATAGGCCTGTAACGTGTAAAATAAATAATAAATAATAAAATCAATCAATCTCTCCAACTATCGAAGCTCATCACCCACTCTAACTTCCAACTTCTGAAAACACCAAATTTTCAAATCTCTTACAAAACCATTAAAATTAAAATCTCAAAATTCAACAACTAACGCCTCCACCTACAATAGTACAATGCATTCAAGAGCAATTTTTCGTCAACACCAAATTTTCAAAACTTCAATCTTAGCCAAGAGGTCAAATCATTTCTCCTTCTCCAACTTACACAATCCACCACCACCCTTCTCCTATAACTCTCAACCTTCCATTCAATCCCCTCCTCTGGCCCAAGAGATGGTGCGGCCATCTATAGGGGCCCGCCCACCCTCGTTGGGTGGGAATGAAACGACTCATTATTATTATTACAATTTTTCTAGATAACCTGGTTTCTGGTGTCCTCATGATGTGACCAAAAAAAGAAATCCGTTTCTTCCGAATAGTATCAGTGATGGGCTCCAGTTCTCTGTATACCACTTCATTTGGTACAATCCGCCACTTTCCATCTTTCTGATATTTTTTATTTATGCATGTTCTAGCTATTCTTCTTTCTAGTTTTAAAATTTTGTCGATTCTGTTTTTCTGAGTAACTTTAAAAGGAATTTCGCTTCCATATGTCATCTCTGGTTGAACCACCTTCTTGTAATGTTTTAACTTTGTTGCGATTGATGGATATTTTCTTTTATATGTAGACCATGTTAATTTTTGGGCTTTTATCATCTTACTAGTTCTTTCTTGCCATGCAGGTTTCTCATTCAAGTTTTAAGTTATAATTTTTCTTAAGTATTTAAATTGCTTCACTATTTTAACTTTCTTGTTATTTACTGTTATGTGATTGATTACAAGAGGATTTGCTACCATTATCTCTGTCTTTTCGAGCCTCCGTGGCTTAGGCGGCAGCACGCCGGCCTCTCACCGCTGGGTCCGTGGTTCAAATCCCGGTCACTCCATGTGAGATCTGTGCTGGACAAAACGGAGGCAGACAGGTTTTTCCCCGGGTACTCCGGTTTTCCCTGTCAAAATTTCATTCCAGCAACACTCTCCACTATCATTTCATTTCATCTGTCATTCATTTAATCATTGCCCCAGAGGAGTGCGTCAGGCCTCGGCAGCCGGCACAGTTCAAATCCTCGCCGCTAGATCGGGGCTTCATTCATTCCATTCCTGACCCGGTCGGAGACTGGAAGCAGGCTGTGGATTTTCATTTCATCTCTGTCTTTTCAAATGATATCTGAAGTCCAATTTTTTGTGTTATATTTTGTAGGCTTAACCCTCTTAGTGCCAAGCCATTTCCTGAAATACTTGCCAAGAATGCCAAGCTATTTTCAATGATCATGCGGACTATTCGAAAAGAAATCATTAATACCCCATTTTCAACGATAGAATCATTACTTTTGCTTTGCATTATAACCAATACCCTATTCTTTCATACATTATCAGGGTGTCTACTGTAAGGATGAAGTAAAAATTAGTTACTTTTTAGGTACCTTTTGGTTACCTTTTAGTTAATTTTAGTTACCTTTGAATTCAAGAAACGTCTGCAGTCTGCAAGCATAGGCGCTCATCACGCGGTGAAGAAAAACAACAATGAACTGTTTTTAAAGAGGTTTTTTATTTATCATATGGCTTTGAGTGCCGGGAGTGTCCGAGGACATGTTCACCTCGCCTGAATCTGTAGCTGCTTCCAGCGAACACCCTTAGGGTTAGCTACAAGTTCCGTTCAATTTCAAGTTGCTACCAGATATCATTGATACCTAGTGGTGAACGTTGGAACTTTGATAGAGCATTCCGATGAAATCTAACCTAACAATTTAGCTTCACACAAGTTTAGTCTTAGTTCCGCCCCTTAAAACAATAATAACTAACTAAGTTTAGTCTGTGGAAGAATCTTTTACATGCCATAAATCTATGACATGGGACCGTCGGCTTTACTTCCTCTCCGAAGGAAGGCATACTGAAGGATTTTTAACGCTTTTAAAACATCCGACGACTTCGCCCGGGTTTGAACCCGCTATATTGGGCACAGCAGTTCAGCATGGTATCAACTAGGCCACCGAAGCCACTTTAAATGAAATTCACAAGATGTCATGAAAAATTAAAAAATAATAAATATATACTAGATATTTAATATCCAATGAGTTGTGTCGTCTTGTGCACAATATGTTGTTATAAATACGGTACCAAGAGGTTGCTCTGCACTTGACCATTTGGCGAGATTTCCTTCGTCCCCGCGGTAGGTCGCGAAGAAATGTATGCGATGTTACGCGATCGTCACCGAATTCTGTCTTCGCAGTCAAATACAGAGAAATATCGAGATGTTACACGATCGGCGCTGGTCTCAGTTGTTTGACGAGCTTCCCGTAGTTTTCACGATAGAACACGGAGAAAAATCGCGATTTATATAATCAGTGTCACTTTTAGTCATTCGACGAGATTTCCATTGTCCTTGAGGTCGGGCACAAGAAAATATAACATTATTACGCAATCGGCGCCACTTGCTGTCCGTTTGACAAGAATACAGTTGTCCTCGTGATTAAATGCAGAGAAATATCGCGATGTATCGCAATCGCTGCCGCTCTCGGCCGTTTTACGTTGTCCTTGAGATATTCTGAAATCATCGCCACACCCGGCCGTTCAACGATTGTCTGCCTGTCTATCTGTCCTGACAGAATGGCGGAGGCAAGCTCAAGGTTGGGCATGGTTAAAATTTACGAGTAGTTATGTACATGTTGTTCAGTCGGTGCCGTGATTCCCTAGGCTGTGGTTGGGAGTTCATCAGTTCAGGTTGGATCACGAGGAGGATTTAGTATTTCGATGCTACGTAGGCAGCCATTTTTAAGTGGGTTGATGCACTTCTCGCTCCCCTCACGCATATAAGTATACGTGATAGGTGCACTATCACCTTCAACAGGATTCCCGCAGTCCTCGTGGTCACAAGTTCACGATAGGGGACGGGTTTTATGATTTTACGCAACTGACGTCGATCTCGGTCCGTTTGACGAGATTCCCGCAGACAAGTCGTGCGGTCAGCCGGCCGTCTTGTGTATGCGATTTTGGAGGATGAACGTTCGAAGTAGGTACGGTATCGAATATTACGAATTATTCTGAGAGGATTGCACGAATAATACAACAAGAGGGCAAGTTTTATTTCGACTGAGAACCACGAATTGTCTACAAGTTATCGAAATAATCGGTTAGATTATATATCCAATGGAACGAAAGTTCGAAGGAAAAATCGACTTATAACGGAATTTCGAATTAACCATAGGCCTACTGGATGTCTCAAATTTACTAGACATATTTTTTAAATAAGTTATATGTATTTCAAAGATTTTTCACATATTTTTTTCGAAACGGTAACATTTTGCAAGATTCCGACATTAAATTGTTTCGCGTTATTTCTGGACTTCAATTTGACATAATTTCCAAATAACAGAAATGAGAGATTTCTTTTTAGTTTCGGAAGTATTCGCGAATAAAGGACTAGCGAAAAGTCAGGTTTCCTAATACATTAACACAGAAAAATGTTTCACACGAAACTTCAGTCTTCTTGATGCCGAAAATATACGTTGAACCGATGTATACCACTCAAGGTATCCTCAGTATGTATTTCCTTGAGGTCGGGCACGGAGACATATAGCTTAGTACTATGCAATAGGCACGGCGCCACTAGCGTGAAACTCGCAATCTCTGAGCCTAGCGGCGCGAGCTTAAATGATTCAACCCGCCTTCAGAAAATTTTCGTTACCTGTTTGTAAAATTCGTTACTTTTTCGTTACCCATTTGTAAATTTCGTTACTTTTTCGTTACTTTCGTTACCGGTAGACACTCTGATTATGTTCAAAAAAGTAAATACTGCATCTAAACCTTTATAATGGAAGTTATTCTGAAAATTTTTCAATTCATCAATTTTTTCTTTGTAAAAAATCAATTTTGAGTCTAAATTAAGGTCACCTAAGTGTCATATTCGAAGAAATACTATGTTTCCAGCTGTATAATGCTCTCAGATACATCTGTGGGCAGAAAACGTCAACAAGAAGAAAACAACTGCACCACAATTTTGGCGGGAACGTGTGTGATTGGGGGAGCGCTAAGGGAGGGCGTGAATACAAACTCAAACCTATCGCGTAACGGACTTCGAAGGAAAAAAGTAAACACCTCACAGGCAAGCCTGGGACCTCACCTTTCCAACAGTATGAAATAATCACGGACATATGCCTAGAGAAATCTGCAAATATAAGATAAACAGCGCGCCGATTCAATCGGCTTTGGCACTTTTGGCACGAGCAGCGAGAGCCGATCTGACCGGCGCGTGGCACCAAGGGGGTTAATATTTGATTTCTGCCTTCTTGAATATTATTAGCCAGTAACGCTAAGTCATCTGCGAATGAAAATTTGTAATTTTATCAACTAGTTTAAAACATTTAAATCTATAAGCAATTCTAATATTAACCTAACTAGCAGACCCGAGCAAGAACTCTCGCATAATGTGTTGTGCGCGCCCCGTGTGTACGGACAACCCGCCCTTCTCTAGTGCTATGCGGGCTGTAAGTGATGCCAGGGGCTAACATCTGTTTTATTTGTTTAAAAGCCTTTTATAAACAAATAAAGTATTTCCGTTGACTTTTCGACAAATGCTAGATTTTTCCTGTACTATTGAGACGATTTGGAAGATTTTGGTACAAACCCCATCTTCTAACTCCCTCTGGTTTAGGACCTCGAGTTTTGTGAAACATAAACCTTAGCGTATTATACAATAAGATAGAACAGCACATTTACATTTTATACAGTCTCGAAGTCTAAGCTTGCCAGACTAAGGTTGAGAAACAACCACTTTTTGCATTCCAACCTAAATACCTTAAGGAGTAAATGAAAAATTTTTGCACCCTACTCCTTATTGATATAATGGGATAACTGGTGGACCGTGCAGACAAAAAAAAAAAAATTTCCAACCGAGAAATTCAAATGCACACAATTTTTCTTAACAAAAATCTCCAGGTTACTTCTATTGTGTTCTGGTTTATTCCCAGATTTTGACAGGTACAAATGAGGTACAAAATGTTGTCACCCTTTAATCCTACCGTTTCACACAAACACACACTCTTTCCCTCAACCTAAGACTGCTCTAACTAGAATTGTAATCCACCAATTATACTCGAAATAGATGGTTACCTACCTGCTTCTCTGGGGCCATTGTATTCTGAGGACAGTTCGCCATTCCTGAAGATCTTCAATGTTGGATAGCCTGACACACCATAACTGTTACAGGTCTCTTTTCCAACCTCTGTACAGTCTATCTATATATTACAAAAACAATTCATTATTTCATGAGAACTTAACTAGAAAAGTCAATACTGTACATACATTTTTAAGTAGTGTACTGATTATTATGGACCATAAGCTCTCCATGGGTTCTTTGCCTCTTTCTATGCTAAAGAACTACTGTGCTATTGAGGTTAGAGCAGTAATCATAATACATCTTAAGACAATACTCTACAACTGATCACTCAAGTATGCTAAAGAGGTCATATCTACACCTAGTGGCTTGTAGGTTTGAATTTCCAGTATCACATTGCAAGTGTTTTCATGGTCATTTGCAATTCAAGCCAGTAGGCCTCCATCAAGGCCAGCACTCATCAGTCAACATTGAGGGACTACTCAGGTAAAAGGACGACTTGCCATAGTAATGTTCTTGCTCTGCACAACATCCACAGGGGATTGTCAGCACATAGGCCAAGAGCATGAAACTCGTCCTGGAACAACCATTTGATAAATATGGAAGTGACATATTCTCTAGGCATGGAATATAGATTAAATAGGCTGCTCAGTCAGAGAGTTACAGTGTTGTAGAACCAAAACATAGAAGCATGTATTGAGAAGAGGTTGCGTGTTTATAAAAATAGGCATCGAGTCAAGTAGCCTCTAGGTCACGGTATGCACTTTTTCCAAACATTATATTTATTGCCAATTTTTGTCTGTTTTATGTCATGTTAATAGTTAAACCGTTAGTGTCATCTATGATGCCATGGATACCACAATTTTGTTTATACATTTTGACCTATAACCCTGCCAACCTAGGCCCATTAGTGAGAGGTCAGGTACTGCCAGTCACAAGCCAGAACAAAGAAGGCAGTGATAAAGTGCTCAGCAGTATCAAAGGCAGAGATGGAGTACATCACAACAGTGGATATAATGGAATAGGCGGCCCGCCCACCAGCTGGGATTATGGTGTAGTTGGAACCAGCTGCCTTGTAGGAGGAGGAGGAGGGATCCTCAAAAGTTAGGGTACTGCTACAGAAAAAAATCCAAGGTCCAGAGCAGATAGGAGGCAATCCCTCCAATGGAATAGGGCACAGTGGGCCAACCACCAACTAGTCTGGAAGCTCACTGTTGAAAGACAACAAAAGGAGAAAACCGGCCAGATCAAAACGTTGACGACCAAGCGAGGAAATAATATGTTTATGGAGAACAAATGCGAAGCACCAGACCGAGGGGGGAAAACCCCCCAAAAAATGGGAAGAAGAGTCAGGAGAGCAATAGAAGTGAGTAAGTCAGTCATGGAATCAAGCCAAACAGCTTACAGGAAACAGGAAGGCCTGGCGGACCCCTTGGAAAATCTTGACACCAGAAGGTACAAAACGACAACCAAGTAAGTATTGCAACCTATGTTATTTCCATGCTGGTTACATTTAGTAATTTTTTTTGCTCTAAAGAAAGAAGAATTCTAGCTCAGTAGCTGTCTAATTCTTAAGTATTTCAATTCATTAATGAACAAGAGCCGATCGGGCTGCGCTACGTAGCAATTATTGGTCTACGCAAAAACCACTGGCCTGGATAAAGATTGAGGGGTTGGCAAAGCTGTATTTGTACATAATTCATGCCCATAATGGCAGATGAAGCTTAAATTATACTATAAGAGTCATGATGTAGAAAGGAGATGGTGGGTGGGTTATTGACAGCAGACGAGTCAACGTCTATTACTACATCATTCTGGGATTACTTTTCAGCATTATAAAAAGGTATTTTGGCTGATTTCAGTAGTTAAGCAAATTTTATTGTACGTTCGGCTCTTGTTCAGCACTACTTTCTATTCATTCCTTCAAATCCCAGGGTGTGCATCAATTATATTATAAGAAGAGAGATGCTGTACCGGTATGAAATATTTTGGAAAATATTGGTTAATATTTCTCCCTCTAGGCTAGTTTCCCTTCTGATATTTAGAGCGAGGTCCTTCTCTATAGAACGGAACCTCGCCGGGGTCAAGTGATGGGCTGGCCACTGTTCGTAGCAGTCTGTCAGGCAAGGCGCTGGTGCTAGCAGCAGCGTAGCGCCCAATTAGTGCAACACATTTACACTTCTTTAACGTACTTAACAATCATTATTACATACATGAATTTCAGAGCAGTTGCTGGAAATGTTGTCCTTTATTTTCTAAACACGCATCGCACCAACATGGGAAGTTTTGGTACACTTGCTGTAATTCATCCTCACTGATATTTGGTATCAGTGCAGTTATTTCATTCTCAAGAGACTCCAGAGGACACTGATCGTTTCTGTATACCTTTCGTTTGAGGTTCTCCCACAAGTTAAAACAGCATGATGCTGAAACTTATGAACACATTTACTGAAGATTCCTTCTTGAGAAGAGAAGTTTCCACTAGGAAAATTCTTTTTCTTTCGTTTGATACCTAACCATATTCACGGGATACAAGATAGGCTACAGTACTTCCCCTCAAGTCTTTATCTCCAACTAAGGTATCTTACCAGCAGCATATGCTATTAGTGTTATGACAGCATCCAGAGCTTTCCGACCCGCTGTTGCAATCGGTATATGCTATAAATCTGGCCGCCACACGGCCTCTGCGAGGTTCCGTCATTTAGAGAAGGACTTCACTGTATAACTCAACATACTCTTGCAAATTACAGGTTGGATTTTACATTTACAAGTTCAAAATCCCATCTATCAATTTCCTTTCACTTACCTTTGCCAATGCTATAGGAGGATCATTGTTCTTTATATCACCAGCAGCCTTGGCATATTCTGGTTTCAACTTTTTGCAATGGCCGCACCTACAGGGAGAGAAAAATATATGTAAAACTTGACCAATAATTTAGCAAGGAATGAAGACAGTGAGAGTATACTGTAAAATACATGGTCAACTAAATCAGACAAGCCTGCATGCATTGGCCAGTACTAAACCCTTAGTGAGAAGTGAACAGTTAGACCACTCTTCTCAATAGAATCCAAACAAACATGAGAAAACTCTTCTTCTTCTTCTTAGCGTCATCCCGTAGGAACGGGGTCCGCTTTTTTGATCAATGCACGCCATTCCTTGCGATCTAATGCTTCCCGCAATCTCAAGTTTCTTGATCGTAAATCTGCATTAATAGTGTCCAGCCACCGCAATTTTGGTCTCCCACACTGTCTCTGGCCGTCGACCGTTAGATGGTAGGCCGAGCCGATGACTGAACTTTGTGGTGCACGGACGTGTCCATACCAACGGAGTCTCCATTCCTGCATTTTCTCATTGATTGGAGCCACGCCAGCTATATGTCGAATCGTTGTGTTGGGGATATGGTCGAGCCGAGAAATGTCTAATGATCTTCGCAGCATTTGCATTTCCATGACATGAAGTTGAGTGCTCAACACTTCTAGGTGCCGGCCAACACTCGGTACCATATAATGCAACTGGTCTCACCATTGTGCGGTATATCTTTGATTTTAGGCGGATAAGCATCTTCTTATCACGAAGAACACCAGTGACATCTCTGTATCGCATCCAAGTCACATTGATCGTGCTCGCACATCTTCATTCACAGAGCTGTCGCTTTGCAATCGTGAACCTAGGTATCGGAATGTATTTACCTTGTTAAGAGGAGTTCCATTAATACCTATAGTTCCAGGGGATGGAATCGTTTCGAGGTATTCAGTCTTGTGGATGTTCAAACGAAGACCAAATCCTTGCAGACGATCATGCCATGTCAGCACTTGGGTTACAAGATCCTTTCTGGAGTCTGCCGCAAGCATCACATCATCAGCGTATAGCAATGTCCATGGGACACACTTCTGCAGGTCTCGCGTTATGGAATTCATGACGATAACAAGGAGCAGGGGAGACAGAGCTGAGCCTTGATGAACCCCAACTGTCACAGTGAAGCTGTCAGTCAGACCTGCAGGGCATCGCACGTGGCTTTTGGTGTTGTACAGCATTTTTACCCAGTTTATATACTTTCTGGAACTTGATGATCTCGGAGAGCATACCAAATAATCTGGTGTGGTACTCGATCAAATGCCTTCTCAAGGTCAAGGAAAGCAAGATGTAGTGGCCTCTTCTCGCAGAATTTCTCCATCAACTGGCGCACAGCAAAGATTGCGTCTATCGTGCCACATCCCTCTACAAACCCACATTGATTTCCTGAGAGCTGTACGATGTTCCTCAGGATACGTTCGAATATTTTCATAGTGTGGGAGAGAAGTCTGATTGGACGGTAATTGGTACATTTAGCTGGGTCACCCTTACCCTTAAAAATAGTTACTGTGATACTACTGTCGACCAAAGTATTATGTGTACTCGAGTTTGAAGGTTGTTTGTGAAGTAACCAATAGACCTACATAAAATCCAATAGCATCATCATTTTCATCGTTCTATTTTACGTTAGCTCATGTAGGTTTGGAATTTTTAATTTATATTTTAATATTTTTTGTCGCAGTTGGAACACAAAAAGTGCACGTTTTTAAGCGTGTTTCAACCATGCGTCACATTTAAGAATTATTATCTCAAAGACCCGTCATCAGATCGAATCCAAATTTTACCACAATATACATTGGAATGTTGTATACCTGGTTTATTAATTTCAAAATGTTGCGTGTCCAAGAAAAAAAGTTATCAATTTTGGAAGGTAACTTTTTCTCGGCTCGGGGTGGTTGGAAAATTTAGTTCTTAGTTGTGATGTATTCCTTATACATCAAAAAGTTATGCTGTATGACTGTGAAATACGTACATTAACTCAATTATTTTATATCGGTTTGTATTTGTAGGCGGAAATAACACATCGTTCACCACCTACCCGCTCCGGGAAAGGTGTACAGCGTTGCTGTGATGGAGCCCATCACTTCCGAGCGAGGCACGCCATGATGCGTGATGGGCTCTATTTCGGCAACGCTGTACAGTACAGTAGTTGACCAATCTGTAGGTATTTGACCACAGAGAATAATTGAATTAACGAACTCTGTCAGCCAGGTGGTCGCGTTGTCAGGAAGTTCCTAAATTTTCCAGATGTCTGCAGGAAGGTCGTCTAGCCCTGTGGCCTTTCCATTTTTCATGCTACGAATGGCAACTTTGACTTAATCTTCAGTGATACAAGGGACTGGTCCAGCAGTAATATTGTAGTCTGGTATTTGTGGATGAGGGAATTCAGTGTTGAATACTTCACTAAAATACTCTCTCCAACGGTGCAGAATCATCTTGCTATCGTGAAGTCGTCGACCATTCTTAACCTTCACACACATAGTGTTCTATATCCTGACCTGCTCTACACCGTGCTCGTACTAGTCGGTAGATAATTTTGTCTCCGTCTTTAGTTGTCAGTTGATCATATAAATGTTGGTAGTGATCTACTTTAGCCTCAGCAACTGCTCTTTTTGCCTCCTTCTTGGTGGCTTTGTATTTCAGAAGATTCTCCTCAGTCGGGGATGTTCGCATCTGTTTCAAAGCTGCTTCTTTTTTTTTTTTTTCATGCACCATTTCCT
Source organism: Meconema thalassinum (assembly GCA_946902985.2). Lineage (NCBI taxonomy): Eukaryota > Metazoa > Arthropoda > Insecta > Orthoptera > Tettigoniidae > Meconema > Meconema thalassinum. The sequence continues at coordinate 343,390,184 of OX336392.1, forward strand.
GTACCTTGTCTGTCCACAACCACGTCTGTTTATCAATTCTGCGTGTACCTGGGTGTGTTACACCGAGCTCAGATTGAGCTATACTAGTTACTCAGTTGTTGAATGATGCCCAAAAAACAAACAAAAAACGTATTAACAGAATCAACTGGAGGGAACACAATCTTCTCACTGAATGCCACTTTATGGTCTTGTAGTTTCCACCATTTGATTTTGGCATGACCTTTCACTTAGGGTTTTCTTATGTAACCTTTCATTCTAAGATCTGTAACTAGCAGTTTATGTTGAGGGGCTAGGCATTCAGATGGTATGACCTTAGTGTCTATGACAATTGGGAAATCTCGCCTGCGAAGTAATACATAGACAATCTGAGTATTGTGCCCTCCGCTAGTGTAGGTGATCAGGTGTGATATGCGTTTCTTAAAGAATGTGTTAGTAATAATTAGATCACTTGCTTCAGCAAATTAAAGGATCCTGTTCACGTCTTCATTTCTGAGATCGTAGCCAAAATTTCCATGGCATTCGTACCCCTCGCTGGTACTGCCAACATGTCCATTAAGATCTCCACAAAGTAGAAATAGGTCTTCTTCATTGCACGTTGTAACGGCATCTTGAAGTTCATTCCAGAAAGTGTCAAGCTATCTCATCAAAGCCTGTCTGTGGGGCATACGCTGAAAAGATATGTATACGGCGAGTTGGGGTAGCGATCGGAGTAGCGATATACAGCTGATACTTGATTGCGGAGTTTTTCATTCGCTACAATAGCGACTCCCTGACTATTAGTCGTACCATGATAGATCCACTTATATTCTCCAATGTCTCTAGATTTCTGCCCTTTCCACCGTGTCTCTTGTAAACAAGCCAGATCTACACAACGAGATTTTAGGATTGCTGCCAATTCGCGACTACGACCTGTCAATGTCCCAATGTTCCAGGAAGCAATACGCGTATGGTTTATTTTGGACTCGCTTCTTTAACCCTTCTTAGAGAGAAGAAAATGGTCTGTGGGGGTTGCAGTCTCTTGATGAATGCAGTATTATTGCATTTGTCTGTTGGCACAGGCTAGAGAAAAATGCGGCTTTTCACCAATGCCTCAGTCTCGTTTATTGCGGTGATTATATGGAAGCTACTAAGATATTACCCGTCTGACGAGTCTCTGCCGTTCTCAAGAGAGCGCACCGTCAAAAGTTCACATGGCTGGTGTGGGGCAAGAGGGAAAGCATGTACCGGTACATTCTGCATCCAGCATTAGTGACACCAGGAGATTGTGTGTTGTTCTGCTGCATGTGCTAATATTTACAATAATAATACCAGGAAATGTTCTCCGCAGTGCCCATATGCTTCTGCGAGTGATAGCGTCACCAGTTACGTTGGCAGCAAGGCTGTCGCTTGTATCGAAACAAACAAACAGTTAACTTTGTACTCATTCATAACATACTTTTGCACTCTTCCAATAATCTAACTATTCACAAGGGGCAGATGAATTCGAAGTTCCGCCGCTTAAAATAACAATAACTAAAAACTAACTATTCACACTGACGATTTCGACAGCCCACATGTGGCCTTCACCCTATCAAGAACACCATGCTGCCAACTAAACTGAAGATGTTGCCTCTCTCAGCTGCGGAGAACATTTCCTGGCGCCCTGTATAATACATGGTTAGTCCAGTAACATAGCAGCAAAATGCATGCATAGCAGGGTGACTCATTGCAAAGAGCTATATTGCTGTGCTGCTATGTTGCTAGACCAATAAAAAGAACCCTGTACTAATAATAAATAATACACTACTTAAGCGCATGATTACCTCAAAACTATTCACTTTACATAGACTTGAAATACCAAACTGACCAAATGTAAAGCTCGTGCCAAACATTGCAGACTGTTATTAGAAATATTATTCATTTCAGGTTCCGTATTGACAGTAATTGACAGGTGTAGCTATGACCGTCCAAACCCATCTTCAGCCACAACAATAGAAATGTTAAAACAGTACAAGATATGCTGCAAAGTTCCTACAATACACCAGTTATAAACATCAACTATCATAATATGTGCCCGTCGTTTTACAGTGTCAAAAGACATTTTACATAGATTTAGAAGAAAAAAAAAACGTGTACCTGAAGCCTGTAAACTATGCATGTCATTTTTAGATTTTTAGATTCTCAGATATTGTTGCAGTGTTTTTAATTTTTTATTATATATGTGCATTTTGTGTCATCGATTGTTTTTGTGCTCTGATGGGCTCTATGTATAATTTTGTGGGCTGAAGAAGGGTCCAAAAGAAACAGGACTTGAAACATGTACCCCTGAAATGTTGTAACAAATTATAGTATTGAATAGGCGGAAAATTGAAAGTCTTATTCTTCATAATTGCAGACTGTACCGATATCTCCGGTCTGTCTGTTAGGTAGTCAGCAAGAAGACTGGTTGGATCCTCAAAAAGTACCGCCGTTAGTTTATGTGGGTAGATGACAATTTTAATGGGTTAAGGGGGTCTCCGCCCAATCAATACAAATTTATTATTGGCATCTATTAATTTATTGCCATTAAGGACATGTTTCGGGCCTCGTGGGCCCTTCTTCAGCCGCAAAAATTAATAACATATTCACATCCATCATAATACACAAAACACGTACACTTTAAGAAAAACATTAAAATAGACCCTTTCCTCGAATTTGTTTCTAATGTTTTTCTTCTGCATGAACTTTATGTGCATAGGAATTAGATTGTGGTTCCTGCATTCTTTGACAAAGTAAATGTCTTTGATGGTTGTGGATAGTTTTATATTAAGCTCTTTAAATTTGAATACCGGGTAGATACCAACAAAAACCCAAGGCAGCGCTATAGTGAGGCGTACTAGGCGTTCTGATTCGTCGGAAAAGACAATTATGCTTGGAAAGGTGGAAGGGTCTCGGAGACGAGGGCAGCCAGCATTGAGATGGATCGACCCCATCAAATCCAAAATGAATATGTCAGTGAAGGATCTGAAGTACATGGCTGAAGACCGAATTATATGGAGACAGTCCATCCACGCAGTCGCTAGGAGTCGACGCCGACTTGATGGCACCTGATCATCATCATCACCACTATTTACCTGATGATTTTTTATTCTTCAGATTATTTGGAACTATTCAGCATTTCCATGACGAATAAGACGAGGTATCAACTTGATAATGTTCCTCGTAAGTCTTTATTATATTTTATTTTGATCCGGTTAGATGACTTGATAATATTCAGATTTTTGGCATTTATTTTCTAAAACGTACTTCATTCATTTCAGGACCAAAACAATAGTAATGAAAATATTTAATCGATGCCGCCGACCGTCAGCTTACCATCATAAGAAGCCTTGAATTGACAGTCTTCAATTCTAATTGGACTGTTATTCATAACAACAGTCGCTTTACTATAGCATGTTGTTAAGTATTCTAGAGAAGGAACGCCATAATATTTGATGTTCTACCTAAAACAACAAATGTACATCGACAATAGGCAAATCCTAGATGCTTTCAATTCAACAAGCCCTACGTACGCAAGAATCTCCATAGATTGATTACATTTATTTTAGAGTTTGAAGACACTGTGAACAAAACAAATGGTTGTGCATTAACAATATTTTAACGTGTCCTAAGACACAAACTTAACTAGAACTGAATGACTGAAAATGCGAGGAGCATTACATGTTTTATCTTTGGTTGTTTGTTTGGCTCTTAACTTTCACACAGCTCAGAATAAAAGTATTAATTCTCCCTCCATAATCTTAAATGACCTAAAAATTGGTAACGCCTCTTCTACTAAATTCTTAGGCCTTTGGTTGCAGGATGACCTAAAATGGAACTCTCATGCCACTAAACTTGCCAAGAAACTAAGCTCAAGTTGTTATGCATTAAGAGTATTAAGACAATCGACTAGCTGGAGAACTGTTCTTAGTACTTATTTTGCTTATTGCTCTTCGCTTATGAAATATGGAATTATATTTTGGGGAAATTCACCTGCTGCTCACCAAATCTTTATTATCCAGAAAAGAATAATTAGAACAATGAAAGGAACTACTAGATTGCATACATGTAAGCCTCTGTTTAAACAACTGAAAATTTTACCTTTGCCATGTATTTACATCTTTGAACTTCTATTATTTGTCAAACAAAGCTTAGGAAATGAGGATATCTTTGAGATGAATTCAAATATACATAACTACCAGACCAGACAAAAGAACAATCTTCATGTACATGCTGCAAATACAACACTATGTAAAAATGGTGTATTCCATGCAGCTATAACGCTGTATAATCATTTGCCAAATAATATTAAAAGTACAGCAAATTACATCAAGTTCAAAATAAAAACTAAAGAGTTCTTGCTGGAGCACTGCTTCTACTCAGTTAAAGAGTTTTTAGAATATCAATAGTTATGTATTCATAGGACTAAATGATGTAAGGTTATCCTTGTGTAGGCCTATATTATTATTGTGATTGTAAATTAGTATTAGTATAATTTGTGAATTGACGTGTCCTATATCATTGTACAATGTACATTATATGATTGAATGGATGAATAAAAAATACAAATACAAATACAAATACGAATTTTAATTAATGTGTTTTAAGCTCATAGTTTTTAATATGTTGTGGCTTTGTAATTTATGTTGTGTATTCTGTGTTGTTTTATTAGGGGATTTCGAATGTGTTATACGATGTTTGTAGTACCAAAGGAGGGCTGAAGAAGGAGACAGTAGGGTCTCCGAAACATGTACCCATAAAGTTTTCCATAAGTAAAGTATTGATTCGGCGGCAAATTCAGGTTTTACTTGTTGTAAACACGGTCAATACGGAACCTGAAATGAGTGCTGTACCTAATAAACTTAATGAAAGCATGGAATAAACTTTGGCCAGAAAGTAAACAATCAGATGACACCGATGAAAATCAGTCTGAAAGGCTTGAGTGTGTGAGAGAGGTCATCATGTTATGCCAGTCAGTTCCAGGCTTTCAAGAATGCACCGAAACTGACGCTTGGCCGGCAGAAAAAGAGTTTCGAAACTCAAACAACCCAAAATTAGCAAGTTTTTCAAGTAAAATATTTTAGTGATTTTGTTGTGTTGTTTGAGTCTTCAGTCTTTTGACTGGTTTGATGCAGCTTTCCATGCCTCCCTGTCCCGAGCTAATCCTTTCATCTCTACATAGCTACCACACCCTAAGTCCGAGGCAATCTGTTTAACATATTCTAACCTTGGTCTACCCCTACAGTTATTGTTAGTTATTGTTGTTTTAAGGGGTGGAACCACAAGGTATTCTGCCCCTCTTAACACAGATTAAAGAATACAAATTTGGAATTGATTTTAAAATATTGAGGTGAACACCTAAATTCAAAAAGACCAAAAATTAATAAAACAAAAACAAAAAATTAAATAAAAATAAAAATTATAGAAATAAACAAAAATTAATTACGGAAAAACAAAACATTGTCATTCAAAAACGAACAAGTCGTTGAGTCAATGTTCACTGGAGAATTTAGATTGCTGGCCCTAACCCACTCTCACTTATAAAGCGGATAACGCGATCAGCAGCCACCGCGTCATCGGCTAATATAAGTTTGAGTGTCCTTTGCAAACCAAGGTTTCTTCGTAAGTCAGCAAGATCCACACACACTGTGAAAATGTGGGCCACGGTGAAAACGGCTCCACAGGTACAAAGAGGGGGGGTCTTCTCTTCACATCAGATACGAGTGGGTGGATCTTGTATGACCTATCCTTAGCCTACACAAAATGACGGACTCTCTCCGTGACCGGAAAGAGCTCCGTCACACGCGAGTAGTTCCCTTGATCGCTCTCAGTTTACTGGGCAGTGGGTCAGCTAGCCACTGACTCTCCCAAAAAAACAGAACTTGTAGGCATAACTGAGAGCGAATATCTCTAGCGGGTACCCCCATTGGTCGAGGTGGTAGCGATACCGCCTCTTTTGAAGCTCGATCCGCTAACTCATTTCCCGCAATTCCCATGTGGCTTGGAAGCCACAGAAAGGTGATTCGAGTGTCAGCGTGGCACAGCCCGGCTAGTAGGTCGTGGATACGCTGCACTAGGGGGTGTTGCAGGAAACATGTAACAATTGACTGCAATGAACTCAAAGAGTAGGTACACACGAGAAAGTGGATTCATGCATCCTGTAGTGCAAACTGCAGAGCTTCACAGATGGCAGCGAGCTCCGCAGTCAACACACTACAGGCCTCAGGCAAAGAGATCTTGGTATTTGCACCATCAGTAACGAAAGCACAACCCACTTTCTCGTCCACCTTCGAACCATCCGTGTAGAGAATGCCAGCGTCCGGAAATTGGTGAACTATGCTGTGGAACTGCCTCCGGTAAACGGAGGCATCTGTGTTCACCTTAGGACCTCGGTGCAGTTCAAACCGAATTTCCAGACGCGGAACTTGCCACGGAGGCACCTCGCTAGGTTTCTGGATCATACAAGGACCTATAGCCACTACAGTTGTTGTCCTCCACCCTTCCTTGCATAACTAAGCTTGCTATTCCTGGGTGTGTTAGTAAGTGTATTACCAACCTCTCTCTTCTCCATTAGCAGTCGCCAGAAACATCTCTCCTCTCCCACTAGTCTTAATACCTCTTCGTTTGTAACCCTATCTACCCATCTGATCATCATTCCCCTGCAACACCACATTTCAAACTCTTCAATTCTCCTCTTTTCTGCTGCACCAATAGTCCAAGTTCCACTTCCATAGAGTGCTACGCTCCAGACAAAGGCCTTCAAAAATTACTTCCTAACACCTAAATCTATATTTGATGTCAACAGATTCCTTTTCTGTAGAAATGCTTTCCTTGCCTGAGCTAACTTACTTTTTATATCCTCTTTGCTTCGTCCATCACTGGTTATTTTGCTTCCTAAGTAACAGAAGTCTCCTACTTCCGTTAGTTTTTCACCTGCCAATTTGATGTCCAAAGTGATTCAGATTTATTTCTTACAGTTGTGTTTAGTTTTTTGTTAATACATACGTACAGTACATAGGCTACATATGTAAATTTGTAAATATGTAGTGATTGCTTTTGTAAAATGAGTGCATTTTTCTGGATTTAAAGATACAAATAAATCACAGTACAATATGTATGTACATATGTAAGTACATAATTCAAGCATTTATTTTTATTTATCTTAACATTTTTAATGTAACTAGGAATTTCTAGGTTATGTTCGAAAATCCAAACAAATCTGAAATCCGAACCCACCCCAGTCTCAATTAGTTCGGATTTTCAACACACTACCGTATTGTAATTAGCCAAAATACCTGTAGTAATGATAGGGAAAAATCTGGAGATGATATAGTAATAGATGTTTACTCCTCCACTGTCTATAACCCACCCGCCATCCCAAATTTGATCACGACATATAGTAAAATTTCCAGTTCTGTCCGCCAGTTTCGGCATTAATTATGCACAAGTACAGTATTGCCAACCCCACGCATTCGGTATTATTTCTTATCCAGTGTCGTAAAACAAAAGAGCGCCGTCAAGTTAATGCGAAAGTGTGTCAAGTTTCATTACAATGGTGAATACTGTTCTGCATACAAAACAAACCTAACCTGGGGCTTATGCCCCAGACCCTCTTGCTTGTAGTGTAATCAGTAATTTTCGTCCAGACAGTCGTCGACCAATAGTTTAGTCCAGACATCCATTTTAGTTCGGGAGTATTTTGTATTGGACATGTTGGCAACAGTGATGAGACGTGATATGACAATGTGTGCGCCTCAAACATGGCTGCCGTCGTTGAACAGAAGAAATCTTTATTTGCATAATATTACAAATATTTCCTGAGCAGCAGTGATAATTGACAGTATTTTCAATTTCTAATGACTCCCAGAAAGGTATGTGAATCATATATTTATCATATAACTTATTTTCAATAATCCTCCAGGTTCTGTAAAATTCCGGTTCTTGTCAAGGGAAGAATTAATCTTCCTTCTTGCAGAATACTGTAGATTATTATTACAAGATACATTTGTACATTTACCCTCATTTGATACAAGAAAGGGGGATTGATGAAGAGAAACAAATACAAAGGACAATCACCAGAGCTAAACAGCCATCCTGGGAAATATTTGTATTCGTTAGCTTCATTTAAAGTAATTTTCTACAGTGACTGACTAGCACACTTGCAATGCAAAGTGAATTTCACATTAATAGCCAAGTATGTGCAATTTCAATAATTCCCACGCATATATAGCCTACTCTGATTTACAAAAGATGAACGGTGAGAGCCGTCATCCGCTTGAAGGGTGAGGTGAGGAGTGGAGACGAGAGGGGTAACGGTCTCCATGACGACAGCGAGCAGTGTTGCAAAGTATGCAGACACAGCAGTGGACGCATGGTTTGATTCTGTTCTACTGTGCCTTCACTCGTCACGGTCATTAGACCGCCAGGCAGGGGGGCTATCTTCCCCAGTATTTGTGTCTCCCTGCAAACCTCTTAGAATGTTATGAGTCATGATATGCTAGCTTTGACAGATGTCACCGTTCATTATTGGTAAATCAGAGTATAGTATGGATTCTCCAGGGTGGCTTATAGTAAAGGCTGATTATTATACTTGACCATTAAAACTCAATGACCTTACACAAGATTCTAGGGTCCTGAATGCTCATCGTAGCACAAACAACATTATCAAAAAACTCAAACACAAATCTATCCAAATACACAGTTAATGAATGTCAATGCGACATACCGTAATCAAAAGTATATATTCCGATAATTATTTGAAATCTGCCTGAAGCCATAATTAAAACTATTAAAATATATAAGACATAACTAATTAATGACCCTTAAAGACAGCTATAACTATATGGAAATTTTGCTGCAATAAACATACTATTAAAGACAGCTATAAGATTATTTGAGCTGAAAATCGCTCCAGTCATTACGTACAGCCTGGAATGCATATGGCTACATCTCACAGTCAAGCACTTAACAGAGCTGGAGAAAACTAAATCTACCTTCCCCAAGAAGGCTTTATGTCTCTCAAAATGAATACCGTATCTTTTCTCACCATCCCGCCTAGTGTACCTGTTAGCAAGAGAGCCCTACTTAGTGGAAGAGTTGAAGCTGCAGATACTCCTGCCCTCCACACCAGCATATGAAGACTTGACACAAGACATGACTAAGATTGAAGTAGCTATGGATTTCTCAGCCACAGATGCTATGATATCAAAGGACTTGGCACTGGGATAGTACGAATTAAGAGACAATATTCTCAGTACATGGCTTTCACCACAAAGTCTGCAAAAAAAAAAAAAAAAAGGGGGGGGGGCATCCACCAGCCAGATCCAGAATGTGTCTGAAGGTTACGCAAAAGGGAATCTGGGCAATATCAGGTCATGTGGTGCAAAGAGAGAAAATAGTCTTTTAACTAAATTATGCAGTGAGGAGTGGATTGTAATGTATGTACGAGGACCATTAGCTGAAATAAATATTATTCGCCTTTAGAACAAATTTTGAAATGGTTACCCATTTACAAATTCACAATTTCACACCAAAATTTAGAGAGGAAAAATTGGCGAATTTTGACTGTAGTACATGTAAATAATATGAAAATTTAATTAACTCCTCTGAATATTCTTAAATGGATAACGTAACTTACCAGGGTGCGTAAAACATCACGAGTACAGTGTCATGTTCTGCAATTCGGGTTTTAAAATCATCATCAGTTAACTCGAGAACATCACTTTCATCAGCCGAAGCAGAAAGAACAATAGCCAACAAAAATAACGATTTGAAAATCATCTTTTTTTTTTACAATAAAATTAAACTCAGCGCCGGTACTTTACAACCAACTTCTAATGCGGATAATGACGACAAGACGTGGCTGCACAGCTGACCACCCGGCGAATATCCTGAATTTTGTCAGCTTTGTGTTGTCGTGCGTTGATTGGCTCCTGCTACCCCACTTGTAATTGGTTGCGTTCAGGCCAAGGAGGATATTTGGGTAGAGCTGCAACTTAATGCAAAATTTTGACACCAACATATTGCTCAACGCAAGTAATTCCAGCTGACAATATGAGATGGCGCGACGATACACTCTCGATTGCGATCCGTCCCCGACCAGGCCTACTCGCTCCTCTCCCCTCCCTTTCCGCTACTCTATCACCCAGCCTCTACTTTATATTCCTTTCTTTCTTTCTTTCATATTTTAGTAATTGGTCTAATAATAGGCGATTTCTTCCCCCTGTGATATCAGCTAGAGAAGAAAACAGGTTCTATCAGAATAGTTGTGGATGTTTCCACAAAGCACATAGTAGGACATAGGCCTACCCCACTGCCCACAGATATGTACAAATAGAAAGAGTAGGCTACTATACTACAACATTAAAAATGAATTGTAAGTCAAAATTACAGCTGCACTTATCACACACCAGTATTATTTAATTGTCCTTGCGGTACTTCCTATCAATCGAATTAAGAAATATAACGTTTGAATTAAGGGAAGCGTTGGAACAACCAGCTCATACTTTGAATTATATCGATAGTATCTGGTATCGTTTTCGAGCGCAGTGTATCGACTAAAATCGATGTGTGATTCAATATAATTCAATTTCTTCGTATAATATTGTCCGAAACCGATTGCATTCCTTTCTAAGCACTACAATATATATTTACTATTGATATATATTCAAATATTAATTAAATATACAACATTAACAAGAATACTCACCAATTTTCCGATTTTGCTGCCATTTATAGAAGTACAACTCAACTACCTCGTCGTACGCGATGATAGCTAGCGATTTTAACGTTGTCAGCAGGTACTACTACAAGGCAAGCTAGCGTTGGTACCAACGAGCTTTAAAGATACTATAGAGAGGCTAAGGCACCGTTCACAGCGCTCTTAGCGGAAGATATTGGTGAGAACGTCCGCCATGTTTTCCCGAGTCATCGAGTCAAAACATTCAGTCAGCTGATTGCGAGGGAAGAGTTCAGTGAATTGTGATTTCTATTGTCGTTTGTGTTACTAGGTTGAAATCTACCGCATATTAATTTCCGCAGCGATGCCTGCTGTATGTTCAGCGTACGGCTGTACTAATCGAAGCAATAAAACAACGGATATATCCTATTTTACGTAAGTATAGCCTAATTGTGCTACCTATAATAATATACTTCACTGCACGGATACAGTAAGGATGTTACTATCAATTTTCCAGAACATCTGGTCTCCATTGCTTTCTATTAATGTCTGATACAGGCCTATACGGTATACGATATACATTTGTACTGGTACCGTAACAGAAGGAATTGTTTCTGTTCCAGATTCCCGTTGAAAAATACGGATTTGACAAAAAAGATGGGTAACTGCTATGAGTAGTGATAATTGGTATCCAACTCAGGCTAGTCGTATATGTTCTACCCACTTCCTTGAAAAGTACATTTATAAAGTGAACACTCAGAGACGTCTGTTGGCTAGTGCCGTCCCAAGTATATTCTCCTTCCCAGTACACTTGCAAAGGATGTAGGCCTAAGTGAACTTGACTATGTAGAGTGTTTTGAAACCCTTTCAACTTTCAGTGATCAAGTGGTAGAATATGTTGCAGGTAGTGTTGTAAGAAATGTGTCGAAGAAAATCAAATGTGTGGAATGCTTAGATGTTCTACTGACAATGAGTAATGACGCAAAGTGTGGTCTCATAAAATGCAAAGATGTGGGCAACTCATTGAATAATCCATCCGCTGACCTGAACTACTTGTGTAAGACAGCAGAATGTGTTTTCAGGAGTAATGCTCATATCTTGGACAAAAACTGCAAAAATATCTTGCTCACACTAGAGACCAAGGTATTTACAAGGTTAAACTGTTGTTTGTTCTCTTCCTTTGAACACCTATTCACTGCAGTAGAACCATGTGAAGAATCGCATTATGTGAAGCTGATAAGGCATATATTGAAGTATTACTCACTTGCAGAGTATATCATGCACTCAGAGAAAAGTCCTCTCGAATCAGAGGACGGCAAGTGAGACAAGTTTTAACAAAGCTGATTCTATTTAAGGGACAGTAATTACAATTGTGCAGTGTAAATAGCCTACAGCACTATTGTTGTAACTTGAAACTATCCTGAATGTTTAAGAAGTGATTGGACTTCATAATTTGTCGTAAATATGTTTCTTATTAGTGTTCCAACATGCCCTGCTCTGATACTTCAACTTATGGCATAGCTCCTCCCACTTTCTCTTGACTACAGAGAAAATGGCGGACACAGTTTCAAGTAGCTTCAGTCTTGCGGCGCTCCTGCCTCTCTATAGTAATGTTTAAGCTCGTTGGTTGGTACCAAAACACTCTATAAAGTTTCACCCGGTCAGTTCAGACGTTCAGATGAGAAAAGTACAACAATCACAAATTCCAGATCAGCAGATCTACGATAATAAAAAAATAATATTTCGTCTATAAAAAAATTAAAAAACTTTTATACGTATGTAAAGCTGTTCTAATGAAGGCACAGTTCATAACTTAAAAATGAATAATTAACTAACAGCTGACATCTGCTGGAGAAATTTCAAACAAAACAATAGGACACGGACAGAGTTGGGCAGTATCGAAAATACATGTATTTAAAATACGTATTTTCGATACTTTTGTATTTTGTATCGAAAATACATTTTGAACCATGTATTTTGTATCTGTATCGAAAATACTTTTCATGAGTATTTTGTATTTTCAAAATACACAAAATATAATCAAAATACATTCGTTGCATTAGGCAATTTTCAGTTTAATACTCCATTATCTTCCCTTTTCATAACTTAAGTTAATTGGTAGACATGACACAGGTAAGTTTGAGATAAATACAACTGTGCCAGCAATACACCAACCTTGTAAGACCATGTGCAATGCTATTTATTTAGGATGCATTTAGAACAAAGTCTCCAGAACCAGAGGAATGTCTCCTGGATGTTGTGTTATCAGCTTGGTTAATCTTGGAAGCCTTTTCAAGCAGTACCCTCAAGCTACCTTGTATGAAATTCCCAAACGCATGAGGCTGTCTGAACCTGTTAACTAGAGTGTTCACACGAGGGCTGTACAAAATGCGGCAATCATCTCCTGTAAGAGCAGTGTAGGTCTAAAAGTCGTATACAACTTTGAATTGAAAAATAAGTTGCTGTTGTTTCATTTGACGGGCTTTGACATCATGATCATTTAGTCCCGTGTACTTGGGTGTGTGTATATAGCCTACTGTAGACTATATAAGTTATATAATTGTGGGTGTTATTATGGGTCAATGTAGTAGTAGTGTGTTTATTTTTAATTTAGGTAATAATAATAATATCGCATGGCCTCGGGTGCCGGGTGCAAGCTTTGTTATTTGACACCCAAAGGGTAGCTTGCTTGTCGAATTTCGTTGTTCCTTGAAGCACTATGAAAGTCAAGGAGGTTAGATATCTAAGCTCCTTGAACACTATAGCGCTTTCTAGTAGAGAAATGAGGAACTTTGTGTTGGCGGAAACTCCCGAGATTAATTTTGCCATTATGAACACGGCCTACTGTTCAAATGGGTTCTTTGACATGCCAACATCGTATGACATGGTGTCGTAATTTTTGCCGCCTTTCAAAAATTTAGGTGAGGATTGGGAAGGAGATGACCATGGCCTTAAGTTAGGAACCATCAAGGCATTTGCCTGAAGTAAAAGGGGCAAACGACGGAAAACCACTTCCAGGATGGGTGAGGTACGAATCAAAACCTCGCTCTTCGCAGGTTTTCTAGCCACTGCGACACGAGGCAGACAAAAATAAATATGGTGGGGGTTGTTAGTAAATCTTGATCAGTCCGGTGTATTTAGGTGTGTGTTAAAGTTGTTTGATAACTTGTGTTTGTGAGGTATCTGTAGTAGTTAGTATGCGTGGCTGCATTCATTATGGTCTAGGATTGATCAGATGCCCTGGGACTTGGAATATGGTGCCATTCCGGCATGTGCCTAAATTGATAGTGGGGAAATACGAGCAAACTTCACAACGAGGATGGCCGCTGTCAATGCCAGAGAAATAAACCTAAAGGTTCCACCTGGTGGCTTATGTCATACGATGATATTAATATAATAATATTAATAATAATTTCTACATTCCCCATTTTATGGGTTCGGGGACGAGGTGAGGTAAGTTTCTATGTGGCAATGGTGACATTCCTGATGCCATCCTCACCACAGGGCTTGATGGCAAACGAAATGAAATAAGGCAAGTGGTTGGAAGAAAGCGGCCATGGCTTATCAGGAAGTACCGTCCTAGAAAACCATTTCATAGAGGCTGACTGGGATTTGAACCCTCTGGCCTTGCACGTTAATGCGCGCACCCATCCAGGTTACGATAACAATAATATATACAGTATATAATTATAATAATGTTATTTTGAAAGGTATGAATTGAAGATAAGCAATTTTTTTAAAGTATTTTGTATTTTGAAATGTATTTTAAAATACTATTTTGTATTTTGTATTTTCAGGAATTTTATAAGTGTATTTTGTATTTTGTATCTAAAATACTTTTGAGTGAGTATTTTGTATTTAGTATCGAAAATACATTTTGGGAGTATTTTGCCCAACTCTGGGCACGGAACACGCTGGTTCTCATCTCAAGCTTCGCTTTGCCTACTACCAATGTGTTATAATAATAATGCATTTTATTAATCCCTTAACGAGTCAAGGACTCATATACAAAGGAATTGTACAGTTTTATCTTGTTGGTGACAAATTACAACACAATGTTTAGTTTACAATGTTTTCAGTATGAAAATTTATACAACATTTTGTAGCTTTCATAAGTTTTTGTACACAATGTGGTCTTCTGTTGTCTTCTCAGATTATACAATTTCTTCAAACTGACATTTTATAATCATTCCACATAAACTGTTTTAGCCTCCTTTTAAAGATTGGTGGGCTAGGTGCAATTTTTATATTTTCTGGTAGCCCATTGAACTTTACAAAGGCACTATACTTAACCCTAGAACACAAACCCTCGTAAGTTTTACGACGTATACTTGGCAACACGGCTCTATCTGCTAGGCTTTTCTCGCCACGTTGCTGTCCTACTCAGTAGCTTCCTACAATACCGCGAGCTTCGTCAGTGTGCGTGCATTGTTAGAGTGAGTCTGTTGATTTCAAATTGAAGACCCTTGCGTCGTAAAATTTACGACGATTTGTGACTACGTACGCTAAACTTAGCAAGGTAAGTTTTGTAACAAAGTTAAATTACTGCACTATTCTGAATGAAATAAGTATTTAGAACCGCACAACTTGTCGTATACATAGGCTACTGGTAAGAGCTGTTTGTCATATCTGTCCTGCTCAGAAAAGGCGAATGACGATAACATTGTGGTGTTTGAAGCCATATTTTCAGTGTTGCCTTAGTAAACAAGAGTTTAGTGCTTTTCAGTCGGTCAACACGAATGTACCCAAAAGAGATGGGTTATACACTAATCCTGAAATAAATTACATGAGATTAATAAAACACTAGGATGACCAGTTTCGATCGGCAAGCGATCATCATCAGATCCATTACACTTAGGCTACAAAATCCATGTTTGAAATACCGGTGAAAATATTTACAATATGTACAATTATTTAGTTGCAGTATTGGTACTGCAACTGTCAGTGTATGCTAAATGCAGTATATATGTTAGGTGAAATGCTAAATGGTGATAGCTATCCGGAGATTGTACTTTAGAGAGATTATATGGTTGTAAACTATGGTTAAACTATAACATTTTAGGCTAACTAGTTATCTGATAGTCTTCCGTACTACAGCTACTCGCTACTCGCAGTCAACCGCACAGTGAGTTCCAGTGAGCACGAAAATTGCGAGTAGCTGTAGTACGGAAGACAATCAGATAAGTAGTTAGCCTAAAATTTTATAGTTTAACCATAGTTTACAACCATATAATCTCTCTAAAGTACAATCTCCGGATAGCTATCACCATTTAGCATTTCACCTAACATATATACTGCATTTAGCATACACTGACAGTTGCAGTACCAATACTGCAACTAAATAATTGTACATATTGTAAATATTTTCACCGGTATTTCAAACATGGATTTTGTAGCCTAAGTGTAATGGATCTGATGATGATCGCTTGACGATCGAAACTGGTCATCCTAGTGTTTTATTAATCTCATGTAATTTATTTCAGGATTAGGGTATAACCCATCTCTTTTGGGTACATTCGTGTTGACCGACTGAAAAGCACTAAACTCTTGACGATAACATACTGCAGCGAATGTTACCGCGCATATTGCAAGGAAGATAGAGCAAATCTTTGCACTAACTGCTGTAAATGAGACACCAGGGACATGAAACCCTAGGAGTTAACACTCTGTAAAATAACTTCCATGTTAATACGTGCTTCTTATATTATATTTTGTGTGCAATTACATTTTATTCATCATGGAAATAAACAGTCGTAAATTTTACGAGGGGTTGTGTTTATGTACTACTAAATTAGGGTTTGTGTTCTAGGGTTAATGCTATTACTGCCATATTGTTTGGAATTGGTATGGAAAAGTGTTACGGTATGTCATCTGCATGTCTAGTTTTGTAAGCGTGTAAATCAGATTGTTTAGTGAAGTTTAAATTTGTGTGGATTCTGTTGTGTAGGATTTGGTACATCAGGACATTTGATTTGATTTCTGCATTTCGATGGCCTAGAATGAAAACCTCGTATCTCAAAAATTTTTGATTTTTACTTTTTTCACTTTTGGATGGAAAACCTTGTATCTCATAGATTAAAAAGAGAAAAAATCCAACCGACAGGTGCTGCTGGCCTCTAATGGCTAAAAATAAAACCTCGTATAGTTGTAAGTCTCCATCTTTACTGAGAAGACCTCGTACAAAATGTTTGTTTTTGACGTAGTTGTATTGATCTGAGTTTTAGTACACAACGTTTGTGATCATCCCAGCTGTTAAATCAGGTACGTCCCTATTTGCTCTTTATTGAATTTCTTTAATATTTGATTTTAAAAGACAGCTTGGATGTTTATAAATCTCCATTATAAGAAGGAACACCTCGTATCTAGGTTAGGTTAGTATAGTTTAGTTAGAAATACTCGTAAGTCTGAGATAGGAGGTTTTCACATTTAACAATCAGCCAACTTGGGAATTAGAATGCCTCCATCTAATATTTAAGTGCTGACTTACGAGTTTTTTTTAAATATATCTTAAGCTTTTTTTTACTGAAAAAATATGGTTTGTCTAGAATGGTGATTTGAAATTGTTAAGTATTAGGCCTACTAGAACTTGAAAGGATTAATTTTATTTCTCAATGACTAATTATTGTGTTAATATGCACTGATTTCAGATGGCGAGTTCAAGAAGTGCCCTCATTGTTAAATTGGCTCTTGATAATATTTCTCACAAACCGATAAAACAATATGAAGCCCAAAATGCACCTCAAAGCACCGATGGTCATAGATAGATAGATTTTATTAATTCCATTTGATCAAATACATGTATACAATACATTTTTGATATAGGACACGTCAGAATTTACATCTATAAAATAAAAGTACTAAGTTAATAGGTATATAATATTTGTGCCGTTTCTTTTAGGCACGCTGTACCCAGTATTCTTCTAAAATACGCATTCCGTCTCGAGCGATGACAGTGAGTTGAAGTTACGTCGATTCTCACTAGGTGGCAGCTCCTTCCAGCGTGAAATGATGTATTTGTACAAATGCTCACTAGAGGGTAGCATAGTTCTGAGAGAGACAGAAGATATTGGTCGTCGTCCTGTAATTAGCGCGCTGCGTTCCTCAACTGTCTTTGTGTAGAGTTGTCTACGAATCGTGTTTGCCAACTGAAAGGAAACACTTGTGCGGACCTTATTATGTATTGCACTGAGATGTAGAAAAAGTTAGAAAGTATTTGGTTTCTTTTGCGTTCTACTTCCTTATGTCTGCACTTACGTTAGTTTATCTAGTACGTCAACATTTAGTCTGGGATTCACTTGATAGTATTTAAATTATTAGTGTATGGCATCAGTGCGATTGGTAGACACGAGATGTTCTGATTGGTTGCAGATTAAACATGGTTTCCCCGATGTTGAACATGCCGAGAATATTCTATTTAATTATTTCTTCTATTTGTCGTTTCTGTAAGTTGTCGTTTGTTTGTTGTTGCCGTACGAGGTAAGTTTGTAATTTTCTGTTTGTTTATTTGGGGAGATTATGATATATCTGGTACTAGTTACGAGCATCTCGGGTCAGCTATGCTCCTTGTTATTCTTTGATGTTTTTCATTTCTGTTTTGTCTGATGTGATGGGCAGAGATGATTATTGTCCAACTATGGTTGGAGATCAGATGTTTTTTAATTAAGAGAGATTTTGGGATCCATCAAGACGTGATAGACGTATTTTCTGGAGTGGTCCGTATTTAATGATAGTGGACGATTGATGTTTAATTATGAAGCCTATATGATGATGTCGAAGTCGTGGGACGTTGTTTGGGAATTTATAATAAGTTGACTTCTTAATATTTTCATTAAATATGTGCGGATCGAAACTCTTATGTATGCTACGAGATACTTGTCTTCAATCTGTAAAATGGAATGCTGATCTCCTTAAATAATGATATATATATAATTGTACGACGTTTTTAAGAATATTAGTTGGACGTTTGAAGTAGTTCTGCCGAATTGCATGAAGACGTACGTTATGAATATTTTAACTATTGCATGTTGGATTTGTCGAGCAATGGAGCATGAATCAGGCTTTGATTTATTTAAAGGATGTATGTTGGGGTTTTGACGATGCAGATGGTACTTCAGTAATGCATGTAAGTTTGAGTTTCACACCTTAAGTTTTAAATGTGCATGTTAATTAGGTTATGTGCATGTGTTTTTTAATTATTGTAAATATGTTTGTCAGAATAGATGATGTCGCAATTGGTATAAGTGTATCATTTCTGAGTACTAGTTCTCGATGACATTTCCAAAAATATTCCTCGGGTATGGTTTGCAAAAGCTCAGTGGCTCCACATACACATTATTATTTTACTTTAAGTAGTAAAGGGGGAGTGTCAAATTGTAACGAGAGCGTGGTTTCGTGTTTAAACCACAATTAATTGATTTTGGAAGTGTCATTGAAGCTGTATTTGGGAATGGTACCAAACTTAAACTATAAAGAGGTGACTGTGCACTTATATATATGTTCTAATGAAATTGTACTTGTTTGTTTCATGTTCCTGTTTTATTTGAATGGAGGAGAGATCTTTGAAGGCTATCTCTTATTTAAAGAAAGATGAAGTTTCCTATGAGGTCATTATACGTGGAAAAGTACCATTTTTTCACCGAGATTTGGATTTGAATGTATTGAAAGACTTGAGAGCTGCCCCTATAATTTTACCTACTGAGGACAATTCTTATTGGATGCTAGGTAAGTTCACCATTGTACCTACTGTCTCCGATTTATTAAATATTTGTTCTTCGAGTGATGTTGGTAGTACTTCTGCGTCCAAGTTGAACAGAATCAGGTACCGTTCGTTACATTGGATCAATTGTTTGGATGATTTGGTAAAGGTCTGGTCAAATAGTGATGCTGAATTTTCTGAGAGATTATTTAACCTGCGTTGTAAGTTGGCCGAACAATACTCTAGGCTATTCCCTCGTGTGACCAATGATAATCCTGTGGAGGCTGTCGTGTGTTGTGATAGTGTTAGTGCTGAATCTTGTAATTAGTGTGAATTGGGTGTAGAGGATAACCTTATTAATGATTTAGAATCTGTATCGTTGAAGAGTATTGGATCGATCATGAATAGTTCTCAAGTTGTGCATGATTCTGATGTAGTCAGTCGAGCAGTGTCGTCAGTAATATCACTAGGGGGTATTTCGATCTCAGATAATTTAGGTATTAATGACCAAGCAGGTAATGCTAATGAAAGATGTACCGTGATACCTACGTCCAATGCTAATGTAAGTTTGAGTAACATCTCGAATAACTTAGTGTCAGTTACTTCACAATGTTCTAGGTCTGTACAGACAGATAGGTGTTCATTTCAACCATTTAATGAGGTTGGCAGCAATGATGTGAGTGTTAGATTGAATAATGATGCCTCGTCTAATGTTGTTTGGCCTACTAATATCATGGCAGACTGTAATATCAAGTTTTCTACAGTACAGAATCCTCTAAATTTGATACTTAAGGATTTTAATCGGTGTAACGGTTCGGATAATGATCTTTTGGTCAAGTTTTTAAGGAAATTGATAGAAATAAGGGATTGTGCTACTGTGTTCGGTCTATCTGAATTGCAAATTTGTAGGATTGTGTTTCCGTGTACTGAGGGCATGTTACGGGAGAGACTGTTAGTTTGTTTGAATGAGCATAATTCTCTGGAATGGTTTCATAAAGACATATTGAATTTCTTTTTCACTCCTTATGCTCTGTCAGACATGCATCGTATGTATGTATATCGACCGCAGCGTATGAATGAAACGTTGAATGAATTTTTTCTTGACATCAAACTGTATGTTAAGGTCTTCGCGGTGCATCTGTCTGAGGAACAAATTGTAGCTTCGTTGGTGGGAGGAATTAATCCCATTTACCGTTCATTATTAACTATGCAAGCCAAACCGAAAAGTTACATTGAATTTAATGATCTGATTCTGACAGCAGAAAAGGTTAAGAAAGCCGATTCAGTCCGAATTTATGATTCTGCTCCAACTCGTAGTACTACTCAATATCCTCTAGGTTATGTTTCTTTGCCTAACGTTTTACAGTGGGGAGCAGCAGATCAGTTGAGGAATCAGCATCAAGGTCCTATGAATGATGGAAATGTTTTATTAGGAAATGTATTACAGGGTAGGCCTGCTTTTGTTCCTGATTATGTGCCAGCTGATGCTTGTCAGGGGCGTGAGATCCAGCGATACACAGGAGGTATCACTAAGAAAGGTAAGAGGTGTGACTTGTGTGGATCGTATGATCATATACGTCGTTGGTGTGATGCTGATCTGTATAGGAAATATTAGTTGCTCGTTTTGTTGGTAAACATCTTCAAAATTGTGTATGATAATTGCAGTACTTCTAGTGTGCATATTGTGTGCGTGCTGTGAGTGTGTATTTGTCTGCACGTGTGATGCATTTTCTGTCCTGAGGTGCATATCTTCAAAATTGTGTATGATAATTTACTGTACTTTAGTGTGCATATTGTGTGTATGCTGTTGGTACGTTTTTTGTCTGCACGTGTGATGCATTCTCTGTCCTGAGGTGCATATCTTCAAAATTGTGTATGATATTTCAGTACTTCTAGTGTGCATATTGTGTGCATGCTGTGAGTGTGTTTTGTCTGCACGAGTGATACTCAATCTTCTTGGTTGTGTAGTGACTCTGGGAGTTTGTGTTTGTGATTTTGGTGTAATTGTGTATTTTGGAGTGATTGTGAGTATTTAGCTTTGTTTTGTTATGGGGTGGGAGTTAGTTGTTTTCTTGTTTTGAAATAAGGTTAGGTTTTATTGTTATTAATTTGTAATATTATTTAAAACGAGTAGCCGAGTATATAATTGGGGTTTTCGTTAGAATGTCTATCTTCGACTTACGATCCTATTATATCAAGGTATGGGACTTGCGTTCTAGGTGACAGAAGTTGATTATGTATTTTGTGGTAAGGATTTACAAACAAGTTCCTTGTTTCTCCCTGTGGTGGATGATGACTGGAAAGTAAGTACTTATATTTGTGTTGGGATGGAAATCATACTCGTGTTGAATTGCCAAACGAGTATGACATGGATTTCAGGTAGTATTAAGTTATTTTTGGTGATGGAGATCATGCTCGTGTTGAATTGCCAAACGAGTATGACATGGATTTCAGGTGTTGTTGTTGTCGTCGTTGTTGTCGAAGTGTTTATTTTAAAGGTATATATGTGTTTGTGTATGTCAATGTTTTAACGAGCTCTAATTATGTTCTGGCAATTTTGGGAATTTGTGGGTGGTACGTGTGACTATTTTTATGTGGGATTTTGTGGTTATGAATGGAGGTTATGAATGTTTTTTTTTGGGTGGTTGGCTCATTTAATCTGGTATTGTTTGACTTTGTTTCGGTATGTTCTTTGTTTTATTTCTTGGCTGTTATTTTTAGTAGTTGAGTTGTTTCTGGGATGATATTTTTCTTGTATTTCTTAGGATTTTCTGGTTTTCTCGTTAGTCTTCTTAGTATGTGGAACAGAGGTACTGTGTTGAACAAATGCCTGCATTCACTGAGAATATTTTTATTTTATTTTTCTTCATTGAGTTAATAAGAGAGATAGTTTTCTGTTCAGTTAGTTATTTTCTAATGTAAATATGAAGTATGGGATTGATTTTGTAAATTTATGATCTTTCTGTCGAATAATCAAGATTAAATTGTAATGCTGTAACATTATGGTTTAAATAATTATATTTTTGCTTTGTAAAGGTGTGAAACTTGAACATAGGGTAATATTTTAATGAAAAACGTAGCTGATGCCATATTTAGTGAATTTTTGGTCATGTTTCTTGTTATTTTACTTGTTAGATGTTAAGTGAATCCAAAACAAAATGCTTTCGGAGATGTGATTGTTCACAGCTCGATTTTCTTCGTGGTGTTGTCTACATTGAGGTTACTGGCTGGGAGTGAAGATTTCTTGGAATGGAATTTGAAACGATCTACTTGACCCTTGTTGGATTGGAACTCTGCTGCGCACATCAAGATGACGTTGAAAAATAATTGTGGAAAACTCTGTATTGCTACCTGATTGTATTGTATACTGAAGTATGTGTTGAACTTGTATAAGCATGTGTATCTTCCGCTGTTGTGACATGGACTCCTATTGTTTGGAAAAGGTGGAGTGACTAGCATGTGTACAATGGTTTTTGGAATCGGAGATGAACTTTAAGAAGTGGGTCTGTTCTAAAAAAAAAAAAAAAAAACTAATTGATGCATGCTTAAGAGAAACTTTATACTGAAGTATTTGTATGGAGTGCATGAACTTTCTTTCCACATGTCACGTCGTCTTGGTCTTCAACCATCGATGAATTTCAGGAGGGGGTGATTTGTGCCGTTTCTTTTAGGCACGCTGTACCCAGTATTCTTCTAAAATACGCATTCCGTCTCGAGCGATGACAGTGAGTTGAAGTTACGTCGATTCTCACTAGGTGGCAGCTCCTTCCAGCGTGAAATGATGTATTTGTACAAATGCTCACTAGAGGGTAGCATAGTTCTGAGAGAGACAGAAGATATTGGTCGTCGTCCTGTAATTAGCGCGCTGCGTTCCTCAACTGTCTTTGTGTAGAGTTGTCTACGAATCGTGTTTGCCGACTGAAAGGAAACACTTGTGCGGACCTTATTATGTATTGCACTGAGATGTAGCAAAAGTTAGAAAGTATTTGGTTTCTTTTGCGTTCTACTTCCTTATGTCTGCACTTACGTTAGTTTATCTAGTACGTCAACATTTAGTCTGGGATTCACTTGATAGTATTTAAATTATTAGTGTATGGCATCAGTGCGATTGGTAGACACGAGATGTTCTGATTGGTTGCAGATTAAACATGGTTTCCCCGATGTTGAACATGCCGAGAATATTCTATTTAATTATTTCTTCTATTTGTCGTTTCTGTAAGTTGTCGTTTGTTTGTTGTTGCCGTACGAGGTAAGTTTGTAATTTTCTGTTTGTTTATTTGGGGAGATTATGATATATCTGGTACTAGTTACGAGCATCTCGGGTCAGCTATGCTCCTTGTTATTCTTTGATGTTTTTCATTTCTGTTTTGTCTGATGTGATGGGCAGAGATGATTATTGTCCAACTATGGTTGGAGATCAGATGTTTTTTAATTAAGAGAGATTTTGGGATCCATCAAGACGTGATAGACGTATTTTCTGGAGTGGTCCGTATTTAATGATAGTGGACGATTGATGTTTAATTATGAAGCCTATATGATGATGTCGAAGTCGTGGGACGTTGTTTGGGAATTTATAATAAGTTGACTTCTTAATATTTTCATTAAATATGTGCGGATCGAAACTCTTATGTATGCTACGAGATACTTGTCTTCAATCTGTAAAATGGAATGCTGATCTCCTTAAATAATGATATATATATAATTGTACGACGTTTTTAAGAATATTAGTTGGACGTTTGAAGTAGTTCTGCCGAATTGCATGAAGACGTACGTTATGAATATTTTAACTATTGCATGTTGGATTTGTCGAGCAATGGAGCATGAATCAGGCTTTGATTTATTTAAAGGATGTATGTTGGGATTTTGACGATGCAGATGGTACTTCAGTAATGCATGTAAGTTTGAGTTTCACACCTTAAGTTTTAAATGTGCATGTTAATTAGGTTATGTGCATGTGTTTTTTAATTATTGTAAATATGTTTGTCAGAATAGATGATGTCGCAATTGGTATAAGTGTATCATTTCTGAGTACTAGTTCTCGATGACATTTCCAAAAATATTCCTCGGGTATGGTTTGCAAAAGCTCAGTGGCTCCACATACACATTATTATTTTACTTTAAGTAGTAAAGGGGGGGTGTCAATACTAATACTAAAAACCATTTATAACTTATTTTAATAACAGATCTTAAGAGATACAATCTTATTTGACAACTGTTTACACCTTACTCTATTATCATAATGTGAAAACTTAATTCTATAAATACAACGACTTACAGCTAGGTATTACAATTAAAATAGAAAAGTAAATTATAATTATAGATTTCATCGCTCCTATACACTAAGATATTCAACTACAGAGTAAAAACAATGGCACTGCAGATAAGCTTTCAACATTCTATCAAAGGTTTTTATTTTTGGGGCAAGTTTTATATACTGGGGTAGTTAATTGTATAATTTAACTCCTGTGTGAAAAGTTCCTTTTTGATATATGCTGTGTGTGTGTGTGTGTGTGTGAAATACGAAAGTTTTGATTTTGTCTTGTGTTATGCCTATGAACATCATTGTTTGTTTTAAGAAAAACATCCTTATATTCGTATTATAATATTCGTGTTATAATATAGGACTCCAATACGAACTTTGCAAGACATTATTCGACATGCACCAGAAGTGCTTGTAATTGCAACTTGCTATTTTAATGTGTTTTTAATCTTTGTCTTGTACGTAATAGTTTTATGTCCCCATCTATGATATGTTTTTTCATATATTTCACCACATTACCCATAATTGTTTAATATGTTTCATTTTCATTCATGTCATTCATACATTTCATGTTAGATTTTACCTTTATTGAATCCTATATGATACTGATATCTATTGTTGTTTTGAGGCTGATGAAGCGGCCATAATAAGGACCCGAAACATGTACCACAAGGGTGTTAATACAACTCTTTAAATGTAAATTACGTTGTATTGATCAGGCGGAACCTATCCCCCTCTTAGTGCATAAAACATCCTTATTCATTAAATTATTTTTAAGAAACATAATACTTTCAAAGATATATGCAGGGCAGTGGGAGAATGTTTAAATCTTTATACTGAGGTCTACATGATTCTCTAGGGTTTACATTTGCCATAATTCTAATCGTCCTCTTTTGTATCCCAAACGTGTTTAATGCATCTGGTGACATACCCCAAAATATGACCCCATATCTTAAGTATGAATGGAAATAAGCAAAATAAGTATTTCTTAAAGTGTGCATGCTAGTGCAGGTTTTCAAAATACGTAACGCAAAGCACATCGAGTTCAGTTTGGTATTCAGATATTGTATATGTTTATTCCATTTCAAGTCATGTTGTATCCATAGTCCTAAAAACGTTGTTTCTGATTTATTTTCTATTTGATGACCATTTAATGTTATATTGGGCTTCGCAGGATTCCTATTCTGTATAGTGTGGAAATTTAGACATACTGATTTTTTAATAGTTTATTATGAGGCGATTATCTTGTGACCATTTGGTTAACTCTCCTGTAACGGAGTCAGCAGACTGCTGTATGACCTGTTTAGTTTCACCTTTTATTACGAGTGTTGTATCATCCGCAAACAAAATTTCCTTATGTGAATGAACGTTCTGTGTTATATCATTGATATATAGAAGAAAGAGTAGTGGGCCCAAAACCGATCCCTGGGGTACTCCAAATTGAATAACTCCCTCATTGGACAATGTTTCATTAAGTAATTTGGTTCCATCATCCTTGTGTCTCAAGCTTACTAATTGTTTACGCCTTGTTAAGTAAGACTCCATCCATTTATTAGCTAGACCTCTAATACCATATTGATTTAGTTCTGTAAGGAGGATTTTATGGTCAACAACATCAAATGCTTTCGATAAATCCAAGAATAGGCCAGGTACATGTTCCTTATTGTCATTTAATTTCAGTATACTATTAATACATTCATAAATTGCTGTCAGTGTAGATTTTTCCGTTCTGAATCCATGTTGTGAGTTTGATAATATTTTATTTCTTTCTGTAAAACTTATCAGTCTCTTATACATGATTTTTTCCACAATTTTTGCAATACCAGTTGGTAAGAATAGTTATCTAATTCATATTTTGAGCCATTTTTGTGCACTGGAATTACTTTTGGCAACTTCAAAATATCCTGGTAAGTTCCTGAGAGAATTGAACTGTTTATTAAGTGTGTAAGTGGATTTATTATATTTTCTGCACATTTCTTCAAAATTGCATCGGGGATGCCATCAATGCCAACAAAGAATTTATTTTTAGTTCTTTTATAACTATTCTTACCTCTTCACTTGTGGCATGATTTATAAATAAAGAATCACTACATATATTTATTTTATTATTAGAGTTTAGTGTATTTACCTGTGATTTATTTAATAATTTTTGTGGAATTTCCAGAAAATAGTCATTAAAAGTGTTTGCTATTTCCTCTGGATTATTAATCACTTTATTATTTCTGGTCAGTGTAATGTTCCTTTGTATTTTAGCAGATTTTCCAGTTTCTTTCTTTATCACGGACCACATAGCCCTGTTTTTATTAGATGATTGGGAAATAAAATTATCATTATGCATTTTCTTTGCTAGTCTTATTACCTTATTTAATATGCTAGTGTATTTTTTGTAGTATAAATTGAATTCAGGTGTTGTGTGGTATTGTTTATATAGTTTGTGTAGAAATTTCTTTCTTTGACATGAATTTATAATCCCTGTTGTTATCCAATTGCTAGTTTTGTTATTTTGGACAGTGCTTTGTCTAAAGGGAAATACTGTTTCAAAATAGTGTTTTAGGGTACTGTTAAATGCATTAAATTTAACATTTACATTTTCTAGTTTATACATTTCTGACCATGTTTCCTTATTTAATAAGTCATTGAAATATGAAACATTTGTTTCAGTGAATGACCTGCACTTTGATTTTACTCCATTATCATTATTATTGATTGTTTCGGGTACTTCAAAACTCAGTATTTGTCCATGGTGGTCACTAAAACCCGAACAATTGACTTCTATAGAATGGTGATATTTATTTGTATTTAAAAAATTTGATCAAGAGTGGTTTTACTAAATTTTGTTATTCTTGTTGGGGTATTTACTGTAGGTTTCAGGCCATAGGAAATTAGTAACTGTGTTAATAATTCACAATTTCTATCATATTTTTAAGAAATCCACATTTACATCCCCACAAATTATTATATCGAAATTTACTTTACTCATGTTTTTACCGACAGTAGTGGCTACGCTGGCTAACGCGCAGCATTAGGTCATGGGGCCAAGCTCTCTGCTGACTCGGTAGACGCGTGGATTCGAGCCCCACCGTCGGCCATCCTTGAAATGGTTTTCCGTGGTTTCCCATTTTCAACACCAGGCAAATGCTGGGACGGTACCTTCTGACAGGCCACGGCCGCTTCCTTCCACATCCTTGCCCAGTTTCATTCACCATCATTCATTTCATCTCTCAATAACTCCTCTCATGAGGTTGGCGTCAGGAAGGGCATCCGGCCGTAAAAACTATCGCCACAAAGACTTCCATCGCATCTCATCCCCGACCCGGTTGGAAAACGGGAATAATAAGGGGTAGACATACAATACTTTACTCATGTTATTGAGTAACAATTCTAATTTATCTATAAATAAAGAAAACTTTCCTGTCGGAGAACGGAATACGCATACAATTATTAACTTAAATTGCAGTATTTTACGGCAGAGAATTCAAAATCCTGTTCCATAATTGGATACTCATAATCGATATGGACTCAATCAGAGAGTGTTTTAACAAGTGAAGTGAATATAATTGTGAACATTTAATAAAGATGGAACAAGTAGTTATATGAGAAGTTTTTATGTGAAGTCAAGTTAATTTTGGATGCACTGAGACATCGCTTTGATGGACTCAACATTATTTTGATGGTATGGAGGGTTAGTAAAGGATGGTCGTTGGGACCATAGGAACTGGTTCAAAGATCTACCAGTGGATTAGAGTGACCAGCTGTTGAAGAGCGCAGATAATGATAATTTTGGTTTATCTTTTTTCTATTCTTTATCTCGGTGCTCATTGAATTGATTTGCTTTGTTATTTAAATGTATATGTACCTTTTGTCTTGTTTTGCCATGATTTAGAATAAAAATAAAAAGCCAGTTTGTAGATGGGAGTGTGTTTTTGTTGTAGATTTGTCACCTAGCAGATATAAAATCCTGAATATGTGCTTGTATCGTGGGATGAACGGCACAGCCCCGATAAGACCGTTGAGCTAGCGGGATGCGAACACATGTTCTCCATCAACGCATTGGTACACTATGTTTAAGTATACAACAGCTGCATGTTTCCTAAATTTTAAAGGGACCTAACGCCTTATGCTCCTCCAATGAGAAAAATGGATTTTAGGCTACTCCAACCCCTCAAAATATGAGGTTGTGAGGTTGAAAACATCTTCCTCACCATCAGAAACTGGAAAGCCAAAAGAGGAATATTGTGAGTGTATTATAGACAGACCATGAGTTGGCGCGTGGTAGGAATTTGATCGACGCTGTGTTAGGTTGCGAGTACTGGATACGGTACTACAAGTGTTCAGTAAATACCGTACCATATGTTTCGCCAAGTTATGTCCTTTGAATAGAAAACTCACTAAGGCGGTTTTCACGCCAAAGATGTTTATGGCATGCGCGTCCTGCGTTCTGATGACACGAGCTTTCACACCTACATGGCACGTGTCACTTGCATTATTTTATCGCCTCATGTTCTGGAATCAGTTAGTTCCGTACCGTACACTTGGGTTCAGGCGCGGCTGGTGATAATAGGCTTTCATGCGGAGCCTCTCTTGAAATATTCGATGGTTAGTGCTAAGAATAATTGCGCTCATTATTGGCATGAAGGCTAGTAGTTCAGTTTGTGCTCATATCTTCCGCTAGGTAGCGGAAACTTATTTTCTGTGTCCCATGTTTCTATCTTACGAAGTTGGACCGTAATGACAGCCGTGCTTTTATGAGCTCCGTATGTAAACTCAACATACAATTAACCACCAAGTCACCAGATATAACAGGTTATGGGCCCAGTTGACGTATAAACACTGCAAGCGGAAGAAGACGACTTCAAATTGCATCCTTGGTTAAATGAGAGGAAAGACGGCAAGCCTAACAAGCTACGCGGAACGCCAGATACGAGGTTAGTACAAATCGAGTGTGGGTAGAAGATTATGTGAAATTGTTGGTTTTGATAACGACCTACACCAACCCGCAAGAGATTGGTGAAGTGCGAGACGCCGCGGAGATCTAAATTAAATATATGCTAATTTCATATTCAAATCCACGCAAACGACGCAGCCGTTATATCTAATCGATTATAGCAGAAGATTTCCTCGCCATTTAAATGACCGTAAGTTCGATAATCGAAAGTGACACTCGATATATCGAACAGAAATTGATTCTACTAGACGATGCACACGACCACGATATATTGAGTGACTCGGACTTTAGAAGACCCGGCACTTCCAAGTGTCTGTTGTGATTTTCTGACCAAGAGGCCCATGACAATGTCCGACGAGTATAAAATCCCAAAATTGTCATCAGACAATTACCTCGTGTGGTCAATCCGTGCGAGAGAAGCACTGGTGCAGAAGGAATGCTGGGAAGCCATTGACCCTGGATTTGGCACAGGTCCCTCGGCAAATGAGCAGAACAAGGTCAACAACAAGGCGCTAACGTTTCTGTTTCTTGTGGTTGATGACAACTACCTAGATGACATTGGCATGTGTACCAGAGCACAGGAGGCATGGGAAACGTTAAGGGACGTGAACTCCAAGTACGGTCTACTGCAAAAAATTCAGCCGATGAGGGACTTCATGAAGGAAGGTGAGGAGATGAAGAGCTACCTCGGGCGGCCGATGGAGATCCACAGGAGACTGACAAGTGCAGGCCATGGATTCAGTGAGTGAGAGGTTGCGTTGGTGATGCTGATGGATCTTCCTGAAACGTATGAACTGCTAATCCTCAACCTTGAACAAGATGAAGAGGACCTCACGACGAAAAGAGTCAAGTCAAGGTTGCTTGTTGAAGAAAAGCGGAAGATCCGTCGTTATGAAGAAAGAGGAAGTGGTGATGATGAACCAAAGGCACTGATCACGAAGCAGCGTGATAAACCTAGCTGGAAGCACAACAATGCGAGACCACCCAAACAAGACAGGAAAAGAGCAGACCCAAATAAAGTTAATGACAGCCGACGACGACCTGCGAAGTGCTTCTGTTGTGGAAAGCTTGGTCACATTACTAGGAACTGTCCTGAATATAATGGAGAAGCAAAGACAGCATTCCATAGGATAATGTGTGCAAAGGTGGGTGACCATCATGTTTCATCTGTTTGGTATCTTGACAGTGGAGCTATTGACCACATGACATCGTCGAGAGAAAGATGAGCAACTTCAAACCATGAGGAACAAGGGTCGAGGTGGCCAATAAGGAAATCATCAATGTCAGTGGAACTGGACGAGTTGAAATCAAACTAGATCAGACGGCAGTTGCAGTTGAGAAGGAATGGAACGTTCATCTGCTGGATATCACTGCAGCATACCTAAATGGAACCTTGAAGACGAACATCTACTTGGAGAAACCAGTGGAATTCCACGAAGGAGGACCAATTGATGTTTGCCTGTTAAAGAAAAGTTTGTATGGACTCAAACAATCTGGTCGATAGTGGAATCTGTGACTCGACGAATTCCTGAAGACATCCTGACTGCAAAGATCGAGGGCTGATCCGTGCGTCTACTATGATAAGAATGGGGACTTCATAGTTGGAGTGTATGTAGATGACCTGCTAATGCTGGGAAAGGACGAAGAACGTATCAAGAAGTTCAAGAAGGAAATCTCTGGAGTGTTTAAAGTGAAGGACATGGGACCGGTGATCCACATCATATCGATGAAGGTAGATCAGGCCGATGATGGATCGCTCACCCTAAGCCAAGCAGCTTATGCCGATGAGCTCTTGGCAACTTTTGGCATAAATATGCTAAGGGAGCATCGACGCCTCTTGATCGTGGGATGCAGTTTGAAAAGGCGACTGGGGAGGCAGACCAAAGTCATGGCACTAAACATCGACAAGCAGTCGGGGGTCTACTGTTTCTCCATGGAGCCATGAAACCGGACTTAGCCTTTGCGATGACATACCTCAGTCAGTTCAACGAGAGGCCAACAGCTGAACACTGCGTTATGTAAAGCACACAAAAGACATTGGGCTGACATTTAAGAAAACGGGAGCACGAGAGACAGCCTTCTGTGATGCTGACTGGGCAAGTGACAGGACCGACAGACGGTCATTGAGTGGGTACGACATGATGCTTGCTGGAGGTGCAGTCTCATGGTGTGCAAGAAAGCAAAGAACAACCGCCCTCTCCACAGTGGAAGCCGAACACATGGCAATGTGTGAGGCTACCAAATTAGGTAGTGTGGTTGCAACAGTTCCTGACGAAAATCGGAGTGGGTGAAATTGCACCAAGGACATTGCTGGCCGACAACCAAGGGGCAAACGCACTAGCGAACAACATGTGACATCGCAGAGGAGCAAGCATATAGAACTTCGACATTTCTTCATCAGGGAGAAGATTGAAGGAGGACTGCTACCCCTGAATTATGTTCCATCCACCGACAATTTGGCCGGCATCTTGACAAAGACATTGATAGGGAAGGAGACAGCTCGTCACCAAGAAAGACTGGGTTTATCTAAACCCAGGTGAAAGTGGGGCTTATTTTAGGGGAGGTGTTAGAGCTAGGAACAATTGCACCCATTATTGGCAAGAATGCTAGTAGTTCAATGAGTGCTCATATCCACCGCTATGTAGCGGAAACTTACTTTGTGTGTGCCATGTTACCATCACGCGAAGTTTTACCGCAGTGAAAGGCGTGCTTGTATGAGCTCCTTATATAAACTCAATATACAATTAACCACAAAGTAACCTGAACTAACATATATAAATATATATATTTAATAAAAGTATTTATAATGTAAATTTAGTTGTAAATTTGTAAATTTCACTCAGTTCATTCAGTCACAACAGACTATATATTTGGAACTGTTGATAAAAATATGTTCATCAGATGGGTAGTAGAGCTGTTAAGCGGAGCATTATATTTCTCATTACTTCCTATGTAATAGGGTTGGGAGGCGTGGTTCAGAAAGCTCCATTCATTTCCATTGTAACAGTGAAGGCTCAGGTGACCAGAGCCTAAGCCAGGCTTGCCAACACCGACGGGATTCTTTGTATTTTGTGGAATACATTCAAAGTATATAGTTTAGGAAGACTTAACCCATCGTTTTGAAGCTTGCTCATTTACTTCGGGCATAAATACAATACTGTGTGCATTGTCATACTGCGCCTATATTGCGACGTGAGAGCAACATCTCGATCAGCTGACAGTGGTGTAAACAGAGGAACTCGTAATGGGAGGTGATAGGTGTAGGTGGGGAAATGCTTTTTAATGAGGGGCTTATTTACAGGAACAAGGTCAAAATGCAAAGGAAAGATATACTTATATGACGATTCCACCCTAACGTATTACGTATTCAAACATGGCTGTCGTCGTTGAACGTAGAGCAGGCTTATGAATACAAAACACCCATTTTCGTAATTTATATGACATGTTGTTGTTGTTTGAGTCTTCAGTCTTTTGACTGGTTTGATGCAGCTCTCCATTCCTCCCTGTCCTGAGCTAATCGTTTCAACTCTACATAGTTACCACACCCTACATCCGAGGCAATCTGTTTAACATATGCGAACCTTGGTCTACCCCTACAGTTCTTGTCCTCTACCCTTCCTTCCATAACTAAGCTTGCTATTCCTGGGTGTCTTAGTATGTGTCCTACCAACCTATCTCTTCTCTTCATTAGCAGTCACCAGAAAAATCTCTCCTCTCCCACTCGTCTTAATACCTCTTCGCTTGTCACCCTATCTACCCATCTGATCTTCATCATTCTCCTGTAACACCACATTTCAAACGCCTCAATTTTCTTCTTTTCTGCTGCACCAATAGTCCAAGTTTCACTTCCATAGAGTGCCTCGCTCCAGACAAAGGCTTTCAAAAACGACTTCCTAATACCTAAATCTATATTCGATGTCAACAGATTCCTTTTCTGTAGAAATGCTTTCCTTGCCTGAGCCAACCAACTTTTTATATCCTCCTTGCATCGTGCATCGCTGGTTATTTTGCTTCCTAAGTAACAGATGTTTCCTACTTCCTTCAGCTTTTCACCTGCCAATTTGATGTCCATCGAGGTTTCTGATTTCTTTCCGCTGCATTCCAATATTTTTGTTTTACATTTATTAATTTTCATCATGAATTCTTTCCTCAAGGCGGAGTCCATACCATTCAAATACTCTTTCAAATCCTCAGGCGTGTCGGCCAAGATGACGATGTCATCGGCAAAAATCAGAGTGGTCAAGCATTGTGTAAATAGAAAGCTATTGTAAATGATACTACGAGAAAGGAGCGTTGATAATTAAACTAACGCGGTCGTATCGCTCAAGAATGAGTCTTAGAAGCGATAGACACTTGTATATAGTGTATGAACATTTCATTTTGTTAATATTAAGGGTTGTTAATTTTTGATAATAATAATAATTTTTTAATGTTTTTGACTTAGGTTATAGCTAGAGAGTGTGAATGTCTTTCAGATGAGTGTTTGAATTTGTATTGCTAATACAGTGTGTATGCTAGCATCGTTGGTCATGAACAACGATAGCGAGTGTAAGAATGATTGTTTCACGTATGAATGAGTTTTAAGTAGAATTAGTTGAGAGAGGACAGATTTTGTAAACTTTATTTTATGAAACGTGAGAACTGTGTTTAGCGTGTTCATTGCAAGCAGTGTGTGTCTAGAGCCGACCATGCCAGCTGAGAAACGAGCAGATCCCGTTTCTGACAGGATCAGGCAACACAAATGAATGAAGTTCTCACACTTGTGGTGTGAAGGACGGACAAGAAGGCTATGACATAACCAGTCCAGTTTTGTTCACGGACACGCGACTGAAATATGCCAGTAATTTAAATGGAATGCTCGCTTTGAAGGAGCAGCAGTAAAATGTAGAGATTTCTTTTTAACATTTGCAGGCGACGGAATGCTTTCATTTTTCAACAGTTAACGCTTCTATGAATGCGAGGAGTTTTTATTTAAGTGTCAGTGGCGTATATGCATGTTAATCTTTGGTCGTTATGTAGATTATTGATTGTTATTCAGTTATATTAATAAATTTATATTTTTCTACACGTTTGTTCGGTGTTCCTTTATTACTCTATAAATGGAGATATGTTATGGAACAGCCTAAAATAGATAGGATGTATTTTCCCCCTTCCGACAAAGTCCCGAGAAAAGCTGGTAAGTTTGCACACTTACGTATAAAAGCTAGTTTGTTATATCCATAACATGTTTCAAGCTTGCTGTGTATAATCTTGCAGAGCTCACTGACGGGACTGTGATATGATCTTTAGCCGGGACTTTCACTTTTCAAAAATCCAGCTTCGCTTCGGATGACCAGCGAGTACCTCCTTGATCTTTACGGGTACAGTACCTATAGTAAGGCCACGGCTGCCCACTTCCCTCTTCCTTGCCTATCCATCCTAACCTTCCACTCCCTTCCTCATGAGGCCCCTGTTCGCTTTGAAGGTGAGGCCGCCTGGGCGAGGTGCTGATCTCACCTCACCAATTGTATCCATTCCGATTAGATGTTCCCATCTCTCGGACACTGCCTGAAAGGGCGGTAGGGGTGAGTTCGCTCGCTGAGTCCGTGGGAGCCACCACGCTGGAGGGTAAACTCGATTTTTTAATGTAAAGGTTACAATAAAATGTAAAAAAAACATTAAGCTCCAATTGTAAAATACTTTATCTCAATGAGGTGCATAAAATGAGGTCTGATCCTTCTAGAGAAACTTCCATATTTTGGCTATTTTCGCCTATCCCCTAGTTTTAAAAAATCGAGTTTACCCTCCAGGGTGGTGGCTCCCACGGACTCAGCAAGGGAACTCACACCTATCGCCTTTTCAGGCAGTGTCCTAGAGCTGGGAACATCTGGTCGTAGTGGATACAACTGGTGAGGTGTGATCAGCACCTCGCCCAGGCGCCCTTACCTGCAAAGCGAACAGGGGCCTCATGAGGGAAGGGATTGGAAGGGTAGGATGGATAGGCAAGGAAGAGGGAAGAAGGCGGCGGTCTGATCACGGAGAAAAAGATTAACGGCCGAGGGGACCCGATGCGCTGACCACGTGCCGCCCCAATATCTGCAGGCCAAATGGCTAGGCAGCGGTCACTTGGTAGGCCTAGGCCCTTCATGGGCTGTAGTGCCACGGGTTTTGTTATTATTATCAATGCTGTAAGCTATATACAGTACTTTCAAAAATACAAGTACGGTACATGAAAGCGCTAAATCATTTGTTGCTAATCCTGTACTATTACATACCAGATATATTTAGTAAAAGGCTGTTTGTTTATGTAACTTCGTATTATATTATTGTCTCGGAACAGTGAAATTCTCTTTTGCGGTGTGTTTCTTTGAATTTGTTATGTTCCTTTTCCTCTGCCATACCGTGAGATCATGTATTTTTATTTTACATTTCTGGTCGAACAACTATGGAACGGCGAAGGTTGGTTGGTTCCTTAGTTTAGGGGCTGCGACAACGCGGTCATGTAGCCCCGTGAACTTAGGGTGTGTGTGTAGAATCTGACCGATAACCGGTGTTAATTGTGATGGCTGTATTAGTGTGAGTTATCTGTTTTTAATTCAAGTAAGATCTGCAGACAGTAATTTCAAGTAGTTCCTACTTTTACTACCAAATGCTACAGTCCACGACACCTAGCTTGTGGACTTGGCTATTAGATGGCATCGCAGTCAGCACCTGGCGGCGAACGTTGGAACGAATAGAGCGTTATCAATTCTAACCTTCAAATTTTGGCTTCACACAAGTATAGTTAGTGGAAGTTTCTTTTTCATGCAATAAATCTATGACATGGGACCGCCGGCTTTACTTCCGCTCCGAACGAAGGCATACTGTGGGATTTTTAACGCTCTTAAAAAATCTGATGACTTCGGCCGGGTTTTGGAAATACGTCAAACAGTATCATCTCCTTGCATATGATGGTATCTTATTCGTATGATGTGTTTGATGCGCTCCAAAAACATTCCTGCATTCATGCCGAGGCACCAAACTTCTCAAACTTTAAAATCCATTCCCATGCCATATTCTCTGTTGCCTCCCATTTAGCCAATAGTAGAAATAATTCAATCACGTCCTCTGAGTTTCTTCCCACATGAGCCGTGGAAAACTGGTGCGAGTGTAATGTCACGTCGATACTCATAAAATAGGTGTCTATTCACAGATTACCTACTTGTGTCTGTTCGTGCTTGTGCACTCGTACTCACACTGACCGCGCTTAACAACCTCTTTGGCACGGTGGTATCAACGAAGCGAAAGATTTTGTGTGGTGAATTGGTCACATTGATTTTTGGTAAATTGCAAATTGTATGGAAACATGGCAGCCGGTGAAGATGATTTTGACTCATGGTTGAGTATTAAATTACGAGAATTGAATACTGATGAAGGTGTATTCGGATCATATATTAAAGGAATTTTGGAAGGGGAAGAAGAAACGATCGAAGATAAGACTGAAGCCCTGGAAGGAATACTATCAGAAATTACCGTATGTATTTGGGATCCTATTGTGGTTGAGTGTGGTTATGTTCTCCTTTTATGCAAATGGGGTCTGTGCATTACTACTTTTCGTAATATGTACTTTCAGAATCCAAGAATCGTCACCAAGTTATTAGACTTCTATAAGATGGGTATTTGAAATAGTTCTTTGTTAAAAGTATGATTGCGGACAGATTGCTGTTTACCAAATCCAATGTCAGAATTTGCTGTCAAATCATACAGATTCTTGACTAATATGGTATTAAAAGAAGCAAGACAATGCAGAGAGATCGTGATAAAGTAGTGATGTGATTATGATCTTTCATTTTGATTGGAATTTTGTATCACAGTAGGCTAACTTAATCTGGAGTGGCAAGTTTTATTTGATGATTACCGGTACATAATGCTATTAAATTGATGATGATTAGGGTTCGGAAATTTAAGACCTAAAGAAGTACAAAATATGCAAGCAAATATGACCTAAAAACTATACAATATGACCTAAACTATGAAATATCATATGAATTTTTGGGATAGGTAGAGTATCACTAGTTACATACAGTAAACGTCTTAAGTGTCAAAGCGTGACATCCTGTTGTAAGGAGGAAGCACACTATCGTCATATTCCGTGATCTCATGTGTACAGTGTCGCAATCTAACTTGTCCAGAAAGATGTGCTAAAAGACGTCTGTAGATGAGTGCCTTCTTTGAATCAGGTCTTATAAACTTGCTATCTGCCTGTTCCGGGAAAAGAAAGAAAGATATATCTACTGCACTATTTGGAAATCCTGTGCTTGAAACTCGACGCGTACCTTGTTAACGATGCCTCAATTTAAAAGAAAATGCTGAAATTATGACCAAATATGACCTTATATCACTAAAATATGTCCAAATATGACCAAAACAATAAAAATGGCTGAAATATGCATTTATAGGCAACATCAAATTGCTTTAAATGTGGTCAGGGACCCATCATTCAAACTTATTTTTCAGATTTCGGGTAAAATGAGCTCAGGAAAAAAGACTTTTCCTTAATGATGATAAAGTGCGAGATCTCGGGGAGAAGTTATGCAAGCCCATCAGTGCTTGGAAATTAGAACGATTCTTGGGTGCAAGATAGTTCACCCATAGCGGGCAAGGCACTGATCGTTCATTATTTTAACTGCTACCATCTACCCACAAAATGTTAGGTAGAACTAAAGAACACCTACTCCTGCAGAAAAAGAAATCTTTACTGAAATTAGCCAAAATACCTGTAGTCATGGTTGGGAAAAAATCTGGAGGTGGTGTAGTAAGTTAATAGATGTTTACTCCTTTGCTGTTTGTAGCCCACCCGTCTTCCGAATTTTGATCAAGACTTGTATGGATTAAATTCCAGCTGAGACTGATATTATTCACCTAATTTAGGGACACATAGGCCTACAGTGTTGCCAACCTCTCTCATACGGCAGGCTACTACTTCATATATGGTATCGTGAAACAAAATAGTGCACCAAGTTCTATGTAGGCTTAAGTTTGACCATGAATTGTGCGAGTAATGAATTAACGGCTGTAGTATACCGATATTTTCATCCAGACCAATGGTTTTTGTGTAGCCCAATATTTTCCTCCTGACCAATTGTTTTTGCCTAGACCAAGGTAGCGCAGCCCTGTGGGCTACGTTAGCCAGTATAACACTCCTTGTTTTTGTCATGCACAGTGGGGGTAGTCATATATCAATAATCTGTATCCAGGCCAATGGTTTTGCCAATTATTGCTTTTTCACTTCACATAATTAGTCCTATAACATTATGTGTGAAGAGTGGTGTATTTTGTATCAGACATTTTTGCAACAGTGATAGGATGTGATATGACGTCAATGTGTGTCCCTCAAGCCTGGCTGCCGTTGTTGAATGAGCAAGAAAGAAAAACATTTATTTACGTAATATAACGAAGTAGTATTTCCATTGCAGTCAGTGATAATTGTCAGAAATTTCAATTTTAAATAGGTCTACTCCCAGAAAGGTATGTGCATTGGATATTTTCAATAATATGCCAGGTAAAAGTTAGAAGTAGGTGTTCTATAGAATTAATAAAAGGTTTTTCAAAATTGGTAAAAATTTGATTACAAACAATGAGTTTCATTGTAATCTCAATCTATACTTGAGCCTAAAATATCCCTCTTGGCACGTCGGAAATGGAGGTAGATTACACTGGCCATAGGCAGATGGAAAGAGGAGTGTGATCTCTTGACCTGGCGTTGTCCTAGTAATGTTTGGCTCTTCCTTCATCAATTTGGCACCTTATTCTGTAATTCCGAAAACATTTAGTTCATCCCTTGGCGCAAGTGTGGGTCTTATCAAAAATTCTTTCTGACGAAAGTTTTAGTAATTTTCAGAGGTATATTGACCATTTTAAAGTGTTTGATACAGTGCCTAATAAGGGAGGTATGATTTTTTTTTTCTCTCAAAGTCCCATTTTTCCCACCCATTCGGTCAATGGTTGGTGCTATCAAAAATCTTTACTAAAATAAGTTTTTGGCCCTTATTTGAACCGGCTTCGGTGGCGTAGTCGGTAGCTTGCTGAACTACTATGCCTAAGGTCGCTTGTTCAAACCCGGCCGAAGTCGTCGGATTTTTAAGAGCGTTAAAATCCTTCAGTATGCCTTCTTTCGTAGGGGAAAAGAACCTACCCACTACAATTGGTAGTGTGTAGCCTAGCTAAATTTGTAGGTTATTTGGTTTATAAACCCCCAATCAGTTCCGATCTTTGCCGCTGGGTGTTGACAGTGGCATCTGGTAGCCAAACTTGGAACTACTTGAAATTGATGTTTCAATCATCTTCATTCATTTCATCTCTCATTAACTCCTGTTGTGAGGTTGGCGTGAGGAAGGCTATCCGGCCGTAGAAACTATCAGTCGCGTGGAATTCATCGCATCTCATCCCCGACCCTGTTGGAAACTGGATTAATAAAGGGTAGACATTGCCCCTATCTGAAGTATAGTATGACATTTGAATGGATTTGATTGTTCACATATGAAGAATGTTCATTTTTACAAAACATGCCCCCAATTTCCAACCCCTTGGTCCAATTTTTCCCATTAACGAATTCAACGGAGATTTTGATTGGTTATATTTTATGTATACATTAGAAAGTAATTGGTGCAAAATGACTGTAGTTTTGGTGTTTGAAGCCATTTTCAGTGTTGCCTTGGTAAACGAAAGCATCAAACTTTGACTGTAGTTATCGTGGGGAGTAGTATAGATTGCGATATGTTACACTACAAAATTCCCTTAGACACAAAATGGCAGGGACCCTGACGTCATGGAATACACCAAAGATTTAAAAGATGCATAGATGTTAAATTCTATGTGCTAATAAGGCTTAACATACATAAATGAACCTAACCAGGGGTTTAAGCCCCAGACCCCCTTGCTTGTAGTACAAGATGTAATTTTTATAACCTAGTAGCGACCAATGGTTGTGTCTCACTATGGCTTTAGAAGAGTACAGTGCAACTTTTCAATTAAATTGAACAACTAACAGTAATTTATGAACATTCATAACTCGCCACCACACATCATACTTGAACACGCACTACATCGGCATTTAACGTCGCACTGTTTGAAACCACACACAGATGAAAAAATGGCAGAAAATCAACTCAAAGCATTGAACAAACTGACATCGACGTCCGCACGTCATCCGTGACGTCATCTACTACATTAAAGCTTTCCCCTAGACACGAAATATATACTTGAACCCAGTGCTTGGTTTGTTAAAAAAGAGGTTCCGGTACTGTGGCTACCGGGTGGTGATGGGTGGGGGCTTTATGAATATTGAAATATAGAGTTAAACGATGTTTTTACGCTCTTCTGAGCACCTTTAAAAATGAATCAATGGACAAAATAGCAATCTAATTTTGATTCGACTTTTCCCCCGATCAGAGGTTTCGGTACGGTGTACCG
Organism: Meconema thalassinum; assembly: GCA_946902985.2. NCBI lineage: Eukaryota > Metazoa > Arthropoda > Insecta > Orthoptera > Tettigoniidae > Meconema > Meconema thalassinum. The sequence goes on from OX336392.1 coordinate 343,431,189, forward strand.
GTGCGTACCGTCACAAATCTAGCCCTGCTTGAACCGTTGTCGGGTTCACAAGAACGTGATATATACCTATAAATTATATATAAACTTTTGATCTGACGGTGGTTTTGGGGGCAGAGGGATGTGAAACGTAAAGATAAGGCAAAATTTTCGGGAATTCACACCATGGTACCCATTGAAATAGGCTATCTAGCTTTGTAATGAAATCTACCTAAAATCTAGTGGGTTATGCCAAATGAAATATCGTGTGTTTCTTTTCTCTTCAAATTTTTGAATTTTTTGCTCTGCTGTTTTGCTGCCATAACTAATTAAATTTGTTCTTAAGAAGAATCAAATGCAATAGGCCTATTTTTGAACCTAGATAAAAATAAGTGTTAGATACAGGGTCTTTATATTTGCTTGGCTAGGACTTTCTTGCTCCGCCAGTGACGCCTCAGTTGCCGACTGCCGCAAGCGCGTGCATATGACAGAATACCGTGCTTAAAATCAGTATCATGTTTTTTTACTCACTATGATTTCAGTAGATTCTGAAAATGTTCCCCATCCGCCGCCAAACATAATCGGCATCTTCTTATGAAGTTTCTGGTTAATCCGGTTAATTTAGCTTCAGTAAGGAAATAACGACCTTAACGTCTATTTTTATTGTTTACTGAACCTGTACGTTTGAATCTCAAATTAGCCAGTTGTTTTATTGTCCGATTTATAGGAATGGGTCTCCCTGGAAATTTCACTCGAAACTTTTGTCTTGTTCTAGCGCAGGATTTCCTGTACTTTATGTACGTATTGTGCAGATATAGACATTCAAGTAATGAATATTTCACATAAGGTATTACAGCACTATACACAATCACAATAAAACAACTGGCTAAGAGATTCAAACGTACAGGTTCAGTAAACGATAAAAATGGACACCATCATCTTGCACAGTTTCCAGCCACTGGCCGGGTCTGTTTGGAACACAAGCCTCTCCAACGTCTTCTGTCTTCCCACCATCTCTCCGCCTCCACCCTTGTCCAGTCTTCTCCTCTAGACTTAGATGGTATGGACATGTAAAACGAATGGAGGAGAAGAGGATACCCAGGAGGGTACACGAGACGAAGTGGGAAGGAAGGAGACCGAGAGGAAGACCGAGAGACAGGTGGCTCAAGGGGGTGGAAGAAAAATGGACGTAAAGGTCATTATTTCCTTAGTGAAGCTAAATTAACCGGATTAACTAGAAACTTCATAAGAAGATGCCGATTGTGTTTGGCAGCGGATGGGGAACATTTTCAGCATCTACTATAATCATGGTGAGTAAAAATGCATGATACTGATTTTAAGCACGGTATTCTGCCGTACATACGCGCACGTGGCAGCCAGCATCTGAGGCGTCACTGGTGGAGCTAAATTATAATACCCTCAGAATATTGTACCCACTAGTTCACCATTTTGCAAACTCTTAGTCACCAACTGACCTCAGCTGTCTGTAGTGCATATACTGCTGATCTGACTGGACAATTGTCCTCTGTCAAATCAGAAGTAAACTCTCCCTGCCCACTGCAACTCTTGCAAAATTGAAGAACCTTATTTGATAGTTGTGCATATTAACTCTTGCACCATGACTCAAGGGGTAGCTGGAAGTTCAGAAATCAAAGTTTTGAATCCTGTTGCTATTGACAACCTTCCTGGGCATGGTTTTTACTTGGGTTTTCCCACTCTCTCTCTCCAGGAAAATGCTTGAATGGTACCTTATTTCAAGTCCTGGGATACCTACTTTAATCTTAAATTACAGTCACACACATGTTCAGTCACAACAAGCTGGTAGATTATCAGACAAATTCAACACATACTCAAGTACACAGGGCTGATAAGCAAAATGTCCCAACTAGTGTTGTTAGCTATCATGTCTCCTCTGGAGTTTATTACTGGGCAAGCTTTCTTCCATTAGGCTTAGTCACAGCCAGTCAGCTAAGACTAAGCCTATTGCAATATTGGAGAATGTTGGCAAGTAAGGAACTCTGGATGTGCAAAACAGCCCAAGACACTGTGGCCAACAGCATCAACTCCAGCCACAAAAATCTACGAAACAAACAACTTTCAATCTACTGACTGTACTTCTGTCCAGCCTCTCACAACTCGCGCCTCTTTCTCCACAGGAGGGCAAGAGAAGAGCTTCCCCAAAGGGTGTGCAGTGTGTACGTCCCCTGGGTAACCTTTCCAACTCCTAGAGGCACACAACTTGTGGGACATGGGGTGGTGAGCATGAGACCCCAGCCGAATCCGACATTGTTTCCACTTGTGCCCTCCTATGCCGACCCCTCCCGATCAACTCCTGTTCTCTTCTGACCCAGGCAGTATTAAGGTATCCGAAGCTTATAGAGTCTTACACTTTCCCGCCTTAATTGGTATTTGCCCCATTCTTCGAGGGGTCAGATCTCTTCTTCTACTTCTTGGCATTTCTTGCCTTCTGCGCAAGGTCCTATAGGAGGCAAAGTGTGTATAGCCCCACCACTTCTGGTGCACCCTGGATAATGCTACATCCTCAAGGGGTCATGGCAGGCTAGTTCGGGAGTTGGCGATCCCAAGGGATTTCTGAGCTGGGTCTGGTTATTCCCCTTTTTCCAGTATCTCTGTGGCAGACCCTTTCCCTTTCCTGTCTGCTTTTTCATGGCTCTACTTTTTTCCAAGTCCCTTAATCCTCATTCTTTGAGGGTTAAGGGCAATTCTTCTTCCCTGTTAATTTTCCTAATCCCTGTTTTGTCCATATCTTCTTCTAGTACTGTATATAAGTACGTAGTTAGTTGTAGTAAATAGTTTTCATGTCTTAACTTTTTTTCCACTATCACCATTTCATTAGGGGCGTATAACCTAGACCTAGATATTAGCCCCCTTTAAACAACAATCATCATCATTGTCACTGGCAGCTGTGAAATTCGTACCAGTATTTGTTTTAGTATTTCAAATTTTGTGCAATTCTCGGGTGCCAGAACGTCTTTTTACTAAACCACTGTTTTGTGAAGGATATCACACTCCTCCTGTATAATCTCAGATTATTGCTAATCAAATGACATGCATGTGTCACTGCCTAGCAATAACACTTATAATACGGTATTCCACTAATTAAGAATTTGGATTGTCAAATATATTAGTTATATGGACTTAGTTATCTATTAATGCTGCTTTCTTCTTTCGATTAATTGCAATACTGACTGTGTATAAAATTTATAAATAACCCTCTTGCTCTCACGCCCTTTTGGGTGGTGTTTTTGAAGTCTGTCAGCTAAATTTTCTAAAAATTTGTAACCTCTACACATTTTTATAGCTTAAATAAAAAAGCCATAAGATTTGCATGGTCATTACTTGGTGGATCTCCTAATTTCCTAATGCAGTTGTTTTGAATTGTTACCAAATTTTGTGATGTAAATGCACCCCAAATATATTGCACCAAGCACATCAAGATCTGTATTAACATGCATCTCTCTAGAACAGAACCTCACCGGGGCCGTGTGATGGGTGAAGAGCATTGAGTTAGCGCCAGCTAGCATTTTCCGATTACGTAAGAGCGGGTTAGGAAACTCTAAATGCTGACATTGCATTTATTACATACATGGTGGCCACTACTCCTGGAAAACCTGGAAATCCTGGAAAACTCCTGATGATGATTAAAAATTTGAATACTCCTGGAAAATAGCCACTGTTAATTAATTATAAAAATCTTTCCATCTTAAATCATACTCCCGCTGCGGTTTTTGGTGAGCACTCGATCGTTAACGAAAGAAATTTCCTCAGGCTACCTGTTTCTGTGTGTGAGAACATGCGATAGAATTATTGTAAAACATATTGAGTATAGACATCTTCACCGCAATAAAATTGCAGGCGGCATTCTTTTCTCTTTTTTTAAAAGCAGATATTTGAGTCACAAAGGCTTTTTTAAAACAACAATTAAATCATTTGTGTGTAACCTTGCGTATCAATAACGCGATCACCACTAATTTTTGTCAACATCTGTATAAGTAAACCAAACACAACTGCTTTATTTTGGTCTTGAAGTAGGCAACCGATATAGCCCCCCGCACTCGCGCTTATTTTTAAATCAGGAAAAATTAGAATTACTCCTGGAAAATTCCTGGAAAACTCCTGGAAAATCGTTGACCGATTTGAGTGGCCACCATGTACATACGGAGCTGGCAAGATAGCTTAGTTGAGTTAATTAAGACGTGTGGTGAAGTACTGTAGCCTATCTCGATCCCGTGAACATGGTTAGGTATAGAACAAAACATCGAATTTTCTTAGTGAAAACTTATCTTTTCAAGAAGAAATCTTCCAGTAAATTCGTTCGTAAATTTCAGCACCATGCGATTTTTATTTGTGGGGTAGCCTCAGGCAAAAGGTTTACAGAAACAATCCGCATACTCGGGAGGCTCTCAAGAACGAAATAACTGCATTACGAAATATCAGTTAGGATAAAATACAGCGGGTGTACCAAAACTGCCTATGTTGGTGCAATGTGTGTTTTGAAAATGGACAGCATTTCCAGCAACTACTCTAAAATTCATGTAAGTAATGATGATTATTAATACGTTAAAAGTGTAAATCTTGTTGAACTAGTTGGGCACTATGCTGCTGCTAGTGCCTTGCTCGGCAGGCAGCTAGCCACAGTGCCCCAGCCATCACACGCCAACTGGGAGGTTCCGTTCTGTAGAGAAGGCTCTCGCTGTATATATACAGGTATGCAGACTTCTCTAGGAGTATCGACGCACCTGGAGTGTCTTGAAGCTCATTTCACAATTATTACAATTATTTGACAATGTCTGAATGTTATGCCAGACCATTTGAAATGAAAATCCACAGCCTGCTTCCAGTCAACCGATAGGGTCAGGGAATGGAATGAATGAAGCCCCCATCTAGCAGCGAGGATATGAACTGTGCTGGCTGCCAAAGCCTGTCGCACTCCCCTGGGGCAATGATTAAATGAATGACAAATGAAATGATAGGGGTGAGTGTTGCTGGAATGAAATTTGTGACAGGGAAAACCGGTGGACCTGGAGAAAAACCTGTCTGCCTCCGCCTTGTCCAGCACAAATCTCACATGGAGTGACCGGGATTTGAACCACGGACCCAGCGATGAGAGGTTGGCGTGCTGACGCCTAAGCCACGGAGGCTTCGCCAGACAATATATTATAGCCAAAAATTAAGTAAATGTGGGAAGAGAGCAAAACTTGAAAAGTATTTTCAGGGGTCTATGAGTATGACACTTACAAGCTTGGAAACTGATGGGATAGGGGGCTGCTACATCTAACCATTCTGCAGATTGATGATTGAAACACAGCATACCTATAACCCATAATTCCTTTTGAGATTTTTCAACTGCATATCAATTGGCCCAGTGTCAATCCCAGCTCGGCTGAAGACTGTTTTATGCCAGGATTTAAGTAGGACTCACGCAACCTTGTGAGACATGAGAATAGGTGGCTTGGGCCATTGTAGAAGTGGTTTTCTGTTGTTTCTCCCTTCGAGTGCCGGTATAGTACATAAAATAAGGCAGGTATCACATTCGTTTTTACTTGCCTCTGGTGTAAGCAGTGTGCTGAGTGAGACATGAGAATAGGTGGCTTGGGCCATTGTAGAAGTGGTTTTCTGTTGTTTCTCTCTTCGTGTGCCGGTATAGTACATAAAATAAGGCAGGTATCACATTCGTTTTTACTTGCCTCTGGTGAAAGCAGTGTGCTGAGTGAGACATGAGAATAGGTGGCTTGGGCCATTGTAGAAGTGGTTTTCTGTTGTTTCTCTCTTCGAGTGCCGGTATAGTACATAAAATAAGGCAGGTATCACATTCGTTTTTACTTGCCTCTGGTGTAAGCAGTGTGCTGAGTGAGACATGAAAATTGGTGGCTTGGGCCATTGTAGAAGTGGTTTTCTGTTGTTTCTCTCTTCGAGTGCCGGTATAGTACATAAAGTAAGGCAGGTATCACATTCGTTTTTACTTGCCTCTGGTGTAAGCAGTGTGCTGAGTGAGACATGAGAATAGATGGCTTGGGCCATTGTAGAAGTGGTTTTCTGTTGTTTCTCTCTTCGAGTGCCAGTATAGTACATAAAATAAGGCAGGTATCACATTCGTTTTAACTTGCCTCGGGTGTAAGCAGCGTGCTGAGTGTGACATGAGAATAGGTCGCTTGGGCCATCGTAGAAGTGGTTTTCTGTTGTTTCTCTCTTCAAGTGCCGGTATAGTACATAAAATAAGGCAGGTATCACATTCGTTTTTACTTGCCTCTGGTGTGAGCAGTGTGCTGAATAATCTAGATATACTAATTTGTACAGTAAACTCGTATATGGGAGGTAGCTGCAACTCCGTATTGTCAAATGAGCCTTTGTTGTATGTACTTACGACCGTTTGGGAATACTTTCTCCGAAGGGACGGCAGGATTCAGACTAAGTCCATGGCTTTGACAATGCGCATGCGCTAGGAAGTTACACTCTCTAGCTGATGGGATGAGAAGATACCAACACAATTTTCTGCGAACAGCTGAGATATTTATGTCGTGAGAGCGGAATAAGGTGTCAGCTGCCATCAAAATCCGGAAAATCTTCTATGGTAATATGTAATGTGACTAAGATGCAGGAGTTTAACATTTTATCGCTAAAGGGTGTTATTCCATTTTTCAGCAGTGCCAACATTATTGTTTGGAGCTGGTATCACATTTGTTTTTACTTGCCTCTGGTGTGAGCAGTGTGCTGAGTCACATCCAGATATACTAATTTGTACAGTAAACTCATATAGGGGAGGTAGCAGCAAAACTGGATTGCCAAATGAGCCTTTGCTGTATGTACTTACGACCTTTTGGGAAATATTTTCTCCGAAGGGACGGCAGGTTTCAGACTAAGTCCGCGGCTTTGACAATGCGCATGCGCTAGGAAGTTACACTCTCTAGCAGATGGGAAGAGAAGATACCAACACCAAACAATTTTCTGCGGAGAGCTGAGATATTTATGTTGTGAGAGTGGAATAAGGTGTCAGCTGCCATCAAAATCTGGAAAATTTTCTATAGTAATATGTAATGTGACTAAGGCCGGTATTACACTATCAATGAAATTTGTCAAAGATCTTTGATAAAAGATCTTTTATAAAAGATATGACAGTGTAATGGGGAAATCTTCAAAAAAGGTGGTTTTATAAAATTTCTTTTATAATATGTATGAGCATCATGCTATCTTTGATAAAAGATTCTAACCTAAATGGCGGATCATAACAGCTGGAATATTGCCACAACAAAGATGCTCATATCAGAGTGAGAAATGCATTAAATGCTACATAATAGGTGGCATACGATGTAAAACATAAATAACAGATAGAAAGTGTAGGTAAAAATAGCCGAAACTATAAGCGCTGCATACAAAGGGCGCACATTTCAGGACATAAAGAGGAATTATATAATTAATTAGGCTGAAATAAGCCGTGAATAGTAGTGTGTTTTATGTTATAATATAATTCGTTAATTTCACTTATGGTATTAAAAGAGAGTGTAAATAAGCACTTTATCTTTACCAGTTCCTAATACATGTAACCAACCTCCATGAGCATGTGCCTAGATGGCCGAACGAGTAGAGAGCTCGGCTCCGGATCGAGAGGACCAGGGATCGAATCTCACCTAATGCATACTATTTTACTTTGTATGTTTTAATTTTATTTGCTCGGGCAGTTGTTGTTTCGAACGCCACCAACATTAATTTCATCAGAATTATTAATAATTAAATAATAATGTAATTTTTCAAGTCTACGTACTGCAGCTCGTTCACCAAGATTTTACTCGTATCATTCCTGTCACATGGCGACCCATGGTTTAACCCATAGACGTTTAGTTTATCTTTCCGTTTCTTTTACATAGCGGTATTGCCACTACAGAATTTCAACTACCGTACTCCAGTCAAGTGAACAAGGAACTGTCCCTCATTCATTTTGCTGAACTATGATAAAATATTTGATGTAGTGTAATGATGTGATTATTGCTTTGTATAACTTTTATAAAAGTTCAGTTTTGTAAAATATTTTATAACATATCTTTGACAAACTTCTTTGATAGTGTAATACCGGTCTAAGATGCAGGAGTTGAACATTTTATCGCTAAAGGTTGTTATTTCATTTTTCAGCAATGCTAACATATTGTTTGGAGATGGTTTTTCCACTTAGTTCGAAAGTGGTGAACGCGGAATAATTACATACAAACACAAACCTGGGGCTTACGCCTCAGACCTCCTTGCTTGTATTACAAGCAGTAATTTTCGTCCAGACAGTGGCCTAACATAGTGGTGGCGAATGGTTTCGTCCAGACAGTTCTCTATCCTAATGGTGACTAATAGTTTCGCCCACACAGTAACGATCAATTTGCCTCACTCAACTTCAGTACCGTATTTCAGTAATTTTCGCCCAGTCAGTCAGTGGTGCACTCTGTTGAGAGCTATGAGATACTGTTGGTGTTCTCTGAAATTTTTCATCATAGTATTGTTGCTATAATCTAAACTGAATATTTTGTTAATTTATATAATAATAATAATGTTATTGGTTTTACGTCCCTTTTAACTACACTGGCTTTTAGAGACTCCGGGGTGCCGAAATTTTGGCCCGAAGGGGATCTTTAACGTGCCAGTAAATGTACTGACACGGCTCCCTCGCATTTGCGCACCCTCAAATGCCAGCTGACTGTGCCAGGTTTCGAACCTGCAACCTTGGGCCCAGCAAGTGTTAATTTATGTTGGTACACTTTGAGTTAGTGCAAATGAATTTCCTAACATCTCAAACACATGACATACATTTTTTTAAAGTACTTACTTTACTCTTATTCCAGTTTCTCTAATGTGTTTAAAATACTTGAGCGTCTAATAGTACAGTGCTTATGTCAATGTAGTTGGGGTTAGTCAAGACTAGACTGTTGGAACCTGTAGGTAATTCATGAATCATAATCTTATGGTGTTCCAGGAAAATGACATACCAGTTCATTGTCGAGAGATTTTGGGCAAGTGGGAGCAGTTTCAAGCCAAAAACGATGTTGCTAAGAAAGCCACTAGTGCTGGAGAGGACATGGATGTGAAACTGGTCAAGCTTCTAGAATCTCAGGCTCGTCCAGCCACTGTACAAAGAACGTACACTGAGGAAGAACGGAAGATCCGAGAGGCTATATTGGCTCAGTACAGTCAGGTGAGATCTAGTTCTGTTTGCCCACATGTATAGAAACATATATCTAAATAAAAAGAGTGATGATTAGGTTATTATTTTTTTCTTCAAAATAATATAAACTTTCAATGGATTTGTGTTGAGGAATATCCAAGTCTAAAAAAATCTTGAGTAAAAGGGAAATGTGCTTATAATCTTTGCAAAGGATAGATACGTCCTTCGTACATCTACCCTGTACTCACAACCTGTCTGATCCGTATTAATCTTGAAATCAATCTTATATTTTCGAGAGGCTATTTTCATTGCAACACATTTGTGAAACTTTTCTGCTTCTTTCAAAATTGCATCCATGTTCAAATTTCGTTTTGATTTGATGTAACACATTACTTTACGTTGTCGGATTCTGTATTTCGCCTTGAATTTCTCAACCCACGTATCGGATGCTGTGAAGCGAAATTCTGGACTTCGATGTTGGAGTGCAGCTTGCAATGCCCATGTCTGTAGCAGTTTGGTAGTTACTGGCTTTCTTTGCTCCCGTGCCTCGTGAAATCGATCGAGGGTCCATTTCTCGATCATTGCATATTTTTCTTTGAAGCTACCACCTTTTGAAATTTCCGTTACCCACCTTTTCACGTGACTTTTGTTCCGAAGAGCAGCTCCCCCATGCTGATGAATGGTTTTTAGAGACTAGCTAGGATGCTCTTTGACCATGTCGATAATTTTGATTTTCACGTCCAAAGGAATGAAAGTAGGTGATTTGGGATTGTCCGCTTGCACTCCATAATCTTCTGTATCAGTTGCACTATATGATGGGTCTGATTCTATGCTATTGCCATGTGTTAGAATATCCTTGTTTTCTAAATGTTCTTCCCCTTGGAAATCATCATTGCCTTCCTCGAACAGTTCGATATCTTCCACAAAATCCATTTTTTGCAATAAAACTTTTACCCATAAGCGTTGCTTTACGTGTGGTATTTGACGGTGAGCTAAAATCTTCAAGGATAAGTTTGCGCGATAATAGAGTCTGCATGCATATGTGCAGTGCATCTGTAATGTCCTGCCTTGAATAATCTCCAAGACCATCACATTCGTGTCTTCATCATTCGTAAATATTGTAGAAGTAGGTGATGGCGATCCCATTTTACCGTCAATGACCGTGCTTACCGCGTTCTAAATACTGTTGCTTGTAGACAACCGCGCACACGTATAATTGAATACGCATAAGCGTCAATCAAGACCTCCGACTTATCGAACCCGCTTATGCGGCTCTTGCGTGACGAAGAGTGTCCCGCGATGTTACTCACACGAGTTCTGTATCAAGTTTTGGATACAGATAGTTTAGCTTGATGGTAGAGCAGAGTGGAACAGGAGAAGGGCTCTTGCATTCCTGCATTAGACTCTGTGCAGTGCACATGAACGTAGCGTCGCCGGCCACGCTGCATTTAAATTTTAACGAATAAAACTTACGACTCGTTCAAGCTTCAAGGACTAGTATTGCTTTAATAATGATGTTAAAATATTGTACATAGCTCCAAAACCGAAGAGACCACAGCAAATACATTATAGAAAACACAAAAGACAATAATAACAGTAAAAAAAAAAAGAAAATCCTGACCAAGGTCTGACTCGAACTCCAAACCTTAAATTCCCCACGCCAATGCGCTAGCGACTACGCCACGGAAACGAGCTGGGATCGTGTGTGAGAATAGGACTACACAAGTTTGAGGATTGATTTTAAACATTCAAATTTGAACACTTTAAGGCCCATTGGCAAAAATGCTCGAACACGGCCAAAATGTTTTCTTATGAAGAGCAAACCCTACAAATTTGAACTTTTCTAGCAAACCACTTGGCGACCTCTCTTTGTGAGTGGACAATGTAGTTTTGTGGACTTAGCTGATGTGGGGCTGTTCCTGTACAGGTGTCCTCTTTACTTCAAATCCCACTGGATGATGTTCCCAAATCTTTCAAATAAAATTAGAATAAAGTAAGATGAATCCAATATACTGTATGTTCTGTATTCTGATGTATTGAAACTTGTAATTGTTTTTCTAGTGCATCTGTTTTTCTCTGGTGTTTTCTTGTTTGCATTTCAGGAAACATTGTTTTAACATCCGAAATGTGTAAAAAATCTCTTTATAGTCTACTTCCCTTTTTAAGATTTTGATTTCTCATGTTTATCTTGTATATAGACAGCTTTGAAGCCATTTTTCAGTGTTGCCTTATTGACAATAGATATTGTAAATTTTTCAGTTGGTCAACACCTTATAATTCCAATTACTGGAATATGCAAAAAAATAACCTGAAAACAATTCATGTGATTAAGATGTGTTAAGCAGGCCATACACGTTCCGGTAAGCCTGTTAGTTACGACTGAACACTTCACCGGACGCTGTCCGCCGGTTGAACTGATGACCCCATACACCATCAGTTGAAAATAGACCGGTATTGGCACTCGACGTCCATTTTGTAAGTTTTCTCAACCAAAATTGCATTTTGTAAGTGTTCTCAACCTAAATTGCATTTTGTAAGTATTCTCAATATAAATTGCATTTTGTAAGTATTTTGAATCTAACTTGCCTCTTTGTGAGTATTTTGAATAAGGGCTTCGGTGGCGTAGTAGGTAGCATGCTGAGCTTCTATGCCCAAGGTCGCGGGCTCAAAACAGGTCGGATTCTTTAAGAGCGTTAAAAATCCCTCAGTAGCCTATGCCTTCCTTCGGAGGGGACATAAAGCAGGCGGTCCCATGTCATAGATGTATGGCATGATAATGAACCTTCCACAAATTACACCCACCTGTGTGAAGCTAAGTTATAGGTTATCTTTAACTAACGCTCTTAGGTTCCTACGTTCGTCGCCAGGAGCCGACTGCGGTGGCTTCTAGTATCCAAGTTCCGAACAAGTAGTTGTTGACGGTGGCGTTTGGCAGCAAAAGTAGGAACTACTTGAAAAATTCAAAGTCTGCAGTCCTTACTTGTATTAAGAAACAGAAACACACACTAATATAGCCATCACAATTAACACCGGTTATCAGACAGATTCTACACACACCCAAAGTTCACGGGGCTACATGACCACGTTGTCGCAGCCCCTAAACTGAGGAACCAACCAGTATTTTGAATTTCAATTCCATTTTTTGCGTATTTGCACTCTACATTCCATTGTGTAAGTCTTTTTTCCATCTTCTTCTTCTTGCTTTCCTCAACCTGGCGGTTGGTGGGTAGCATGAATGTCTTCGTCCAAAGGTCTTCTATCCTGAGCCCGCTGTTTGATCAGGTGGTACGGACATCTTCCTCCGATGTCATCAAAGAACTCTGCTCTTGGTCGTCCTCTTCCTGCCTTGCCTTCCATTTTCCCTTCAAGCAGTGGGATGCACCATGGTGAATGCCGGAGTAGGTGGCCTATCCAATTATTTCTTCTTTTGTTGATTTCCATCTAAATTTACCTTTTGTGAGCAATTTCAATCTAAATTGCATTTTGTTAGCATTTTCGATCTTGCATTTTGTAAGTATTTTCAATCTACATTGCATTTTGTAAGAATGTTGCATCGCGGGCGCCGACATTTTGTGATTGTTTTGAATTTTAATTGCATTTTGTAAGTATTTTCAATCTTGGGTGCATTTTGAATCTAAATTGCATTTTGTAAGTATTTTCAACCTCAATCGCATTTTGTAAGTCTTTTGAATCTACGTTACATTTTGGGGGTATTTCGAATCTAACTTGCATTTTGTAAGTATTTTGAATCTAAATTCCACTTTGTCAGTCTTTTTCCCTTAACTTGCCTTTTGTGTGTGCTTTCAGTCTAAGTTACCTTTGGTAGGCTACGTGTTTTTAGTCTACCTTGGTTTCCGTTATGGTTTCCACTTCATTGTCATTTTCGCTATCACCCAGACTATTAGGGGCCGATGACCTCGATGTTAGGCCCCTTAAAACAACAATTATCATCATCAACCTCTATAGCCTACACTGATTTTCCTTTTCGCGTGACATTTTTGCGCACAGGAAGAGCTCACTTCAACCCTGCGGTGGTCGCACGGCGTCTGACCAGTCATTTTATTTCGTCATTGCAGGAAATCCCGCAAGATCATTGAACTGAACTGTTATCTACCTTTCAAGTAACTACATTCATAATCAGCATAGATGAGTATCAAAAAATTCTCTTTGAACGTATTTTCTTCATAATTATTGCTTGAAACTGTCTATTTGTTGTTGTTAATTCATCTAAGGGGCTTGAAACATGTTAGTTATCAGCCCCGTGTAGTTGGGTGTGGGTAGAGCTTGTCTGATAACAATCACGTTGACCAACTGAAACGCATTAAACTTTCGTTTACTAAGGCAACACTGAAAATGGCTTCAAACACCATAATGATAACCGGTGTTAATTGTGATGGCTGTATTAGTGTGTGTTATCTGTAAATCAGGTAAGGACTGCAGATGACCAATTTCTCTTAGTTCCTACTTTTGCTACCAAATGCTTCCGTCAACGACACATAACTGCCAACTTGGCTACCAGATGCCACCGCAACCAGCACCTGGTGACGAACGTTGGGTCTTAATAGAGCATTAATCAAATCTAACCTACAAATTTAGCTTCACACAATTGTATTGATATGATAAACATACAAATAAACACTGCTCACCACGTGGACAGGCTTCAGGCGGCCTGTCGCCTCACCCCACTCACGTACCGGCTTGCCTGTACTCTCTTCAGGCCTGCCGGATGGGCGATTGAGTTTTCATTCGATCACCGGCCGCCTATTCAGTCGGAACTGAGAGGCCAGCCGGATCCCACTCACGTACTGGCCGCCGGTTTAGTGTGGACTGTTCAGGCATAACTGACAGTCTGGCCGGTACGTGCATGGCCATCTTTACAGACTATAGAGGAGGGAGAAAACTAAGGGATGACATATTTTTCCTGTCAAATGAGCATCATCTGATCCAAATATATACAAGACAATATAGCTCTACAAAACACTACCAAACCTACCATGAAACCCACTACCGGTCACTGCCCTGCAAAAACAATATAAACTTAGGAAGTGTGGCAACTATTAGGGGCAGATGACCTCGTAGTTCCGCCCCTTGAAACAACAATAACTAACTAACAACTATTACTGGTAAAATACTAAAGCATTAAGCATCCGATGAAGGAACTACACAAAAACCTTGTTTATCCAGACTAGGTGGGACCGGAGGTAATCTGGATGATCGAAAATCCAGATAATCCAGAAACAAACTATTGTATAAGCTACTAATCTACACAAACCATTATTTTGACAATATCAACAATTTTAAAGAAACATTTTTGACCCACAAACTCAATAAGGTACCATACATACTGTATGTATTTCTATTTAATGAAATAGTGTGACAGTTACTTTTGTTTCAAATTGGAGATATAAATATTGAAACCTGAAAATGCTTCCTACCTGTGTAGGTTCCTTCCTTATAGGAATGTCGATGTTTAAGTGTACAGTATTATTCGAAGGGCACGTATATTTTTGTGATGAAAAAGTAATAATACAGTAAATTTAAAAAATCATTCCAGATAAACCAGAAATCCAGTTAAATGAGGGCCGGATAAAGGAGGTTTTTGTGTATTTATTTATATGGTACCTATGGGAATGTGGTCCAAGAACAGCTGGATGTACTGAAAGAAAATGCTGAGAAATGGGAAATTAAAATCAGTGTTGTGAAACGTGGGGTGCCACAGCTGCTCGAATTTGCGCTGCTGTTGCATGGGGTTCCATCCGGACCATCCGAATGGTGTGGCGATCCTCTCTCACAGTTGTCTGTCGTGCTGGGCCTGTGCCAGGTCTACGAGTGTGGATACCTTCATTTGACCACTGCTGCCATACACGTACCATAGATGCCTGTCGGCTAACACGTGCAGCAACAGTCCTTAGTGATAATCCAGCCTCACACAGCCCAATTATCCAAGCTTTCTCAAACGGCTACAGTTGTTGATAGCGTGCTCTTCTCTGTCGTCTAGGCATGTTTGACGGGGAACACTTCACTGCAGAGACTGCAAGTCAACTTCGATACACCAGAGTCCGTATACTGGAGTTGATTCCTCCGCGACCAATCACGTGGGGAGACCTGTAGCAACAATCCAATGGGTCTGAAACTTTGATCGTTTACATACCTACATGACATCGTTGCATATCTTGAAAATCAACACAAACGACCAATGCCTTCATGGGGTTGCAATTTCCATTTTCTTCAGTGTATTATGATCTTTACAATTCATTTATCACTGGTGGATTCTATTTGACATGTTCATATCGTCTCGAGTGCTGCCACGGAGCAAATTATATCTCGGTTAACGTCTGCAGACCGAAGTGAGGCAGAACTGCTACAGAGCTGAACCATTAGCCTACCATTTTGTAGGCATTTGCAAACCACAATACAGCGTGTGGTTTGTCTTCAAATTTGTTATTGTCACCACATATTTGGGAAAATTTGGACCACATGACTGTTTCCCAAATGAAGAGTGCACAATACAGTGATCAGCAAGAAAGGGTGACATTTTAGTTTGTTCACATTGTGTTTTGTTTTTCAAATGTCAACTCTTTCTTTCTTTCTTTCTTTCTTTCTTCCTTTGCTTCCTTATGTATCTTTGGGGTAAGCATCTTCCATCTTTCATTATGGTGCACCATAATAGGGTTATTGATGGGAATGTTTATTAGTGTCAAGCTTTCCAACCACCTGTTTGCCTTGACATTTTAATCTACACACATCAAAAAAAGTTTTGCATCACCTCGGTTCCCAGATCTCCGGCATATAGACGTTGACTGTGTATATTGTATCCAAGATACAGTCCCTTTGACTGTTCATAGATGTCACTAAAACTGCTCAAAGATGTAAACAACCATGCATGAGCAGGGCCTATTAGACGGAGGGGGTACGACAGCCGATCAGTTCCAGTCATTCCACCAGGACGAAGGTACGCTGCTCATGTTGTCTGTAGTTCTACCATGCCTAGAAGGTCAATACCGCAGTTCGATCGCGTCCGCATTGTTACTTTGTGTCAAGAAGGGCTCTCAACAAGGGAAGTTTCCAGGCGTCTCAGAGTGAACCAAAGCGATGTTGTTCGGACATGGAGGAGGTACAGAGATACAGGAACTGTCGATGACAGGCCTCGCTCAGGCCGCCCAAGGGCTACTACTGTAGTGGATGACCGCTACTTACGGATTGCCGCTCGGAGGAACCCTGACAGCAATGCCACCATGTTGAATAATGCGTTTCGTTCAGCCACAGGACGTCGTGTTTCAACTCAAACTGTGCGCAATAGGCTGCATGATGCGCAACTTCACTCCCGACGTCCATGGCGAGGTCCAGCTTTGCAACCCCGACACCATGCAGCGCGGTGCAGATGGGCCCAACAACATGCTGAATGGACCCCACGGAATTGGCATCACGTTCTCTTCACCGATGAGTGTCGCATATGCCTTCAACCAGACAATCGTCGGAGACGTGTTTGGAGGCACCCTGGTCAGGCTGAACGTCTTAGACACACTGTCCAGCGAGTGCAGCAAGGTGGTGGTTCCCTGATGTTTTGGGGTGGCATTATGTGGGGCCGACGTACGCCACTGGTGGTCATGGAAGGCTCCGAAACGGCTTTACGATACCTGAATGACATCCTCCGACCCATAGTGCAACCATATCGGCAGAATATTGGAGAGGCATTTGTCTTCATGGACGACAATTCTCGACCTCATCGTGCACATCTTGTGAATGCGTTCCTTCAAGATAACTACATCGCTCGACTACAGTGGCCAGCATGTTCGCCAGACATGAACCCTATCGAACATGCCTGGGATATGTTGAAAAGGGCTGTTTATGGACGTCTTGACCCACCAACCACTCTGAGAGATTTACGCCGAATTGTCGTTGAGGAGTGGGACAATTTGGACCAACAGTGTCTTGATGAACTTGTGGATAGTATGCCATGGCGAATACAGGCATGCATCAATGCAAGAGGACGTGCTACTGGGTATTAGAGGTAGTGGTGTGTACTGCAATCTGGACCACAAATGCTGAAAGTCTAGCTGTATGATGGTACAACATGCAATGTGTGGGTCTCATGAGCAATAAAACGAGCTGAAATGTTGTTTGTGTTGATCTCTATTCCCTTTGTATTTAACGGTTCCGGAACTCTTGGAACCGAGGTGATGCAAAACTTTTTTTGATGTGTGTATATCGGCTGATGAAGGGGCCGAAACAATTAGGCCTCGAAACATGTACCCAATGACCACAAAGTGATCATTAATCAAAATAAAGGTATTGATTAGGCGGAATTTTTGCCACAATTATTAACAATTAGTTCATCAATACGGAACCAGCATGAACCTTTCAAATCCCTCTATAGTCCATAACAAATATCTATCTATCTTAATCACATGTAATTTTTTCAGGTTATTTTCTTTTGCATATTCCAGTAATTGTAATTTGTGTAATTTGTGTTGACCGACTGAAGAATATACAATATCATGAGTGTATCCTTTCTCCCGTCAAAAATAATTGTTTTTTTGTTTCCGATGTAGCCATTTCTGAATACTTCAGCAATGTAACTACGATACTGTTGTAGATGTCCGATCATGAAGAGGACGACAATTCTGATCATATCCCGGAAGCCAAAGAGAATGGTCTTGTGAAGAATACCAATGCTTCAGTGGTCCAGCAGGCTGAGAAAGAAAAGCGTGAAAGAGCCAAACAAGAAAGTATTAGGAAGAAAGAGAAAGATAAAGAAGATAGGCAAGTACCTACAAGAAGTGTTAAACTGTTATGTTATTGGTAGGGGAATGCAAAAGGGGAGCATTATTTTTCATCTTAAAAATGGTGCTATTTTCATTGAAATGTGAGGTAATTTATCTCAAAAAGCAATGTTATTTAAAGGTAATATGTTCATGAAATTTTCAACTTTATAGAAAATGGTATAATAGTACCCAAAAATGGTATAATTAATTGCCATTATGGTGACTTTCTCCCTTCCAATTTGTAATAATAGCTTTCCTGTATGAAGGTACAAACCTTCAAGTGTATTCATTTACCATGTGTAACTACTGTAGGTCAATTCTGAACCCTTGTCAGTAGATACAAGGTCTGTCCTGAAAGTAATGTCATCCATTTTTATTGTGAAACGAACTCTCGGAGGTGGGTGATTTTGTAAACCTCTTGTTTCGTCTTGTGTAAAAGCCGCGCTGCAGCGCTGGCTGGAACAAAGATACGCGATAACGTTTTGTGTGAAACTCTCCGAGTCTGCAGTGGAAATTCTTCTAATGGTTCAACAGGGCTTCAGGGATAAGTGTTTATTTTTCAGTACAATAGTGTGCCACCTCGGTGCCTCCTCACCCGAAAAAGGTTGAATAAGCAAATCAAAGATCAAGATTATGCGCATTGTGTTTCTTGACATTAGGGGGATCGTCCACAATGAGTTTGTACCTCCTGGGACAGCCATTAACTCTTAAAAGTTTATGTGGAAGCCCTCACCAGACCGAGAGCAAGGATCTGGCGCACAGGCCAGACATGATTGGCAATTTGAAACTTCGCCATGGCAATGTGCCAGCCCACACTGCTTTCGTCGTGACCAGTTGCCTGGCCAAATCGAACGCAGCAACGATGCCCAGCGACCTTACAGTCCTGAATTGGCTCCGCCAGACTTCGTTTTGTTTCCCCGTTTGAATCTAACCTGAAAGGTCATTGTTACAGAACAATTGGCAACACGATAGTAGCTTGTACAACGGCTTTAAACACACTTCCTGAACAGGACTTCCAGGATGCCTTCGCAGCTTGGAAATCATGCTAGCAAGGATGTATCAACGTGGGACGTGACTATTTAGAAGAATTTTAATGTATTATTGTGATCTGGTCAATAAATGTTGTTTAATCGACTTGGTGACATTTCTTTCTGGACAGACCTTGTATACTGAAAATTACAGTGCTTAGGCATCTCTAAAAACTATATCAGTCATGAGACATCATCTCAGGTAAATAATCTCTACTTAGTATAAAACAAAGTCCCAGATTCTTGGATGTTCCGGGTAATCTCGAGAAACACTGGATGGATTTTGATGCGGTTTTCACCATTCTGTAAAGGATATCTCGAGGAAGGTTTATGCAGAAAATAATTTATTTATGACCAAAGGAAGCTGAGCAGTAACGATATCAGTGAAAAAAGTCGGGGGAAAAAAAACGGGCGTCCGTGCGCTTTTTAAGCTTATGCTGGGCGAACTGTTAAAAATATCTATATACTATGAGTTTAAGAATTGTTCAGCATGAAAGGTTTTACAAATAAGTCCCCGACAGCATATCTCTATCTTTAATACATTGTCCACTATGAGGGTTTTTAAGTTTTCATTTTTTCCAACAATCTCCATTCAGTGTAAATTTACATTACTTGCTTCGGAGCGAGTTTCCTAGCGAGGGAGTCTTATCACACCGGCTTCAGCCAGCATCAAACTATCGAGTCGTGTCGCGTTAAGATTTCAAAGAAGAGAATACGAATATTACGTGTTTGGAGTTTCGCTGTTCACCTCGGCTTTTCTGAATTGCATCTACACCTTTTAAGCTTACGCTGGGTAAATCGTTAAGGATACTAGGCGAAGCCGGGGCGGGTTGCTAGTAAATAAATAAATAAAATACTGGCTGCGTGGCTCAGCGGTAACTTTCCCGCTTGGTGGGCCCAAGGTTGCAGGTCTTATCCTGGCGCAGTCGGCTGGCATTTGAGGGTGCGCAAATGCGAGGGAGCCGTGTCTGTAGATATACTGGCATATTAAAGATCCACTTCGGGGCAAAATTCCAGCACCTCGGCGTCTCTAAACCCCAGAATAGTTAAAAGGGACGTAAAACCAATAACAGTATTATTATTATACAAATAAATAAAACAGCCTTACAAATCCCATAAGGGCTATGGCCTCCTGCATTGCAGGGACAGTGCTCAGTTTTTACTCGTCAGGTGAGCGAGTCCTGAGGAGCATAATTTGGTCCAAGTGTTCCCGTTGTCCTAGCGTTGGCGCACTTAATACTTTCTGGTAGGAGACTTTTCACTTCTGTATCAGGTAGTCGCTCCTTCCCCCTTTGGATGTTTGCGTACAGTCTAGAATGCCTCTTCGCATTTAAGACATCTATGCGGAGTTCTTCTGGAATCGCTCTGAATGCCGAATGAGTTGTCATCTCTATTACAGGTATACATCTTTTGCACCTGTAGGTAGAACACATTATTATTTTAAACACTATCTCCTAAAATAATAATATTGAACTTGTTTACTGATCTACATTGTGTCAAACCAGCCATTACCTCATGTTGTTCCATCCCCCTAGAAGCATTCAGCTTCCTAAGATCTAAAAGATTACGGTAATAAGCATATAAGGCTGTTTTTAACGCTTATAGTTTCACAAAAGCCGGTTTCCTAAACATTTTGCTCTTAGGGTGGGATTCTTCCATGATCGATCCTGCCACTTCGGGAACATAAGCAAGCACCTAGCCAATTGTGCTGGACAACTTTTCTTTGATATCTCGTGCAAAAAAACCAACATTCAGCAACTGCTTGTACCACTCATCCATATATTGCAGTATTTGTGGCACCAGAAGAAATATTGTCCTGCACTTTCTCAAAATAAGATTTCAGCTTTTCCTGTTTTCCATATTAGTGATGCGGAGTAAGGGAACTGGAGCCCTCATTTGTGATGAGTTCTACCAAGATCATAGAGAGGTCTTTGATATCTCATGCAAAAAGAAAAAAACATTCAGAAACTGCTTGTACCACTCAAATCCGTCTATTGCTGTCTGTGTGGCACCAGAATAATAATAAAATGCCACAATATCTTAAATGTCCAGTACTTAGGAAGTTTATATTTTGTAACGAACATCTTCTCATAGAATGCAGCTACGATGCAACTTAACAATGCATATTAGGGTCGGCGTGATGCAGCCTGCATTGCCAGCCATCAATACACTCATTTAAATCTTAATGTTTACCGTATGGGAATGCTCTTCTGCAGATATCTAGAAAAAGGTTGGTTCTAGGGCTTTAAAATGTGGTTTTTGGGTCCCATTGGGACACTGATTTTTATTCATTACATTGCGAGGCTTAACATGAGCCTGGTTTGGTCCTTCTATGATATTTTGCCCATGTGCCAAAGGGCCTAAAGGTAGGGAATTGAGAGGGTGTCCAAATTTCAAATAGACGGTGCAACCCGTTAGGTTCCAAAAGGTAAGTATGTAAAATTCAATTTGATTCAGAGAAGCATTGTAGATTTATTTATTTATTTATTTATTTACATATGTTACGCCCTCATTGGAGCACTTAACCAAAACAAGTATATACATATCTCAAAAAAACAATATTAATGATTCAGCTTCTTATTTTTCTTCTTTTCCCAAAACATTTTCATTCTAGTCGACCTTGCCGCTCTCTCTGCATCGCTTATGGTGTAAGTTTTGCGGGTAAAGGTTTTTAAGGGAAGTCGGATGTTCTTGTTTTTCAAGATATTCTTCTCATCTTTGTTAGCAATTTGGGACATTGTCAAGCCGAGTTCATCCAGATCATTTTGAATTTCCATAAACCAAGAGTTCTTTGTTTTACTTTTGAAAAAATAATTAAATAATACTTTCAATTGTCTGGTATCCGGCAGGCGTGAGAGATGACAAAAAAAAGCAATTCGCCTTTTTCGCATAGTATCGACTATAGACTCAGTTTCTTTATAAACCACTTCATTTGGTAACAGACGCCATTGACCATCCACCTGATGTTTTTTATTAACTATAGTTCTGAGAATTCTTCTATCAATCTTCTGTAATGTGTCAGTAACTGATCGAGTGTTTAACTTGAAAAGTGTTTCACAAGCATATATTGCTTCCGGTTTAATAACTGATTCGTAATGTCGTAATTTGGCATTTATGGAGAGTGATTTTTTTTTTGTAACTAGACCAAGTAATGTATTGCGCTTGTCTTAACTTTGTTGTTCTATTTTCGATTGACGCTTTCTCATTCAAATTCCAAGTTATAATCTCTCCTAAATATTTAAATTTATGTACAACTTTAATTTCTTTATTGTTGATCAATGTAATAGCTTGTGTTTCCACATCAAAGGATGCCATGATTTCAGTCTTTTCAAATGAAATTTGAAGTCCTACTTTTGCTGCAATAGACCCAAGTTCTTCAATTTGGTGTTTAGCCTCATCTATACTGGTTGCAAGCAGTGCAAGGTCATCCGCAAAGGCCAAGCAATTCAGTTTTATATTAGTACCAATCTTTACATTTGGAGGACAAGTTTTGTTTCACTCACGCATGATCTTTTCAAGAACACAATTAAATAATAACTGTGATAGACCATCTCCCTGTCGAAGTCCAGTCCGGATATCAAATGGTTCAGACAAGGCGCCTCGAAATTTAACCTTTGATTTAGTATCTTTCAAAGTAATGCCGATGAGGTTGATAAGCTTTTGATGTAACCCAAATTCCCTAAGGATGTTAAGTAATGACCCTCGATGGATACTGTCATAAGCTTTCTTAAAATCCACAAAAGTAATGACCAAATCCTTTTGTCTCATTCTATGATATTTCATTATCCATTTCAGACTGATGATCTGATCCGAACAGCTGCGACCTGGTCGGAACCCTCCTTGATATTCTCCTAGTTCTTGGTCAAGTTGTTGTTGAATTCTTGTCAAGATAATTCTAGATAGAATCTTGTATGTTACATCAAGCAAAGAAATCCCACGGTAGTTGTTCGGGTCTGATCTATTACCCTTTTTATGAATTGGGTGGATTACAGCCATTCTCCATTCCTCTGGTATTTGTTCCGAATTCCATACATCGATGAGGCGTTTATGGAGGTTGGAGATGGTTTGTTCATTTGCATATTTCCATAGTTCTGCTACCAATGAATTCTCTCCTGCTGCTCTATAATTTTTGAGCCAATTAATCGCTGCACATACTTCAGTCAAGTCAGGAGGAATAATGTTCTGTAAATTTGTTTTATTTTTTGGATTAGGCTCAAAATCAAGATATTCCTTAGGTTCATCAGCATTTAGTAGTTCTCTAAAATAATCTGCTAGAATTTTAGCATTATCAGTATCATTGTGGGCTAGTTTACCTGATTTATCTTTCATTAATAGTGTAGGAGGGCTGTATTTAGAATGATATTGACGAAATGTCCTGTAATAGTCCCTTGTTTTGTGTTGCTTAAAGGAATCATCAATAATTTGTATGGACTTCTTTTGATTTTCTCTTTTAATTCTCCTAATTTCTTTGGCAGTTTCCCTTCGAACAATGGTTAATTCTTCTCGCGATTGTGTGGTCCTCTTTTGCTGATCATTGAGCCATTGAGCCGAATTGCAGCATCACATTCCGCATTCCACCATGCATGCTTTTTCCTTTTCCTAATAGGGGCAATTTTGACAGCAACGGTTTTCAGTGTGTCAACCATCGTTTCTAGCTTGTCACTTAAGAGAGTTTTAGACTTTTCCTTATAGGACACATTATTTATTAAATATCTAGGGTCATATTGCCTTTTCATGGTCGAGTTTGACGATTTTTGTTTACGTCGTGGAGTTAACTTGATCTTTATCTTGGATATATAATGATCAGAGTCAACATCGACCCCACGTAGTACCTTCACGTTATATATTTCTTTGTAGAACTTTTTATCCATTGCAACATGGTCTATCTGGAATTCCCCTAGTGCACTATTAGGGCATTTCCAGGTCATAAGTTTGTGTGGTCTTCGCTTAAATCTAGTAGTTTCGAGACGTAGGCCATGTTCTTCACAAAGGGTGATTAATCTTTGACCATTCTTGTTAGTGAATTTGTGAGCTGGCCACTTACCTACTATTGGACGAAATTTTCTTTCTTGACCAATTTTTGCCTTAAAATCCCCAAGCAAGATTTTAACATGAGTGTCTGGAATGTTTGATATTAGTAAGGCAAGTTCTTCCCAAAAATTGTCCGTTTCATCTCTAAATTTTTTGACATTCTTGTCATTAGTTGGGGCATGAACGTTTATCAAAGAGTATATTTTGTTTCCTGTCCTAATTGTTAAAGTTGCTAACCTTGATGAGTTCGACGAAAAGTCTTCCACTGAATCAATAATACTGGTATGTACTAAAAATCCCATACCAAATTGGGGGACATTTTTCATAACTCGTGGTCCTGGAGGTCCCTTGTAGAGACGGTATCCTCCAGATTCAATGGGGTCTTGATTAGTATAATTAACAAACAGACAAACAAACCTCATTTTTATATAACTTATATAGATATGTAAATATTGATTTAAAATGGGCGTTATTATACAAACAATTAGTATATTTTGGATTGAAAATTAATAAATGAACAAAATATCATTAGGTGCAGTATAATTTTTAATTTAATGTAGATTTTTATTACACTGTTATTATTAGCCGAGACACTTTCAAAATAGCATTTACTATATTTCATTGATAGTCATCATACAGTGAAGCTGCCACACTACTGTATAAGCCAGGCAGTGATGAGTGGATTCAAGTATAAAAGTGTCAACTTTATGAGAAGCGACTTCTTTATACTCAACAAATTTCAAACTGACGGAATGTGCAATAATTTAGGCAATGGATCTTGCTTTCATATGGGTGTTACTCTTGAACAAGCTAGCACTATATCAATGTTTTTGTATTTCTACAACTGCAAATTAAGCACTTCATAACATTGTAACATACTGTACTATAGTAGTTGTTATATTCAGTTTTATGTCTTTCGCTGATGGACTCCAGGTTAAGTTCTGGAGCAATGATCAAGGGAGCTAAACTACATGGTATTCACATATGGATCTTTTGTGGAGCGCTTGAGGTAGCCCGCACTGTGGAGGTCCGAGGTGAGGGGGTCTTTTCAAAATTTAGTTGTCCATCTCGAAATTTTAAGTTCAATTCCAAATTTGTATTCTTTAATCAGTGTTAAGAGGGGCAGATGACCTCGAAGTTCCGCCCCTTAAAACAACAATAACTAACATTACTGTCAGAGAATTAGGCTAAGATTTCTTGAGGATTGTCTGTTCTCCTGACACAGCTCTCTCTCTCTGGGGGTGTGGTGGCGAAGTGGTCAAGCTATTCCCCTCTCACCAAGGTGGACTGGGTTCGATTCCCAATCAGTGCATGTGAAATTTTCGAAGTGAAATGCTGTGTCCTGTGTTTCGGATTCCACGTAAAAAGGAGGTCCCGTGGCTCATGATCACAAGATTAACGGTCACATAAAACTACAAGCTTCCTTCCTTGCTTTTGACACAGCTTTGTAATTGTCATATCATCTATTGATTTTGCATCTAAAGCATCATTACCTCATATCAGCAGATGTTTTCATTTTGTGTAATTTTACTTAAACTTTATTCAGAGTACCTGTTTACAAAGAATTATTTTGCAACTTTTATGTGATGTGTACTTGTTTTTTCCTAACTTTGCTTCTCAACATTTTTCTCTTGTAGAGAGAAGCAGAAACAAATGCAGCAGGATAAAAAAGAGAAGCGCAAGACTCAGAAGGGGGAGCGACGAAGATAGCAAGATCATGGCACATTAGTGTGTGATTGTACTTATTGTGTTGTGTTAATTTATTACTCTTGGATTATGTGTTCCAAATCTACTCCTAGTTTGAACTTCCAGTGGACAAGCCTAATTATGTGTCTTCATTAGTAAAGGGATGGGCACAGCTTGAGTGGATTACTTTGAGACTAATCAATACTTCAGATCTTTTGCATAATTGTAAATGGTGAAACAAGTTGTAACGCTAGTATTCTCATTTTGTTTTGTCCACCGTAACATTAAATCTTACGAGAATTGAAACATTTATTATGGAGGAGCAGTCAGTATACATTCAAAATAATGAAGACCTACAAATATTCAGTGTTATACTCTGTTGTGTTGCAAACAGCTCTTGATTTTTATTTTTACAGTCAAAATACTAAAGAATTCCACTTGTTTTTAAAATTTTAGTATGAGATAATGATAGTTTGTCAAAACTTCAGTATTAAACATTAAAAAATCAAAATTGATATGATTGATATAATGTGTCTGTTTAAACTCGTATGTTAACATTAATTTATAACAATCGTGGGGGCTTCCAGATTTTAAGCCAAAATGAGGACATTGAGTACAGGCCATATACAGTATACACTCAGTGGCCAAAAGTCATGTGAAGGCACAGAATATGATAATAACGATTTGCTCCTCCACGAGCGCTCAAAACGGCAGCAATACAGCGAGGCATCGACTCTACAAGAAATGGCTTCCTGACTCCCACCATTCAACTGGGCAGTGATCTGACTCACAGTAGCCCTTCTGTTCTTCTGAGGCGAGGTGATGTCCGTTCGTTAAACACCTGTGGTCGTCCCATGCGGCGGTTTAAGCGGATAGTAACATTATCTCTGTGATATTGAAGAACAACCTTCGACTCTGTTGACCTCGGAAACCCGAATTTGTGTGTAATCTCCGAAATGCTATGACCCGTGCTCCGATGATAATCCCACGTTCAAAGTCCGTTAACTCACGACGTGTTGCCATCTGCACTACACTCGTGTGTGTGACAAACTGCTCTGCTCCGCCACAGCTAGCCGCAACGTCCAGGAGTCATACATGGCACATTTTCTCATGGGACTACCCTTCCCGTGACTTTTGGCCACTCAGTGTATATAAAGTCATGGTGTAGCCAAGAATCAAATCTTGAACTTTACCGTTAGTGGGCTGGCTGCACGGCTTAGCGGTAATGTTCTCGCCTGCTGTGCCCTTGATTCCAGGATCGAATCCTGGCGCAGCAAGTTGACATTTGAGGGTGCGCAAATGCGAGGGATCCATATCAGTAGATTTACTGGCACGTTAAAGATCCCCTTTGGAGCAAAATTCCGGCACCCCGGCGTCTTTAAAAGCCACAGTAGTTAAAAGGGACGTAATGTATAATTACTAGTCAAATAGGAATATCAGTCAATACGGACCAATATGATGTCGAATACTCCTAAGGGACGTAAAACCGATAACATTATTCATTATTACTGTTCGCGTTTTACTATTTAATTATTGTGGCACAGCATTCAATTTCCTAGGCAGGGAGATGTGTATGGAGTTGGCGCTGTGCCAAGAACGTTATTAATGAGCAAATGTAAGAAAAAAATGGTTTGCAGCAATATTCTGCTTTGTAAGAACATTACTGAAATAGGCGTAAAATACTTTATTACCAACTCTACCATGTTCATATACAGGCCACTAATGTTGGCAAGGTACGATCAAGTCTATAAGAGACTTTCCCGAATAAATTATAATTAAACCCCACTACCACTGTTAAGATCTCGTGCTTCTTAAGGGTGTGGACATTCAACTGGTTGAAACTCCCTTGAAACTGGTAAGCAGGCAAGAATTGTAGGTCTATCTACACTGATCACAATGGAAACTATGGATAACTGGTATAATTCTGGCTGTATAATCTATGCACAATAAACAAAAATTTCCTAATAAATACCCCTTGTTTATCCATTTAAAAAAGAACATAGAAAATACACTGACCCAACTGTTATGACGATTTTGGGAGTGAATACCACTCGGTCCACAACTATACTGTGACAATAGAATGGAGTATGAATTACTTTGGTTCTGTACCTTGCCTTTTTCTTCTTTTTTTTTCTGATTTTAGGCTTAAATCATTGATGGGATGAAGACCCACAATGGAACAGATCTCACTATACCACAACGTAGACATTTTAATGTTTCACTTTGCTGCAATTTCAAAGTTTGAACAACCATCTCAGATAGACCAGTTGAGACCCACATATGTTGTTTCCTATGGCTAGCCCGGATTCCAATCCATATATATTCATATATTGAATTGTAAACTCCACCCTCAAGAGCGATTTGCACTAAAATACATAGTTCCCAATAGTTACAACAACTCATAGGGCTCAATAATGTAGAATTTGTTCTGCACGAAGAGTGAACCATGTCAAATGTCGGTATTAGAAATGACTATACCCGAAGGAAACAGGATGTTAAATTATTAGAAGAAATCATCATCTTCATTTCCCGTTTTTCAGCTTCCTGGGTCGGGTTGTGAATTAAGGACCTCCATCGTTGCCTGTCTCTCCACCACTCCTCTCCTGATTTTAGTCCATCTTCGGGTTTTCCTCCCTTTTTTTCTACACACTCCCACACTGTATCTGCCCATCTCTTCCGGGGCCTTCCTCGTGGTCTCTTCCCTGTCATCTTTTCACAGAAAGTTTTCTTTGGTACTCTCTCCTCTCCCATGCTCATCATATGTCCATACCACTTTAACTTTGTTTTTATCCTGTCCTGTAGCTTCAATATTCCTGTCCTTTCTCTAATCTCTTCATTTCTAACTCTATCTCTTCTGGTCTTGCCCTCTATACCTCTTAGGAATTTCATCTCTGCGGCTTGTATTCTACTCTCCTTTCTTTTTGTAGTAGTCCACGCTCCAGCTGCGTATGTTAGTATGGGTCCGTAGTAGGTTGAATATAATACTTTTTTGCATTTCTTTGGGACATCTCGGTTCCACACAATACCCCTTACACTCTGGTAAAAACTGTTCGCTTGTATTCTTTTTCCAATTTCCTCAGTTATCTTTCCATCTTCTGCGATCACACTTCCCAAATACTTGAAACTTTTAACGACTTCTAGAATTTTGCCATTCAATTCTATCTTTCCTCTTCCTTTCTTCCTTCCTCTTGACATTACCATGATCTTGCTCTTCTCTGTGCTTACTTTCATCCCAGATTTCTCTATCTCTTGGTTCCATACACCTAGTTGTTTTTGTACATCCTTTTCATCCTCACCCCATATAACTATATCATCTGCAAACAGCGTGGCCTTTGTTGCTTCTTGTCCCAATCTCTGTTTGACATTCTTGTGGATTTCATCCATGACTATGATGAATAGTAATGGGGACAATACACTTCCCTGTCGGAGACCCGTTTCCACTTTAAACCATTCTGTTTCTCCTATACTGGTCTTCACGCTACTGACACAATTTTTGTACATAGCTTTTAACATTTGGACTTCTGCTCTAATAACTCTTCTTTTTCTTAATACATCCCAAACCACCTGTCTAGGCACACTGTCATATGCTTTCTCAATATCGATAAATGTCATCACCATGTCTTTTCCAAATTCCCATCTTTTCTCCATCATTTGCCTTAATGTAAAGATTAGGTCAAATGTTGATCTGTCTTTCCTAAAACCATACTGTTCTTCTTTCAACTCTCCTTCTATCCTCCTCCTCAGTCTGCCTTCCAATACTCTCTCAAAGATCTTAGCTACATGAGCAATAAGAGTGATCCCTCTGTAGTTATTACATTCCTTTTTGTCTCCTTTCTTAAAAATCGGGATAATTAAACCCTTTCCCCATTCTTCTGGAATTTCTTTCTTCTTCCAAATTATTCTAAATAATCTATACAGCCACTGTACCCCTATTGGTCCCGCTGCTTTTATCATTTCCGTGGTCACCTCGTCCACTCCTGCTGCTTTACCACTACCCCCAGGGGCTCACTTCTAGTGGGCGTGGGTTGGCGACCACGGGGCCCCAGCCGAGTCCGGCATTGCTTCCACTTACTTGTGCCGGGCTCCTCTCTGTCTTCTTTCCTGTCGACCTCCCTTGGTCAACTCTTGTTCTCTTCCGACCCCGACGGTATTAGGGTATCCGAGGCCTAGGGAGTCACTTCCTTTCCCGCCTTAATTGGCCCTTGTCTCATCTTTTCTGATTCCCTCCTTCTGCGAGGGGTCAGCCTTCTTTTTCTTTTCATGTTATCTCCTGCCTTCTGCTTAAGGCCCTCAAGGAGGCCGGGTGTATGTAGCCCCACCACTTTTGGTGCACCCTAGATAATGCTACACCCTCAGGGGCTCACGGCTGGTGAGTTCGGGAGTTGGCGACCCCGAGGGATTCCTGAGCTGGGTCCGTTTTCCCTTTTTGTCCCTTACCTTTGGGGCGGACCCTCTCCTCTTTCACTTTCCTATCTGCCTTTCATGGCTCTCCTTCCTTCCAGGTCCCTCAATCCGCCTTCTTCGAGGGTTGAGGGCATTTCTTTTCCTCCTGTCCTTTATTTGCCTTATTCTCCTTTATTTTTCCATTTCTTCTTCTAGTATGTAGGTTAGTAGTTATTTTTAGTTTTAAGTTCGCTTTTCATTTTCATCTTCACGATCACCCAAACCATCAGGGGCCGATAACCTAGATGTTAGGCCCCTTAAAACAACAATTATCATCATCATCATGCTTTACCACTCTTCATCTTCTGTATGGCTTCCTCTATTTCTAGCATAGTTATCTCCTTTTCTTGTTGTTCTTCTTCTTCTTCCTCCATTGTTTCTTCTTGTTCCCTTTCATCTTTCAGTTCAATGTATTTCACATTTAGTAGCTTTGAAAAGTATTCTTCCCATCTATTTAATATATCATCTCTTTGATACAATATCTGCCCTGCTTCAGTTTTTACAAATTTTGTATTTTCCCTACCTTTTACACTGTTTTTAACGAATCCATATAGCACCTTCTTACTTCCTTGGATATCCTCCTTCCAAGTTTCTGTGAATCTTTCCCAACTTTTCCGTTTTTCTTCTTGTACGATTTTTTGGCATGCCTTCTTTGCTTCCCTATATTTTTGTAATTTCTCTGCATTTTTACTGCCTATCCACTTCCTCCATGCCATTTGCTTTTCTTTAACAGCTTCCTTTACCCTGTCGTTCCACCAAGGACTCTCCCTTTCCTTTTTCTTCCCTGATAGTCTTCCACAGGTGTTTACTGCACACTTCACAAAACCATTCCTAAAACATGCCCATTCCTCTTCTACACTTTTTGCTTCATCTTTGGGAACTTCCTTTTTTAAATCCTCTTGGAACTTGTCCATTGTCTCCCACCCTTTTAGCTTCCACACCTTTATTTTTCTTTCCCTCTTTTCCAAAAAGTTTGTGATTTTTCCCAGCCTTAATTTGGCTATCACCACTTTATGGTCTCCTTCAAAATCTCCTCTTGGCATAGCCGTCACATCTACCAGTTGTCTTTGTTTATCCTTTTCCACCAGGATAAGATCAATCATTGTCTTTGTCTTTCTGTCTTCCCAACCATACCTAGTTATTTTTTGAGAGTTCTTTTTCCTAAACCATGTATTTCCAACAATTAATCCATTCCTTCTACAGAAATCTATTAACAGATCCCCTTCTTCATCCTGATTTCCATAACTAAACGGGCCAATTATCCATGTTAAATGTCTGATTGAGCTATGCACATTAACAAATTCACAAATGAAATTTGATAAAATGGTCCGGCTAGCTCGAAACAGTTACCAGTGTTTCGCCCCAGTGTACCATTGGGCTCGTCAGTTGGTATGGTACACCTCACCAAGATGCGTGGCTAGTACATACTGAGAAGGCCGCTGCAAAGCACAAAATGTCGCCACGAGCAGCGCCAATGTGCTACGGGAGTCAACTCCCTTTCAAAATCGTGTTAGCTTACCTTGCTAATCCATATTGGAAATTACTGTTCCCGAAGGAAACAGGATGCTAAATGTCCGATTGGGCAAAGTACATTAACAAATTCACAAATGAAATTTGATAAATGGCCCGGCTAGCTCGAAACAGTTACCAGTGTTTCGCCCCAGTGTACCATTGGGCTCGTCAGTTGGTATTGTACACCTCACCAAGTCGCGTGGCTAGTACATACTGAGAAGGCCGCTGCAAGGCACAAAATGTCGCTACGAGCAGCGCCAATGTACTATGGGAGTCAATTCCCTTTCAAAATAGTATTAGCTTGCCATTTTATCAAATTTCATCTGTGAATTTGTAAATGTCGGTATGGCGAACGACGATGAAGCATTCACATACCTGCTGTTACATGCTTCGTACATGCGCTAATCGGAGTCCTTCGGAATTATGCATTTTGTGGCACGGAACTGCTGGAGGAGTTCAAAGTATCCCTTAAGTAGGTGCTCTCGTAGCCGTACCAAGCCACGTTTGTGAATTTAGTGGCCCAAGCTTGGTTCATATTCGCTGAGTGGATAGAAAACTTGCGATTTATCCTGGCACGTCAAATTACCACTCTTTACTTCCTCATGTGCTACTTTCCAGCCCACTTTGGAGACAAAATGAATATCACTTTGTGAAACGATAAATAACATAATAAAATTCCTCAAATCTAAAATATCAAATATTCTGAATTCGTTTAATAACATTTAATCCACTTTCGCGAATCCTCCGAGTAAGCTTCTGCCAAATAAGTTATATACCACAAGCCTACAAACACACAGAAATTATCCCAATATGATAACATAACATTTAAAGTGGACACTAAATTCCCAAAATGGTGAACCCCAGGGTAGAAACGTTGTAATAAATTTGGTTATGGTTACCTGCTGTAAGAGCAGGAAAATGTATAAATTGATTAAAGCATTAGTTTGTTGTGTTAATGAATTTCATATGAGCATTTCACTTGGTTTCCAAAATATCACCAGTATGTGTTGATGTCAATCTAGATTTGTAAATATGTTTTCACTCCCAAAACTATAATGTCTTGAACCATAGGAGTAGTTACATAATTTCACACTTACATGGTTTTATCTACGTAATGGCATAATTCTGTGCTGCAATAGATTATCAGTGCAAGTCTTAACAAATGCTTTTTTCAGTCCATTTTATAATTTATTTTGTGGGTATACTGTATGAGCAGGTAAGAGATGTTTGCCTTCGTTAATTTATATAGGTATGAAATGAACGCGTCTCTGCCCTCAATTGCTATTTAAGCTGTCAGTTACTGCTAACGGTATATATTGCATTTTAAATGATAAGTGCAATTGGTCACCGTCTGACAAAATGATCACATTGTAATAACTTATACAATCTCTCCTTTGGGCCTGTTTTTAAGTTTTAGATTGTTGATTTACATATACTGTACTGTAATATCAGATGTCAGAGTTTTTTTTAAAGTTCTTCGTAATGTAATCCAAATTTTATGATGCATGTCTTTGTGTTGAAAGTTAAGGGATTACTTGTTATTGCTCTAAGCTTACTCAATATAATTTTATTTCTTTGTCTGGTGTTGCTTGTAATAATTTGAAACCAGGTAAATTCTCGTCACTGCAATGTATCACTCATGATGGTAGTCAGTGGCTACCAGATAGGAACTTTGGGAAGCAAGAGAGTGGCATAACATGCTTCGAATTTTTGAGTGATCTTTTGAGAATAGGAAGAAGTCCATTTGAATTATACATACTTAGATGCTGCTATAAGCATATTGTGTGGTGGGGAAGAAGAAAGGGTAAGTACAAAAGGAAGGTTAGGGGGACAGGGGAGTTATAGTAACTGACGTTTAGGCTTGGTGCTTCTCTGGATTTGGGTACCAGTGTATAATCCTCCTTGGAGTCTCAGAAATTCTGGACGACATGTAATGATGTTTTTTTGTGCTCTTCAACTGTGTTCTTGCCTGGTAAGTCACTGATTTTCTACTGTTTTTTTCCTAGGTTTGTTAGCTTTTCTACTTGAGTATTCAAACATGTTAAATGCTGTTGAATGTTTCTTGAGTGTAATGCTTAAAAGAAACAGCTTATTTTTCCATTACATTCTAATGAAGATCTGAAGTGTGATATATGATGAATTTTGGAACAAATCATTGCAATTTTATTGCACAAATTTTTAACTGTATGTATCTTGTATATAAACAGAATCTGGTTGAATATCTAGAAGAATTGATATAAGAATCTTTCATATTTTTTATATACCTTATAATATCCAAATAAAATTTTAATTATAAAGTGAGAGTGGTGATATATTGAAAGCTAGGTAAGTATTTGATGGTATTTCATTGCCAAATACTCGTAATTATGTGATAATGTTCTTGCAATAAGTACAGCATTTTATGTACCTCATGTTCACAGACAATGTATTCATAGGAAGCGGGTTTGAGTTCAATGTTAAGACAGTGTAATCTCTAGATTGCAGCAGAGGCTATGTATATGGAATTATGGCATGAATGAGATTGATTGTTGTAGTGTCACATCTGAAAGGGAACCCGAGAAAATGTAAAGCATTTTGACAGGCAGTTGGGCACATGAGCTTGGCGGCATGTAAATGACATATCAGGTTCATAATTTGAATTATTCTGTTCTTTAAACCACCCACTAATAGGAGATTATTTAAAATTACACCTAGTCCATTTGTCAACAGGTTGTACATAGAAAGTAAGAACGTGTATTTCATGGAATAAGTGGAGGTTTTGATTTTCAAGTATTATAAGAACAGTCTCCAAAGCTCCTAATATGAATGAACAACAACATAAAATGTTGTACCTAATAAATTAGATATGAATTCCCATCTGACAATATCTGACTTTAAAATTTACTTCGCAATTACAATGCTAAACTGACAGGAATTTGCATGCATTATTGTATGTTGTTACACTGCCGGGTATAGTCCAACAGTTACTTGATTATGATTACGGTACTGTACATATTGTTTTGGTAAATCACTGGCCTGATACTTATCATATTTGAGCTATCCTCCCATACCATCATCTGGAATATCACCTTGTCTTTTGTTTTATCAAGTTTTATTGTGTAATTAAATATTACACCAGATTTTGAAGAAGAAATCAATATACACACAAATGCACTATATTGTGCACTCACACACATTTCTTGTAATTATATACTTTTTGGCAACACTGGTCCACATGATTCGTAAGAAATATTAATCATCCTCCCTTCATGAAATCCACAACTGTCTGTACCACCCTTATAATAGTCATCATTCTTGTTCTGTTGTCTTTTCTCTCCTCCAGTTATATTTTTAGAGCTGTAAATTCTTTCCCCACATCCAAAATGTTTTTTATTGCCTAAACTAACTGTCACTGTCACCCCCAGTATTTTCAAAAAATTGCCTCTCTGCATGCTCAGAGGCAGAGGACTCGGCTCTGCCCAGAGTCCTCGTCAAAAACATTGTCTATCAGCTTTGTCTCATTCAACCATCACCCCATGAAGGGCTTAAAACAATCAACCATTGTATTAGTTAGTTCCAGAACCATCATTAAGAAGTCCCTCTAGCTTCTGTAAACAAAGGTTCAACAAAGAAGAAAAATGATTACACTTAGCAGAATCGAAGCTGTTAGCAATGAAGTGAGCTTGAAAATATATAGGGAAAATACCAAACTAATAATCATTGACAGACAGAACAATAAATCTGATTGGTTCCTCAGTTTAGGGGCTGCGACAATGCGGTCATGTAGCCCCGTGTACTTTGGGTGTGTGTAGAATCTGTCTGATAACCGGTGTTAATTGTGATGGCTGTATTAGTGTGTGTTATCTGTAATTCAGGTAAGGACTGCAGACAGTCAATTTCAAGTAGTAGTTCCTACTTTTGCTACCAAATGCTACCATCAACGACACCTAGCGGTGAACTTGGCTACTAGATGCCACCGCAACCAGCACCTGGCGACGAACGTTGGAACTTAGAGCGTTAATCAAATCTTGCCTACAAATTTTGCTTTACACAGTTGGAGTTAGTGGAAGGTACTTTTACATGGCATAAATGTATGACATGGGCCCGCCACGGATTTACTTCCCCTCCGAAGGAAGGCATACTGAGGGAATTTTAACGCTCTTAAAAAATCTGACAACTTCAGCCGGGTTTGAACCCGCGATCTTGGAACAATAATCCTCAGAACATCTTGCAGGTTATGGACAAAATGAATCTCTTGGATTCTTTGATAACATATCACAGTGCATGCATGGTCGATATAGACAGGAGAGCAGAAATAGAAAAATTCTTTATGTAACTAACGAAAATCTGGAACAATCATTATATCAGCATTGTGATTAAAAATTGGCTAGTCAAAACCCTCGTGTTTTGGCATTTTCCTATATTTATCTGGATGCTAGATCAGGTATGGCTAGTGATTGAAGGCCCTCAGGTGCAACCTCTCTCAGAAGGTTTCTGTCTACAGTAATGTTATTTAACATCTGAATTAATAACAAACAATATCCAGCTGTGACAGACAATATATTTGAAACTGTCAATAAATACTTTTGAGTCAGATAGTAGAACTGCATTAGACAGCACCTTAATCTTTCCATTCTTCCCTGTGTAGCTAGCCAAAAGGCGTGACGTAGTGAGCTAAATTGCTTTCCATTGTAGCCCTCAAGGCTCGAGAAGTCAGAGCCTAAACATGTGTTGCCAACCCCCGACAAGATTTCTCAATTGGTTGACTGAAATCACGCTCTTGAAGTTCTCTCTTCTTTCTTTGCCACTTCGATGAACTATTAATCGATGCTACCAGAATCAACGTGGAAGATTTAGAAGTGATATGTGTGTGTTTACTCAAATGGTATCCCATAAAACAGGGGTTTTCAAACTTTTTCTGTTGTGCCCCCCTTCTTAAACATGAAATATCTAGTGTGTTTTTCTTGTTCTTTATTAGGACTGAATATTTCAGAGGGAGGACAAGCACCATCACTTTCATGGAGTGTCCTTTTACCATTTATCCATGGGTAATGACTGTACTTGTATCAGTTGATTGTAAATCGGGCTAACTACTTCCACTGAACATGCATAGAATTCACCTGTTGACTCACTGTCTTTAAACTGACTAAAAAGGCCTGGCTGAATTCAAGTCGACAATGTCAGAAATAGAAGAAACAATGCTTTTAAGGAAGTGGCTTATTGTCATTAGTACTGGTAGTTGTTTGGCGGGTGAAAGGGTGCTGTGTGGGAAATGGTACTCTACACCTTTTCTCAGAATTCCTGCTGGCAGGGTCAACTGCTCAGTTCTTGTGAAATAAGACAGTAAAAGTATGAGTTTATCAGTCTTGAATGGTTATGGGAGCTTCCTGTCTATGATAGGTTCTTGGATATGAGGATAGCAATACAGGGTGCTTCAAAAAATGTATACACACTTTGAACTTCCATAGAAAATTTATTTACCGTTCTACAAAGTTAAATTTCAGGAAATTAGAAAGCTGAAAGTCCAATGTAAATGAAACATAAATAACAAATGTTAATACTGTTCAAATTGGCGACCTGCAGCATCAATACAATTCTGAGTACGAGTCACCACTGATTCTGTACATCGTATCAAAACGTCCAATGAGATTTCTCTACACACGGCTTGAATCTCATTCCAAAGAATGTCTAGGTTACGTGGTTTACGTTTGTACACCTCATCTTTTAATGTGCCCCATAAGAAGAAATCCAGTGGTGTAAGGTCTGGAGAGCGTGCTGGAAACTCGATTGGCCCCTTGCGTCCTATCCACTGGCCCGGCAAATTTTGATCCAGGTAAGCTCGTACGTCCCTGTGATAGTGCGGCGGGGCACCATCTTGTTGAAAATAAAAATTATCATTACCGTATAATGCACGAATGGCAGGAAATATGGAATCAGCAAGCATTGTTAGGTAAGTTATACCAGTTACAGTGCCTTCAAATCGAAAAGGTCCAATGAGTCCCCTTGAAGACAAACCGCACCACACATTTACACCAGGCAAATTTACAGCTTTTTCAATTGTAATGTGAGGATTTTCTTCACCCCAGTAAACACTATTGTGCCTATTGACAGTTCCATTAAGTTTGAATTGGGCTTCATCCGACCAAATTATGCTACCCATAAATCCCGGTTCACGTATCACCATCTCCTGAACCCATTCACAAAATTGCAACTTTCGATCTGGATCGTCGTCACTTAGCTGTTGCACCAGCCTTGGAATGTAAACACGATACTTGCCTCTCTTCAGAATGCGTAGCACGCTGCTAGCACTTACATCACTTTCACGTGCCCCTTGCCTTGAAGATTTGTTAGGAGAGCGTTGAAACAGTTCCAAGACTGCCGTTGATGACTCATCACTTGTAGCTGTTCGAGGTCGACCTGAATGACCTTTATGCACATCACACACTGTTCCATGAACTTCGAATTTGTCTCGTATGAGTGTAATTGTTAATCTTGAAGGTGGTTCTGTATCATACTCCCTTCTCCACTGTCTTTGAACTTCATTTACATTCTCAAACTTCCAGTACCACTTAATAACCTGCTTACGTTCTTCAAAACTCAAACGTACGTCCGCCATGTTGATATTACAAATTCCAACTGACAATATAACATAGAGGGACGATTATGCTGCCACCTGGCGAAGAAATATAACATTAGCCTTGTAGAGCTGGAAAACTACGATAGTTTAAAGTGTGTGTACATTTTTTTGAAGCACCCTGTATTTATTACATATTTCAATCAGAACCGGAGTCCCCCTTTATCACTCTCTGCGTCCCCTCTTTGAGGACCTCAGCCTTAAAAGGAAGTTAAAAATATTTCCATCAGAGAGCACCATGATATGGCAGTGTTAGTGGTGCCATCTACTGGCACTTTTAGTTCTTCCATTCAACATTTAAATTTCTTAATGTTTGTATATTTGTGCGCACATTTCAGTCTTGACTGTCCGTATGGAATTTGTTCATATCTCATTGTCACTGGCAAATGTTAATTTATAAGGTACATTTGTGATAAAAGTATGTCTGTAAGGCAATGAATTTTGTTAGTTGGCTTAAAATATTTGGACCTCATTTTGTAACAACTAGAGGTCTATTTATGGATCTTTATC
This sequence comes from Meconema thalassinum, assembly GCA_946902985.2. NCBI lineage: Eukaryota > Metazoa > Arthropoda > Insecta > Orthoptera > Tettigoniidae > Meconema > Meconema thalassinum. The sequence continues at coordinate 343,469,913 of OX336392.1, forward strand.
CCCCCTCTTGATAATGTGCTGCCTCCGAAATAATATTTTTTAGGCATCCATGTCAGTGATCTTTGAGAAAGCTGCTTACAAAAAGTGTTAAAGCACCCTACCAATTACTAACACGGCGTGTGCTTGTTAGGGTCACAAGCTGCGACTGTGCTGGATACTTAAAAAGACAGACCTGAGGTATATGGGAGTCTCAGAAATACTGTTGCTAAAGAGTGCTAAAAATACTGTGGACTACTAAATGTACCTACGAGTCAATAATATATTATCTGATTGTGCAAGTACGTCTAAGCACGTTAGTAAAACAACAAATTGGCAAGTACTTGGGGCACATTATAAGGAAAGATGGTCTAGAAAAGTTTGTAATGTAGGGAATGGTTTAGATTTACCAAAATAGAGGAACAGCTTCCTAGATTCATCAATCAGATCAAAAGTGCTGTATTTACTGTACTATGTATGAGCCACACCTCTTTTCAATCATTTTTTTCCCCACCTGAATAATTCATATAGACTTTTAACTCTCTTAAAAGCTGCAAGTTTAATTTGAGGGTCCACCATTACAGTGCATCAAATATTATTTATATATTTTTCTCCATAGGAATTTATACCTAGTATCACCAAATTTTTTGTTTCTGAAGCATAATCTATTCCTTGTTTTATATTACACATTTAAACACCTCTTATTGTCAGAATTGGTAGGTCATAAAATGCCTTTGAGTGTGGCGAACTCATCGTACTAATAGCCTATAAAATGAGTGAATTCACAAGAATGTTAAACAGAGATTGGGACAAGAGGCAACAAAGGCCATGCTGTTTGCAGATGATATAGTATAATAATATCGTATGGCCTCGGGTGCCTGGTGCAAGCTTTGCTATTTGACACCCAGAGGGTAGCTTGCATGTCGAATTTCGTAGTTCCTTGACTATGAAAGTCAAGGAGGTTAGATGTTAGATATCTAATCTCCTTGAACACAATAGCGCTTTCTAGTAGAGAAATGAGGAACTTTGTGCTGGCGGAAACTCCCGAGATTAATTTTGCCATTATGAACTCGGCCTACTGAATTCAAATGGGTTCTTTGACATGCCAACATCGTATGACATGCGTATCGTATTTTTGCCGCCTTTCAAAAATCACTTACCACGGTCAGGGGCGAACCTGCAATCTTGGGGTTAGTAGACCGACACGCTATCCACTCACCCACCGTGGCAAGCTAGATGATATAGTGATATGGGGCGAGGATGAAAAGGAAGTACAAAAACAACTAGATGTATGGAATCAAGTAATAGAGAAATATGGGATGAAAATAAGCACAGAGAAGAGCAAGACAATGGTAATGTCAAGAGGAAGGAAGGAAGGAAGGAAGAGGAAAGATAGAATTGAATGGGAAAATTCTAGAAGTGGTTAAAAGTTTCAAGTACTTGGGAAGTGTGATCACAGAAGATGGAAGGATAACTGAGAAAATTGGAAAGAGAATACAACAAGCGAACAGTTTTTACCAGAGCATAAGGGGTATTCTGTGGAACCGAGATGTCCCAAGGAAATGTAAAAATATATTATATTCAACCTACTACAGGCCCATACTAACATATGCAGCTGGAGCGTGGACTACTACAAAAAGAGAGGAGAGTAGAATACAAGCCGCGGAGATGAAATTCCTAAGAGGTATAGAGGGCAAGACCAGAAGAGATAGAGTTAGAAACGAAGAGATTAGAAAAAGGACAGGAATCTTGAAGCTGCAGGACAGGATAGAAACAACAAAGTTAAAGTGGTATGGACATATGATGAGAATGGAAGAGGAGAGAGTACCAAAGAAAACTTTCTGTGAAAAGATAACAGGGAAGAGACCACGAGGAAGGCCCCGAAAGAGATGGGCAGATACAGTGTCCTTAATTCACAACCCGACCCAGGAAGCTGGAAACGGGAAATGATGATGATGATGATTATTGTCAGAATTGCTAACTTAAATTTTTGTACTCATGTTAAGTTCAAGGCATAAATCACCAGTTTTATCCATACAAAAAGATTTATGTCTGTTGCTAAAACAAAAGTTAAAGGTTACTAAATTCATATTTAAGCCTCAAAATGTTAGAATTTCTTGGTATTTAAGATATTTATAGTCGCTAAATCTAGAGAAAAAATTGCCACATTATTTCTTTATACTGGCCACTGGTCACATAGATGCAAAGTCAGCCTCATAGCCGATCAACCTTCTAACAAGAGAGAGACAAATGTTGCGAGTTAGAAGGAAAGCAGGCCAACTGTGTAAGCTCATACAGACTTTTCACTATAGTGCAGGACAAACCATTGCAAGCTTGAAGGTCAAGGGGCCCTCCGCTCCGCTCTCCTCCCCGCGCCCGGCGGTGTTGCCATGCTATTGCACCGTACCTTCAGTCGAGTGCTGGATGAGAGAACGTACAGGACAACACCGCACCGACTACGCGTGACCTTCAGGCTTGCAATGGTTTGGCCTGCACTATAGTAAATTAATTATGTTGCATGTTATAAAAGTATATCCACACTAGCAAAAGAATTACTTTGTAAGTTGGATACAGAATTCTGCAAGTTCAATATTTTTTTCCATTTAAAATTTACATAGTGCACTGTGTGAATGCTCATCTGGTGCCTTTTCCTACACAAGTACAGTACATTATTACTACAATTATCTTCCGAAGCAATAGTTAATTCACTTGAGATTTTCTAAGAGAAATGACATGTCTTGTGATACGGATTCACGTGAAAGGGAGGTCCCATGGCTCATGCTAACGAGATAAATGGTCACGCGAAACTACAAGCTTTCAGTCGGTCAACACAAAATTGGTGGCTTCGGTGGCGGAGTGGGTAGCATGCTGAGCTTCTATGTCTGTAGTTCAGTGCTTTTAAAAAGAAGTGGCCAAGGAAACAATTATGGTTACTCTTTTTTTTTTTCATATTGCTACAATGTGTTCAATTGCCACTCAACCTCAGATGTTATATAGGGCTCTCCAGGACCTTCTAGCGAGTGTTCTCCTCCCTGCCAGACTGCATTACATCACAATGTTTTTCTGAGATTATGGAGAAACAATAAGTCACATCGGTGCATAAGCCATGGGTAGGGAAATCACTATCCCTTGTAATTAGTTCCGAATAGGGAATTACTATCCCTTGTATGTGCAGTGTCTGTCATTTTGTTTAACATTGAAACACAGTATTTAAAACATTTTGTTAGGTTATTCCTTTGAGACAGGTAATCAAAATATTAACAAAGAAGTTTAAATTCATGGATTCAGTGTCAAATTAAAAAAAAAAAAGTGAATACTGTTCTGCTGTTCTTACACTGGCGTTAACAATATTATTACTAACTTCACTCATTTATTGTAGAAATCACTTCCTGAACTTCCTCAACAGCGAATGTCGCTCAAACTTCAGCTTGTCAAACTGTCAATTTGAAAGCCTTTGAAGAGTTGCAATGAACCCTCAAAATCCAGCTCAAACCCATTTTTGATGGTTTAGATGACCTACAACATTAGTATTTCTCAGAGTGCTTGTACATACTGTGTTATGTCGAGAGGAGACTGCTTATGTGGGTCATTCAAGATGGCCAACATTTAATACTAAAGCCTTGTATATCAGTTTGTTGTGGAATTTTCCCATGAAAATGCTCATGATGCTGTAAATGACACATACTGTTCTCTCTGCCTGCCTAGATCAGCGCTGTGTGATCTCAATTGGTACATAGGATTGTGGCACAAGATTGATATACTGTATGAATTTATTACAAGGATTTCAAGTTTGTGTATAGATCCTCTTAAAAGGTGCTTCGGTGGAGATTTCATTGCATTTAAACTGTAATTCAGAAGAAAGAATGAGCTTTGTTGCTGTGCTTTTTGAGGAATAAGGAAATGCTGCTGTCTTATTTGAACTGTTGCCACAATTTAATGATATTGCATTCTATTTCAGCATAATTTCAAACAGTGCCAATGATATTACTGGTTTTCAACAGATATCCAACAGGCTGTGCCCATGCTGTATTGTCCCAGTTGTACCCAACTCCCTCCAATAGCATGATATATATGTATATACAAGATCTTCCCAGCTTGCATTCTAGTCTCTGGATTTTTAAATTTTATTTTTAATGGTCGTTATTTTTATGCAGTGGACATATTTAGAATAATCATCAGATTAGGGATGGCTTGAGCGGTTATATGCCGGCCCCATGGTGTTGGGGTAGCACGCCTGCCTCTCACCCGGAGGTCGCAGGTTTGATTCCTGGCTCTGTCAGGGATTTTAGAAACTGTTGTGAGGGCTGGAACGGGGTGCACTCAGCCTAATGAGGACAATTGAGTAGCTGTCTGACAGTGAGGCAGCGGCGCTGTCATGAAAACCAAGATTAACGGCCGAGGGGACCCAATGCGCTGACCATGCATCACCCCAATATCTGCAGGCCAAATGGCTGGGCAGCGGTCGCTTGGTAGGCCTAGGCCCTTCATGGGCTGTAGTTCCAGGGGTTATTATATTAATATTTATTGAGTGGTTATATTCCCTCTCATTGTGGTGACAGTAAATAAAAATACTATACTACACTTCACAATGGACATAAAGATCCAAGAATTAAAATACTAGTTAAAATTGTGGATCTAGTATTAAAAATTCCGAAAAGTATGCATTAGTAAAAATGTACATTGTGCAATCCTATATAAATATTTTTGCCAAAAATTTTATCTTCCACATAAAAGTTATGTTCTGCTCCATTCATCTGTGCTCTTCTGTACTCGGTTAACTGTGGCTATGCCTATGCTACAATTATATTGTGGCACAAATGTTTCGGAAAACCAACAACAAATGATTGTGTGAATTGAATGTGGCATATATTTTTGTATGCAGCAAACACAACTGACATAAATTTAACTTGAAACATTGCATAACTTTCAACTATTGGGCTTCAATAATATCTGTAAATTATCCCATTTTCTAACATCTTGTGGGTCTTCCTTATTACAGGGGGAGATGGCCTCGCTGTTCCGCCCCTTCAAGCAACAATAACTAACTTCCTTATTTCAATAATTAAGTGATCCTAATCTGGCCTCGATCACTAGCCTCATTTATCAATCCTAATAATGGTAGATACGTAGTCACTACAAATGGTACTTAAGTTATGTTCAAAATGGTAAACCTTCCATGATGTTACATTTATCATAGATAAAAGGGCTGAAGAAATATCTGTTATAATATGTTTCGAAGTATAATTTTCTTCATGATAGGGTTCCAATCTATGCCACTGCTAGGTCAAAATGAATGACGTGCATATTTCACATGTTCTGACTAAAAGCATACTTTTTCATCTAGTGTTTCGAAATCTCGACTAGATTACATTGATAAATTAGCACCACAATAAAACATCTTTTAATTCTCCTTGGATGGCAGGATTACATTAATAAATTATTACCACAAATTTCAATTTTTGTTATGAAGTTTTATATAATTGTCTTTTTCTTGCAAGTATTGATTACATAGACCCTCCAAACAGAAAGAATAATGTGAGGGAAAACCAAACCTATCACATTTTTTTGCAAGAAGAATCAAAAGCGGTTATATTGGATAAGCCTTCAAACTTCATAACAAAAATTGAAATTTGTGGTGCTAATTTATCATGTAATCCAGTCATTCATCTAAGGACGATCAAAAGCTGTTATATTGGATAAGTCTACAAACTTGTTCCAAGTTTTTTCAACAATATATTGCATACTTTTGAAATATTGATTGCAACACCATAATTTGAAACTAGAGTTTTTTTTACGAGATGGTTATTTATAATTTATGAACAATGCTGGGGAAGGTCAAAATAAGTTTGACATTTTATGAAGCACGCTTTAGCAGAGGTGGGCAAATATTGCAGGGCTTTGGTTTCTCCATCAACAATTACTTCTTTCCATTAGATGAATTTTATTATGGAAATGGCTGAATGATATTTCATGCGGTCTGAACCAATATATAATTGTCTTTTTCTTGCGAGTATTGACTACTCAGACCCACCAAAAGGAAGGAATAATGTGAGGGAATACCAATCCTATAGCAGCACAACCACATCCTCCTCCAACAACAATTCCATGTGATATTTGTGGTCACTTGTTCTACGCTAGGATTGGACTGTTTAGTCACCGCAAGCATATTCACAGGCTTGAGTAAGGAGTAAATGTTTTCGAAGAAGATTTATACTCAGAAACGAGTTAAAGCTGGTTTCAACAGTGCTTCAGGCTGGTAATTGTAGGAAACTATAGCCAACGAGTTTCAATGTGTGAAATTCCACACATCTAATTTCTATTTCAATTTTAACGTCTTGAAGGAACTACTGTAAATTAAAATGATTATGCTGAGTATAACACATGATAAACCAAATTTTAAAAAAATGGTCTCCTGACCCTGGGTCCACCCTTGGAAGATTTTGGTGTTTACCAGAAAGCAAAGTAATGAGAAATATGTTTACACTGTCCTGTTGACACCTTAATAAACCCTGACATGTAGTTTAGACATAGCTGGTAAGCGGAATTGTGTGTGAAGCACCTCATTTCCAGGCCAATGCCGAATTATTGGTTCCTAGAGAGCATACTGTAAGTTTTGTCATGGCTAAAGCCGGTATTTCGGAAATTATTGTTTGCTTTAATTATGTTGCTTTACCTGGTCTGCCATCCCTACATCAGATGAACAACTTATCTTTCTTTAATAAGTTAATTATTACTTAGACTTCATTATAAATTCCCTAAATCATGATCAGAGTTGGAATATTTAGCTGGATGATTTTTTTCCAACCCTCTGATCATGATTCAGAGAAACTGTATTTTGACCACTACATGTCACATCAGATGAATTAAGAAATTATATCAAAGTCTATTGCATTAAAAAAAACTGTATCAAATAGGCGTACATTGGTTATGTCATCTCTGAGAGAGTAGAGGCAAGGTGCTTGTTAATTATAGAAAATTTGTCTCTTACCTAAATTGCAACGTTATTGGTTGAGCTAGGAACCCAGAGACAAATGGCAAGCTTTAGTGTTCTGGAGAATGTAGCAGTCAAGACACATATAGAGGATTTAATTTGACATAGCATCTTTTATGATTATTCTGTGTATATATCCTGTTACATAACAAGCTCCGTCACTTTGTGTTCATGCTTGTAGAATTCCTGCACCGGGTACTTCTGAAGTGCATACTGCTACCAATTAGGGAGTGTTACACTTTAGTTATACTTTAGTATAACTGTGTGAACTTTCCCATAGGGAACCATACACACTGAAACATACTTGTAAAGAGTGACAGACTAGTATTGTTTCTAGTAGTGGGTGTCAAGTAAAAGTTCACAAAGGTCCAGTCTTAAATCAAGAAATTTCAATTAACCCTTATGGATATGTGGTTCACAAAATTTTTATTGCATTGTCAGAAAAAATCTAACATGCTTGCTTGAATGTACCTAAATGGAATTAATTTTTACAAGGATTATGATTAACATTATCGAGTACTGAGAAATTTTGAGCTAATTTTGTTTGTAAAAATAATGGAAACTGGAGTAAAATCTCTTGTCACTATGTGTTCATGCATGTCCAAGTCTTGCATCAGGCAGTTCTGAAATGCATGCTGCTATCAGTTCTATGAATCATAAGTAGACTATTTATTAATTGGGATTGATGGCATTCATCACCTTATTTCCAAGGAATAATCTTATATGAAGTTTCTAAATGTGGTAAGTCATTATAGATACATAGTACGCCTGTATTGATTCTTGGGCCAAATGCATGGCTATTCTCTTGGTATGCACAAACTTCCTTCCAACTGTATGACAATACATAGTTTACCTGCGGGTTGACGGGGCTTGCTAAGTGCAAGTATAAAGTAAAATGAATGGTTTCTGGGAAAACCTATCAGGGTTGTGTAATGTAGTTGTATTAGTCCCTTCATGTAAGATGTGCTCTGCTGTATTGAAATATAGCTGAACATGTACTGTACTTAGTAACTTGGATTGTTTTCCTCACAGTAACTATCTTTACTGCCTGTATGTTCTCATAATGAAATTGATGTTTCTAGTTACTGTATTACATTTCAAACATTACAAAATGGAGTGATCTACAGTGGTTTTCAAATGGAAAGCGATTTCCATTACAGCCAAATGACATGCAAGTAACTGTGTAAGGTTGCTGTACATTCATTCAAGCACAAAGGGTAGCAGCTCCACTCTCTAAAACGTTCTGTGGCCATAATACAGTACATGTCTATTGTGGCCAAAGTAGAATATTAGTCAATCACCTGTTGTTTTATTCCAGTGGAACTTCTAGGGGCTCCTCATTGATTTTGTTGTTGACATATCTTGGTACTCCATTTGTTTTGCGACTGATCATGAAATATTAGAACAGCATTTGAATTTCTTTTTGGAAAGGGAGAGTAACCTATTTGATGACAGCTATGGTAATCTTTTACTGAATTGAATAAGCTTCATATGCTTAGAATTAAACTTGTTTTCAAGGAAGCATTTAAAAGGCTGTAAAATAATATTTACAGTGAAAACATGCTATTTGGACAAACATGTGAGATAATTAATGTAAAATGAAAATATTTTGGCTTAACATAGGTGGTCTTGATACTAGTAAGACCTCTGCAGTATGGTGGTGGTGGTGATTGTGACAGCACACGTTGCTAGCTTTGAAAGCAGTGTTTGACATACATCTTGAAGACAAACAGCTTTCCAGTTGAAAACCACTTAGGTTCTACAGAAAGGCTCTCAAAATGGATGAAATGTTATCTTTTAAATATAGTGTAAGGAGCTTTATCTCTCTTAACAGAACCTGTTGAATGTGTATTCTTGGTGTCCATGTTGGCATGCACCCTACCAAGATGGTAGACTTATATCTGTGGTAGATCAATGTTTTGATGTACTTTGGAAGTATTTTTAGAAGGTATTGTTATAGGACCAGCTTTTGCTGCTGCATCAGCCGAAAGTGGTTGTCGGTTATTCCAAAGTAAATAAAATTACTGAAGCCTAATCTCAATATTTATTTTATCTGCCTTAAAATTAATATCCTACCTTTTTTACAGTACGTTGGGTCCTTCTGGAAAGCAAAAGTTTGTTTCCTCGTCAAGAACCTTGTATAAGGGACTACATTTTGAGAACGGGTAAGGAGGGGTAAAGGTGTTAAAAAGAGATCTGATATTAGTTTTGATCAGACATCAACAACTTGGAGAATGTTGAAAACATCTCTGAAGTAATATAGGATTGCTTATGCAGTCAACAAATCCCTGATATCTTGTAGAGTTTATACCATAACATTTTATTGAAGGATTGCTTCTTTCGGTAAAGCTGAAAATTGCACTGTTTCTTTTGAATTTGTAGAATAGATGTGATGAGTTGGACAGGCTACAGGAATGAAACAAATATAAAATTGAGTCTTTAAAAATTAACCCCTGTAAGTGCTAGGTGCTGTAGTTTCAAGATAATCTTGAATATATTGGTCATCAGTGGGTTTGTCCATAAATAACCCATTCCTAGAGCCCTGTGCAGGTAACAAAAACAGTTATCCGCATCCGCATGACTTTTATCAGCATCTCACACGACTGTTACCCACATCCGCACGTTTGTTATCCGAATTTACTGGCATTACAATAATATTTTTAATTCGATCAAGTATTAAAAGCAACACATTTAGACATTTGAGGATAAAAGTATGTGCTGTGTTTAAAATGAATGTTATCAAGCCAGAATTGCAACCCTTTTCAGTTCGGAGTGTTAATTATGCTTAGTGAGATAGTTTGAATGAGATTAGCTTAAATCATCTTACATTTGTCATGAAAATAAAAAATTGGAAAAATATGTCATAAACATCCGGGTCCTAGTAATGATATTCAACAAGTTCAGATTGTATTCCACAAATTATTCCAAACATCCGCAGCTTATCCGCTATCTGCAGAGCCATGCAAACTATATCCGCATGGTAAAATATTTTGCTGATATCTGCATCCGCGCAGGGCTTTACCCATACCCCTATTTTTTTTCTTTTAGGTCCAATCATACTGGGTAGTGAGGGCTTGCCATTACTTGATCTAATATTTCAAAGGAAGCAAAGCTAGAGATGTAGCCTGCACCACCTTATATAAGTTATTTATGATGTAACCTTGTCCTTTGGCCTTAATCACCTTGAACATGGTTATTTATAGTATAATTGCTTCTTGTTAGGTTGATTCAGGGTTGTATTCACTGTTGTCACCTATGTTTCCAGACACAATCTGTCAAGTATAAGGTACACTCATGAAATGGAAGTTGTAAAATTATGAAAGATAGGTGCTGCACTAAGCCTCCGTGGCTTAAGCGGCAGCACGCCGGCCTCTCACCGCTGGGTCCGTGGTTCAAATCCCGGTCACTCCATGTGAGATCTGTGCTGGACAAAACTGAGGCAGTCAGGGTTTTCTCCGGGTACTCCGGTTTTCCCCTGTCAAAATTTCATTCCAGCAACACTCTCCACTATCATTTCATTTGTCAATCATTTAATCATTGCCCCAGAGGAGTGCGTCAGGCCTCGGCAGCCGGCACAGTCCATATCCTCGCCGCTAGATGGGGGCTTCATTCATTCCATTCCTGACCCGGTCGGAGACTGGAAAGCAGGCTGTGGATTTTCATTCAGGTGCTGCACTGCTGTACCTGAAGCCTATGTAAATAGGGTGAAATTTCTGTACCGAAAGACAACAAGCTCGGTGTGGTGCGCAGCAGGAATGTCCGATACCTTCCAAATCATTGTTGGTGTCCATTAAGGATCAGCCTTGTCGCCCTTGCTCTTGTATTCTAAATGACATCCAAACCAAGCATCCATGGACATTATTTTATGCACATGATGTCAAGTTAGCTAACGAGACACGTGGGCGCCTCGAACAGCAAGTACAAGAGTGGAAGATTCGTCTTGAAGAATTTGGGATGAAATTAAATCGGAACAGACGGAGTACCTGGAATGCGGTGACCAAACTGATGGCACGATCACTGTGGGTGAGGTTCAACTTAATAAAGTGACCCAATTCAAATAACTTGGGTCATGCTCAGACTGCAGACTGATGTCAAAACAAGAGTCACTGTCGCATGGATGATTCCATTGCATCTAAAATCTGAAGTATATCGCTCAGTGATTAGACTGGTGGCCCTTTATGGATCTGAATGCTGGCCTCAACATCGAAGCGCGAACAGGCTCTTCATGCAATGGAAATTAAGATATTGCGGTGGTCCCATGGCTTGACTCGATTGGACCTTATTAGGAATGATTCTGTGGGGAAGGATTTCAAGGTTGCCCTAATCACAGAGAAAATGTGTGAATCACGTCTGATACTATATGTAAGATTGTTTAAACCAAGGTCCCTTAAAATGATAACCACTTCGGATTTTTAAGCTTATACATAACTTATTTGATGTATTAAGATGCATCGAATTTTTCCCACAATACTTTCATAGTTTTCCTCTTAAATACTGACAAAGTTGGTGCACTTTTTACTTCATCGGGAAGTTTATTATATGACTGATGCAGAGTTGCACTTCTAGGGAATGGCGAGGTGAATGAAACTCATATCTCCCTTCCGTCCAACCTTAACTGTGTTTCACAGGCGAAATGAAGAAAACTCTAGTTGCACTTCCAGGGAAACTCCAAACACAACCACCCTTCTCAGAAGTCTTAACTCAACACGACTCAACGGTTTGCTGCTGGCTGTATCTGGGACAATAGGTGATGATAGACTCGCCCTTAACTAGCTCGTAAACTGTCGCCTCAGTAGTTGAATGGACACAGTTGGAAGAAATTAAAACGTAAAAACACTTATAGTGGGCGACGTATAGAAGATAGAAATATGCTCTCGCGGACTTTTTTGTAGAACTTTTCATGCTGAACAATTCTTACACTCATAGATATATAGATATTTTTAACTGCCTGATGCAAGACTTGGACATGCATGAACACATAGTGACAAGAGATTTTACTCCAGTTTCCATTATTTTTAATGGTTTACCCAGCGTAAGCTCGGATGCCAGGTTTTTTTTTCGACTTTTCCACTGAAATAGTTACTGCTCAGCTTCCTTTGATCATAAATACATTATTTTCTACAGAAATCATCCTCGAGATATCCTTTACAGAATGGTGAAAACCGCATCAAAATCCATCCAGTGGTTTTCGAGTTTACCCGTAACATCCAAGAATCGGGGACTTTGTTTTATACTAAGTAGAGGTTGTTATTTTTCACATATTCCAGTAATTGGAATGATTTTTGTATTGACCGACTGAAAGATACAATATTAATTGTTAATAAGGCAACACAGAAAAAATGGCTTCAAAGTTATATTTACTGTTACTTGTTCCTTGACGTCTAATCAAAACAAACTGCCTGTGGTTTGCCTAAATAATCTGAAAAATTTTCAAGAGCTAACTGCTTTTATGCCGGCCCCGTGGTGTTGGGGTAGCGTGCCTGCCTCTCACCCGGAGGCCCCGGGTTCGATCCCCGGCTCCGTCAGGGATTTTAAAACTGACGTGAGGGTTGGAACGGGGTGCACTCAGCCTCGTGAGGACAATTGAGTAGCTGTGAGACAGCGCCCCGATCACGAATACCAAGATTAACGGCCGATGGGACCCGACGCGCTGATCACGCGTCACCCCAATATCTGCAGGCCAATGGCTGGGCAGCGGTCGCTTGGTCGGCCTTAGCCCGTCATGGGCTGGATAGTGCCAGGGGTTGACTTGACTAACTGCTTTTATAAAAAAGCTAATCAAATTCAAAGAATTCATTTCAGACTAATAATTTACGAAGTGTTTCTACATATATATATCTTATTTACATCAGGATATTGGAGGTCTCTGCTGCCTGTAGACATTTCACATTCCAATTTCAGTTAAGTCTCCAGATCTTTCAACACATTAATACACTCACCGGCAAAAAAAAAACGCAACACTTGTATTTTTTAATTATTCTCATAATATATTGCACTAAAATTATTCTTATGTAAAAATTATGCATAATTGTTTTTTTAACATTTGAAAACCACTTCACATGCAAAAAAAATGCTTCAAATAAAATATCTGTTATTTTCTAGAATAAGAAAAAAAAAGGTGAAAATGTCTCAAATTTTGAGTAAATTACATAGTTGTTTAAAAAGGTTAATCTGAGTTCCAAATTTATCATGACAGAATTAATACATTCCTTTGGGTACTAACACGAGAAATGAACACTTAAAAACGGGTATTTCCACCCCTGGCAAGAAATCACCTCTCTGCCATACTTGCTTTGATTTATGACATGCATTCCCACTCCTCATCACCCGAAGTTGCTGGAGAGTCTCAGGAGCACGTTGCCAAACATTACTGGCCAACATATCCCAAACATGTTCAATTGGATTGAGGGCAGGGCTCCTAGCTGGCCAGCAGTGCATAGATTCCAACCACACGCAGGTACTGCTGGATATCGGGGAGTGTGTGCTCGTGTGTTGTCGTGCATCAGGCGAAATTCGTCCCCGACAAATGGAGCAAATGGTACAACATGGTTTTCAAGGACTTCCATGATGTACTGGTCAGCTGTGAGAGTCCCATTCTCAATTAGGTAAAGTTCAGTCCTGGCATCCATACTGACCCCTGCCCAGGCTATGACAGAACCCCCGTCGAATGCAGTCCTGGAGAAAAAAGTTACAGGACAAAACCTTTCTCCAACCCTCCTCCACACTCTCTCTCTTCCGTCAGGCGATCTGAGACCGAATCTCTTCTCGCCTGTGAAGAGAACGGCTTGCCATTGCTGTTGTAAGTTTTAATTTTAAATATCAAGTGTTGCGTTTTATTTGTTGGTGAAAGTAGTAGACGAACACTATTTTGTATGTTGTAGTTCTGGCTTTTTACCATCATCACAGCATACTGTGCCTAGGTCATTTCCGTATATTAGTTTATAATTCTACAGTAGTTTAGGGCTTATTGCTCAAGTGTATCACAGCAATAGTAGATAATACAGGGTGAGCTAAAAGAGTACGAACCAGCCGCGCGTGTTTTGCCTTTCCGCGTCCTCGGCGCTCATTGCCGTCATTCGCTATCATAGAAAGGCGCAAATGAAACCATACAACAGTTTTAAGACTACTTTTAAAGGTTTTACTTACCAACTTTATGAAAGGAGATGCTGAAACTGGCCACCGTCGTTGTCCATCCATTTTTGGCACCTCCTTTGGAAACTATCCATCACTCTCCGTAGTTCATGCTGAGAAATTCCCGCGTTTTCCTGACGGATATTTTGTTTTAATTCTTCTAGTGTGTGTGGGTTTGTCTTGTACACTTGATGCTTTAGGTTACCCCAGAGATAGAAATCGCAGGGGGTTAGGTTAGGGGACCGAGGGGGTCCCAAATCTGCTAACAATTCTGTCCTGAAACATACTTTCAATATTGTTCTAATCGAACGATTGGCCGTATGAGCTGTTGCAGTCTTGTTGAAAAAAGGCAAATTCACGCTCCCTGTCTGTTAATTCTCTAAAAAAAGGGGGGTAAAATTGTAATCACATATTGACGGGCGTCAATTGTTGACTTTAAAAGAATTGGCCCTCTAACTCTTTCTCCGCTAATGGTGCACCATACACAATTTTTTTTTTGTCATGAAGGGGTGCAGTAGAAAACATATCTTCTTCTTCTCCTATGTGCCCTGCCCAGTCTCCCGGATGTTGGCGATCAATGTGGATAGTGCTTGTCTATCTTCAGCAGAGCGGTAGATCTTGTTTCAGTCCAATCTTGAAGGTTCAGAAGACAAGACGTCCTTCTCCTTCCTGCTCTTCGTTGCCCATCAATTTTGCCTTTTAAAATGAGATGTAATATTGTATATTTTTCACCACGTATCACATGACCCAGGTATGCAATTTTCCTGCATTTGATGGTGGTCAGTAGCTCTAGTTGAGAATTTTCCCTCTGCAGTACCTGGTCATTAGAGACATGATCTATCCAGGAGACTTTCAGCATCCTTCTATGAAACCACATTTCCAGAGCTTCGAGCCTCTTAATGATGGACGATTTCATAGTCCAGGCTTCCACTCCATAAAGCAAAATGGACCAAACAAAACATTTTACAATACGCTGTCTTAGTTTTAAATTTAAGGCATCATCGCACAATAAAGGTCTCATTTTCTTAAAAGTTGATCTTGCCATTTCTATACGGGTCTTAATTTCAAGGTCTGGATTCAAATCCTCTGACAACCAAGGTACTTAAATTTATCAACTTGTTGGATTTGTTGTCCTTTCAGTGTCAGAATTACTATATCTCTTCTTCGACTGAAAACCATAAGTTTTGTTTTCTTGGTGTTGATCATCAGACCCATGAAAACATAAGCTGAGGCTTAATACACTTTGTGACTAAGTACAGGACACACTAATAAATCACACTGGTAATAACTGAATCACATCATTTAACCATCAACGCAAATACTGAACATCAATAGCAACTGTGCACAGTGGAAAATCACAGCACAGCCAGTCCGGAGTTTATTGGCTCTCCCTGTAGAATAATACACCTTCATAGAAAGTTGGGGGAGGAATACTGTTTGTTGATGTGATTGCCATTTCTAAGTTTTGCAACATTAAAATAAATAGTTCTCTTTTTGGGTGCTTAATGCCTTAATATTTATCAATATTAGTTACCACACTTTCTAAGTTTTCCAACAGGTTGTTTGCTTTTGGTTTTTGTAGAGCAGAGAGTGTCTGTGGGTGTCATTGTCGGTTTGGCAGTGTTTTGTAGAGCCATTTGGATCTGATGATGTTCGCTTGACGAGCAAAACATGTCACCTCTTAGTTTTCTCCTTCATCATTAGTTCATAACAATACATAGGCCTTTATATTGGACGAGGTTTGTTAGAAAAGTATGTGACGTTATTTTCTTTGCCAAAACCTGATGGATTTGAATCAAGCTTGCTTGCATGAGCCGATCTTGAACCTTCGTGCACATGTGTGAATTTTTTCCCGTCTGTCGATAGCGTCTGTTGCTGGCAAGCAGCATTTGAGTGTGTAGTGCTCTTGTCGGTTTTTCATTGCAAGGATTGGGATTTGGTGTCCGGGTCATACCCGTACACCCAGGACTCATCACCAGTGATTATGATTGTTCGCGCATATCATACATCTAATGAAATTGCATGTGCTTTAATCATTTAATTCACTCACTCTTCACGCAAATTGAAACACACATTAAGTAGTACTCATATTCTTATTACCAGAGCTATTATACTCATTGTCGAGTATTTGCATCACAAGCACAAAGGCCTGCTGCCTCACGATACAAAAAAGCACCAAACGTATCTAAGGTGCCGTTACTCTTTGCCTCACGACACAAAGGCACCAAACGTATCTATGATGCCGTGACTGGGAACGGAACATGTCCCCGCCGTTGAATCAGTTGATTCAATAGAAATGACATAGATTGAGATGTCACTTTAACAAATATAAACAAGACACAATAGCAATAACACAAATAAAGTT
The DNA here is from genome assembly GCA_946902985.2 of Meconema thalassinum. NCBI lineage: Eukaryota > Metazoa > Arthropoda > Insecta > Orthoptera > Tettigoniidae > Meconema > Meconema thalassinum. The sequence goes on from OX336392.1 coordinate 343,486,376, forward strand.
AAATACAGTGGCTTCGATGGCATAGTCGGTAGCATGCTGAGCTTCTGTGCCCAAGATAGCGGGTTCAAACCCGGCCGAAGCCGTTGGATTTTTTAAGAGCGTTAAAAATCCTTCAGTATGCCTTCCTTCGGAGGGGAAGTAAAGCCAGCGGTTCCATGTCATAGATTTATGGCATGTTAAAAAACCTTCCACTAATTACACATGTGTGAAGCTAAATTGGATAGGTTAAGAATGTAAACAACGCTCTTAGGTTTCTACGTTCATTGCCAAGAGCCGACTGCAGTGGCGGCTAGTAGCTAAGTACTGACCTTGGCCTAGTAGTCGTTGACGGTGGCGCTTGACGGCAAAAGTAGGAACTATATGAAAAATTCTAAGTTGCAGTCTGTACTTAAATTAAAAAGCAGATACACACACTAATACAGCCATCACAATTAACACCGGTTATCAGACAGATTCTACACACACCCAAAGTACACGGGGAATCGCTGTGCAGTATATCCCACGAAATCATTGAATGTCAATTCTCGATAGGAAGTACAATAAGTTTTTGTATCGGTCGCATGAAGGAGCTGTTACCAGTCTTAATAGTAGCTACCCGCGCAAATCCATCCTTCCCAGGGTGAACACACTCTACGACGGCCAACTTCCAACAAAGAGGAGGAAGGTTGTCCTCCTTCAGCAGAACGACAGTCCCAGGAATTAGGTTGGTCTTAGAGCAGACCCACTTCTTCCTTTGTTGCATGACCACCATCTCCACAATTGTTGCTGCATTGACTGGATCCGTTGCCAACGAGATAGTCTACTCATAGGCAGGTCAGTCAACTCAGGCTCGCGTATAGTGATAAGAGGCACCAATTAGGAAATGAGCAGGTGAAAGGAAGCTAAGATCTGGGTTATTTGATAAAGCGGTCATTGGGCGAGAGTTGAGGCATGCTTCAATCTGTGTGACAAGTGTACAGAGCTCTTTGAAGGTCATTAGTGCATTTCCGGCAACTCTCCTTAAGTGGTACTTCATCGACTTACAGCGGCTTCCAAGAGCCTGCCGAGATGTGGAGAGCTTGGAGGTATGAACTGCCATGTTATGCCTTCCATGGCTAAAGAGTTCTTGATTTCTTCACAGAAGGTACTTGATAGTAACAATTTGCGTAAATCTTGCAGTTTCTTGTTGGCACCAACAAAGTTTGAAGTACCTTGGTGGCCAGACAGATGAATAGTGCAATGTAACTCTTGACTGTAAGCTTGCTTCTCACCTTTCCTGATGAGAAATGGCCCGGTGTAGTCGACGCCTACATTTAGGAATGGTCGGCTTTCTTGCACTCTGGTCACAGGAAGTTGTTCCATCAGCTGTTCACACATAGTTGCTTTGAATCTAAAACACTTCAAACATGTGTGAATGACTTTCCGCACAACTGCTTTGGTGGTAGAGATCCAATATCTTTCACGTAGGACGAAATGGTGAGTTGTGTAGCTGCATGTAGAAGCCAAATGTGTTCCCCCATAACCACAAGTTTCGTCAGAGTGTGCTGTGGTGGAAGAATAAGCTGATGCTTAGAACTATATGGCAGGTTTGAGTTTTCAAGCCGTCCACCTACTCTCAGCATTCCCTGGTTGTCTAAGAAAGGGTGCAGATCTGCAATCTTGCTCTTCTTTGAGACGCAGCGAATAGCTTGAAGGTCAGCTATCTCTTTATTATAACACTCTTGTTGTGAGATTTTAATACAGGTGTATAACGCCTACTGAAGGTCTTGCACAGTAAGTATTCCTGTATTTTTCTCCTGTGGGTTGGCAGCGTTGTGCATGAATCGTAGGCAATAAGCAGTCACTCGAGACAACGATGAGTATTTGTGCATAAATGCAACTGCCTCGGTACTTACTAAGATGACCGCAGAATGGGTATCTCGAAATTCAGGTAATTCATCCTTCTGTAAATGGGAGATACGTTTCACAGGCCAAAGTTCAATGGGTTCGGGTAGCCAAATTGGACCATTCCACCAGTGCTTCATGTCTTGTAGTTGTCCTGGAGTAATGACTCTCGATATTTAAGTCTGCTGGGTTGTCATGGGTGGGATTGTGTCTCCATTCTGCTTTGTGAGTATATTCTTGAATTGAAGAAACCCTGTTGGCCAGAAATGTCTTCCACTGCATAGCAGGGGATGCGATCCAGGACAGAACAATGGTCGAGTCTGTCCACAGGAACACCTTGCTGACTTGGAATGACAATACTGGCAGTGTTTTATGTACCAGTTGTGCGAGCAACAATGCTCCGCACAGTTCAAGTCTAGGCAGCGTCAGTCTCTTTATAGGGGCTACTCTGGACTTGGAGCATAACAAATTGACAAACGTCCTCCCTTGTCGACAGTAGGTTAAAGGTTTCAAATCGTTAAGGAAAGAGGCCTATGCTATAATTGCTTGCGCAATGAGCATTCATCCAGAGACTGCAAATCACGTGGTTGTAAGTTGTGCAACAAAAATCACCACACATCATTACACAAGCAAAATACAAGCCCCATATGCTCGTTTCGAGGCATCGGCAAATCCATGAATTTGAACATCTGAAGGGGGTCCTTTACAAGTGACTAATCGTTTCACCTTAAATTCCTTGACTGCAGGGAGTTGAGAATGAAGCCGTTCCCAATCTACAACTTGTTCAGACGGGAGTTCATCATCCCAATTTAGTGTGACCAACCATAGTTTTTGCATGAAGATCTTATAGGATATCACCACTGGACTGACCAAACCAAGGGGATCAAAAATAGAAGAAATGACTGACAAATCTTGCGCTTTGTGACAATGGGATCAGTACGATCCAAACCGCAACACAGGTTACCAGAAATCAGGAATTGATCTGATAATGGTTGCCATAATAAGCCTAGAGATTTCACACTGCTACCTTGGTCTAGATTAAGAGTCAGCTGAGTTTCACTATTCTCATCTGAAACTGCTGTCAGTAGTGCTGGGTGATTGGCACACCATTTTCTGAGAGGGAAGCCTCCACTCTCCAACAATGTTATGATTTCAGACTGGAGCTGTAGAGCATCCTGAAGGTCGTTACAACCACTAACTAGGTCATCAACATAAAAATCTATGCGGAGAACTTGTGCTGCTCTAGGAAACCTTGATTCTTCTACTTCAGCGAGATTTTGCAGGCATCTCATGGCGAGAAAAGGTGCAGCAGCTGTGCCATATGTTACGGTAGTTAGTTCATAGCAACTAGGTGGCTCCTCTGGACATTTTCTCCACATAATCCGTTGTAAGTTTCTGTCACCAACATGCACCTTGACTTGTCGATACATCTTGGCAATATCGGCGATGAAGGCGAAAGTATGTGTTCTGAATCTGAAAATAATGGAGTACAGATCCTCTTGAACTGTGGGTCCAACCATTAGTATGTCATTGAGAGATAAACCATTGATGATTTTGCAGATGCGTCAAAAACAACGCCATGATGCGTGATGGGCTCCATTTCGGCAACGCTGTACAGCTTTCCCCGGAGCGGCTAGCTGGTGAACTATGTCTTATTTCCCCCTACAAATACAAACTGATATAAAATAAGTGAATTAATTTACGTATTTCACAGTCATACAGCATAACTTTTCGTTGTGTAAGAATTCCAATGCGACCAAGAACTACATTTTCCAACCACCCCGGGCCAAGAAAAAGTTACCTTACAAAAATGATAACAACTTTGTTCCTTGGATACACAAAATTTTCAAATTAATAAACCAGTTATACAACATTCCAATGTATATTGTGTTAAAATTTGGATTCGATCTGATGACGGGCCTTTGGGATAATAATTCTTAAATGTGACGCATGGTTGAAACACGCTTAAAAACGAGCACTTTTTGTGTTGCAACTGCGATAAAAAATATTAAAATATAAATTAAAAATTCCAAACCTACATGAACTAACGTAAAATAGAACGACAGAAATGATGATGTTATTGGCTTTTATGTAGGTCTATTGGTTACTTCAAAAACAACCTTCAAACTCGAGTGCACATAATACTTGGGTCGACAGTAGGCTGAGAGCTGCAAATGTTTCACACTTGTGAATACTATGATTGTCCTGACAGTAGGTACATTTGATATGGCTGGTCGTTACGTAAGAATAACGTGCTTGAGTGTCTTCCTGTGATTTGACCTTACTCCGCTCAAATTGCTGTCTGTGCACTAGAGTGGTGTGTTGTGTGCTTGGTAAGTTCTCTAGTGCTTGTCGTTTGTGTTCCATAAATGATAAGTCATTGAGGGACGGAGAATTAGTCTCTACATGCGATAATTCCCAGTCTCGCCTAGTACTGATATCAAGCCCTCGAGCATACACTTGAGTCAGTATTACTTCGTGCAGTGGAATGGTAAGTTCCAAGGCTATAAGTGCGTTTAAATGACTGTTCAATGTATTTGAATATCTTACGAGTTCTTTAGCAGTTTCACTAGCAACTGGTTTTAGGCTTAAGAGCTCCTTAACATGCGTGGCTGCTATAAGCCTCTTATTCTCAAATCTGTCCTGCAGCATTTTCCAAGCTATCTCATAGTTCACTTCAGTTATAGGAAGGTTTTGTATTAATTGGCTAGCTGGCCCCTTGAGAACTGACACAAGATAATGAAAATTTTGAACAACCGGTACCTGGTTATTATTATGCACCATAACCTTGAAACTGTCTGAAAATGAGAGCCAGTTTTCATACTTCCCATCAAAATTAGGAATATTGATTGACGGAAGTTTCAACCCTGACATTGTGCCTGCTTGGGTTCTGCCTGAGCTTCAATATTAGTGATTATGTTACCCATGTCACCCTTAGTCTTATAGTATTTAGTTTCAAATTCCAATCTAGCTTGTTCATGTACTTGCTCATTTTCGGTATCTCCTTGTTCTAGGTCAGACTGAACGACGTCAAACTTGGGACATTATAGCACCCTTATCGTCACATCTAAATTTCATTTCATGTAAATTAGATCGCTGCTGGTCGCCTAGATTTTCTACGAAGGTCTGCATGCACGTAAGCTGAGCTCTTAGCCGTGGCTCTGCTTGAGCAGTTTCTGTTTTGTGGTAGGATCCATTATTAATGGAATGAATGTAAGGAAAAGGAGGACTGAGCAACTTGTATTTACTCACCGAATTACTTATTTACTTAACCTCTGGTGATGAAACATCTGGCAGATGATGTCATCAACGTGGACTTCTAAGTACAGTAGCCTACTGTATTTCCATGGACAGTTTTGGTTTTCGTATCCGGTCTGGTATAGGTCATATGTTCGCGCATATCATACATCTAATGAAATTGCATGTGCTTTAATCATTTAATTCACACACTCTTCACGCAAATTGAAACACACATTAAGTAGTACTCATATTCTTATTACCAGAACTATTATACTCATTGTTGAGTGTTTGCATCACAAGCACACAGGCCTGCTGCTTCACGATACAAAAAAAGCACCAAACGTATCTAAGGTGCCGTTACTCTTTGCCTCACGACACAAAGGCACCAAACGTATCTATGATGCCGTGACTAGGAACGGAACAATGGTGTTCATTAAGTCGGCGACACTGTTTGTGGAGTCCAGCATGTCCTGTGACACTTCAACACGAAACTCGTACCGAAGCTGCTGACGGCGGAGCAAAAGCAACTCCGTGTTGAAGTCTCACAGGACATGCTGGACTTTTCTAACAGACCTCGTATGTCTTAATCACATGTAATTGTTTTTCAGGTTATTTTTTTGCATATTCCGGTAATTGAAATTATATTGTGTTGACCGACAGAACGTTACAATATCAATTGTGGTTTGGCTGCCATGATCGGTCGATTTTACATGGGAAACATGCGACTTCTGTGAACTGACCAATAACAAAGTGTCTACGATTACAATGTTTTGATTGGTGTCAAGTTGTTTGGAACAGGGAATAATAACATATTTCAGTGAGTAATGGATAGGCTATATGGGCCTTGGGGATACTTTTCATAATCAGTAAGCTGAACTTGGTACATTAAGCTTTAATGCACAATGACAAAAATTCTTACACAGTTATCAAGGGGTCCCTGTCTTTGTTTGAGATATAAACTTGCACTTTTCCTTCCAACAGGTCATTGGCTAGCTGGTGAGAAAATGGCAGGAGAAAGCCTCGCTCAGAGTCACTGTGGTTACACAATATGACGTGAGTGCCATTGTGTGCAGCATCCAGCAGATCATGATGTAACATCTCTCCAGTCAGGTACAGATCAGCTTTGATGCCTCGAAGAAGAGAGGCTCCAGATCCAGCGCAAATGGCAATGCTGTTGACTGCAGAACCTAGAACATTAGCACAAAAGTCTGTTACTTTGTAGAGCACTATGAAAGCGTTTGCCTGGGGACCAACTATTTCACAGTCTATCAACGAGAATCTTAAATAACAGTTCTATAGCATTCTATTTATACTCATGGACCATGTATATGCCCTCAAATCTTGAAGAATGAAGGTTAAGGGACTTGAAAGACAGACAGAGAAGTACGTCTCCTCCTATGCCACAGGGAAGATCGACTGAAAAGCAATTATTTCATTGTCGGCACAAATATAGTTTGAAGCTCAAAATAACAGGCCATGGGGCAGATGATCTCGTTGTTCCACCCCTTAAAGCAACAATAACTAACTGGCCACGCAGTACTAACATTATTTACTGAAATATTGGCAGTATTTTTTTATTTTATTTATCGTATGGCTTTTAGTGCCGGGAGTGTCCGATGACATGTTCAGCTCGTCTGAGCCTGTAGCTGCTTCCAGCGGACACCCTTAGGGTGAGCTACAAGTTCCGTTCAATTTCAAGTATTTCCTGTTAATGCACATTCAGCATTAACAGTTTTGCTAGTCTAGCTTAGATTTTCTTTGGAGTCAGTCACCATGGAAATCAACAGATATAGGCTCGACAATATTCATTATTCTTTTTCATGGCATGTATGGCAGTGGAATCAAGTGGTGCAATAAACGAATGACCGGCGTACTTTAATTGATTTCAAATACTACATTTCATTATTTCTTAATTACATTTAAGTGGTCCTCCATAATAACCTTAAATAAACGTGATATATACTGCGACCACCAGAGTTAAGGTTCGGTCGTGTGCACACTCTATCACGATCAAACATCTTGGTCTTCTAGCGGGCCGGATATTCCAATTTACATTTGTTACAGTAACAGTATATACAGTGCCTTTATAATAACCACAGTGTTATGACAATATTAATACGATCTTACGACGCCAAATCGTGCCTACCAACCTCGCCGGTCATAACTGCCGCGCTATGGAACGTATAACCAGTAAACAATTTGCAATGGCAACCCTAAGTCATTGAATCAGAAGGATCTTTGATGACAACAAATTCTTCCCACACCTTACAAGGTCAGATCCAATTTATTCTTATTTTATTTTCTATCCTTTCACTATGGCGGAGGAGAGTATTAAAATATTAATACGCAAACGAGGTATAATAAAGGGCAGCGTGACACGTATTAAAAGCTTTATAGATGGGTTTAACAGTGAGCGAGGAATTACTGCTAACACATCATGTAGAGAGAGTTTAGAGGAACTGAAACAAAAGTATGAGGAGGTTCAATGTCAATTAGAAATCCGTGAAGAGGGCGAAACGTACGAAGCTGATAGGGAATTGTTTGAAGACACATATCATCAAATAAAGGTCGACATAGACAGAATAATCACCCATCATGAAATACCAAATCTTTCAAGACACTCCAGTCAAGGGGATATCTCAGTTAGAAGTAACTACATTGGGGCCCACATCAAATTACCTACCATTACACTGAAACCATTTGGAGGCGAATATGAAAACTGGAGAGGATTTCATGATTCCTTTGTATCTATGATCCATAACAATCAAGATTTGCATGACATTCAGAAATTCCATTACTTAATTAGCAGTTTAAGAAACGAACCTCTTTCAATTGCACAGAGTCTTCCATTATCTGCTGAAAACTACAGCATAGTTTGGCAGAGGTTAATTGACAGATTCCAAAACAAGAAATTAATTTCTTCAATTCACATAAAGCGGTTATTAGAGCAAGACTCAATCCAGAAGGAGAATGCCAATTCTCTTAGAGAGGCTATAAACACAAGTCAGGCCAATGTGAAGGCATTACAGGCCCTTGAATTAAATGTTTCAATTGAAGATTTGTTATTGTCACAATTGTTAATCAACAAATTAGATCAAGCAACTAGGAAGGCGTGGGAAATACATACTTCAGGTTCTGAGTTAGAATCCCTGGAGGCTCTATGGACATTTTTAGAGAAGAGATGTTTAGCACTTGAGGCAATCAAGCCAGGTACACAAGTTCAAGGTTACCAACAGAGTAAACAGCCAAGTAGAATTACATCCAAACATAGTGTTAGCAATGTGCATGCAAGTGTTGATTACCAATGTGTATTTTGTAAGGGCTCACATTACATATATAAATGTTCTTCCTTCAAAAAACTTAATGTCCATGACCGACACAATGTTGTAAGAGAAAATAAACTATGTTTTAATTGTTTGGGCAACAATCATAATGTCGACCAGTGTCAATCAAGCTCGTGCAAGATCTGCGGTAAATATCACAATACATTTCTGCATAATGAGATGAGTCGTGATCGCACCAGGCCAATGGCTACGTCACGTGGGACAGAGAGCGAACACATCTCTCGCCATACAGCTAATCACCACACAGCGCAGCGCGTCCACTAGATGTCACTCACTGCGCTGTAAAGGAATCCAATCTGTCAACAGTCGTGTTATCAACAGCAATAGTAAAAGTCAAAGACAGTCATGGTAATATGCATGAGGCCAGATGTTTGCTGGACTCAGGTTCTCAAACTAATTTTGTGAGCGAAGAATTAGCTCAATTATTACATCTTAGGAAACAAAAACACATTACACCAGTAACTGGAATAAACGGAGCAGGGGTTCAAACCTCACATTGCGTTACAATTCATTTACAGTCTGCGGTCAGCTCGTTCAATATAGATGCTACATGCCTAGTGCTATTGAAGATTACCAACAACCTACCAAGTAGAAAAATTGACATATCAAGATGGAATTTACCCGCCAATATACAATATGCTGACAGAAATTTCAACATTCCAGGCAAGATCGATTTGCTACTCTGTGCAGACATATTCTTTAAGGTCATACTAGAAGGTAAGAAGACTCGTGATGGGTATCCAACCTTGCAGAATACGCAACTGGGATGGGTAGTAGCTGGTCAGGCACCCCTGCAACAACAACAAAGGGAAAATGCAACGTCGCTATTCATTCAAATAGACAAACAGCTTAAAAGATTCTGGGAAATTGAAGAATTGCATACGTCACCAATCACTAAGGAAGAAAGAGATTGCGAAGAGCACTTTACGAAGAATACAACGCGTGATGCTACGGGAAGGTTCCGAGTTCGACTACCCCTTAAACAAACTTCATCGCAGCTAGGGAATTCATATCCACAGGCAGTAGTGAGATTCCACGCCATTGAGAAAAAACTTAATCGTGATCATAAGTTAAAGCAAGAATATTCAACATTCATGAGTGAGTATTTACAACTTCGTCACATGAAACCAGTACCTACGTGCACCGAAGATGGAGGATACTTCATGCCACACCATGCAGTATTCTAACCGACAAGTACCAGCACTAAAACTCGTGTTGTCTTTGATGCGTCCGCAAAAACTGACAGTGGAGTATCTTTGAATGATAATTTACTCATAGGCCGTACAATACAAGACGACCTGCATGCTATTGTACTACGTTTCAGGACACACAAGGTTGCTCTTGTCACAGATATTACAAAAATGTACCGCCAGATTCAAGTTGTCAAAGACACGAAGCTACAACGAATACTATGGAGGAACAATAGTACAGAACCACTGCAGTGTTATGAACTCACGACAGTGACATATGGAACGGCAAGCGCTCCGTTTCTAGCTACGAGATGCTTACAACAGTTAGCTGATGAAGAGACGAAGGAATTTCCACAAGCAGCAGCTGTCCTCAGAAAGGATTTTTAATGTTGATGACCTTCTAAGCGGAGCTAATACTAAATTAGAGGCTATTCACTTACAGCAAGAATTAGATACACTACTGTTAAGAGGAGGATTTGAACTTAAGAAATGGTGTTCTCACAGCAGTAAGGTCATGTCAACAATACCAGAAGAAAATAGAGAAACCAAATCGCCAATTCAACTCGACAGTGCAGACACGGTAAGGACATTGGGAATAATCTGGCACCCATCAACAGATCAATTTCAATTCGACATAACTGTCAAAAGGTTTGTTCCCGTAACCAAGAGAAGTGTACTCTCGTCTATTGCTGCAATTTTTGACCCTTTGGGTTTATTAGGTCCAGTTATCCTCTCCTGTAAGGTCTTTATGCAACAACTCTGGTCTCTTCAATTACAATGGGACCAAGAACTACCATGTCAGCTTCTTAACAATTGGAATGCAAATTTACTCGCAACTGACAGAACTTAACGATATTAAAATTGACAGGTACATTTTAAGTGATAACAAGATTATAAATTATCAATTACATGGTTTTTGTGACGCCTCTGAATGTGCTTAAGGAGCTTGCGTATACATTCGTACTACAGATGAACAAGGGATTATTACATGCAATTTAATAGGTTCTAAATCAAGAGTCGCGCCACTTAAACAATTGTCAATTCCACGTTTAGAATTGTGCGGCGCTCTCCTATTAGCAAGGTTACTGAAGCGAACAATCAAGAGTCTCACTTTGGATATTAGTTCTATTCATGCCTGGACAGACTCAACAATTGTCTTACAATGGAGTTCTTCACCGTCGTCGAAGTGGAAAACATTTGTCGCCAACCGGGTCTCTGAAATCCAGGACACGGCAAAGACATGTGCTTGGCATCATGTATCTACACAACAGAATCCAGCTGACGTATTGTCACGAGGAAGCGGATCCAAAGCATTAAAATTAAACGACCTCTGGTGGCACGGGGCGTCCTGGCTGTGCCAGCCTGAAGAATTATGGCCAATTACTACCGTGGAATGTACTTCAGAAGCACTCGAAGCTAAACCCACAGCATGTGCAGTCACCAGCTGCAACAATGAAGATATCACTTCATGGTTTTCCTCATTGTTAAAAATGAAACGCGTCTTAGCTTACTGTAAGCGATTTATCTACAATCTACAGCACCCTCGTACGAAGATTACACGATAATTAAGTACTGAAGAATGCAACAATGCACTACTTTGCTGTGTACGATATATTCAACACCAGGAATTTCAAAGGGAAATTCAAGACCTCCAATTGAGGAAGGAAGCTGACAAGAGAAGTCAGTTAAAATCACTCACTCCATTTCTCGATATAGACAGATGTATCAGAGTGGGCGGGCGATTACGCAATGCAGACGTAGCATACGACCAGAAACATCAGTTTATATTACCAGCGCATCACCATGTCACGAAATTCATTATCCGCGACGAACATTTAAGACTACTACATGCTAGCACACAGCTGCTGGTTGCTTCATTAAGAATGAAATATTGGATTCCTCACGCTAGGACAACTGTCAAAGGTGTCATTTGCAAATGCGTGACATGCTACAGGTTCAAGGCTAATAGCTCGTCGCAATTAATGGGTCAGCTGCCTACTGAAAGAGTTAAGCCTACTCGTTCTTTTCTATATACTGGAGTGGATTTCGCGGGGCCATTATTTATAAAACAAGGTTCTCCACGGAGTAACACGAAAGTTAAGTGTTACGTTGCACTTTTTGTCCGCTTAGCCACCAAGGCCATTCATTTGGAACTTGTAAGCAATATAACTACCGAAGCCTTCATTGCTGCTTTAAGAAGAATGATAGCCCGGAGAGGGAAAGTACTTCAAATTCACAGTGACAACGGTTTGTCATTCATCGGAGCCAGTAACCAACTTACAGAACTTCATGAGTTGTTCCAGTCAGAGCAACACCGACACATTGAAAGGGTTGGAATTCAAGAAGGATTTACCTGGATATATATTCCTCCACGAGCACCACATTTTGAAGGGCTTTGGGAAGCTGGAGGTAAAATCTATGAAATTTCATCTTACTAGAGTTACCATGCATGCTCACTTGACATTTGAAGAAATGACTACGCTCCTCTGTCAGATAGAAGCCATTTTAAATTCACGACCAATCACTCTTCTGAATGACACATCCTATCTGTCACCAGGACACTTCCTGATAGGAGAACCCATGATGGCCATTCCAGAACCAGATTTAGCCTTGTCAACCACTTCCAGTCTTTCCAGGTGGCACCATCTTCAAAAAATGAAGCAACATTTTTGGAATAGGTGATCATCTGACTATCTGGGCAGCTTGCAGCAGCACACGAAGTGGAGGTCGGCACAGCCCAGTGTGCCTACAGGAACGGTGGTCCTTATTAAAGATGACCATATTCCACTATTGGACTGGAGATTGGGCGTCGTTCAGCAAACATTCCCAGGCAAGGACGGCTTGGTGAGAGTCGATGTCCGCACGTCTTCGGGAGTTTATAGGAGACCGGTGCACAAGTTGTGCCCACTCCCAATTGACCAATGACTTCAGTGTATGCTTCGTCAATGTATTTGTGTATTTGTATAATTATGTGCATTGACAGTTTTAAGAGGGATCTCGATTCTAATGATCTTATTTTCAGGGAACTTATTTTTCATTGTTTAATTGTATTTCTAAGTAAAATATGCGAGCACATTTTAAGTGGGCCGGTATGTTAATGCACATTCAGCATTAACAATTTTGCTAGTCTAGTTTAGATTTTCTTTGGAGTCAGTCACCATGGAAATCAACAGATATAGGCTCGACAATATTCATTATTCTTTTTCATGGCATGTATGGCAGTGGAATCAAGTGGTGCAATAAACGAATGACCGGCGTACTTTAATTGATTTCAAATACTGTATACTACATTTCATTATTTCTTAATTACATTTAAGTGGTCCTCCATAATAACCTTAAATAAACGTGATATATACTGCGACCACCAGAGGTAAGGTTCGGTCATGTGCACACTCTATCACGATCAAACAGTTCCAACTTTCGCCACCAGATATCAATGATACCTAGTGGAAAACATTGGAACTTTGATAGAGCGTTCCGACGAAATCTAACCTAACAATTTAGCTTCTCACAAGTTTAGTCTGTGGAAGGATCTTTTACATGCCATAAATCCAGGACATGGGATTGCCAGCTTTACTTCCCCGCCGAAGGAAGTCAAACGGAAGGATTTTTAACGCTCTTAAAAAATCCGACAACTTTGGCCAGGTTTGAACCCGCTATCTTGGGCACAGCAGTTCAGCATGCTACCAACTATGCCACCGAAGCCGCATATATTGGCAGTACCTTCTATATTATAGAATTTCTTTTGGGAGGGGGAATTAATTGGATGACACATAGCTGGCGTGGTTCCAATCAATGAGAAAATGCAGGAATGGAGACTCCGTTGGTATGGACACATTGTCCGTGCACCACAAAGTTCAGTCATCGGCTCGGGCTACCATCTAACGGTCGACGGCCAGAGACAGCGTAGGAGACTAAAATTGCGGTGGTTGACACTATTAACGCAGATTTACGATCAAGAAACTTGAACTCACGGGAAGCATTAGATTGTAAGAAATGGCGTGCATTGATCCAAAAAGCGGACCCCGTTCCTACGGGATGACGCTAAGAAGAAGAATTAATTGGATGACATGTTTTGATCGTCATAGGATCATCATCAAATCTTGTCCACCTAGGCTTAGATAATGTATGGCGGATATGTTTACACTAATGTAGGCTACAAATATTACAAAAGTTTTTTATAATTTGTGCAACATGTCGTTCTTATTTACACATATTATTGCTGAGTTGGTCTATAGCACTTTTATAAGTGTTGCATTATTATTAATTGGGGCTAGGATTGGGAAGGAGGCAACTATTGAAAGTTAGGCACCATCCCAGTATTTGCCTGGAATAGAAAGAGAAACTACGGAAAGCCACAAGTTTGAGTTCATCCCATTCCAGCCCTCATACCAGGATTTAAATCCTCCATAGAAGATCCAGGGATAGAACACAAGCTGTCTGGATGGGGAGCTACTACACTATGCATGGCAGCTATAGAGGATAAGTGGCTTGTATTATTGTCTTAGTAGGATCGATTCTACGATAATCAAAGTCCTCTCTGCCGTAACTATGTAATCAAAGAAAACTGAAGTTTCCAGGGAAAGACACCAGAATACAGGGCAGAGCTGTTACGATCTTGTCTCCTAAAATCCTCATTTCTACAAATTTAATGTAATATTCTCAGTTCAGCAAGACTGGTTCCAAAGTGTAGATGTTAACATTCTTAGCTGCTGATGTGAGGTCCCAGAACGAATCCCTGGCTCTGCCATGTAGGATTTTAATACTGGTATGAAGGTCAGAACAGGGTGCACTCAACAAGTGAGAAGAGAGGTGTGTTCAAATGCTACTCTCAGCCATTCAAGAAGAGGACTTTTGTGGCTTCTCACATCAACCCCAGGCGAATGATGGTAAGGTGCCTAACATGAAAGGCTATGGCCACCTCCATTCCTAATACCTCACTTAACGACTGTGGGGTAAAACCCATGGCAGCAGGAAGGACAGTCAGTACTTAATCCTCAGGCAAATCCAGAGGTAGGCTCCTAAGGAAATCCCAGCGATCCTGAGACAGATTCGGGAATAGGCTTAAGGAAAAAATCCTCAGCCCGTTGAGGTCTTTAATATTGACACACATGCTGTTAGATTGTGTTTAACCTTTGAGGCATGATGGGGAATCAAACTGCTGTTGGATGCAGCTATTAAACTTTCAACATCTGGTATAGCAAATTGAGGAAACCAAATTTTCCAACTCCTCCCTACGACCAGTGTGTATTTTCAAGCAAACTGTCGGCTCTCTAGTAACTTTCGAAAGCTAACATTCCTGTATTGTTTACTGCAACCTATCTTTTCTCAATCATTACAGGGTAGAGTTTGAACTGTGAAGTTTCCATATGAAGGTTACACAGCTATCAGCACAAATGACAAGGATTCTATCTTTCAATCCTTTTATGGAGGCGCAACTTCATATCATTGAGGGATGTTAATCGCAGAAGGAAGAAATATGCCGCCAATGAAGTTTCACATCATAACACATTTGACTATGTTGTACAATACAGTTGTGTGAACCATCACAAAATACAGTACATTAGCAACTTAGGATCGATGTAATATAATTGGATATAACATTACATTCTGATATTGTTTCAGCATCCTGTCTGCGAGAAGACATTCATTCTGTTATCAAAATAGGCAGTACTTCAGTTGTGAACTATTAAGAAAATGTTCCTATTGTTCGAAGAGAAGTATCCAGACAGATATTAAATTTTGGTTCTACAGACACATTTTTCAGAGCAACTATCTCTAATAACAGTCATGGGATATCGGTACTTAAAACTCAAATTACAGAAGCAGTAACAATAAATATATACAGTGAACTCGTAATTATCCATGTTAATGCGAACTTGTGATTGTAGGGATAACTGAAAAATATGGATAATACAAACACACATAACTTTACCAGAAAATTAGACTTTAAATTACTAAGCATGCCATACAAAACCCATTGTTTTACAAATTTCTCTCAGTTCAGTTTCGGAAAATAATCATTCATATTTTTCTGTCAGAATGTATAATTTATTTTCTTTCTTATAACAGTTCTAATTTTCCAGAGCATTAAAAAGTCTGTGTAGTCAAATAAGTTTTGTCGCGTATTCTACTAATAAATCGATACATTTCGATGCCTCGATGCAAGTTATAATAATTTCCTGGATCGTCTCGCCTGTTCGAACCCTAGTTCAAATGCATCACTACTCAGCCACAAATAAAGGTTTTTTAATCAGTTTTGACACCGATTCACCGTTTTCTAACATTTGTCATTTCTAATTTCTTTGCAATATAGAGAAGAATATTTTCTTGCCATATCTTGCTACTAGCAACTTAAGTCACAGTAAGCAGTGAAATTCTGAAGCATGTTTGCCAAAAAGACTAACCAGACAATTGGCAGTCTGCCTTAGATAGTACAGAACACGAGGGTTGGTTATGGTACTTTTTGCCGAACTAAGTGCGGATAATCCACAAACAGGATAATCAAGAGTTAACGATTCTAATGGGGTGAGGGGGTCTCCGCCCAATCAATACAATTTATTACTGGCAATTAACAATTTATTGCCTCTGGGGACATGTTTCGGGCCTCATGGGCCCTTCTTCAGCCGCATAGATTATGTACATATTCACATCCATCATATTAATTAGACACAAAACATGCATATTTTGAGAAAAACATTAAAAGTAACACTCTAAAAGCTATTTCTAAAACATCATCTTAACCATATTATAAAAAATAAAAACAAGTACAGCCAGAAGTGACACGTGTGGTCTTAGTGACCTTCTTAATGTTTTGATCTGGTATAATGCCCAATTCAAAGTGCTATTAAAATATTTATTTAAAATGTTTAAAAAATATTTGGAGATAATTAGAAGATGACTAATGGGCTTATTGGCTCTCCTTTGTAGTTCTGCGTCCCATTTTTCAGCCAATCTTCATGGTTTGGCTTGAGAGTATATTTTGAACAAAGCTGGACCGTTGCCTTTCCGGCCTTTTTCCTTACTGCTGGATTGGGTAGAGACATTACAATCTTGTGATGAAACGTCAATCGGAACCTATGAAGGGGGTGAACCAGCCAAAGGGTATGTCTGCTGTCCAAACTATAAAGAGATAATAATGAATCTTAGAAGGAACGAATGCGTCAGAAAAACGAGGGATAAAACGAAAATTTGTAGTGTTAACTTACTAAGCTCGAATTGAAGGTATAACTGACTGTCAGCCTTCCTACCTGGAGGCTGTAATAGGAAGAAAAAGAAGTATCATTATAGTCGCCTACACGTATGAACATGTAAGAGGATGACTCAAGCGCCGGATTGCTTACCTTCACTTAAGCTGTTGAAGGTTCAGTGTGCTGTGTCTGACGGCACGTTGCTGTGTGAACTGAGCTAGCCCGACCTTGTAGCAGGTCAGGAACTGGAAGGAGGGGAGGGGGAGGGAGGAGATGTGTGTGGGGGTAATGATAGACTTGTCGCAAAGCGGAGTATGTCTTAGGTTTGTGGCCTTAATTGGATATGTGTGAGGGGCGGGGGAGGGTTGCCTTTACGTGGGGGTGGACAGATAAACAAGGAGGCTGACGAACGGATCTGAGCTTCAATAATTATGTTTATGTTTAGACTGCTATGATTGTTGTGGCGAAGAAAAAAATTTATAAATATTTTCAAAAAGTATGTTAGCATCGAAATGGATTTCGTTTAGATTATGTATCGGATTAGTGCGCTGTGCATTATCTATTTCAATTTGCTCCAATATATTCATAATAGGCCCTTTCCTGACGTAGTGGATAATTTCTAAATCTTTCTTTATGTTTGTGAAGGTGTGATTAGCGTCTTTCATATGGTTCCCCATGGCCGAAAATTTTCTATGTTTGATCGCATTTACATGTTCAAGGTATCTCGTAGTGAAACTACGTCCGGTCTGTCCTAGGTAATCTGAGTTACATTTGAGTTTATATATGCCTGAGGAATTGTATTTGTGGGATTAATTTATTTTATTAGAATTATAGATTATTTTATGGTTATTGTTGTTAGTCTTGAACGCGATTTTGGTGTTGAATTTCTTGAGAATGTTTGTTATGTCATAGGTGTGCCGATTAATATATGTAAATACAGCAAATTGAGTTTTTTCTTTTCTTATGGGGGTGAGTCGGGAATTGGGTTTGTTTTTAATTTTGTTGATGATTTTTTCTATTTCTGTTCTGGAGTACCCGTTGGCTTCCGCTATTTGCAAAATGACGTTTATTTCATGCTTGTAGTCTTGTTCGGTCATGGGGGTGCTGATGGCCCTGTTGACAAAGCTTATAAAAGCTGCCCTTTTATGGCTTTGTGGATGGTTAGAATTATTCTTTGTAACTGTGCTGGTTTGCGTGGGTTTCCTATAAATGCTATATTGGAATTTCTCGTTTTTGATGGACAGATTGAGATCCAGGTAATTAATCGAATTGTTGTTGTTGGTTTCGCCTGTGAATGTAAGGTTAGGATCTAGGTTATTCAGCCTAATGAGAAGCTGGTCTAAGTTGGTGACATTTCCGTCAATAATGACAAATATGTCATCCACATATCTTCCCCAGAATTCTATGCCTTTTATTTTGTTTAAGATTTCACTCGCTTCTAAGTGGTCGATATAGATGTTGACAAGAATCACCTTGGTTCTGTTTATAAATGCTATTATTGAATTTAAAGTGTTGTTGAGAGTGAAACAGGATCTTGATAAATTCTTCTATTTCTATTTCTGAAAGTTTGTCGTTATCTTTTAAATTGCTTTTGATAATTTCTATTGTATTTTGTATTGGTATATTTGTATACATATCTTTTATGTCAAATGTGTGACATGAATGTGTAGGTATAATATTCAGATTTTTGGTTATTTTGCAAAATTGTAATGAATTTTTGAAGGATTTATTTGCTTTAAATGTGTAATTATTCTGGAGGAATTTCTATGCGGCTGAAGAAGGGCCCATGAGGCCCGAAACATGTCCCCAGAGGCAATAAATTGTTAATTGCCAGTAATAAATTGTATTGATTGGGCGGAGACCCCCTCACCCCATTAGAACCGTTATTGTACACGTCAATACGGACCTTGTGAAATGGATAATCCTCCAATTAATCTTAATCAAGAGTTTACTGTATGCATATAGGCCGGTAGACGTCCTGCACGAATATATAGAGCGGGTTTAGCAAACATATTTGAATTGTTTAATCAGTTGAAACTTTCCGTCAAATCAATACAAAATATTTTGCGCTATTATTGCGCTAAGTTAGGTACATGTTTCGAACCTTGCAAGGCGGTCCTTCATCAGCCTCTCACACAAATGGCAACACATCAAAAAAACACTGAACAATATCCAAAAATGCATGCACACTAATAAAACACATATTAAAAACATTCCATTAAAATTTGTACGAAACATATTAAAAAACACATGTTAAAAGTTCTGAGAGTCCATTTATCTTGTTCATTGCCACCGTTTAAACACGTGTCGTTCTGATAGGAGATCTTGTCCTGTTCTGTTATCTGCTTCTTGTCATGTGGGGAACGGAAATAGAGTAGTATTCCCATTTGAATGGTCCAAATGCAAAAGACTTTTAGGTACTCCCAGACTAAACAAGTAGTCCTCTGTTGAAAGAAAATTAAAATTTATTTAGTGAATGGACTGAAGTAATGAGAATCCAATTATGATCAACCAGAAAACGATTGCTAGAAAAAATCCTTACCTCCCAGTGTATGCAGTGAAACCTGTGCGCTTGAAACAGCTGTTGCAACTAAAGTGCTGAGTCTAGGCGAGGCGAGGTGAGGCCACGTGAGACATGTAGGGGTGGAGAATACCATTGGTGGAAGCAATGAGCGGAGGGGCGGGGAGGCACTTGGAGTGGGAGGGGAAAGGAAGTTTGGGTGGTACTACGAACCCAGATCTAATTTATGGAGGTTTTTTTATGTTTGTTGCTGGTGACAAAGTTTGTCAATGTTTCGTATAAAACATTGCAACAGCTGTTTCAAGCGCACAGGTTTCACTGCATACACTGGGAGGTAAGGATTTTTTCTAGCAATCGTTTTCTGGTTGATCATAATTGGATTCTCATTACTTCAGTCCATTCACTAAATAAATTTTAATTTTCTTTCAACAGAGGACTACTTGTTTAGTCTGGGAGTACCTAAAAGTCTTTTGCATTTGGACCATTCAAATGGGAATACTACTCTATTTCCGTTCCCCACATGACAAGAAGCAGATAACAGAACAGGACAAGATCTCCTATCAGAACGACACGTGTTTAAACGGTGGCAATGAACAAGATAAATGGACTCTCAGAACTTTTAACATGTGTTTTTTAATATGTTTCGTACAAATTTTAATGGAATGTTTTTAATATGTGTTTTATTAGTGTGCATGCATTTTTGGATATTGTTCAGTGTTTTTTTGATGTGTTGCCATTTGTGTGAGAGGCTGATGAAGGACCGCCTTGCAAGGTTCGAAACATGTACCTAACTTAGCGCAATAATAGCGCAAAATATTTTGTATTGATTTGACGGAAAGTTTCAACTGATTAAACTATTTATATACGTCAATACGGACCAGAAATGGCAATTAGTATTCCCATATTTGAATTTTCGATGAGCTATATACTAAGTGACATTTGACATTGATTTTTAAAGAAAAAACAGATCATTTCCATGGAAGCCTACGTCAAATACCAAGAATTGGACATCACCGCCACCTTTGATACAAAAACATAACTATGAATTATTCTCAAAAAGTCATGAACTTCTCAGAAGAAACCACTGCCAATGGAAATGGCTTGAGAGAATTAGTGGGGAAAGAAGACCCTGACAAAAAATAATTAAAATAATTCTAGAACCTGATCTCAACGCCGGGACCCACGAAAACAAACTTACATGTTTATTTTCGACGAGCAGTTATTAACATGTCAAAACAACACCAAGCTACGACGCAAGTGATATACGCACATTTTAAAGCCTACGCCAAATACCAATTAATTCGACATCACTGCCGCCTATGGTACAAAAACGAACTATGTATTATTATCAGGAAGTCAATTAATCATGAACTTCTCAGAAGAAACCACTGCCAAGGGAATGGGCTTGGGAGAATTAGTGGGGAAAGAAGACAAAAAATAAGGAGAAAAAAAAATAGAACCTGATCTCAACGCCACCTACAGGGTTCAATTATGAATCTAAACCATACAGAGACCCACTAAAACAAACTTACATGTTATTTAGTTTCGATGAGCCGTTATGAAATGTCAAAACAACGCCAAGCTATGACGCAAGTGATTTGCACACGGGTTGAAGCCTACGTCAAATACCAATAATTTGACATCACTGCCACCTATGGTACAAAAACATAACTATGAATTATTCTCAGTCAATTATTCATGAACTTCTCAGAAGAAACCACTGCCAAGGGAACAGGGTTTGGGAGAATTAGTGGGGAAAGAAGACCCTGACAAAAAATAATGAAAACATTTCTAGAACCTGATCTCAATGCCACCTACCGGGTCCAATTGTGAATCTAAACCAGTAGTTCCCAACTTGTAAGGGCTTGAGGGCCAAAATGGGAACTTCAGGTATGGTTGCGGGCCGCACTTTAATAATAGGCTAATTTTCATAAACCTTAAGGCTGGGTGCCCTTCCTGATACCACAGAATTTTTCAACTGAAATCCTACCCCAGCAATCAGCAGGATTTGATTTTACTGCTAAAAAACTATTCTACAATTCCATCAAGGAGTGAAATTAAAGATACCAAGAAAAATTTAGTGTTGATGAATAACACTCAACATTGTAAGTTTATTTGAATTAGCATAAAAATGGCAGAGCCAAAAAACTGAAGACACACTGAAATTAATAATGTTATCAAAACAATACTTACAAAAGGACAATTTGGTAGTAATAAGTTTTCTTTGAATCAATATTAAAAATGGGCTCATTATTCCGTGAGTAAAGGGGAGGGAAGTCAGTGAACTGTTGTTGCGAGTCCTGCACTGTGTGATGCGGCGCGTTGTATAACGGTTCGCCATCAATTCTTTATCAAATTACTTTGTTCATTTTTGCCGAATAGAAATACATACTGTAGTACTTTAAAGCGAGCAGAGAAACATTTTCTTTCATGATTTTTTTTTTTCCCCCGGTTGCAAAAATTTGTGGGGCCGCCAGTTGGAAACCACTGATCTAAACCACACAGGGCCCACTCAAATAAACTTCCATGTTGTTTATTGTAGATTGCCTTTCAGCACACAACGCCAAGCTATGATGCAAGTGATTTGCGCATTTTTTGAAGTCTACGACAATTACCAATAATTCGACATCACCGCCACCTATGATACAAAAACATAACTATGAATTATTCTCAGAAATTCAATTATTCATGAACTTTTCAGAAGAAACCACTGCCAAGGGAATGGCAGTGAGCTGGTGTGGCGGCAGTACCACAGAAGGCTAGCGGTTTCCATGACAACAGTTTGTGTTTTGTTGACTGTATCTTGTGGATCTAAAAGTGTATTCATCCTACATTTTGGTCGCTACATCACCTACCGGGTTCAATTGTGAATCTAAACCATACCGGGATCCACTCAAACATACATTAAAATGGTATATTGGCTTTCACGGCCGGTGAATTAAAACTCAGCAATTCTTCTAGGTTTGTGTCGTGTCTTGTGTGGGGTTTCGCCTAGGACACCAAGCTGGCTCATCGGCGGGCTCTTGGTGTCCCCGCCCGGACCCCCACAGGAGTGACGAACTGCGCGCCACCTCCCTTCTTTTTGGAAGCCTTCATAGGGAGGTTAAGGCTGCTTGAGCTTTTAGTTCTCGCAGTCAACTGGTGCAGTTGCACCTAATATAAAGGGAGGTGGCGAGCAGTTCGTCACTCCTATGGGGGTCTGGGCAGGGACACCAAGAGCCCGCCGATGAGCCAGCTTGGTGTCCTAGGCGAAACCCCACACAAGACACGGCACAAACCTAGAAGAATTGCTGAGTTTTAATACATAAAAATGTTCATCAAAATTGGTCCAGCCTTTTAGGAGGAGTTTATTAACATACACACTTACAGAAGAATTATATATATAAAGATATGTAAAAACTTACTGAGATCTTTTCCAACTGCAAGAGAAAGTTTCACAAATGGTCTTTTGATAAGATTCTTCACCTGTTTAACCACCTCTTCTACAGTCAGTTGATGTTTTAATTGGCAAAATCGTCCCATTCCATGGCCAGGGATAACCTGAAGCCAACATATGCAATGATTTTAAATACAGTTTCAAACATGCACTACACTCCACATTTTGCAACAAATTCAATAGATATTTATGGCTCCAAGATTTGCCTATCAGAAATCTACCAAACTATCTGAGGATACAAAAAATATGCAAAGTTTCAAGTTTTGAAGCTACGTACTATCAGGGTTGCCAAGCAAATCCTATGTTTAGATTGCCTTTCAGCACACACAAATTTGTGATTTTTCATTATTCATATTCATACTTTCTTTGTAAATTCATAATTTTTGTGGATTTTCACAGATTTTTCAGGTACTTGAACAGAATTTGAAATTTAAATTGATAGCAGCCCTGACATGACTAAGTCTTGTTACCCTTCTGATTTTAAAATGTAAGTGCTGTACTGGTATTATATCAAATATAAAGATAATTACAAACCTTTTCATACTTGATCACTTTGAAGGAAATCTTATCATTTATGCTGAATGTGTCAACTAGCTTGCTTAATGAAGAAGCACAACAGGGAATGTCAAGTTTCACGTCTCCAGTGTCTGGTATTCTAGAGGAGAAAACATATATATTTGGTATGAAGTAAGCAAAGTTTCAACATAAACTTTCATTTTATCTTATAACATCTGAAGAGAAATATATAGGCTACCAATTCTTACACTATTCCTAGAATGTTGGGCACTGTTTAAAACATTTGAGGCCATTAGAAGCAAGATGATAATGATGATGATGAGAAGCAAAGGGATGTAAATGACATATTATTTCACTTGGAAAATCACCCTTATGGAGGTATGTTTCAAGAGTTATTTTCCCAAGCTTCTCAGCAATCACTTGCAGCCCGTTGCTTCTAAATGCCTCATTTGAAACATTCTGAACTGTAATCCAAACACACTATAAAGGCAGAGTACAAATAAGCAGAGATTAAAAGTAACAAATTACAAGTAATACAATTGCCTCTAATCAATTATTATTTTTGGTACTTCTTACTTAGTACAATTTTAAAGTATTTGTAGTTTATTGCAAGGAATTTGGTTAATAATGTTTATATTTTTACAGCATACTCTTTCCCCAGCACTGAAAGAGATAATAATATTTGTTGGACATTTCAATGAATTTCAAGTTGTTAGGGCAAAATAGACTACAGTTTTATGTTGTGCTATAATGATATCTCCTTACTGATGAGTGTCTTGGAACCTTAAAGAGGTCTGGCCATTTTCGCATTAAAGATTATTTTTCAGTATTATATTCTTTAATATTTTAAATTTGTGTGTGTCTGGACATGTGTATGTTATTATTATTCATTAATCTTAATCTTTTGGCATCCCAATACAGCATTTGTAGGTCACTAATCTCGTGCAAGCTACTGTATGGTCCAATTTTGGGCACACTAGGTGATTTTTATTCGTTATTGCATTCTGATGTTTGCATATTACACAGATTTTGTAACAATGGAGATGCACAGTAAGTCAGTCACGGCCTATTTTGAGGCCGAAATTGGCTACTGCATTTTTCCTTGGTTTATTTTTCTGATTAAATGATTTTCCTCTGCTTATTGTTGGATAAGGTAGTGGCATCTTCTCTTGTGTTTTGTTTACACATTTTTTGAGCTGGGTGGTGCTTGTTTGGTTTGAAGTGTAGTTTCCTTCATTATCATTTATCCCTATATCCCTACTGAACCCGTCTTTTCTGTGAGATAGAATCTGTAAGGTTGGATATCATCTAGCAACTAAACCAGCGTTATTTTGAGCCTGAATATAGGGGAAATGTTTTTTTTTTAACATGCCCGCGCACGCTATGGGGGAATGATGGGATGCAGGTTTGGACAGCCCTTGAAATTTTATAAACCGCAATATGAGAAAATGGCTGCAAGGGGATGACAAGTTCAACCGCACTAGCGTTGGCCAAGGTCAAGCGATGTGAAGAGACAGCCACCACATGATTGCAGATAGCCGAGAGGTGTCGAACTTCCAGCGAAGTGCATTTAATTTGATTATGCACGTTAAGAGTTATGTTAAACGCCGTCATGTAACCCTAATGACAGAAATTAGCATGTGGAATTTTTTAACAGCTTTTCCGAAGATTTTTCACCTATAATTGCAGTAAATATCAGAAGAATACGAACTAATTTACTTAGCCAATTACAGCAGAACATATGGAAGGGGTGAAGACAACTGAGCGTCGCCTGTCAGATGTTCGTGAGAGGGTTTGTCTGCCAGACAGTCGAAACACAGATTTATTGATTGTTATGAAGTGAATTTCGTTAAGCGAACGAAGTGCGGTCGCCGAGTTGTAACGTATCGGAACTTGTACGAGGGTTCGGGGTACAAGTGGAATGGAGCCCCGTGCTTTTAATGTGGATAGTTTCTAGTGCATTTCGCCTGCAATGAACGCACATGATAACGTTCGAATAACATCGCATGGACAGTTTAGAAAATTAACTATCATCTACAACAGCATGTTGACGGCAGTGAACAGTGCCTGTAAAACTTCACAGTGAAGCTGATAACATCGACATATTGGAACATTTTTACCTACGAGGGTTATTCAAAAGAAAAGATAAAAACATAGATGAAACTTAAACAGATAATGGAATTATTATTAGTCATGGCAGAGAGGGGAAGAAATATGATTGATGCCCAAGATAGTATCATCATGATGGAGTAAATTGATTAAGGGAGTGCTGTAATGAGAGACCATGTAGAATCTGAAGCAACTTGACAACATGCAAATAATGACGATCAAGCAGACTTCTGAGATTACCTAGAACTGCTATACAGTAATCATGAGAGTGGAAACATCTAGATCTTCTACCTCACATCTTAGCGAGATAGAAGCAGATGAGGCTAGGGACTTTTCCAAACTACCCAGAAGAGCCGAGTTCGATGTCCGAGAAGGAGTGTGGGGACCTGATAGCCAGCTGATGACGAGGAGAGTTGCAGCTACGGGGAATGACCAGACCAGGAATGCTGAATATGGTATTTTTCCTGTATTTCCTTTCATTGGAAGCAGAGTTAAACATAAGGAAGAAGACGTCTCAGATTATGTAGTTTTGGCATGAGTAGATTGGGAATCTTGGCAGACCATGTTTCTTGTAACTTGTTTGTCTTGATATTTGGAAATTTTTGAAAATGAGTAGATTTCAGGTTTGGTTCTTTTTTTTGTTGTTGTGGTCATTTTGAAAATTATTTTTTTCCCATCGTAATTCTTTTTCTCATCGTAATTAATTAATTAACGTTAGTTTAAGATGGAAATTAATTAATAATAATGATTAGGGTTTACTCTAGACTCTGGAGTTGCTTTTCATCATAGAAATGCGAGTAGGTTTTCGGATTTTGTTATCTATTTTTCAATGCTCGTCAGCTCCAGCTGATCGCTATTTATACTTCGGAAATATTCGCAATCTGCAGTGACGCGGCAGAAATTTGTTAAAGTCATTGACATCATCATCATCATCATCTTGCACAGTTTCCAGCCACTGGCCGGGTCTGTTTGGAACACAAGCCTTTCCAACGACTTCTGTCTTCCCAGCATCTCTCAGCCTCCACCCTTGTCCAGTCTTCTCCTCTCTTCTTCACGCTTTCTTCCACCCCCTTCAGCCACCTGTCTCTCAGTCTTCCTCTCGGTCTCTTTCCTTCCCACTTCGTCTCGTGTACTCTCCTGGGTATCCTCTTCTCCATTCGTTTTACATGTCCATACCATCTAAGTCTAGATTTCTCTATACCATCCTGTAATGGTTCCTCCTTCATTAATTCTCTGGTCCTCTCATTTCTTATTCTGTCCATCTTTGTAGCTCCAATACTGCTTCTCAAGAACCTCATCTCACTGGCCTGTATTTTGCTCTTCTCCCTTCCTTTCATAACCCAGGTCCCCGAGGCATACGTCAGGATAGGGACATAGTACGTCCGATATATGATCTTTTTGCTGTTCATTGACAATTGTTTGCAATTAACTACAATGAGAATGTTGTGAAAATAATTTGGTAAAGGAAAGAAATTATAAAACTTACACGAGGTATGATTCAAGAATGGAATCATAATGAAGCACAATGAACAACTGTAATTAATTAAATAATAATTAAGTTAATGTAATGATCGAGAGAGAAGTAGATGAAAGACTGTAAAATATATTGACTGTTAAAGTTAACAATTGCGAGAGAGAACTTTGAAACTTTGCCGGACACGAGATGTCTTATGAATAATTTGAAAGCCCACATGATTGTTATAAATAATTGGAAGAATATTTGATAATCAGTAATATTGTTGTAAATCGTATTATCGTGTATAAAGACACTTTTTTTTAAACTGATCAAAGTGGTGTTGAGAAGTATTGTAGTAGAAGAATTATTGTTGTTTGAGAATGGAGTGTAATATAACATAAAATATAACCATGTAGGGGTTATCCAAACTGGGTCTCGAAAAGACCAGGTCAATGTTGAATGTTAATACCATGATAATTCTGTGGAAATTATTATTAGTCGTCTTGTGTTGAAGGAAAATTGTGCAAATTTATAAATTGGGTCTAGAAAAGACCATGTCAATGTTGAATGTTAATAGTATGATAATTCTATGGAAATTATTATTAGTCGTCTTGTGTTGAAGGAAAATTGTGCAAATTCATAAATTGCTTTATTAAGGAGATTTTGGCAAAGAAACAGATAGAAATGATATGTGTCTGCTGTAGCAAATGTTAAGTCAAGCCTTATTAATTATTTCAATGAGTTTGTATAAACAAGCATAGCGTTAAGGACAGTTGCATCTTGAAATAAGGCTTAGCAAAGATAATTACCGAGGAGTCTACATAGAAGTGAAACTCCTGTCATTTAAATTGTAAATAATACTTATAGTAAAATGACTGAACATTTATGATGTAAATAGCACCATGATCGTCAAAAACATTTTTTGTTGTTGTTAACTTTTGAGTTCAATTGGAACAATTTGCGATAGGGACGATAGAGATTCCCACTTTGTATGGATTAAACATTTATTTTGTGATTAGTATAGATCAATCCAGATGAGGAAATTTTAAAACGCAGTTTAGATGGGTTATTTTTGTTTGGAACTCCGATTATTTTCTAGTTTAGTTCAGGAATACCTGATCGTGTTGATGGATGTATTTGAGAACTTTAAGTCGTCCGTAATTTTGAGTTAAAATGGAACACGAGGTTGAAGGACAATTTCTTTATGTGGATATAAATATTTTATGCATCATCACTTGTAATTTCTACGAGTGGAATTAAATTCGAACACGAGGTTTTCGTTGTTTCCATCATATTTTACATCAGATTTTGATTTATATTAATTAACAAAAGTTGTACTACGTTCACAATTTTTTTTGAGCCTTTTAAATTTAATCCATGCCCGAGAAGTGTTTGATTTTCATTTTCATTTTCTTTCGTTAGTTTTTTTTTTTATGAAGAATTTTGAACCTAGTACAGCTGTAGCTAGTTGTTTTACCCTATTTGCCACGCATTTCTTCCAGTGGTTTCTTTCAGCCGGGTGACCAGAAGACTTCGCAATCCAGATCATTTTCGGATTTTGGCAAATATTTTGGTAAAGGGCACACTACATCAAACGAAAGGAAGCTTGTAGTTTTGCATGACCATTAATCTTATGATCATGAGCCAATGACCTCCATTTCTTTGTGGAATCAGAACCACAGGACGTGATATTTTACTTCTTTGTATTAACCGGGAATCGAAAACTTGGTGAGAGGCAAGCAACTTGACCACTGCACCACCTCATCCTCTTATATCCCTACAAGTAAGGGAACTCATTGGATGGCTTCTGTCTTTGTTTGTTTGTTGAGAAGGTTTACCACATCACTTGTTTTTATTTTATTTTAATATTTTTACTTTTACGACGGAGCTGTAGCTTGTTCGTTTGATAGTTTAAATGGTCATTTTGGAATGCATGAAGTAGACTGCTTTCTTGAAAACCAGTGGTCTGAGAAGTAGTAGTTTTAGTGTTATGGCTATTGCTTTAATTTCTCCATCGAAACTTGTTTTGTTTATAAACCGCACTTGTTTTGTTGTCTCTGAATGAAATATAATGGGAGAATAGTTCAGAGTATCCTGCTCCCTCTTTTCCATCTGCATTCATCAGTGATCCATCATTGTAAATCCACAGATATTCATCTGAAAGATAGCTTCTACCAATAGTCGTCATTCTTAGTTTAGTGCTATGAGGAGTATCAGACAACACGGAAAGATTGGTATGCAATGATTAATATTCAGTAGGGCAGGTTCTTGGACAAATAGATCTACATTTGTGTGCGTGCATAAGAAAAGAGACCACTTCTCAGTCAACAGTTCATGACATAATAGTAAAAAAAAAACACTCAAGGGAGTAAAATGTTGAATTTTTATTTTTGATGCCTATGTATTGCTTAGACCGTCATCTTCTCATTGCGTGAATTTAAAAGCTCTCTGACAATAACGCTGCTAAAACATGAGGTTTGTTTAATAGTAAGAAAAGGGACCACTTTGCGCATCGTGAGCGAGGCTCCACACACTTACTCATTCGGGCTCACAGCTGGGCAAACATAAGATAAGGGGACTCAGATATCTTATCTTATAATAAATAAACCCTAGCTGGGCACTCTTAAAGGCAGTAGTGTTGCAATTAGTAGCCTTTTGTGATCTTCCGCAAGTCAAAAAAATCTCTTTCGGTACGCTGGAAGGCGGAGGTAGATTTCAACGGGCAAAGTACACCCAAGTACACAGGGCTATATGAACACAATGTCGCAGCCCCAAAAAGAAGCAACACCACGTGAGCTGGTGTTGTCATGGTAACGATACCTACAAAAATTCCACATGTATAGCATACGAGAAGTCTCATTTCTTATAATTCCAAAAGCAATTTGCACATCCCTTGGGGTAAGGGTGGATCATATCAAAAATTCTTTCAGACCAAAGTTTTAGGTAATTTTTAGAAGAATATTAACCATTTTAAACAGATCTGATATTGTGTCAATTAAGAGAAATACTGTATGATGTTTTTAATTAAAAATTTAAATTTTGCATTGCCACCATGTTGGATTTGTACTCACCAGGTTATTGAAAGACCCATAGGTGAACTTCTAGTAGTGTTCTTTATCCCTGTACAAAATTTCAGGATGATATCAGTAGTTGTTTTGGAGATATAGAATGCCGGTGAAATATTTCGCACAGCCGCCATGTTGGATTGATGAGACGTAATAAAATTTTAAGTGCATGGTCGGGGTCGGACAATATACTGCAGTACTATGAACTTATTGAGTTTCATTTAAATCGTTCCAGCCGTTTAGATTTTATTAGGGGGACACGCACACGGACAAAAGGTGATCTCATGATCCTATTTTTTCATAAATAAAAATAGGCTAAAATATCTAAATCTATATCAGAATACCGGTGAACATAAAAATGTAAACGCCAGCATAACTTCCAAATAGTTAAGTAGTTATTTGTGTCATAAAGAAACCAAATTTTTAAACTGCTCTACTGGTGAAATCTTATGTTGTAACATTACGTGCTAATTGAAGTCCTTTATTTCTTCCGGATGCATTCAATTCAATTACATGATGTTGTATTGTATGTCTACCCCTTATTATTCCCGGTTTCCAACGGGGTCGGGGATGAGATGTGATGGAAGTCTTTGTGGCGATGGCTTTTATGGCCGGATGCCCTTCCTGACGCCAACCTCATGAGAGGAGTTAATGAGAGATGAAATGAATGATGGTGAATGAAACTGGGCAAGGATGTGGAAGGAAGCGGCCGTGGCCTGTCAGAAGGTACCGTCCCAGCATTTTCCTGGTGTTGAAAATGGGAAACCACGGAAAACCATTTCAAGGACGGCCGACGGTGGGGCTCGAACCCACGCGTCTACCGAGTCGGCAGAGAGCTTGGCACCATGACCTAATGCTGCACTTTAGCCAGCGTAGCCACTACTGTCGGTAATTCAATTACATGATATTAGTTACATATTATGGAACACGACAGTACCTTTATCTCAATACCCGACATGTGGTCCCTTTTCATATGCACGCACACATTTGATATATTATATAGTTGTTGACTGTAGTTGTTTAGCAAAATCTGGGTATTGAAATGCTGTTGACCAAGAGTCTTATTTGCCGAAGGAACTTAGCATGTGGCAGGCCTTTAATTTTCATCACAGAGATAACAGCTTGTTGTCTCCCACAAGTCCAACCCCTCCTCCACGTGGTGGGAGACAGGCAACGGCATGAAGTAGTGGATTGCCTGTAGGGGTGAAGTACAGTGGGGACTTCGTGTGCCCCGGGACCGCTGCGGTAGCTGTGAAGGCTCTATGGGAACCCTGAAAAGTGACGGCTGACGGGGCTCTGGTGAAGCTACGATAGGCCTAGCAAGCCAGTAGTGGATATCATATTTGCTTTCAAAACAGGAACAGGCCTCGGAAAGGACGGATGCAAACGACGACGATCCGGATATGCTAATGGACTACGAGTTGGGACATTAAACATACAGACACTGACAGGAAAGGTGGAGGAGATTCTAGATGTGATGGAGAGAAGAAAACTGGATGTACTGGGCTTGGCAGAAACAAGATGGAAAGGAGAAGGTCGCAGAGAACTGAGGAAAGGGTACCGGTTGTACTGGAGTGGGAACAGTGAAGGAAGGAGCAGCGGAGTAGGAGTAGTTGTGCGAGATGGAATGAAGGAAGAGGTAAAGGGAATAAGTGACAGGATCATGAAGATCAGAGTAACTGTAAAGGGAAGAAGCCTGGAGATAGCCCAGGTATATGCCTCTCAAGTTGGATGTACAGCTCAAGAGAAGGAAGACTTTGAGGAGGAGCTACAACAGCAGTTGAATGGTCAGAGCATCATTGTCATGGGAGACTTGAACACACGTGTAGGAAGTGAAAGGCAAGGATATGAAAATGTATTGGGAGCAGAAGGATGGGGTAGCAGGAATGAAGAAGGGAAAAAGTTGCTGGATTTTTGCAAGAGAAACGGTTTAGTGGTAGGCAACTCCTGGTTCCGGAAGAAAGAAAGCCACAAGGTAACATGGTACAGCAGTGATTTAACAAAGAAATCTTTGGTAGATTACATGCTGTACGACTGGGAAATGAAGAGAAGTGTCAGAGATAGAAAGGTATTACCATCAGAGGCCTTAGATAGTGACTACAGAATACTTGTAATGAACCTGGGAGTTGTTAAGGATAGCAAGAGGACAGAGTACCAGGAAAGGAGAATCAAAGTATGGAAACTCAAGGAAAAGGAAGTCAAGGAAGAATTCCAGAAGATAATAAGGGAAAGGATGCCAACAGACAATCCTAAAACAGGGGAAGAGGAATGGAAGCAATTCAAAAACACAATGGTGGAAGCTGCAGTGGCAGTATGTGGAAGAACAAGCAACAGAAAGGGGTGTAAAGAGACACCATGGTGGAATGAGAGAGTAAAAGAAGCTGTGGGAAGGAAGAACAAGGCTTTCAGAATGTGGTTCCAGGAAAGAACTGATCTGGCAAGGGAAGATTATAAGATAAAGAAGAAAGAAGCAAACAAAATTGTCGCAGAGGAGAGGAAGAAGTGGATGGTAAAGTGGACAGAGATGATGGAGGAAGACAGCAGAGGAAATAAGAAAGTACTTTATGGGATGGTCAAAAGTAAGAGAAGAGGTCTGCGAGAGGATGTGGTAATGATGGACAAAAACGGAAATGAGGTACACAACAAAGAGACACTCAAGACAGTGTGGAAAGAGTACTTTGAGGATTTGCTGAATCCAAATGGTCTAAGGAGGAAGACAATGCATTGGAAGATGGAGAAGACAACACAGGAATGGAAAAGGACCTGACTTGGAGAGAACTGGAGATGGCTATAGACAAGATGAAAGGAGGAAGGGCACCGGGTGTGGATGAAGTGAGTGTTGAAATGGTGAAGGCAGCAGGGGAGGTTGGGAAACAGTGGCTGTACCGTGCGATGAGGGTGATATGGAAGGAGAAAAAGACCCCAGAAGATTGGAAGAAAGGATTAATTGTCCCAATATTTAAGAAAGGAAGCAGAAAGGAGTGCAGAAATTACAGGGGAGTCACACTCATATCTCACTGTGCCAAGATATATGAAAAGATATTAGAAAGTAGAATACGAGCCAAAGTGGAGAGAAAATTGAGAGAGGAGCAGTACGGATTCAGACCTGGGAGATCAACAGTGGATCTCATATATTCAGTGAGACAGCTCCAGGAAAACCACTACGAATTTGGAGAGGATCTGTTGATGGCCTTCCTGGACATCGAAAAGGCCTATGATAGTGTGTGTAGGGAGAAGGTTTGGAAAGCAATGGAAAACGTGGGAGTGGAAAAAGGGACTGTAGGCAGAGTGAAGGAGATGTATTGTGGAAGTGTGAGTTGTGTGAAAGTTGGAGGGGAAAGTACAGACTGGTTCAGACAAATGAGTGGCCTGAAACAGGGTAGTGCACTGTCACTCCTTCTCTTTATTGTGGTTATGGACGAGGTAATGACACGGATAGCAGGAAAGATAGGAGAAGATAAGATGAAAGCAATGGTGTTTGCAGATGATCTCATGGTCTGGGGAAACGAGGAGGAAATTCAGGAGCAACTGAAGGCTTGGGAAGAAACAGTGGGAGAGTACGGATGGAAGTTCAACATCAGTAAATGTGAGATCTTGTTAATGACCAGGAAAAAGGACAGACCAATGAGTGGGATAACACTTGGAGGTGGACAGCTGAAGAAGGTGGAAAGTCTCAAGTACTTGGGAAGTATAGTGGAGGAAAATGGGAGAAATGACAAAGAGATTACGGAACGTGGCAGACAGGCAGAAGCATTTCTGAGAAGCATTAGGAGCTTAGTGTGGAATAAAGATGTTCCACAAAAAAGCAAGGAAGTGTTATACAGAAGCTACTATATCCCGATACTGACCTATGCTTCAGAAACGTGGACAATGAAGAAAAGAGACATAAGCAGAATACAGGCAGGTGAAATGAAGTTCCTACGAAGTAGGATCGGAGTAACAAGAAGAGACAGGTTGAGGAATGAAAAGGTCAGGGAAATGGTGAAAGAGGAGCCCTTGCAAGGTAGGATTGAGACATCAAGACTGAGGTGGTATGGACACTTAAAGAGAATGGATGAGAAGAGGATTCCCAAGAGGATACATGAGATGCAGATGCAGAAGAAACGACCAAGGGGAAGACCAAGAGATAGATGGCTGAAAGGAGTGGAGTAATGTGTCAAGAAGAGAGGCGAGGACTGGACCAGAGTGACAGCGGAGAGGTGGTGGGAAGAAAGGACTAAGTGGCGAGGCTTATGTTCCAAACAGACCCAGCCTGGGGCTGGAAACTGTACAAGATGATGATGATGATGATGAGATAACAGCTCGTTTCATTTTACAGATATTTGGTAAATGATCTGTATACAACTGGAGTGTAGTGATTGGGATATAGGAGCAGATGACCTTGTAGTTTTGCCCCTTAAAACAACAATAACTAACTACGATTGGGATAGAATACACACCACCATTTATTAATCTTAGAGCATTGTTTTGAGGTGTTCCCTGGGCAGTCAGGGTAGAACTGCTAGTAATGACAAGTACTTCATTTCTATATTTAATTACTGGCTTACTACCTGTATATATCTTATAAGTGGTGTTCATTGTATCTTGTGAACTTCCTCATGTAACTTCAGAAATATGCTTTATACGCCTCAATCTTTGGTTGTCCGTTTATTTTATCTATTACATGAATCTACCTTGTTACCAAGCAAATACTTTTTGTACATTTACTATTTGGTAGATTGTGATCATTGATCTTCAAGTTAAAACTGTCATTTTTATGGCATATTGAGAAGAATAGACCGTTTTTGAGGCATCAATCTCTATGCTGTTTTCTGAAACTCACTTGCTTAGCGGCTTTGGTGGCGTAGTCAGTAGCACGCTGAACTGCTATGCCCCAAGATAGAGGGTTCAAACCCGAGCGAAGTCGTCGGATTTTTAAGAGCGTTAAAATCTTTCAGTATGCCTTCCTTCAGAGGGAAAGTAAAGCTGGCGGACCCATGTCATAGATTTATGGCATGTAAAAGAACCTACCACTACAATTGATAGTGTGTAGCCAAATTTGTAGATTATATTTGGTTAGAAATGCTCTATCTGGTTTCAATGTTCGCCGCTAGGTGTCAGTGACAGTGGCATATGGTTGCCAAAGTTGGAACTACTTGAAACTGAACTTGCTGGGAGCCTACGGGCGTTCAATTAAAATACCCTGCAATGGCCATTGGCTGCAATCAAAGCGATGCGCCGAACAGGGGGTTAACCACCAAAAACTGAATTATGAGTTTATTACAAAAGACTTAGTTAGACGAAATGTAGGTATAATTTGTTCCATTATGTGCAGATTGATAACTATTATGATGACTGAGGCAATGAAACAGCCCACAAACTACGTACAAAAGAAATTATTTACAACCTTGTAAACCTTCAAAAGTGAAGTGACAAGCATGTCAGGTAGAAAAACATCCGCTCTTGACGTCCTTCCATTCATTCACATTACGTTTGCATTTTCTAGTTGCAATTTCATGCTTTAATGCACTCGTTGTCATAAGCAAAGAACTATGCTCCGCCATCTTGTACTGGATTTAGATCCCTATTTCGCGTTTGACGCAATTCCGAATTCCACACGACTATGCCACCATTGCAGGAACATTCCTTATTCCAATATAACATAATTTTTGGGAAAATGGCAGTTAGATCCCTTTTCGGTGCATTGCTTCAATTCATATATAATTAGGGGGCTAGAGCAGTGTTCTTTGTTTATTCTAACATTGTATGCTGCGCTGCATTGCTTGTTGCTGAAGTCCATATGAATACAAACATTCCCATTTTGACTTCGGTGTTCTTCACAATATTTGGAAAGTCATTGATGCAAGTAAATATTTGGGTTAGATATTTTATCTGGGTTTGAATTGAGCATTGGGAGGGGTGTCGTCTGGGTTTTGTGGTGTTATGTTTTGGGTAGGCACTTCAATGTGGGCTTTATTATGCTGATAGGGTGAAGGTGTCTTGTGTTTGTGTTGAGATGGCCATGGGCCATTTTTAATGTAGTATGGAGGTACCTAATCTTTACCCCTGTTTCAAATTTCTATTATTCAACATGGAAGGCATTGTTGTCGGCATGGTTCTTTAAATTTCTTTCTTGAGATTTTTCAAGATAAGTCTTGAGGAAAGGGAGGGGGTTGTTGGTGAATGCTTGTGGATTGGTGATTTATTTGATTGGATTTGGCACCTCTTATTTCTGCATTTTACTTGGATTTTAGCACATTTCATTTCTGTAACCTATCTGCATTGTATGTTGTTTGTATGTGTGTCGAGTTAGGTTAGATTTTGGGGCTTGTGTTGGTATGTCTGTTTAAATATTACTTTTAGATGGATCCTTGGGTAGTATTAGGAATTAAATGTTAAACAGGTTAAGTTTTTGTTAGGTTAGTTGTATGTCATGGTTTGTGTTGTTAGGTGGAAATGTTATTGTATATATGATTTCCTATTTTCATGTCTTTATAATTTTGCCTTATACAGGTGTAAATAAAAAAAGTCCTCTCGGCACGCCGGAAGGCGGAGGTAGATTTCACCGGACAAACTTGGGGATAGGCGAAAATAGGCAGAATATGCAGGTTTTCGTAGAAGGATCAGACCTCATTTATTGCGAGAAGGTATTTTATAATTGGGGCTTAATTAACTTTGTTCTTCGTCATTTTATGCTTATTTTAAACATTTTATTGTCTTATGGGAACGGTAACCTTCTTGTCATTTGGGGTCCATTTTTATACTTGTGGTCACACTGTCCTTATGCAAGGTTTCGACACTGATGTGTAACTATGTAACGGTCTGTTACTTCTTCACGCAAAATTATATCTCCCGCAGAGATTTTGGTTGGTTCCTCAGTTTAGGGGCTGCGACAACGCGGTCATGTAACCCCGTGTACTTAGGGATGGCTGTATTAGTCTGTCATTCAGGTAAGGACTGCAGACGGTCAATTTCAAGCAGTAGTTCCTAATGTTGCTACCAGGTACTACCGTCAATGACACCTAGCTGTGAACTTGGCTACTAGATGCCACCACAACCAGCAACTCGCAACGAACGTTGGAACTTCCCCTCCAAAGGAAAGCATACTGAGGGATTTTTAGCGCTCTTAGAAAATCCGACGACTTCGGCCGGCTTTGAACTCGCGACCTTGGGCATAGACATTCAGCATGCTACCAGTTACGTCACCGAAGCCGCTTCACACTTAGTCAGATGGAAATCTGAATCTGATCTCGTGCAAGTGCGTTATCTTGGCAACGTCTGATAGCTTTTGGCATTTTCTTATAATTCCGAAATCATTTTTCTCATCCCTTGGCATAATGTTGGGTCATATCAAAAATTCTTTCAGACAAAAGTTTTAGGTAATTATTAGGGGAATATTGTCCATTTTGTATGGTTTTGATATTGTGCCTATTAAGAGAGATATGATTAATGTTTCCCGAAAAACCCACTTTTTTCCCACCCCTTTGGTCAATGGTTGGTGCTATAAAAAAACTCTTCAAACATAAATTTTTGGGCATTATCCGACACATAGTATGAACGTTGAACGGATTCGATATTTCACATATTAAGAGAGTTATAGCAATATTTCACTTTTTCGAAAAAAGCCCCCCATTTTCACCCCCTTCGACCGATTTAGCCCAGTAACGAACTCGACCGAGATTTTATAGGTATACATATTCGGTAAAAAATTCAAAGTGATTGGTGGAAAATTACGGCAGTTATCGTGTCCACAAGAAACTGATATACATATATATATGCATATACATATATATTTAAACTTTTGAACTGACGGTGGTTTTGGGGTCTGTGGGATAAGAAACGCGAAGATATGTCGAAATTTTCCGGAAGTCGAAACATGGTACCCATTGCAATAGTTAGCTTTCTAATGAAATCTACCTCTGGTTGGTTCCTCAGTTTAGGGGCTGCGACAACGCGGTCATCTAACCCCGTGTACTTTGGGTGAGTGTAGAATCTGTCTGATAAACGGTGTGAATTGTAATGGCTGTATTAGTCTTAATTCAGGTAAGGACTGCAGACGGTCAATTTCAAGCAGTAGTTCCTAATGTTGCTACCAGGTACTACCATCAACGACACCTAGCTGTGAACTTGGCTACTAGATGCCACCCCAACCAGCAACTCGCAACGAACGTTGGAACTTCCCCTCCAAAGGAAAGCATACTGAGGGATTTTTAGCGCTCTTAGAAAATCCGACGACTTCGGCCGGCTTTGAACTCGCGACCTTGGGCATAGACATTCAGCATGCTACCAGTTACGTCACCGAAGCCGCTTCACACTTAGTCAGATGGAAATCTGAATCTGATCTCGTGCAAGTGCGTTATCTTGGCAACGTCTGATAGCTTTTGGCATTTTCTTATAATTCCGAAATCATTTTTCTCATCCCTTGGCATAATGTTGGGTCATATCAAAAATTCTTTCAGACAAAAGTTTTAGGTAATTATTAGGGGAATATTGTCCATTTTGTATGGTTTTGATATTGTGCCTATTAAGAGAGATATGATTAATGTTTCCCGAAAAACCCACTTTTTTCCCACCCCTTTGGTCAATGGTTGGTGCTATAAAAAAACTCTTCAAACATAAATTTTTGGGCATTATCCGACACATAGTATGAACGTTGAACGGATTCGATATTTCACATATTAAGAGAGTTATAGCAATATTTCACTTTTTCGAAAAAAGCCCCCCATTTTCACCCCTTTTGACCGATTTAGCCCAGTAACGAACTCGACCGAGATTTTATAGGTATACATATTCGGTAAAAAATTCAAAGTGATTGGTGCAAAATTACGGCAGTTATCGTGTCCACAAGGAACTGATATACATATATATATATATATACACACATACATAAATTATATATAAACTTTTGAACTGACGGTGGTTTTGGGGTCTGGGGGATGTGAAACGCGAAGATATGTCGAAATTTTCCGGAAGTCGAAACATGGGACCCATTGCAATAGTTAGCTTTCTAATGAAATCTACCTAAAACAGCTTCCTAATTAGCTTAACAACCCTAAGAAACCAAATCCACCTACTGGCTAGTCCAGGCTCCTTATTCATTCTCAAACCCTGGGGAGAGTAACCTGTAGGGTGATCAAAGGTTGAGAAGGGTGGGGGGGGTGTTACAGTATGGTAGCAGGAATTAGATGTTGTCTAGAGGATTTTTTGTTTCTTTGTTCTGTATTTTTATTGGGTATCTAGATGAAGAATAGGTTTGAAATTTGGAACTGATAGGATGAGGACCAGTTACTTTAGTATAAGATTATCATTGTATTTTTTTAAAATCCTTGCTTTGTTTTCTTTTTTCATGCATGATGACTGCCCATACCAAAATGATGATGATGATGATGATAATTGTTGTTTTAAGGGGCCTAACATCTAGGTTATCGGTCCCTAATGATCTGGGTGATAGCGAAAATGAGAATGAAATGGAAACCAGAACGAAAATTATGTGAGACGGAAAATACGTACAAAGAGAAACTCAGGTGGAAACAACTCACAATATGGTCTTACAAAAGGGAATTTAAAACGAAAAGATTCACAAAAAGAATAGATTGAAAAAGACCCACAAAACGTAGGCTAGATTCAAAATACGTACAAAATGCAATGTAGCGTCAAAATACTTACAAAATGCAACTGAAATTCAAAATACTTACAAACTGCAAATGAGATCGAAAATACGTACAAAATGCAATTGAGGTTCAAAATACTTACAAAATGCAATTGAAATTGAAAATACACAATGCAATTCAGATTGAAATAGGCCCTATCCCCGTTCCAATCCAAATTATTCACAAAGTGCAATTGAAATTCAAAATACTTACAAAATGCAATTGAAATTGAAAATGCTTACAAAATGCACGGTAGATTCAAACGACTCATGTGGATTGACAATACTTACAAAATGCAATTTAGATTGAAAATACTTGGCAAAATGTAATTTAGATTCAAAATACACCCATACCAAAACACTGCGACCATATTCAGGATGATCCTAAAATGAGGAAAATTACCAACCGAGTAAATCCCAGTTTATTATTTTGTCGAGTTTGTAGTTTTCATGGTGTTTGATTTGTTGCATGACCGGTTATGCTTATGAGCCTTGTGTTCTTCATCTGTGTTACGGACGTGTTAAATCATGTCAACATGTGAAGTAAAAAGTAACTGTGGATTAATTTCAATTTTTGTCGAGTGAATCAACCATTTTTCTATTAATGGCCACTTGACAGTATAGTAAAAAAAGCTGGTGAAACATGTACAAAAAATTTTGCCTTGATCTGGATGTGATTCATAAAATCTCTGCATTTGATTGAGATATGCCTGCTTAGTAAAATATGCTTTTGCATAATATAATCCTGAGTACTGGTTACAGGATTAAATTCCTGAATTAAATCAAATGAAATGAATACTGGCCATATTAGAGCAAAGAGGACAGAAAGAAAAAAAAGAACCTAACCATAACGATAATGAACAGCTGTACTAACGTGTGCCAGACACTTTCTCCATCATCTCCTCCTTTGATTTCATTCCATATTTCCTCAAGCAATGCAGCTTTTCCAGCTAGTGACTCAGGGAATATCACTTCCACCAAGCGTGAATCACAGTTGTTCAGTGCTGGTACAAGAGGGATAACTTCTGTTGTCTCTGGATTAAAAACAAAAAAAAACAGGTACTGATTAAATTCCAACAGTTTTAAAGAGATATAAAGGCTGCAGGCCAGTGATTTCCAAATTTTTGAAACTTGCAACACTCATTGCCTGCTGATCATATACCAGAGGTACCCTCATGGCAGAGATGATAGTATAAGTTGGGGAAAATCTTGTTACTTGTATTTATTTTTGGGTAGGTTGGCACAGGCTAGAGTAAAATGTGGCTTTTCACTTTTCTCTGTCTCATTCATGTCTGTGATTATATGGAAGCTACTGAGGCAGGGATGGTGCTGAGTAATGGCATTTGGGGCATGGCTAATGCCTGTGCAGTGTGCATGCTGTACAAGGTTCTACTCATAGGGTCAGTGGTATGGTTCTGACTCAGTGAGGAAAGCAATGGCAAATTACCTCACTCCTCACCTTGCCTAGTATGCCTCAATACACACTGGTGTTCAAAATTAAAGAAATAAACTGCTATTTCACCGTCCTGTGGCTAATTCACGATATAATCAGACAAACTAATGGTATTACCCTTTCACGAATTGATTGCCGGTTGTCGAGATGGGAACTATTCTTTGTTTACTTGTGTCACACGTCAGCCTGCT
This sequence comes from Meconema thalassinum, assembly GCA_946902985.2. NCBI lineage: Eukaryota > Metazoa > Arthropoda > Insecta > Orthoptera > Tettigoniidae > Meconema > Meconema thalassinum. Next base: position 343,527,578 of record OX336392.1, read on the forward strand.
TCGTTAGGTACAGTTGCGCGAATAAGATATGACTCAGCTCCTATAGCCTCAGTCATCATTTAACTGTCCGTGGTAACATGAGCTCCTGTGACGCTTATCTGACTCAATGCTGCTTGACTGTACTCTGTCATCACTGTGTCCTCTGCTTCGCCCCGCGGGGCTCATGCCACAATAAACAACAAACGCTGGCGCAGCCACTCTCAGCGGCAATCAAATCTTCAATGGGTAATAGCGTAAAACATTTACGAGGTGTTAGATGGGATAATATAAGGATTGAAGTAAACAAATGTCTTTGGGAGGAGGTGTTTAAACCCTAACCTCGCCACTTGGTGCATCTGCCAGAGATCGAGGGGATTCGAATGGTAGTCTCATTTTAGATCTTACACATTTAAGAGGATTAAAGAAGATTTGGGGAATAAAGGGGATTCTAGTGAGAAAGGAAAGGGATGAATGGAGGTATATCATTAACAAAAATTCCTCCTCAGCTTGCTGGATGAATACCAAACTCAGGGACACATTATCAACTCTGTAGATGCTACCCATCTAAGGAAATACATACATTTTATGACTCAAAGTAGTAGAAAAATGTTTTGTATGCATACATCATTCAAAGAAAGAAAGAAAGAAAGAAAGAAAGAAAGAAAGGAAGAAAGAAAGAAAGCTTACCGAAAGCACTAGCAAGCCAGTCATTGACACCACCTTTAACAGAGTCAAAACTGGTATGAGGTGAGTATAAAGCTATCTTGTTCTCAAGGCAGGTAGCTATTAGTCGTTCCTAGAAATAAAAATACACTTTCATATTACACTGGACAATACAACACAATAACAAGTAGTTCCGTGACGAACTAAAGAGCCTACTTTTCTTAACACTTAAGATTCGTGCCAATGTACATAGACCTAGAATAATGACGAAATCAAGTTGGTAATAGGCTACTAACATTTCTAAGAACTGCAGTTTGAAATACACCTGATATATAGTATTTTTAGATGTATATTTGACAACAACCTTTATTTAGAAATTTTTTAACATGTAAGACTTGCAACTAAACTTGGTTTATCCGAGATCTGATCTGCTGAGGAAGGTCACAATGTGGCCGAAACCAGTACTAATCTAATTAAAGTACATTTTGTTGACTTAAGGTTTTAATTCTCACAATATATTAATTATCATTAATGCATTGCTATAAAAATTAATATAAAATATTTTTTCCTTAAATTCTATAAATAGAACAGACAAATTCTAATGTTATTTATACACAATACACAGCAGTCAAACTCACCTTCCAAGATCTTGTTGTAACAGATTTCAAAGGAGCAAATATTGGAGGATGATAGGAAATTATTAGATCAGTTTGCATCTGCACAGCTTCTTCCATCACTTCCTCAGTCAAGTCATTGGTGAGCAGGATTTTCTTTATCTCCTTAGGCTTTACAGGCTCAACTAGAAGACCAACATTATCCCAAGATTCAGCTAATGATTTTGGAGCAAATGCATTAAGTTTGTCAACCACCACTTTCAGTGGTAAACCTTCAACTCGAATGTCCTCCATGGCGAGTGTCTTGACTGATGAACTGCGGCTCTGTGATGTCTTGTTCACTAGTGTTGATGTTGAGAAAGAAGGAAGCAAATGAATACTCTTATTTGGCAACCATCGCTTATTTGATGAGAACAACTGACAACAATTCTTTTCTATTCCACGAATAAATCTGTATAGGGAAAAATGCATCAGCGTTCCCTTTCATACAGATATTTCGATGGCTTAGTATGGCTCCAGTATCTGTAAAATGGGAAAACAAAGGGAGAGATCAAAACCCAGTTACGTTCCCCTGTTGTGGTCGTGATTGTTGTTTCAAGAGGAGGAACATCAAGCTCAAAATTCCACTGTGAGGGAAACAAGTTTATTCTTTTTAAAGAAGTTTACCTGACACATTACATGAGAAACAGTAATTGTCACACACCTGTGTACCTTGTACTAGTTTTCGAAAACAGGTTGTTCTCCCAGGTATAAGTAATAACTGGCCATTGCCAGGCTCAAATGGACAGGCTACAAGTCCCACAGTGCTGAAACATTTGAGATTCCTTGCTAACAATCAATGTATTGTTGCTCAAACAAAGAATGAGCATATAACTGGTGATTGCAAAGTTTTTCTTTCTTATGTACACTACTGTCCAAAAGTTAGGCATAAGTTACTAATAAGCAGGGCAACAGGAAATAGACCGCAAATCGCACGACACATGCACCTACCACCTAGCAGCATAACTGCAAAGTGAACACAGCCAGTGCCTGCGCCCCATATTCCCTGTCATGTTTGCCCTGTTATAGTGTGTGGAGTGTAGTCTCGTGGTGAACGTGACAACATAATGGCACAACGACGCCATTTGGACCCCATTTTGCAGGGTAGAATAATCGGCCGCCAGGAAGCAGGCCATACACAGACCGAAGTCGCCGTATCCTTCAATGTGCCACAAAGTGTCATTTCCAGGCTTTGGAGACGATTTCTAGACACAGGAGATGTTAGTCGTAGGCCAATACCAGGTCGACCAAGAGTAACCACCCCACAGCAGGACTGATATCTGGCCTTAACCGCCCAAAGAAATCGGAGTGCACCTGCAAGGCAATTGTCGGCAGAGTTTGCAGTCGTCTCAGGGGTTGCCGTTTCTCGGCAAACTGTGTACCGGAGGCTCAGAACAGCAGAGCTGTTTGCCAGACATCCAGCGGTGTGCGTCCCACTCACTCCACCACAGAGAAGGGCCCGTTTACTGTGGAGCCGTCAACGTCGAAACTGGACCATGAATGAATGGAGGCATGTGCTCTTCACAGATGAATCCCGCTTCAGTTAGCAGAACGATTCCCGTCGCACATTAATCTGGAGAGAACCGGGTAGCCGATACAACCACAGGAACATCGTGGTGGTGATGGTGGCGACATGGTGTGGGGCGGCATCATGTTGAATGGCCGTACGGACCTGCACATCTTCATGGGTGGTCTGAGGAACACTGTGAACGCTTGGAGATACAGGGATGAGGTACTGAGACCACATGTTCGACTCTTCAGAGGTGCGGTTGGTCCAGACTTCCTCTTAATGGACGATAATACCCGACCACACCGCGCTGCTCTGGTGGATGAATGTCTGGCTGGGGAAGATATTCATCGACCACACCGTGCTGCTCTGGTGGATAATGCCTGGCTAGGGAAGACATTCATCGCATGGACGACCAGCGAGGTCAGTGGATCTGAAGCCTATATTACATGCCTGGGATGCATTGGGGAGGCGAATTGCATCCTGTCAGCCTCCGCCAAGGACCCTCCAAGACCTTCGCATTGCCCTTTTGGAGGAATGGGATCGACTGCCACAAGAGCTCTTGGACCATCTAGAGGGCATGCCACGTTGCTGTGAAGCATGTGTGGCCATTAGGGGTACCCATACACCCTATTAACAGCATATTTTGTTGTGGAAGACATTGCCAAGTTTTGTCACTTGTTGTCAAAGGTGTACCTCAGCTATCAGAACCTTTCTGACACTGTTCCTTTGGACAAGTTGCGTGACATATGGTGTGTGATTTAGCTTCCGTTTGTTCAGCAATCCGTCTGACATTCCTATCAGGCGGTATGGCCTCGTTTAGTGATTAAGCTTAACTTTTGGACTCTAGTGTAGTTCACAAGTCCATGGTCAAAACTTGAAGGGATGAGTTGAGTAGCCTCTTAATATATACTTATAAATCCTTAACACTGCTGTAAAAGCGGCTTCGGTGGCGTAGTTGGTAGCATGCTGAACTGCTGTACCAAAGATAGCGGGTTCAAACTCGGCTGAAGTCGTCGGATTTTTTAAGAGCATTAAAATCCCTCAGTATGCCTTCCTTCGGAGGGGAAGTAAAGCCGGTGGTCCCACGTCATAGATTTATGTCATGTAAAAGATCCTTCCACAGACTAAACATGTGTGAAGCTAAATTGTTAGGTTAGATTTCTTCGGAATGCTCTATCAAAGTTCCAGGTATCATTGATATCTGGTAGCGAAAGTTGGAACGACTTGAAATTGAATGGAACTTGTAGCTCATCCTAAGGGTGTCCGCTGGAAGCAGCTACAGACACAGGCGAGCCGAACATATCCTCGGATACTCCCGGCACTAAAAGCCATACGATAAATAAAAAATATAATTCATTCTCACTCATTTTGTTTATTATGTTGTTTAGTGTTCAATGCTTTTTAATGTCCATTAATTTTGATTGGCTTGTACGATGATATGGCTGATGAAGGGGCAGAAATCCATAGATTTCTAATGCTTCAAAACATGTCCCATTTTTAATGTGTAATTAAACACAAATTGAAAAGGTATTGACTAGACAGAAAGTGTTTATTTTCTATTATTTATACTAAATTGTCAATATTGACCAAACCATAATATTCCAAAACATATACGTATTGTTTTCGTAGATTTTACATTTCAATTTAAATTATAATATTTTTGCTGTCAATAACGTAATAGTAAATCATATACTAACTGGTCACGAGTCCTTCGTATGGGTGAAAATGTACTTTGTGTATCTGACACTCTGAATTCAGCAGCGAGAAGCATGGGCAAGAATGGATATATACTACCGTACCTGCCATGGATACCTGTTCGCCGAGCAGGCGCGGCAGTACCTGCTATTGAAATGAAACAAAACTTTAACCACCATATTGAAATGGTGAAACATTTTGAAACGGTAACTGTCCTATGGTTTTCCCTGGTTCATGCAAGATGTCTGCTAAATCGGTAGAGTAGTTCTTGAACAAAAGAGTAACAGACAGACATCACTAGACTTTAATACTAGGGCATTCGATAAGAAATGGCAACACTGTTGTCAATCAGCGATCCTAGTGGTGACCGTTGTGACCTTGTAGCATATTGTTGAGCAGTCATTGTTGTATAAATCTGTAATATTGAAAGTCTCGAAGTAGCTGATATTTGTGAATACATTAAATGTTTCTCTCATTCAGTAAGCAATTCTGCCCTAAAAAGATGTTCAGTAGATATGAACCAAAGTACTTCATAAAATTCCAAGTTGCAAGAGGAAGAAGTGCAACTCAGTGCTTTAGAGCATTGCAAGAAGCTTGTGGGAGAGAAGTCCTACCCTATCGAACTATTGCAAGATGGGCGGAAGCCTTCCGTCAAGGAAGAGAGGAATGTCAACACAGAGCATGTGCTGGTAGGCCCATTGCTGCAACTGACAATCTCCATGTTCATGCTGTAAGGACATTATTGGATAAAGGCAGGTGGTGGACATGTGTGGAGATTTCCAACGAACTTGGTATTGCAGCATCGTCTGTCCACCCCATTTTAAGAAAAAAGCTGAAGATGCGAAAAGTTTGGGACCAATGGGTTCCGCACACTCTAACCGATATTGGAAAGTGGTAGCGAATGGAGACGGCAAGAATATACGAGGCACGTCCAGAAAGTAAGTTCCGTTTGGTAATAAAATTAAATATTGTACAGATACAGAAAAATTATTTATTGCACAACATTCTACACCTCTTAAACTACTTTTCCACATAACTGCCGAACTTTTACAGGCATTTGTCATAGCGTGGCACAAGTTTTTGGATACCTTCTTCATAGAAGTTTGCCGCCTGTGTCTTCAACCAGTTGGAAACATCTTCTTTCAGCTCGTCGTCATTGTTGAAGTGTTGACCGCCAAGGAAAGACTTGAGATGTGTGAACAGATGAAAGTCGCTAGGAGCGAGGTCAGGGCTGTACGGAGGGTGGTCAAACAGTCCCAGCCAAATCCCTGTAGGAGGTTTTTCGTCACATTTGCAGTGTGTGGTCGTGCGTTGTCGTGAAGAAAAACAACACCTTTTGACAGCAACCCTCGGCGCTTATTCTGTATTGCGCTGCACAATTTCCTAAGTGTCTCACAGTAAGCATCTGCGTTGATTGTTTGACCACGCGGTAAGAAATCAATGAGTAAGATGCCTTTCCAGTCCCAGAACACTGTGCACATCATTTTCCGAGGTGTCAAGATTTGTTTCGGCTTAACCTTTGCTGAGGATGAAGTGTTCCTCCATTCCATTGATTGCCGCTTACTTTCAGGGGTATTGTAAGAAACCCAAGTTTCATCTCCTGTGACTATCTGTGTCAGAAATTCTTCGCCGCCTTCATTGTAACGGGTCAAGAACTGAAGTGCACTACCCATCCGTTTTGTTTTGTGTTGCTCCGAAAGATTCTTTGGTACCCAACGTCGGTAAAGTTTACGAAAGTTCAGTTTTTCGGTAACAATTTCATGAATTAGTGATGTGAGATTTGGGGAAATTCCATAGCGAGAGCACTAATTGTAAACCTGCGGTTTTCCCGGATCTTGTCATCAATCGCGTGAACCAGTTCTTCTGTGACCAAAGATGAACGCCCACTTCGTTCTTCATCGTGCACTTCACTACGCCCTTCATTGAACTGTCGGACCCATCTTCTCACCATTCAATCACTCATCGCATTTTGTCCATACACTTCGCAAATTTGCCGATAAATTTCAATTGGTTTCACTTTCCTAGCATTCAGAAAACGAATCACAGATCTGATTTCATAAGCGGCGGGATTTTCAATCAACACCGACATTGTACAAGTAAACATGCACAACAACGCGTACGTGGCTGACAGCGCTCTCCAAATTGCGCACGTTTCTTCTCCTTGATACAGAGCGTCTACCGCGCATATGCGGAACTGCGCTGCAGCGAAACGTACAACTAGTTGAAGACACAGGCGGCACACGTCTATGAAGAAGGTATACAAAAACTCATGCCACGCTACGACAAATGCCTGCAACATTTCGGCAGTTATGTGGAAAAGTAGTTTAAGGGTTGTAGAATTTTGTGCAATAAATAATTTTTCTGTATCTGTACACAATTTAATGTTATTACCAAACGGAACTTACTTCCTGGACGTACTTCGTATTTGGAGCGATATGAACATGGAGGTGAGGCCTTTCTTCATTGCGTTATCACAATGGATAAGACATGGGTACGTTCGTATACACCCGAGCTGGAATGATGATGATGATGATAATTGTTTTAAGAGGCCGAACATCAAGGTTATCGGCCCCTTAGAGAGCTGAAACGACAATCAAGCGAATGGCAACATACAGAATCACCACGCCCAAAAAGATGTTGAGCATTGCAGGATCCTTTGAAACTGAAGATTATTGTGTGTTATGATTATGGAGGCATAATCTTGGTACATACTGTACCTCATGGATGAAAGTAAATGCAGACTAATACTTGCATTACTTGGAACAACATTTGCGCCCAGCATGAACATTGGGAGTCCTATTGTGTTACATGACAATGCTCATCATGTAGCCGCAACAATGAGGAATTTGTTTACAAGGAACTGGGAAGTACTGGAACAATCACCAAATTCACCTGACATGAGCCCTAGTGATTACAACTTATTCTCAAAGATCCAAGAACCTCTACGAGGCGTTCGATTTCAATCAAGAATTGACATCCAGAGAGCTCTAGATCGATTAGTGAGAGAGATATCCAGAAATGGTGCTGCAGATGGAGTACGTCATCTTCCTAGGATTTGGCAACGTATTGTTGACATGGCAGGAGACTATAATTAAAGTTCGTAATGTCAAAATTAACCAAATAATATTCTTTGTGATGTCCTAGTATATTAGTAAATGCCCATTGGTTGCATTAATAAAATTAAAAATAGAAAATACTTTCGCATGCCATTTGTCATTCCATAAGTTTTATTTTTGTAAATTGCACACACCAATATTATTACTTTCTAGAGAGCATAATGGTGCAATGGTCAAGCTGCTGGCCTCTCACCTAGCCAGACATGGTTTAATTCCTGGTTAATGTAAGATTTTCATGGTTAAAAATGATTTCTAGTGGTTTGGGCGTTTAAAGGGGATCCTGTAGCTAGTTAGGAGTTAGGCTACATTAAACTATAAGCTTTTTAATATTACCTTCTAGAGATGGTTCTGGTTGTGTGCTGCATATGATTGTAAAGGTGAAGCATTCATTTAATTGAATCTAAACTCATAATAGGTACACACAATATTTGTTATTTTATCATAAGCTATATTTTAAAAGGGCTCTTCAAATTGATTATGTATTATTGTTATTAGCATATGATGTCACAATTAATAATCGGGTTGATTATGTGATGAAGGATGATTGATCATTTTATGTGAAATTCAAAAAATCCATTTGTGAAACTTACATTTTCTAACAGAGATATTGAAAAGGGCCCCTCTAGCCCAGGCCCCAATGCTGCTCTCCACAGCCCTGATGGCATTATACTATTTTTCCTTCTATCCCAAAAGTTAAATTTTGATAGAAATAGTGATTTCTAAACCATCTCATCTTTGGGAAAGAGAAAATCTATGGTACATTATTAATCATATTTAAGAAGGTTAGCATTTCTTATCATGCTGGCCCAGTGGCGTAGGGGTATCACAAGTCTCTTGCCTCGGAGGTCTGGGTTTGATTCCCAGCTCCAATACCGGTAGCAATTTTAGAACAAGTGAGGGCTGGAGTGAGGCACACGTAGCACCTTGAGAATAACCGAGCTGTCCAATCTGAAAGGCAGCACACTCCCCAATAAGAAAGCCGAGATTAACGGACAAGGGGATATGTCACGCTGACTGTTTTTAGCACAGCAATCCGTAGGCCATATGACTGAGCATCAGCTGCTTGGTAGACAAGGCCCTCAATGGGCTGTTGAGCCAAGCTATTTTTTTTTAAATAGCTTTAGGCCCTATTATCTGTCTATTTTAGTCATATATTCATTCATATTCCTGGAAATAATGTTTTTTCAAGTCACTTCTCTGACAGTCAAAGAGGAGTTTACAATGTGAAACTTCTGCTTCGTTGTGTAGTGGCTAGCATTCTTTGCTGTCACCGTGGAGGCCCGGGTTTGATTCCCGGCTCTGCCAAGAAATTTAATTCTGGTCTGAGGGTTGGAACAGCCTTATGAGGCAAAACTGAGAAGAGGCGGGTTCGATTCCCACCTCAACCATCTTGGAAGTGGTTTCCCCACTTCTACTCCAGGCAAATGCTGGGATGGTACCTAATTTAAGCCCACAGCCAATGCACGTCTCCTGACCAATCAGGTCAAGTATCATCGGCAACAAATGAGCGTCAACACAAATACGTCATGGATGTCACCAACATCCCACTAAACCCCGGGACTCGCGATATATACTACAACGGGGTCTTTTAGGTAAAAGAATCAACAGAATTATATTTCTTGGCAAAGTGCAAACGCACATCGTATAAGTGGATGTAGTGGACAACAACAACAACGTGAAACTATAAGGGAAGATGAAGGGAGAGGACTTGATAAGCTTTGGAAACAAATGCTTAAATTTTAACATGTCTGGCTCATTGGAACTTCCACATTTCATGGAATGTACGGGTAATGTACAAGTGCAACAGAAATGCACATTTCCTTAAATTAGGTATTGCTCCACTGATTCGTAGACAATCGTTGGTTTATGTAGCTCTCTCCACGTCTGTCCAAAACGTACAAACGGTAAACAGGTGCGGCAAGACGAAGCTATGAATTACGGACCAAGAGAATGTGCTAATTGTACAAAATAGATCAATCCAATAACTGTATGTGCTCGATCACACACTACCAATTATATCCTTTGTGTTTTAAGTCGGGATTATTATGATAGAGGAGTTCCATAAGTTTGCCGGCCGACCGGCGACCACCATATTTGTAGGCCTTTTATATTCATATTCAAGGAAAGTCAAAACTGAAATATTTGCATTGCTGTTCATTTTTAATTCAAACTAGAATAAATAATTATTTGATTCAAAGAGAGAGAAATATATCACATAACATAACCTCACCTCATGCGTCAATAAGCCCATGCATGCCGCAAGCAGTATACCAACATTGCCAACGTCCAAACATATTTACCGTACATGTTTTGAATATTGGCAACACCAGCTATCTGATATGACATCTAGCGGTAAAAATGAGAAACTTATGAAGTAGGGTACATTTGTCACGTGGTGACTGTTTGTATATGGTTTCTTGTATTGGTAAGCAGATCGTGGTAAATTCTTCGTGATTATACATAAGTAATAAGTTTTATTCGTTGATAAGAGTGCAAAATGAGTAAAAGCAAAGAATATTGCTCAGTTTACGGCTGTAAGTCGATGTATAAGAGGGCTGCGGATATGCGTTTTCATCACTTTCCAAAAGATGCAAATAGCAATAGCCGAAAGGTGACGATACCAAATAAATACGGGCAACAAGAGCGGGTTGGACCACTCACTGACGACAGGACGGGTTGTTCACTTACGCCGTGCCAAGCCGCACCTAGATAGCCAAGCACAGTCTCGCCAAGCCAAGCCTAGGCCTACACCAGCCGAGGACAGCCAAGCTTCATCAGTCAGGTATCCTTTCCCGCTCCCTAGTTCATTTCCAATAACCCTACCAACATTCATCACCTCGCTCTGCGATGTCCGAGCCATTCCACTACGAGTCATAGGTAGGCCTAATTTGACTTCGCAGGGTAAATACTTACCATCCAAACCAAGCAATTCCTGCCTACCCCGAGTTTTAATACAAGTTAAACTCATCCCTTCGCCCTAGCAAGCAGCAAATAATTTCTAGAGTCTATGGTACAGTGAGCAAACTCAAATATAGCTTTTAAACGTAACAGCGCCATGACTCGAACTGCACAAAAACAAATACCAGCTGTGCCGATTGCATCTGCACATATACCCCTGCCCGAACTCTCGCCAACCCTGCTTGTGGGAAATAAACTCTGGACCCAGTTCTAAGCCCAGGGGTCACTTAAACCCTATACCCAGCTTCTGACCCAGTGGTCACTAAAATGATTTTGGACCCAAGAAGAAGAAATAAAATATTCCCTAATGGTCCTAAAGTGAAATCTTCCTATAAACTACATTATTTCAATAATGTTTGTTGACGACAATTGAACTTCCATTAGCCATTATTGTCTCCTGAGGCAATTATTATGAACATTCATGTCCGGAATTTGCCGCTCTATTCAAATTTAAACCTGAGAAGTGGCCGTGTGACCAATTAGCACCACGAACCTTCCCGCTCTTTAAATACCAACATAAATTGCGAACTGGAGTGTTTTCGGCCATTTAAAAGGCGACTTGTGTGGGAAATTGTGTTGGCTAACCTGCAGAAACATTCTATGACTTCACTTGGTAATTTAGTTCGAATTCTGTCACTATCTACCTTCGGCAGAACGACGTGAGTTGCGCGCATGCGCGAGGCCGCTCTGGCGGGCTAACGGCTTGTTGGAAAAGTGACGCTCAAGGACTCTCAATATGACTTGATTCGTAAGTGGACGTTGTGGCTGGGCTCCGGCCCTGGCCGAGGTCAAAAGGTATGAGCGGACCATGATATAATCTGATTACTTGGAAACACATTATTTGTTTGAACCTTATTTATTTTAATTGCATTTTACTTCATATATTTAGATTTTGATCGAATCATTGTGTCGTGGTGATTCGTTTGACCCACTTAGGGATAAGAAAGACTTTAGTTTTCTTGGCATTGCAAGCAAGCCTTAATAAGCTAATTTTCTTGTTATCATTTACTATGATCTAATTTTATTTCAAACGGGCCAAAACATTGCGCAATGTTGGTTCCAACTTGTTAAATTAAATTTCTTCTTTTAAATGCTTGCTGCCGATTATTTAGTGGTGTCAACGTAAATTAGGTTTTAGCTTAAGATTAATATGTAACACTGTTTTCCTAAATTCGGTATGAAGAACCTGTGTTCTTTTGGTGGGTAACTATGTTAATTACTAGTGACGGTCCTTTGTTTTCGTCACTAGTTTGTTTTTTCCATTATTATTATGAGTTGCTTGGCAGTATGGCCGTACGTTCGACGTGTTTGAGTTCCGCTCCGTATTAATGATGATATTTCGCAATCTTTTGAGATTAGAATGATTTTCATTCTGGTTGAAATCGTGCCTTATGAATAGGGATGTAGCGGGAGAAAGTTCGCGCCAGATAGCGCTCGTGTAGTACTGGGTAAGCGCAAGGCGATCGTCTTATGTTTCTCCCAGTCAGCTGCGAAGAATGTATAAATTGTGACCGAGTTTTCTAAGCTAAAATAAATTATATCTTCTTTAATTTTACTCCAAGACTATATTAATTAATTTTATAGGTATATATCCTAATATATTATGGACGATTTTCAGCGTTTAAGCGTTAAACAGCTGCAAAATGAGCTACGGACTAGAGGCACTAAAACTAGCGGGAGGAAGGAAGAATTAACGGCCTACAGCGGTAATAACAAAATTCTAACACGCTTTATTATTCAAATAATGAATATGATTCAACATGCTTTCTCCTAAAGATTACAATTACTAGAGTATTGAGCGGCTTCGGTGGTGTAGTCGGTAGCATGCTGAGCTTCTATGCCCAAGATAGCGGGTTCAAACCCGGCCGAAGCCGTCGGATTTTTTAAGAGCGTTAAAATCCCTCAGTATGCCTTCCTTCGGAGGGGAAGTAAAGCCGGCGGTCCCATGTCATAGATTTATGGCATGTTAAAGAACCTTCCACTAATTGCACCTGTGTGAAGCTAAATTGGATAGGTTATTGTAAACAACGCTCTTAGGTTTCTAAGTTCGTTGCCAAGAGCCGACTGCGGTGGCGTCTAGCAGCTGAGTTGTGAACTTAGCCTAGTACTCGTTGACGGTGGCGCTTGGCGGCAAAAGTAGGAACTATTTGAAAAATTCTAAGTTGCAGTACTTAAATTAAAATAACAGATAACACACACTAATACAGTCATCACAATTAACACCGGTTATCAGACAGATTCTACACACACCCAAAGTACACGGGGCTACATGACCGCGTTGTCGCAGCCCCTAAACTTAAGAACCAACCAACCAACTAGAGTATTGTAGGCCTATATTGATAAATATATCTCCATAAGACTTAAATCATAAACAGAGATTTAAATATTCACTTGCTCCCCCTGCTTACAGACTTCGATTCTTGTATTTTTTTCAGGTTGATAGCTTACTTGAAACTGTCGTGTTTTAAGGTAAACATAATCAAAGAAAGTTGATACCGGTAATGTGTACCTCGAAAATGCATCGCAACGTTTGGTTCTTATGTAATTTTGTCAATTTCTCAATAAGAATCGTTCCCTTACCCCTGGAAAAGGACGTGGGGGTACAATTTTTTAAAAGTTTGAGAATCCCTGCTTTAGAGCCTCGAACTGTTTCCATTCATTTGACTATGTCTCAAGAATTTACTGTAGAAGTCAGTCGCTACCACATTCTCCGTCGGGCAGATGGAAGTTGACGATTAATTCTGATTTCAAGAAACCAACCAGAATACGTTTGTGACTGTTAATGTTGCGACATTTATTCTTGAAGTATTTGACCGAGTAGCCTATTGATGTCTTTGAAAATGGGAGTCAGAAATGTTACTTTCATTTCTTCGTGTATATTGACGATTTCTTCCCGTACTTCAATGGAGATGATTTCTGCAGATTCCGATATTGTAGGCTTATAGTGATAATCCGGCAATTTTCTTGTGTATGGCCTCTTCCTAAATAATTCTTTTTGTTGTGTTCGTGGTCCACCGAAAAAGCGATGGAACAGCGCCCGGTTTTTATCTTGCTCTCTCACCTTCAGATACAAACGCATAAATTCAGTGGTTGTTATCGAAATGTCTAATCAGTTTATAGATACAAAACGGGAATTATTTCCCTTTGTAAGTCACACTAATCCAATACCGTACAGTTTTCGTGAAGTCATCGGGTTGTAAATGATGGAAACACACTTTAATATATTCGGTCAGATTTTTCTCGCCGAAATTTTTCCTTATGATAACATGTGACCATTTCTTCCTCATTTCTTTATTTTGTGGTAATTGGTGAAACGAAAACGGGCTTCCCTGATTTTTGCAAAGAGGAACACTGCAATAGCTCGGCATAGTCACGGAAATAATAATTTAAACAACTTAAATTCGTACATATTAGCGGCATGAGAACACAGGAGACAAATGAAGGGCGCCGTGCGCTTACCCAGTACAACAGCAGTGCGCTCTGTCGGTGCTAGTTCTATACATCCCTATTGTCGTGTGGTGGAAATAGATATTACTTGGTGGAAGCCTTCTGTTCGGCAGAATTCTCTAGTTTGATGTTCATGCCTATGCTTTGGTGATAGCGTCGGTGGCGACGCCTTCTTGGGAATTTTTTGCATTTTCAAATTTTAAATGAGTGTAACTAATTCTCTTGTCACCGTGTGCAAGAATGCTATTTCTCTAATGAGAGTCCGCGTGTTATTTGAGTGAAATTAATATTTCCTTTCGAGTTTCCGAAGTATCTTTCGGCTTGGTACTTAACATATTACGAATGGATCTTGTGATCAGTAGCCACAGAGTGTACTGATGTACGCGGCCGTGTAGTTATCCGGCTTTGTCTGTTTTTTTTGGTTCATTTAATATTATTTGGTTTTATTTTGGTTTCTTGGTTTTCCGTGGTTTCCCGCGTGTACTTGGCCTAGCCAAAAGCTCCTTAGTAAGGGGTTCCTCCCACACTTTCTTAGGAGGGTATCTCAAATATTTTGTTCAACTGTTAAGACTGTATTTTATGTTTTCTCAATATATTTCCATAGTAAAAAAAAAACTTGTTGGTTACGTTATTCTTCGAGCGACCATTCAGCCACGGCCATGGAAAAAATTGGGTCCCTCCACTCAACGAGCCTTGTCTCGAAAATCCCTTTCGGGGGTGTCTGGCCTATATAAATCGTTTCATATGGTACACCAGCAGACAACCGATGCTTGATAATATGCAATTGACACATAAAATCCAGTGGAACACGCAAGTTAGATCACGTGTATCGCACAGTTATACATATATACAATTGAAAATAACACTGTCATTATTTTAGGGACCACATTTACTGATTATAACCGAAAAATAAAAAGTGTTCCATATCAAATGCGTGTTATTGAGTAATTTTACCCTACTTATCCAGACGACCGCAGCGCCCCAAGTGTTAGTTTGAGTTGCCAATAGGTTAGCAACGAGCTAGAGAAAGGTATATAGAGAGGCAAGGAGCCGCGTAGCAGCGCTCTGGGCGGAGGCAACCTGAGTTAAGGCGGCCATGATTCAGAACTTCGTCTGACAAGAGCTTGTTGTGATTGTTCGCGTTGAGCGGGAACATGTGTTGAATGAAATTTATTTAAAAATACATTGACCATGCCATCACTGTGTTCGTCATTCAATTGTACGAATAGAAGATATAAGACAACAGGAGTGTTGTATTTCAGGTAAGAAATGTCATCCAAATTCATAAATTAATGAGGTAGACCCTTTACGAAAACGTGATGCAGCAGTTTAAGTTTGTGTGATATTTACATTTCAGATTCCCTTTGCAGAACCAGAAACTAACAAAACAATGGGTTGTCAACATGTAAAGCAATAAATGGCACCCCACGAGATACAGCTTAATTTGTTCTCTACACTTAGAAGATAAATATATGTATGTAGCAAATGAAAGGCGACGTCTACTAGGTAATGCAGTACCTACAATTTTCAATTTTCCTGCACATCTGCAGAAGAAGCAGGCCTGTAGATATTCGCCGAAGAAGCGTAGTTTCCAGGAAACTACAGAACACTCGCATTCAGATACGGTAGCATTGTTGCAGAAGACCTTGATATCAGTAGGTAAATATATTAGGCTGTCTTAAAATTTAAGCAAAGATAGTTGTGAGCCATAATCATAATTACGGTAATAATAATATCGTATGGCCCCTGGTGCCGGGTGCAAGCTTTGTTATTTGACACCCAGAGGGTAGCTTGCATGTCGAATTTTGTTGTTCCTTGAAGCACTATGAAAGTCAAGGAGGTTAGATAACTAAGCTCCTTGACATTATAGTGCTTTCTAGTAGAGAAATGAGGAACTTTGTGTTGCCGGAAAATCCCGAGATTAATTTTGCCATTATGAACACGGCCTACTGAATTCAAATGGGTTCTTTAACATGCCAACATCGTATGACAAGCGTATCGTGATTTTTGCCGCCTTTCAAAAAAAATCACTTACCACGGCCAGGAGCGAACCTGTAAGCTTGGGGTTAGTAATCCGACACGATAACCACTCACCCACCGTGGCAAGCTATACAATAAAATATATTGTTCAAATATCAATCTTCGTAAGCCAACGAGGTATACTTTCTCTAGTTCGTTGGTTTGAACTAATTATGGGAAACGTAACAAGCTTTACTAATCTTTAAATTTTTTCTTTCTTTCTTTCTTTCTTTCTTTCTTTCTTCTCAGAAATTTCAGATGGAAAGCTTATTTGCGATTCCAGCAGAAAGATGCCAATGTACGGTTTGATTATTGATCTCTTAATTGTGATACAATTAGCAGAAACATACGTGTGGGGACAAAGTTCTGAATTGTGATACAGTAGAACCTCGGTAATCCGAGGTAATTGGGACCAAGAGGAGCTCGAATTTGGGAAATCTCGGATTATACTAAGTTACGACATTTAAAATTAGATATTCTTACAGTAAACGGCATTATTTCATCAGTTATCGTATAATGTGTTGCATTTGGGCTTTGTTTCAGAAACACAAAACAATATTCTACAAAAAAATGCAAATATGTACATATTTATTTAAAAGTACAGTATGAACAGACACTGGCTAGTTGGCGGGCGGGAGATAGCGGGCAGAATTGTAAACAACGCATGCGCGCATCTCCGCCAAAGACCTTGGGTAGGCGATGCGTCTCACTGTCATCCTCCTCGGATTAAACGGAGGCTCGGACTACCGGGGCTCGGATTACCGGGGTTCTACTGTACTTATTAACACGCAGATTGAGTCAGGATCACTTAGAGCTATTTTTTTTCTTCTATTCGCTCCAGAAGTGGGAATAGAAATAATCCAAATGCAGTACAATTTAATTCAGCTAATAGGACATGTTGAATTGCGAGGGTACGCCCATCCATGAATTCCAACTGTAAGCCTATTGAGTGTGACCTACTTGTGACAACTGCAACAGCAAATATTCATGGTGTCAATGGGAAGGACGATACTATGCTGACAGACAGATCATGGTTACTGTGCACATTATAATTCACCGAGCTTGAATGTAGGAAATGTTGTTCAGTACATAGCAGGAAGTGTCGTTCGCCAAGTGTCTAAAAAAATTTACTTGTATTGAATGCCTAGAAGTGCTTTTATCAGGTCAAGATGTTCAGAAAGAAGGAGTGATTAAAGAGAAAGACGTGAAAGAATGCCCTTTGAATCCAACAAATGATGTAGTGAAATTATGTAAAACAGCTGAGAGTGTCATCAGGAAGAATGAGTGTATGTTGCGAAAGAACACGAATAATCTCATGCTGAAGTTGCAGACAGATGTCTATGATATGCTGCCGGGTTATCTATTTCTGAAATCTGACCATCTATTTACAGCTACTGAACCTGGGGAAAAGCCTCACTATGCTTCACTCATCGAGCGAATTGTGAAACAGTATTATAACTGCAGGCTTCACACTTCTGCATAAATACAGCTCAAAGTGAGAGGTCAACAGGTGTGTCAGTTGTACACAAAACGTTTTATTTTTAAAGGAGAATGGAATCATGCAATGTACTGTGCATAAGCAACGTAGCTTATTGTCTTGTAAGATGATTGTGTTAGTTTTCGTTCAATGTACAAATGAAATTGTCAGGCCTTACGTAGGCCTAATCTTACGCCTCGTTAGTCACGCCTCTCCCTCCCTGCCTCCCACCCTCTTGACAGGGTATATAATGGCGGCTCCAGTTCAACCTTCTTCAAATATGGCGGCGCCATTTCCACTCTATATACCTTTCTCTAGCTCGTTGTAGGTTAGGCAATTGGAAATTCGAATTTGGTGACACTGTAGGAAGGCAGACAGTGACGAAGTCAACTGCTCTCATCCGGACCGCGTGCGATTCAACCAGCTAAGTAGCCTAGACAATATAATCTGAACTGACCATTTAACAACAATCACATAGGCCTACTAGGCCCAGTCACCGTAGACACAAAAATCGCGTTAGGTCGCAAAAAATTGCAAGTTTCTGATATTTTGGTATGCTGTTAGGATAGATACCAATAGTGTAAAACCAAGTTTGCAACCTCGAAAGACCTGTGCTAACTTCGTGGTGCTCGAAAAACCTCGAAATTTTCAGACGTTTTTCGATTTTTGGCTTACAACTTCCAAAATATGCATTTTATGGCAAAGTCACCCGTTACATTTCTAAAGAAGACAAAATTACCGACAATTTGAGTGCAACTCCAGCTCTGTATGTCTTACAGATCTCGAGATACAACACTTCAAATATGGGCCATGTTTTCCAAAAAGTTCGAAATTTGTAGTAAGCTAGACTTTCGAACAAATACCGTCTAAAATACTCATTCTACGAGAAAAGGCATGGGAAATAAAGTTGTAGAGCAGTTATTTACCTTAACTTTAGGCATACGCAAAACGTTGTAAGACTAATAGTTCTCTTGTTATCAAGTAAAAACAAAATAAGGAAATCGGATATTTCAAAAATTAGGGCTTCGAATGAACATTGTTATCAATATTGCACAGTTATCTATTAATGTCATGGGGAGCGTGATGGTGGAGTGGCCTAGCTGCTCGTCTTTCTCCCGGACGGCCGTGGTTCCAATCCCGATGGCAGTGGGGTGGAATTTTCAACTGAAAAATCACGTGATGTCAGGAAGGGCATCCGGCCTTAAATCCCCGGCCAAAACCAAAATGAGCCTGGTTGGCTCCGGCGACCCCAATTAATTGGGAAAAGCCAAATAAAGTTTTTAATCTATTAATGTAATTTTTTGTGGGTTGGGTGCCTGGAAGAAATCGCTCTTAGCGATAAGGCCGCCCATTGCAGTCTGAGACCGACCTACAAAACCACTTTACATACGAGTTGGCCCCATATCCCATGGCTCTATTTTCGGAAGAGGGAATGCGAAAAGGAACAAAATCATCATTCTACTCTGCCTTTACGCCCCTCCCAGAAAACGTCACCGCTGGTCTAAGAACTTTTGTGGTAGTGGATGGAGGATACTTGCTCCATAAGGTTATATGGCAACGGAACAGCCCAGTGAGGGAAATTGTAGCTACTTTTATCACCTATACGACCAACCATTTTGGAAAAAATGTCTCAGTAGTATTTGATGGCTACCCAGAAGAGGGGACAGCTAAGAGCACAAAACAGCATAACGTCTACGACGTGCCTCAAGGTGCAGCGATATTTTTTTTTGAAGAATCGACACTGATCGAAGTGCCCCAAGAAAAGTTTTTGTCCAACCCAAAAAACAAGCAGCGCCTGATCAACTTATTGTGTACTGAACTGGGTATACAAGGGATCGAAACAAAGCAAGCTCCAGAGGACGCCGACTGCCTCATTGTGAGGACAGCATTGGACAAGAGCGAGGAGTACGAGCACGACATAATCGCTGGAGAAGATATCGACTTCTTGGTGCTCCTAAATGGATTGGGCGCCAACAAACAAAATGTTTCCTTCCAGAAAAGTACCAGGGGTGGAACAGGTTGCAAGCAGTTCTTGTCAACATCATTCATTCGAGGAGATCTCTCACTCCCCCCGGGAATCGAGTTGTTCCTCCACGCCTTCAGTGGTTGCGACACCACCTCTGCCCTTTTCAGGCAAAGGAAAACGAAGATGTTGAGCGTCCTTACAAAACAGCTAGACCTTCTTGACACGGTTACCACTTTTCTGAACAATAACGCCACCTATGAGAAGATAGCTTCTGCTGGCAACAAATGTCTCATGGCGTTGTATGACGGTGGAAAAGACGATTCTCCCCACACCTTGCGTTACGGGATATTTGCTCGATCTGCTGCCAGCGCAAATGTCAACCTCGCTCGTCTGCCCCCAACCGAAGAGGCTGCTGCCCAACATTCATACAGAACCTACCACGAGATGCAGCAGTGGTTGGGGGTTGATAAAGAGCCCACCAAGTGGGGATGGGCAAGGAGTCAGCAGGGGCTGACACCGGTGACCTCACACAAGGAACCAACGCGGCAATCTCTGCTCAAACTCCTGTCATGCAGGTAAGGTAATCCATTCGTATTAGGTCGGTTATAGTCAATGTCCAATGCTGGGCATAGGTATTTTTTAAGATTAGAATTAAAACATTTGAATCTGTTGTAGCCAGGAGTTTTTATAACTGCTGAAATTCTTGTCATACAGGTGCCTGAAAGAGTGCGGAGCAGGGCGATGCTCCTGCCGGAGAGCAGGGCTGAAATGCTCTGTTCTCTGAAATATTTGTCGGGGGAAGACCTGCCTTAATTCTCCTACCCTAGAAATGACGGAGTCAGACGAAGAAAACGACTTCGACGATCCCCTTTTACATCCAGATCCAAATACACAGGAGTCTCCGGAGCCCCAAGAAGAGCCGTATGAAGAACCTGGACCTTCCAAACGAATACTAATGTCTCGCTGAGTGCAGGTAAGCCTAATATCACATACCTACCCTTTTGTAGTAATGTACGAGTATTAATAAATAGTAGGTAATTGACGTGTTGCGTGTTTCTGTCGCAGGTGTTAGCTGAGGCCCCTCCATCACTTCACCACTGTGACATCAATATTGATAAGAAATTACTCATTATCATTAATTGTATTCAATTTCATATATTGCATGAAAAACAATTTTCCACTGATTGATGTCTTTCTTATCCTTTAAAAAGACCTACAATTCGTCAGGCTACATTTTTTGTAAAACCCAATTTCTTATTTTTGTGTTTTACCTGATACCGAGAGAACTATTGGTTTTATAGCGTTTTGCTAATGCTTAAATTAAAGCTAAATAACTGCTATACTACTTTACATTTGATGACTTTTTCGTAGAATGAGTATTTTAGACGGTAATTTGTTCGAAAGACTAGCTTACTACTAATTTCGAACATTTTGAAAAAAATTGCCCATTTTCGAAGTGTTGTATCTCAAGATCTATAAGACATATAGAGCTGGAGTTACGCTCAAATTGTCGGTAAGTTTTTCTTCTTTAAATGTGTAAGGGATGACTTTGCCATAGAATGCATATTTTGGAAGTTGTAAGCCAAACACCGAAAAACGTCTGAAAATTTCGAGGTTTTTCGAGCACCACGAAGTTAACACAGGTCTTTCGAGGTTGCGAACTTGGCTTTGCACTATTGGCATCTATCCTAACAACATCCCAAAAAATCATAACCTTGCAATTTTTTGCGACCTAAGTATGTTAGTAAGGCGAGTTCGCTTCCCCCCACTACTCCCAATGCGAGCAGATAACTCCCGAACCCGTGGTCGGAGATTCACGAATGAAGTGTTGTTGGACTCGGGCTGACGGGGGCTTTGCTATGGAAAACTCGTTATATTTTTGAAAAAAAAAAAAAAAAAATGAAAAATTTGGTTTTTGAAAATAGTCAATAGTTTCAAAACCGAACATGATAGAACGTTGTGCCATAGTTGAAACAAACGGTCTCTATGTCCTTTCTTTTATATTATAAACCCTTTTCATTTTTTAACATTTTTTGAAAAAAGTGTAATTTTGAAAATCGTATCTTTTGGAAACTAGGAATTTAAAAAAAAGTTTGTTTGACATAAATGAAAGGTCCCTATGCCCCCTACCACCAAAATAAATTTCAAGTCTCTAGGATAAAAATTTGATAGTAGTGCTAGAATGAGAGTTCTGCTTCCAAAAGGAAGTTGTGAGCCCCTGGCGACCTTGGAATGGAAGGAGTAATGCTAGGAGGGCGTGCTTGGATTCGTTCATTTTTCGTCTCGTTGTGCTCTTTACGGGAATGTAGGTGCCGAAAAGGTGAAATGCTGGAAACATGTTTTTTTTGGGGTAAAAACCTGATTTTAGACTTTTTTGTTATAGCTCGTGAACCAATTATGCCAGAGGCGTGTACGAGGGGTCCAAGGACTCGGGGTGACGTCCTCTTTGCTATGGACCACTCGTTATATTTTTAAAGAAATTTGGAAACTCGATTTTGGGGTAAACTAGTGTTTTTTGTGATTTTTGCTGATATCTCACGAACCAATAAGCCTAGAGATTTGTACGAGGTGCCATTTTTTTCGTTGAGTTGTCCTCTTGCCGAGGATGTTCATGTTGAGCAGGAATGAAAAACCATTTTGAGGTAAAACCGTGATTTTAGACTTTTTGCAATATCTCGCAAACCAATAACGCTAGAGACATGTACGAGGTGTCATAGGACTCGGGCTAACGCCCCCTTTTTGAAACTATGTTTGAAATTTTGACAAAGGGCCTAACGCCATACATGTCAAAAAAAATTTCTTTACTTGTTTAAAATGTTCATGAAGCGTGGTTGTTGAGAGAGACGATACTGCAGGGTGTGTGTGTGTTTCAACGAACCTGTCGCTGACCACGGTGGCTGTGCTCAATAGAACAATCGATATTTCGACGGGTCGGTTTATGAAAGAGCGAGGGTGCGTTTTTTCTGATATTTTACCCCCGAAGGGGATCTTTAACGTGTAAACGGTTATGAGAACTTGGTTCTATTTTGGTCGAAGCGAGTACAGAAAACAAACATGTAGAGGAGCAGACTAGCAGGATGAGAATGTCATTTGAGCTTATTGGAATGCGCTGATCTGACTTGACAACATGTGCAATGGAAAATGACAAAGACGCAGAGGATGCTTGAAGGTTAAATAATCTGACAACAGTGGCGGCAGAAAAGAGCGAAATGCATGTGAACACGTGTGAAACCACATGTAAGCTAAACAAGTTACATCCTGTTTGCTTCGTACGTGACAAAATGCAAGTTCATGTGAAATTTGACCTGGCACAGGTGTTCACCTTGGACGTTAGCTGTCCACGTGCACGATAACAGAATGTTCACGCGTGAGAAAAGAATGATGATACATGCAACGTAACATATATAAAGACATGTCGTTATCATTTCCACTCTCACTTATGTGACTACCTTTGAACACACTGCGTTGCGTGAAACACTTGGTCTTGTTTAACAGTTTTGGTGTTGGTGGAAAATACTTAACCTTGTTGTGGGGTAGGTATTTATTTATATATTTATTCATTTATATATTTATTGATTTATATATATTTACATGCAATTATTTATTGATTAGGTAATTAATGATTTTATTTATTTATTTGTTTGCAGATAACCGGTATACCTTACATGTCTGAAAGAGAAGAAACCATTGCACTTTTGAGCCAACTAGAAGGAAACAGCAACAAGCCACTGCAAGTGAAGGTGATATTATTTTTTTAAACTATATTTTTTTATTTTTTTGTTTCATATTTTATTTTATGAAATGCATGTATTAACCTGAATTTAGGTATTTATAGCGGTTTATTTTATTTATTTTTAGAAACTTGGAAAGAAAAGCCTTACCGCCGTAGCAGTTGCTGAAAACCCAAGACGCAGTAGAGTGCAACCATTGTTTCCAGGCAATGAACTATTGAAAACTCAGGTAAGTCTAACTTAAAAATGCTACTCCATTTTACCACTACTGAAAACTCGTAGACAAAAAATTCATTACCTGTACATGACTAGGACGATGATTGCTTTCTTGAATAATGGCCATGTATTGACAAGCGGTACAACACTATATTGGTTGTTGACTGGGAAAAGTACAAGACCGTGTTGGATTTTCTAAAAACAAAAAATTTAAAATTAATTTATGGGTGGTTCCCTATGGACTCAATAAATATCCACAGGTTTGAACAAGATAATCTGAACAAAATGATATGATATTTATTTTTGTTTATACAGTATATTGGTTAAAGGGAAATGTAAATGACTGCAGCTTTATAAAAAAAGTAAATATTTTTATGGTGTTTTTTATTTAATGCCAATTAACGTTAAAGTTTAATTACAAGTATTGATTGATTGAGTGATGGGTTATTTTGATTGTTTTTTGGTGTGGTCATACGCCATTAACATAGTGAACAGACAGTGAAAAAAGTATACATTGTGGTTTAAAGTACTGTGTGCAACGTTAATAACTCAATATAAGAAAAAGTTTTATTATAACTCATGGCGTTAGTACCAAATACGACAAGTGAGCAAGTTGGTTTACCACGTGGGTTAAATTTAAAATCAGAACATGATCGTTGGTTAACATTTGAATCCTGGCCTGTAGGCTTCTTGTCAACACATAAACTTGCAAAAGCCGTTTTTTTTACTTGAACCGAGAAGATGTGGTGCGCTGTGTGTTTTGTCGTATTGAACTTTCACACTGGAAAGAAGGGGATGATACCTTTAGAGACCATTTGCGATGGTCTCCTTGTTGTCCTTACATGCTTGGAAAACAAGTGGGTAACCTACCCGTGTATCCATTTTACCGAACCACAAGGCCATTGGCTACTACCTACGTTGCTGTATCACGAATAACTAATAATAATAATGATGTATTACCAGCCAACAACGGTAGTGTCGATATATGTGGTCCATATGCCATAGACAGTGTTGAATTAGCGTGTGCTTTTGAAAAATGTGGAGTTTACAAGACTAAAGCACTAGCACACCCACAGTACAGCTCTGTTGAAAAACGTTTAGAATCATATAAAAATGTTTGGCCATTAATATTAATACACCTTACAAAACAGCTAAGTGAAGCTGGATTTTTTTTTATACTGGTGAAGGGGATGAAACAATATGTTTTTATTGTGGATTTGCTTTAAAGGATTGTCAAATGACTGATGACCCTTTTGTGCAACACGCTCGTTGGTTACCTAACTGTGGATACATGGTGTTGCTTAAAGGTCAGGAATTTGTGAACTCTATTCGTAAAGAAAACGTGATTGCAGCACAAGAGATAAAAGTGCCTTTATAGTTAGAACACGCGGAGCAAATACATGAGGCTGAAAAAATGGACTTGTCTCACGAACAGATACAAAAGTGTGACCAACAATTATGTAAACTTTGTTATCAAGTTGAATTAGGTGTTGTATTTTTGCCTTGTGGACACATGATAGCATGTGTCAAGTGTGCATTAGAACTAAACACTTGTGCTATATGCAGAAATGTAGCATCTGCTACAGTTAGGGCATTTCTTGCATAACTAGTATAATTTATTAGCCATGCATAGTGCAAAATCCCTAATTGCACAATATTATTAAAGCTGTTTTAGAGTGTAATAGATATGCTTTTGTTTTGTTTATAGACTATTACAATGAATGTTTTGAATGCTGTGGGACAATCATGTGGCTTAGAGACAAATAAGCTCAGCGAATTGCCAACGCATATTCCATTCCGCATTATCAAGTTTCGGAAATTGAAAACAGCATATGGTGATCGTGTACTTTGTGTATGTGATAACTTTGAGACATTTCTGCCTATACGGTTTAATGATATGTTGGAGAGTGTTCTTGATGAAGTCAATAATGCTGTGCAACCTGTACACTTAATTTATGAAGGTTTTAAGAACAATAGGTGCATGGTTCGTTTTAATTAAATAAAAAAACAAATGTCAAATCATAATAATAATGGATGATATAAGCCATGACAATGGATTGAGAGAAAAATATGTGTATAGAATAATAACGTTTTAGTGTTTAGTATTGTCTTAAAAATATTATCATGAAACAAAAAAATGTATATTAAGTTTGTAAATAAATCAAAACAATGGTACAATGTTGTTTTATTTTCTTCAGAATTCAGAATTTTTAACATTGCAGAGTATACATGATTATGACAATAAAATGCACACTTAATACAAGTCTTTGCCTTTACGATAGTGTGTTATAGTTTTAAAAACAAAGCTTGTTGTAGATCTTTTTTCTTCCACGGTGAACAATAGGCATGAAAACGTTATTGTTTTGTTTCGGATCATTATCACTATCATAATCATAGGCAGCATGATCTATATCACTATTATTATAATCACCATAATTATCCTCAACATTATCCTCAACATCACTAAAACCATTTAAATATTCCTGTTCCTCTTCCTGTTCCTATTCCTCTTCCTCGACAGTGTCCTCATGTAGAGTTTGCGTGGCTTTTGATAATGTTAAGGGCTTTTTGAACGTTGAACTATTGTGAGCAGCAATATTATTTTCTTGCACTCGCTTTTTAGCATTTTTATGATTTTCTGTTGACAGCAACAATGTTTTATGCAATACACTACATTGATGATCACTGACACTTAAAACCTCACTATTTTTACGTTTTAGCTCACTTCGACATTGTTTTGAACGTTGTTTTGAACAACGTCAAATAACAGTTTCATTTGTATTGGTTCGTTTCACAATATATGTATATCCTTGATAGAATGCATGAGGCTTACCATACCTAGTCACTGATACTTCCATGTCAACTGTCAAGCATAGACTAAGCTTAGTTATAACTAAGTTTATTATTTGTGCTCCCACACTTTCTCGCACTTTTTGCTTCCACTTTTTGCTCACACATTTGCTCCCACTTTTTTCTTTGCTTCCCACATTTGCATCCATATATGCTCCCACATTTAACTATTGTTCTTATTGTCAACTTGTCTTTGCCGGCCTCCCACCACTATTCATATTATTATTACTCAGATTACTCTACCAAAATTTAATTCATGTGCATTGGTTGAAATAAAAGTCTTAACAACCAGTCATGGTTGCGCCCACTTTTTGCTCCCTCTTTTGCTCCCACATTTGTTCCCACTTTTTGCTCCCACATATTTGCTCTCACATTTGCTCCCACTATTTGGTCCCACTTTTTTTGTTCCCACATTTGCTCCCTCATGTTGCTCCCACATTTCCTTCCACTTTTTGCTCCCACATGTTGCTCCCACACTTTTTGCTCCCACTTTTTTTGCTCCCACATTTGCTCCCACATTTTGCTCCCCAATTTTTGCTCCCACTTTTTTTGCTCCCACATTTGCTCCCTCTTGTTGCTCCCACTTTTTGCTCCCAATTTTTTGCTCCTACTTTTTGCTCTCACTTTTTTGCTCCCACAATTGCTCCCTCTTGTTGCTCACACATTTGCTCCCAATTTTTGCTCTCACATGTTGCTCCCCACTTTTTGCTCCCACATTTGCTCCCTCTTGTTGCTCACACATTTGCTCCCACTTTTTGCTCCCACATTTGCTCATTCATTTGCTCCCACTTTTTGCTCCCAATTTTTTGTTCCTACTTATTGCTCCCACAATTGCTCCCTCTTTTTGCTCCCACATTTGCTCCCACTTTTTTGCTTCCACATTTGCTCCCACATGTTGCTCCCCACTTTTTGCTCCCACTTTTTTTCCTCCAAGATTTTCTCCCTCTTGTTGCTCACACATTCGCTCCCACTTTTTGCTCCCCACTTTTTTTGATCCCACATTTGCTCCCTCTTGTTGCTCACTCATTTGCTCCCACTTTTTGCTCCCAATTTTTTGCTCCTACTTTTTGCTCCCACAATTGCTCCCTCTTGTTGCTCCCACATTTGCTCCCACTTTTTTTTGCTTCCACATTTGCTCTCACTTTCAAGTTAGGCTAAGTTAGGTTAGGTTAGGTGAAGTTAGGTTAGGTTAGGTGAGGTTAGGTTAGGTGAAGTTAGGTTAGGTTATAACTAAGTTTATTATATGTGCTCCCACATTTGCTCCCACTTTTTGCTTTCCACATTTGCTCCCACTTTTTTGGTCACACATTTGCTCTCACTTTTTCTTTTGCTTTCCATATTTACTCTCACTTGTTTTTGACTTTTTTCCTCACACATTTGCTCCCAATTTTTGCTCTCACATTTTGCTTCCACATTTGCTCCCTCTTTTATTTTTGCTCACACTTTTTTGCTCCCACATTTGCTTCCACTTTGAAGTTAGTTTAGGTTAGGTTAGGTGAAGTTAGGTTAAGTTAAGTTAGGTTAGGTTAGGTGAAGTTAGGTTAGGTTATGTTATAACTAAGTTTATTATTTGTGCTCCCACATTTGCTCCCTTTTTTTGCTTCCACTTTTTGCTCACACATTTTCTCCCACTTTTTTCTTTGCTTCCCACATTTGCATCCATAAATGCTCCCACATTAAACTATTGTTCTTATTGTCAACTTGTCTTTACTAGAGCTTAGTCTATGCTTGACAGTTGACATGGAAGTATCAGTGACTAGGTATGGTAAGCCTCATGCATTCTATAAAGGATATTCATATATTGTGAAACGAACCAATAACAAGTAGTTCCGTGAAGAACTATACAGCCTATTTTCATATATCCTACTGATGTTAATTGCCACTATCAACATACACAATTTCAGTTTGATTGCTGTAATAGATTCGTAGATATTGAGAACCGACTAAATATTTCGGGTGGTCGCCATGTTGGATTTTATATATGTAGGTCCTAGAGTTATGTACTGTTACATGCAGATTATTGTGTACGTGTAGTATTCAAACTTCAATCGCATATTAGGACACAAGAAGTAACAAGGAGATTTTAAAATTTCGCACAGCTGCCATCTTGAGGTTATGGAAACAATTGAAATAAATTAGATGCCAGTGGATTACCATTCGTATAAGGATTTACTGTACCAAGTTTCACTGCACTCGGGTGGTTAAATTGCGAGAAACGTCCATGTGGATATTTGTACTTCGCGTTGCCACCATGTTGGATTTGTGATCACCAGGTTATTTACAGTCCTATAAGTGAACTTAAGTTCATAGCTCCTACGAATTTTAAAAAATTTAGTTTGATTGCTATAATAGATTCGTAGATATTCAGAGCCGTCTAAATATTTCGGATGGTCGCCATGTTGGATTGTTAAATGTATAGGCCACAGAGTCATGTACCATTAAAGGAAAATTATTGCGAAGGTTCATTATTCAAACTTTCACTTCGATCGCATGACCATATCACTAGAAATAAAAATTTAATTTTAAAATTCGCACAGCCGCCATCTTGATGTTATGTAAACAATTGAACTAAATTAGATACCAGTGATTTACAATGTGTATAAATCTTTCCTCTACCAGATTTCAGTGCGTTTGGAACATAAAATCGCGAGAAAGGTCTATTTAAAATTTTCAAATTCGGTTGGCCGCCATGTTCGTTTTGTAGTTAACCGGTTTTTGAAAGTCTTATAGATGGACTTCCAGTCGTGCCCTTTATCTCCGTGCAAAATTTCAGGTAGATACCGCTAATAGTTTCTGAGATATAGAATGCCGGTGAAATATTTCGCACATCCGCCATCTTGTGGTTATGTAAACAATTGAACGAAGTTAGATGTCGATGAATTACAATGTATATAAAATATACTGTACCAAGTTACAATGCGTTTGGTTGGTGAAATCGCGAGAAACGTCTATTTAAATGTCGCAACTTCGCTTGGCCGCCATGTTGGTTTTGTAGTTACCAGGATTTCAAAGGTCACATAAGTGAACTTATAGTAGTTCCCTTTATCACCTTACAAAATGTCAGGGTTATATCGGTAAAAGTTTCGGAGATATTGAATGCTGGTGAAATATTTCGCACAGCCGCCATGTTGGATTGGTGAGTCGTAACAAAATTTGAAGGGCACGGTCGGGGTTTCCAGGAATAGTGCTATGAACTCACCGAGTTTCATTGAAATCGCTCCAGCCGTTTAGATTTTATTAGGGGGGGGGGGACACACACACATGAATCACACACACGCACACACAGACACACGGACAAAATGCGATCTCATAAGCCTATTTTTTCAAAATTGAAAATAGGCTGAAAATGGAACTGTTATTTGACGTTGTTCAAAACAACGTTCAAAACAATGTCGAAGTGAGCTAAAAAGTAAAAATAGTGAGGTTTTAAGTGCCAGTGATCATCAATTTAGTGTATTGCATGAAACATTGTTGCTAACAACAGAAAATCATAAAAATGCTAAAAAGCGAGCGCAAGAAAACAATATTGCTGCTCACAATAGTTCAACGTTCAAAAAACCCTTAACATTATCAAAAGCCACGCAAACTCTAGTTAGTTATTGTTGTTTTAAGCGGCGGAACTACGAGGTCATCTGCCCCTCTTAACACAGATTAAAGAATACAAATTTTGAATTGAATTTAAAATTTTGAGGTGGATATCTAAATTTAAAAAGACCAAAAATTAATAAAACAAAAACAAAAAGAAATTCTACATGAGGACACTGTAGAGGAAGAGGAATAGGAACAGGAAGAGGAACAGGAATATTTAAATGGTTTTAGTGATGTTGAGGATAATGTTGAGGATAATTATGGTGATTATAATAATAGTGATATAGATCATGCTGCTCACCCATTGGGTGTCCGTCTAGAAGCAGCTACAAAACTGGCGAGCCGAACATGTCCTCGGACACTCCCGGCACTAAAAGCCATACGCTAAAAAAAAATAAAAAAAAATAGTGATAATGATCCGAAACAAAACAATAACGTTTTCA
Organism: Meconema thalassinum; assembly: GCA_946902985.2. Taxonomy (NCBI): domain Eukaryota; kingdom Metazoa; phylum Arthropoda; class Insecta; order Orthoptera; family Tettigoniidae; genus Meconema; species Meconema thalassinum. Next base: position 343,557,889 of record OX336392.1, read on the forward strand.
TGCCTATTGTTCACCGTGGAAGAAAAAAGATCTACAACAAGCTTTGTTTTTAAAACTATAACACCCTATCGTAAAGGCAAAGACTTGTATTAAGTGTGCATTTTATTGTCATAATCATGTACTGCTCGGTTCCAAGTTCTGTGAACTTGCGGGATGAAGAGCAGAGGCAGGGTAGGAGCTGGCGTGAAATGAAAAGCCTGTCAACAGCCCGCCGTGTTACCTGACATTCTCGTCTATTCCAATACTGCTAACATGAGTCTTTTCTGAAACCAGGGTGGCGATGGGAATGAGTGACTGAGTCACCGACTAATGTATTTGCTTCTGTTACTACACAAGGACCGAGAAACCGCATCACTCGTCACCACCACTCATAATACTCATAATAGTCTGCGATGCTCATTCCTCTCAGGTCCACGCAGCTTAGACTCGAGCAGTGTACTCTGCAATGTTAAATATTCTGACTTCTGTAGAAAATAAAACAACATTGTACCATTATTTTCATTTATTTACAAACTTTATATTCATTTTTCTTGGTTTCATGATAATATATTTTAAGACAATACTAAAACATTATTATTCTATACACATATTTTTCTTTCAGTCCATTGTCATGACTAATATTTTCCATTATTATTATTATTATTTGATATTTGTTTTTTTATTTAATTAAAACGAACCATGCACCTATTGTTTTTAAAACCTTCATTAATTAAGTGTACTGGTTGCACAGCATTATTGACTTCATCAAAAACACTCTCCAACATATCATTAAACCGTATAGCAGAAATGTCTCAAAGTTTTCACATACACAAAGTACACGATCACCATATGCTATTTTCAATTTCCGAATCTTGATAATGCGGAATGGAATATGCGATGGCAATTCGCTGAGCTTCTTTATCTCTATGCCACATAATTGTCCCACATCATTCAAAACATTCATTTTAGTAGTCTATAAACAAAACAAAAGCATATCTATTACACTCTAAAACAGCTTTAATAATATTGTGCAATTAGGGATTTTGCACTATGCATGGCTAATAAATTATACCAGTTATGCAAGAAATGCCCTAACTGTAGCAGATACTACTTTTCTGCATATAGCACAAGTGTTGAGTTCTAATGCACACTTGGCACATGTATCACGTGTCCATAAGACAAAAATACAACTCCTAGTTCATCTTGATGACAAATTTTACATAATTGTTGGTCACACTTTTGTATCTGTTCGTGAGACAAGTCTTTTTTTTTCAGCCTCTTGTTTTTGCTCCTCGTGTTCTAACCCTAAAGGCACTTTCATCTCTTGTGCTGAAATCACGTTTTCTTTACGAATAGTGCTCACAAGTTCCTGACCTTTAAGCAACTTCATGTATCTACAGTTAGGTAACCAACGAGCGTGTTGCACAAAAGGGTCATCAGTCATTTGACAATCCTTTAAAGCAAATCCACAATAAAAACATATTGTTTCATCCCCTTCACCAGTATAAAAAAATCCAGCTTCACTTAGCTGTTTTGTAAGGTGTATTAATATTAATGGCCACACATTTTTATACGATTCTAAACGTTTTTCATCAGAGCTGTACTCTGGGTGTGCTAGTGCTTTAGTCTTGCAAACTCCCAATTTTTCAAAAGCACACGCTAATTCAACACTGTCTATGGCATATGGACCACATATATCGACACTACCGTTGTTGGCTGGTAATACATCATTATTATTATTAGTTATTCGTGATTCAGCAACGTTAGTAGCCAATGGCCTAGTGGTTCGGTAAAATGGATACACGGGTAGGTTACCCACTTGTTTTCCAAGCATGTAAGGACAACAAGGAGACCATCGCAAATGGTCTCTAAAGGGATCATCCCCTTCTTTCCAGTGTGAAAGTTCAATACGGCAAAACACATAGCGCACCACATCTTCTCGGTTCAAGTAAAAAAAACGGCCTTTGCAAGTTTGTGTGTTGACAAAAAGCCTACAGGCCAGGATTCAAATGTTAACCAACGATCATGTTCTGATTTTAAATTTAACCCACGTGGTAAACCAACTTGCTCACTTGTCGTATTTGGTACTAACGCCATGAGTTATAATAAAACTTTTTCTTATATTGAGTTATTAACGTTGCACACAGTACTTTAAACCACAATGTATACTTTTTTTCACTGTCTGTTCACTATGTTAATGGCGTATGACCACACCAAAAAACAATCAAAATAACCCATCACTCAATCAATCAATACTTGTAATTAAACTTTAACGTTAATTGGCATTAAATAAAAAACACCATAAAAATATTTACTTTTTTTATAAAGCTGCAGTCATTTACATTTCCCTTTAACCAAAATACTGTATAAACAAAAATAAATATCATATCATTTTGTTCAGATTATCTTGTTCAAACCTGTGGATATTTATTGAGTCCATAGGGAACCACCCATAAATTAATTTTAATTTTTTTGTTTTTAGAAAATCCAACACGGTCTTGTACTTTTCCCAGTCAACAACCAATATAGTGTTGTACCGCTTGTCAATACATGGCCATTATTCAAGAAAGCAATCATCGTCCTAGTCATGTACAGGTAATGAATTTTTTGTCTACGAGTTTTCAGTAGTGGTAAAATGGAGTAGCATTTTTAAGTTAGACTTACCTGAGTTTTCAATAGTTCATTGCCTGGAAACAATGGTTGCACTCTACTGCGTCTTGGGTTTTCAGCAACTGCTACGGCGGTAAGGCTTTTCTTTCCAAGTTTCTAAAAATAAATAAAATAAACCGCTATAAATACCTAAATTCAGGTTAATACATGCATTTCATAAAATAAAATATGAAACAAAAAAATAAAAAATATAGTTTAAAAAAATAATCTCACCTTCACTTGCAGTGGCTTGTTGCTGTTTCCTTCTAGTTGGCTCAAAAGTGCAATGGTTTCTTCTCTTTCAGACATGTAAGGTATACCGGTTATCTGCAAACAAATAAATAAATAAAATCATTAATTACCTAATCAATAAATAATTGCATGTAAATATATATAAATCAATAAATATATAAATGAATAAATATATAAATAAATACCTACCCCACAACAAGGTTAAGTATTTTCCACCAACACCAAAACTGTTAAACAAGACCAAGTGTTTCACGCAACGCAGTGTGTTCAAAGGTAGTCACATAAGTGAGAGTGGAAATGATAACGACATGTCTTTATATATGTTACGTTGCATGTATCATCATTCTTTTCTCACGCGTGAACATTCTGTTATCGTGCACGTGGACAGCTAACGTCCAAGGTGAACACCTGTGCCAGGTCAAATTTCACATGAACTTGCATTTTGTCACGTACGAAGCAAACAGGATGTAACTTGTTTAGCTTACATGTGGTTTCACACGTGTTCACATGCATTTCGCTCTTTTCTGCCACCACTGTTGTCAGATTATTTAACCTTCAAGCGTCCTCTGCGTCTTTGTCATTTTCCATTGCACATGTTGTCAAGTCAGATCAGCGCATTCCAATAAGCTCAAATGACATTCGCATCCGGCTAGTCTGCTCCTCTACAAGTTTGTTTTCTGTACTTGCTTCGACCAACATAGAACCAAGTTCTCATAACCGTTTACACGTTAAAGATCCCCTTCGGGGGTAAAATATCAGAAAAAACGCACCTTCGCTCTGTCTTATCCGACCCGTCAAAATATCGATTGTTCTATTGAGCACAGCCACCGTGGTCAGCGACAGGTTCGTTGAAACACACACACACCCAGCAGTATCGTCTCTCTCAACAACCACGCTTCATGAACATTTTAAACAGGTAAAGAATGTTTTTGACATGTATGGCGTTAGGCCCTTTGTCAAAATTTCAAACATAGTTTCAAAAAGGGGGCGTTAGCCTGAGTCCTATGACACCTCGTACATGTCTCTAGCGTTATTGGTTTGCGAGATATTGCAAAAAGTCTAAAATCACGGTTTTACCTCAGAATGGTTTTTCATTCCTGCTCAACATGAACATCCTCGGCAAGAAGACAACGCAACGAGAAAAATGGCACCTCGTACAAGTCTCTAGGCTTATTGGTTCGTGAGATATCAGCAAAAATCACAAAAGACACTAGTTTACCCCAAAATCGAGTTCCAAATTTTTAAAAAATATATAACGAGTGGTCCATAGGAAAGAGGATGTCACCCCGAATCCTCGGACCCCTCGTACACGCCTCTGGCATAATTGGTTCACGAGCTATAACATAAAGTCTAAAATCACGTTTTTACCCCAACAAAACATGTTTCCAGCATTTTACCTTTTCGGCACCTACATTCCCGTAAAGAGCACAACGAGACGAAAAAAACGAATCTAAGCATGCCCTCTTAGCATTACTCCTTCCATTTCAAGGTCGCCAGGGGCTCACAACTTCCTTTTGGAAGCAGAACTCTCATTCTAGCACTACTATCAAGTTTTTATCCTAGAGACTTGAAATTTATTTTGGGGGTAGGGGGCATAGGGACCTTTCATTTATGTCACACAAACTTTTTTGTATAATTCCTAGTTTCCAAAATATATGATATCAAAATTACACTTTTTTCAAAATATTTAAAAAATGAAAAAGGTTTATAATAAAAAATAAAGGACATAGAGACCGTTCGTTTCAACTATGGGACAACGTTCTATCATGTTCGGTTTTGAAACTATTGACTATTTTCAAAAACCAAATATTCAAAATTTTTCAAAAATATAACGAGTGGTCCGTAGCAAAGCCCCTGTCAGCCCGAGTCCAACAACACTTCATTCGTGAATCTCCGACCACGGGTTCGGGAGTTATTGGCTCGCATTGGGAGTAGTGTAGGTGGTGGGGGCAGAACTCTCCTTACTAACCTACTGACCTAGAATGTCTTAGGTCACTGGCCTATACTCACACTAAGCAAGCAAATTTGGAGGTCACCACATTCAGTATCCTAACAAAATATTACATAGACTACCGTATACCGGTAACTAACAAATATTGACTATTTACATTAATTTAATCACTAACTTACTGCAACTAAATAAGTGTACACTTCTAGACAAAAACGATTTAATAGCCTCACTGATGATTGCTTGACTATCAAAACTGGTCATCCAAGTGTATTTATTAATGTCATGGTTTTTTTTTTCAGGATTAGGGAATAACCCATAAAAATTGGGTACAATCGTGTTGACCGACTGAAAAAATAAAATTCGATTGCTAAGGCAACACTGAAAATGGCTTCAAGCACCGTAACGGTCACGTTAGGTAAACGGTGCGCTAAAATAAAACGTGATTAGTGATCGACAGGTAGGCTACTCTGTCCTTAGAATGTCGCGTCGAGAAATTGCTTTCCACCACACCAACTTAACTGCGCCTCATTTAACCAAATTAAGATGTCAATTTGTGCCGGCCCCGTGGTGTTGGGGTAGCGCGCCTGTCCCTCACCCAGAGGCCCCGGGTTCGATCCCGGCTCCGTCATGGATTTTAAAACTGACGTGAGGGTTGGAACGGGGTGCACTCAGCCTCGTGAGGACAATTGAGTAGCTGTCTGACAGTGAGACAGTGCCCCGGTCACGAAAACCAAGATAATCGGCCGAGGGGATCCGACGCACTGACCACGCGTCACCCCAAAATCTGCAGGCCAATTGGCTGGGCAGCGGTCGCTTGGTAGGCCTAGGCCCTTCAAGGGCTGTAGTGCCACGGGGTTAGTTAAGATGCCAATTTAATTGATTACTACTATGAACTTGGTGGAGGAGCTGATAACGCAGTCGCCAGGAGCTTTGGGGCATGGACAAAACAATAACGTTATCATAAATTGCGCATAGCCTACGCTTGGACACAACACAACAGGTTTTGCAAATGAAGCAATATTACGTTTATATGAGTGATATCTTATACTAATTTGGACTATACCAGACCCAAAACAACTGTGAACATGAGGGAGGAGCCAGATTACCTCGCTCACTCGCGCCAGCCAATAGCATAGCGCGGCGTTGCCTAGATAACTCAGCCTGCAGCGCTCGCTGCGCCGTACGAAATCGTTATTTCTCTCCGCGCACGAAAATTATTAATTTTTCATTTATTTCAATGACCCTATGTTACAGAGCTAAACATTTTGAAGCCGACCGTCCAAACCCCGTTACGCTACGACCAGCCGTTCGGGAGATAACATCTGCCCTTGAACTGAAGGGATAATTAGAGAGAGAATGATTTAGGTGTTGAAATACTTAGGTTTGCTAGGGAAGATATCGAAGAGTGAAGGTATTGCTGTATCAATTCAGTAGTGGAGCTTTAACAAGTGCTGTGAGCTGAAGTTTTGAACTCATAACAATGTCACGTAGCAAGCCGAGTGGCAGCCGAACAGTTTTACACAGCCAGATAAGAAATATAATTTTCAGGGCATATGGCCTTTAAAAGAAGTTTTCGAATACAGAAGTACGTGAAAACACAAAATCTGATAACGGCTATGTTATTGTGGTGTCAGCAATTATGATTTTTGTTGTTGTAATTGAGTCGAATAAAACTCACCTCTTCACAGTTTTACCTCTCGAGACATAGCGTACCCAGTTCTAACCCTTAGACCAGAAGTAAATGTCTTAATTGAGCCGTGAATCGAATCCGGACTTCATGGGTTGTTGTTGTTGTTGATGATGATGACATCTTGGTCATGTAGCCCCGTGTATTTGGAATTTGTGTTTGGAATTTGTCTGATAACCTGTGTCACTTTGGTCTGTACTAGTGTGTGTATTTGTAATTGAGGTAGGATTTGCGTAGGAAGCGGCCGTGGCACGTTAGGTACCATCCCGGCATTTGCCTGGAGTAGAGGTGCGAATCCACAGAAAAACCACTTCCAGGATGGCTGAGGTAGGAATCCAACCCACATCTTCCCAGTTTTGCATCACGAGGCTGAGTGTACCCTGTTCCAGCCCTCAGACCAGAATTACATTTCTTGGGAATCGAACCCGGGCTTCCGCGGTGACAGCCAAGAATGGACAACAAGTGTGCTAGCCAGTACAGCACAAGGTGGTCTCCAATAAACAAAAACTGATCCCAATAAATTGTTTTCTGTATTTCTATTTCCTTATAAAGAGTCCACAAGCAATGTTAATCAGAATGACTTCGGGTGTAGATTACGTCATGTGAAATAATAACGTTGTTGTTGTTGTTTCATTTGAGGGGGATAGGGCATCTTCTTACTTTAGCCCCGTGTACTTGTCTGAAAATCTGGGTTATTGTGGTGTCTGTATTAGAGTGTGTGTATTTGTATGCTTGTGAGGATTGGGAAGGAGGCGACCGTGGCTTTATGTTAGGAACCATCCCGGTATTTGCCTGGAGTATAAATGAGAAACCACTTCCAGAATGGCTGAGGTAGGAATCTAACACACATCTTCCCAATTTTGCCTCACGAGGCAGAGTGAACCCCGTTCTAGCCCTCAGACTAGAATTAAATTGCTTGGCAGAGCCGGGAATCGAATCCGGACCTCCTGGGCCACAGCCAAGAATGCTGGTCGCTACACCAGGAGTGCACGAATAACGTTTGTGTGATATCATATCTGCCTCATATCACAATTATAAAAATGTGCGCACTCCGTTGTGAGCATAGATATTCGTAGGATTAGGCTCCCCAGCTCGTACATGATCTTACATTCGGAGCCCCTGTGTTCACGGAGAAGGTCGTGCGTATACTGCGAGTGTAGAGCTGTGTCATATTCGCCAGTCTTACTGTGGCAACAGCGCTCAGCTGGACGCATGCTACTGGGCGAGCCCATGTTCACAGTTGTTTTGGGTCTGGTGTAGACCCCTGTTAATCTTACTTAGGAATAGTTATACTTCAGGCATTTGATGATTCCACTTCACGCAGGGGCAGATGACTTCGCTGTTCCGCTCCTTAAAACAACAATAACTAACCACTTCACACACATGCAAGATTAACACACGATTATCAGAGACAATTCACAGGTATACATAGGTCTTGACAAAATAATATCGTTATTTTGTTTGGAACAATTTTCAAGTGTAGGCTGTGTACCGTACCAGACTTGATAAATTTCGTCGAACGAGAAGAAAAGCTCGCCAAACCTCTAGGTCAAATCCCCATTATTAAAGAAAGAAAATCAATAAATGAAAGAATGAAGTGATAAAAGCCATATTTCAGTGTTGCCTAGTTCTATTAAAGAAAGCTTACCAGTCGGTCAACACAAATTGTGTCCAATCACTGTACATTAGGCGGGAAGACACACATTTATATAGTTTTTGTAATTTAATTCGGTTTGAGGGCTGGAACGGGGTATACTCAGCCTCGTGAGGCGTAACTGAGAAGAGACGAGTTCGATTCCCACCTCGGCCATCTTAGATGAGGATTTTGTATATAAATGGGGGCTAAATAAAAGCGTGTTATTTCGTGATAAATATCTTATGCAATAATTCTTTCAGGTTAGGGTATATAAATAGGTCTATTTTTTTTTCCGCCTAATGTAATTGGGCACAATTTGTGTTGACCGACTGGAAAGCTTTCTTTAATAAATGAAATAGAAGACAGTTGAAAGGGATAAATCTAGCTTAGGTCATACAGTTCACGCCACGGTTTTTGGCCGGTAGGTCCCGATTGCGCAGTCGTACAGAGGACAGGTGGCGAACTTCACGCATGTGCAATTGATACGTGAGTCTTCAGTTGTGCGGAAAGCAACTCACGTATCAATTGCACATGCGTGAATCATGCAGACTGCCCTCTGTACGATTGTGAAACAGGGACTGACCGGCCAAATATGGTGGCGTAAATTTGTACGTACGTAACACTATAGGTTGATACACATAATATGATTTCATTGAATAACAAAACAGTTATGGTACCTCCGTCACAGAGGGAAAGAAAATTGAGGAATAAAAGAGACGAGGATAACTTTATTTTCTAGGTCATACCCACACTGCCAAAGAGAGAGAGGGAGAGAGAGAGAGAGAGAGAGAAAAGAAAGGAAGTTTGCAGTTTTACGCGACCGCTAACCTAACGATCATGAGCCACGGGATCGCCATTTTACGAGGAATCCGAACCACAGGACGTGATATTTCACTTCGAAAATTTGACATGCTTTGATCGGGAATCAAAATTTAATTCTGGTTTGAGGGCTGGAACGGTGTATACTCAGCCTCGTGAGACACGACTGAGCCCTGAGGCGAGTTCGATTCCCACCTCGGCCATCGTAGATGAGGCCAGGGCCGTCGCGTGGTTGCCAGGCGCCCCCTCACCCCTCCAAACACACAATAAGCGATGCTCGTTAAACAAAGTTGCGTGGCGGGTTGCGTCGCTGTCTGAACAAGAGACACCTAAACGGATTGAATTACTGTACCTTACAAAATTACTTAAATTTTTGATGAAAATCGTTTTTAATTGATGATAATTAAATCCATAAGCATACTAAAAAAGAAAAATCTTCCATCTGGTTGACTAAGGAATGAGCCTCACTCGCTGTCTGAGGGTCGTCCGTTTTCTCATTAAGTTCTACCAAAGCATCCCGGACTTCGACATACTGATAGCGGACAGCCTGCACCGAAGATATGCGGGCTTCTCATCGTGTTTCACATACTTGTTTAAACGTGAGATCCTTGACATGTTCACTAATCACACCCCAACGTTTTGTAGAGCCTGCAAATATCGTATATATAAGCTGGAGTGTTCCAAATAGAGATGTAGATTTGACCGAGGATTTCGCTCCATCAGCAATTACCAGGTTCAGACTATGGCATCCACAAGGCATGAAAAAAGTCACAGGGAAATCTGCTAGTACACGAGCTTGAACTCCTTTGTGGATTCCTGCCATATTGGCACCATTATCGTACCCCTGGCCCCGACAGTCTTTCATGTTTAGTCCACATTCGGCAAGTTCCTTAAACATAAGGTCAGTGATAGCTTCGCCGGAGGTTTCTTCAGCCACTCGATACGCTATAAAGCTCTCCTGTATGTTAATTTCATCATTTTCTTAATTAACATAGCGAATCGTTAGAGATGTTTGCTCTCTGCGGCTAATATCCGGAGTGCAGTCGAAAATTACAGAAAAATACTTGGCATTCTTTATTTTGTTTATGATGCTTTCCTTAACTGCATTGCCTAACATATTAATAAACTCATTTTGAATCGATACACTTAGCCTAACAAGTGAAAGTTCGTTTCTCGGTTGGATCTTCTGCGTGAATGTTCCATTAAAACTACATCGAACTTCCCTAATAGATGTACAAGACCGAGAAAATTGGTATTGTCTTTTGTAAATAACTTGGAAGACGAGCCTCGAAACGCTATGTTATGCTCTGCTAAATACAAAGTGATTTCGACTATCCGTCGCAACACCTCCTCTGAGCGCTGTGTTTCAGTGTTGATTTGATTAATAATTTCCTGGTTAATTGAAGTACCCCCTTTGAGTCTACTTTCAGCCGTACACCACTAGACCATGTATTTAAAGTGATCCTGTGACATTTCGTGAGATTTCAACCTCTCAGCCATGTGTTTCCAATTATTAAAACCCATTTTTTGTCCAAACTGTGATTTGAGGATGGGTCATAAATCCTGCAGCAAATACAGTATGCCGAAACCTTCTTTTCTGAATAAACTAACCAACGTCTAAGAACTCTTTCGCCGTTTTCAGCGAAATGGAATCGAAAGCCATTTGAAAAATGTCTGTTATTGGAATTTTTTGGATACTGATAATCTTCCTTGGAAAATTCAGCAGGGTATTTTAAAATTAGGTCATTGCGCTGCTCATTTAAGAGAGATCTGTCCATGTTGCTGGAAGTCCAGACAAGGCCAAACTATCAACATGTTTGCTAATGCTGGTGTTATCGTCAGTCGTAGACTCTAAAGTTAAATTTACCTCTTCCTCTTGGTTATTATCTCGACTTTCAGTTTCAATGTCAATGACTGTAGGAAGGGCAGAAATTTCTCCGCTAGCGCTAGCCCGTTGGGAACTCTTACTTGGCACTGGCAGGTCACAGACGGTATCGCCGGTATCGGGTTCTACCGCTGGGATTGAAGATGAAGTTGAAGGATTAAAATAACTAGTTAGTTTCGGCACTTTGGACAGTAACACTTCCCGGGCTAATTCACTTTCTTTATTTAATTTTCTCCGCTGAGATCCCGATAACTTTGTGTACATATTGGACAATGACATAATTAACGTAAATAACTCGTTAATCACTCATCAAACTAAGCTGACAGAGTGGCAGCTGAGCTGAGACTGTCGACTGCCGTAGGAGAAAGGAGGGGTTGGTGTAGGGGTGGTGGTGGGTGGGGGAGGGGCGACACGTCAAAACGTGCATATGTGAGGTCAGTGTCTCTACCATGAGTCATCGTCAGCGTCCCAAGGTCGGCCGTCGGCCGGTCGGGCGAAATAAAAATAGAATAGGGCAGCGACTCGTGTGTACAGAGCGACACTATGCGACATTGCAATATTGATTTATGCTGTATTAAAATAATTAAGTTGGGACAGGGCCTTCAACTCCACAGTGGAGTTCATTATTAGGCTATTATTAGTAAACTAAAAGTAGTATACAAGCAAATCCAGCTACTCAATTTTTCAAAAATATTTTATTTGGGAAAACGTTGCAAATATATAAAGTGATTGGTCAAATATGTATTTGTTCAATAAATGCATACACCGTACTATTCAAAATGCAGTTATACATAACTTTCCAAAATACGTTATGTAGGCTACATCTAATTTTTTTTTTTTTTTCAAATTGTATTACCTTTGAAGTGGCACACGCGGCGCTCCCCCAAAGCCACCGCTTCCGCGTCGGCCCTGGATGAGGTTTCCTGTGGTTCCCCATTTTTACTCCAGGAAAATACCGGGATGGTTCTTACTTAAGTTTACGGTCGCCTTCGTCTCAATCCTTGCCTCAATTACAAATACACACTACAACAAAGGTTATCAGACACATTCTGTACACACCCAACCACACGGGGCTGAATTGACCACAGTGTCCAAGCCCTTTAATGCAACAACAATCTTTTGTGGAAATTCTTATTTCCTGCCAATTTTGCTAGAAAAGAAAGTACGGTATCTAAATTTGTACGTAGACCTACGTAACACTATAGGTTGAAATCTTGCAAGTAACGCATCCTCCCTTTTCGTGACTTTTCTCAAGGTAGATTATTGAAAATATGTAATTTATGATTCACATACCTTTCTGGTAGTCGTTACAAGTTGATTTCGTTTTAAATTGCCACTGCTGCACCGGAAATAATTGTTTTCTTTTACGTCAATAAAGCACTTTTGATCGTGTTCATTCGCCATGTAACATTGACGTCGGACAGCACGTCATACCCCATGTGACACGTTGCCAACATGTCCGATACAAAATTCACCACACGACACGTGAATAATGAAATAAAAGGCAGAACCATTGGCTTGGATAACGATTATTGATGCGTGACTACCCCTACTGTGCGTGACAAAATCCAGAGTTGTTATTAGGGCCGCGCTACCTAACCAACATTGGTCTGAACGAAAATATTGGTCTGTCGGATGCGATATAGCACCGAATGCGTGGGGTTGGCATTACTGACTCCTCAAGAAAGATGCCTCTCAGAGACGCAATTTCAACTATATAAGCCGTCGTGAAACTATTTGGGAAGGCTGGGTGGGTCTATGACATCGGAGGAGTGAACATCTAATAGGCCTACATCTTCTCCAGATAACTTATTATCCAGACTATTAATTCAGGTAATTTCAGTACTTATTTTTTTAAATAGAAAGGTTCAGTTACTGGCAAGTGGCACCAAAAACTTATTTCCTGCCAATTTTGCCCGAAAAGAAAGTAGTCTACGGTAAGTTATCTAAATTTGTACGTACGTAACACTATGGGTTGATGCACAAGATTTCATTGAATAATAACAAATCAGTTATGGTCCGGTTGCTGTGATACCGCAACAGATTGTACCAAACAGATTGTCGCCATAGAAATTGGAAAATGAACAAATTAAAGAGTATCTTTATCATTTCAAGTTGCATACAACTGAGGCAAAGGCAGAAATGAAAACTTTAACTACCAGTACTGAAAATGTTCCCAAAACGGATCCTGATGATACTCGTGGGACGGTATGTATGAAGGGATGCCATGTAAAATTACAGAAATTTAGAAAGGTGTCTTTCAGTGGTGTTCACAGGAGAAGCACTTGGAAAACCTAGGAAAATCCTGTACGTTCCTTCGTGCCGCTTGTGTGAGTGGGACTTGGAGGGGTTATTGTTGTTGTTGTTGTTTTCATTTAGGGGCTGGGGCATGGTAGTCATGTAGTCATCACTATATCATGTATTTTTGAGTGTGTGTATATAAAATTTGTGTGATAACCTGCGTTATATGGGGTATGTACCCGCTTGGGTAGACCACTCGTGTAGTTGACGGGCCACAGTTGTACGGTAATTCTGCATGTATCACTCACAAAGTTGTTTCTACTTACTCTGCCATCGTTATAGACGCTAATCGCATTCAGGAAACACCATATTCACACTTTAATAAGGAAATTATTGAACTTTTAACTTTGAAGCAGTAAACTGTGACGAAAATATTAGTCGCAATGTTGGTGAATCCAATGCTGACGCAGTGCTGCCAACTTCACTTCACCGCACTCCCCTGAAGCCACTGGCTTCACCAAAGATGTTATAAGTAAAGTCTGCACCACACACTCTTGAAGCCACCGACTAGACAAAACTCCATTATTCACAAATCATTGTTATATGAATGTCCCAATATGCATAAAGGTTAGGTTCGGTTATGCTTACTATTATCCCCATACCCTTGACATTCATACCCAAATCACTGTTGTCCAAAAATTACTGATAGTGACATAAGCGACTCCACGTTTCAAATTGAGCGCCAATTCCTGTGATTTAGCGCCAAACGTAATCAGGTTGGCACCTCCGAAAAGAGTGTATTAACACTCCCTAGCGATGTATAGAACTAGCACCGATAGAGCGCACTGCTGTTGTACTGGGTAAGCGCAGGGCGCTCTTCATTTGTCTCCTGTGTTCTCATGCCGCTAATATGTACGAATTTAAGTTGTTTAATTTGTTATTTTCGTGACTATGCCGAGCTATTGCAGTGTTCCTCATTGCAAAAATCAGGGAAGCCCGGTTTCGTTTCACCAATTTCCACAAAATAAAGAAATGAGGAAGAAATGGTCACATGCTATTAGAAGGAAAAATTTCGGTGAGAAAAATCTGACCGAATATATTAAAGTGTGTTTCCATAATTTACAACCCAATGACTTCACGAAATCTGTGCCTGAAAAGTGTGACTTACAAAGAGAAATAATTCCTATTTTGTACCTATAAACTGATTAGACATTTCGATAACAACCACTGAATTTATGCGTTTGTATTTGAAGGTGAGAGAGCAAGATTAAAACCGGGCGCTGTTCCATCGCTTTTTCCGTGGACCTCAAACACAACAAAAATAATTATTTAGGAAGAGGCCACACACAAGAAAATTGCCGGATTATCACAATAAGCCTACAATATCGGAATCTGCAGAAATCATCTCCATTGAAGTACGGGAAGAAATCGTCAATATACACGAAGAAATGAAAGTAACATTTATGACTCCCATTTTCAAAGACATCAATACTCGGTCAAATACTTCAAGAATAAATATCGCAGCATTAACAGTCACAAACGTATTATGGTTGGTTTCTTGAAATCAGAATTAATCGTCAACTTCCATCTGCCCGACGGAGAATGTGGTAGCGACTGACTTCTACATTCTTGAGACATAGTCAGATAAATGGAAACAGTTCATGGCCCTAAAGCAGGGATTCTCAAACTTTTAAAAAATTGTACCCCCAAGTCCTTTCCCAGGGGTAAGGGAACGATTCTTATTGAGAAATTGACAAAATTACATAAGAACCGAACGTTGCGATGCATTTTCGAGGTATACATTACCGGTATCAACTTTCTTTGATTATGTTTACCTTAAAACACGACAGTTTCATGTAAGCTATCAACCTAAAAAAAATACATGAATCGATGTCTGTAAGCAGGGGGAGCAAGTGAATATTTAAATCTCTATTTAAGATTGAAGTCTTATGGAGATATATTTATCAATATAGGCCTACAATACTCTAGTAATTTAAATCTTTAGGAGAAAGCATGCTGACTCATATTCATTATTTGAATAATAAAGCGTGTTAGAATTTTGTTATTACCGCTGTATGCTATTCTTCCTTCCTCCCGCTAGTTTTAGTGCCTCTAGTCCGTAGCTCATTCCACAGCTGTTTAACGCTTAAACGCTGAAAATCGTCCATAATATATTAGGAGATATACCTATAGAATTAAATAATTTAGTCTTGGAGTAAAATTAGAGAAGATATAATTTACTTTAGCTTAGAAAACTCGTCACAATTTATACAATCCTCGCAGCTGACTGGGAGAAACATAAAACGATCGCCATGCGCTTACCCAGTACTACACGAGCGCTATCTGGCGCGAACTTTCTCCCGCTACATCCCTATTAAATTCCTTTGTTTCTGTCATATCAAATAGCTTATAAAGATAATAGCGGAAACTCCTCGCCAAAACAGGAGACAGCGCTTCCCAGCACCGCCTAGCGGTCCGAGTTGGCAACGTAAGACCAGCTGATGTACAACCGTGAGATCCAACCACACAATAAAGAAATTATTGACCTGTGGATGATCTAATTATCCAATTGTAATGGTTGGTACTGGGAGTATTTGTGCCATATATGGCTGTAATAATTATAATCAACAAAGTGACCCAAAATCTTTCTTCAGGTTCCCAAGAAATAAGGAAATGTAAGTATGAATTTATTGTAAACAAGTAGCCTACCATTACACTGATAGTTCGGTTTTCTTTTAATACAGAATGCTTTTACAATATTTAAAAAAGTCAACAAAAGTCAACCCCTGGCACTATACAGCCCATGACGGGCTAAGGCCGACCAAGCGACCGCTGCCCGGCCATTTGGCCTGCAGATATTGGGGTGACGCGTGATCAGCGCGTCGGGTCCCCTCGGCCGTTAATCTTGGTATTCGTGATTGGGGCGCTGTCTCACTGTCAGACAGCTACTCAATTGTCCTCACGAGGTTGAGTGCACCCCGTTCCAAACCTCACGTCTGTTTTAAAATCCCTGAGCCGGGGATCGAACCCGGGGCCTCCGGGTGAGAGGCAGGCGCGCTACCCCCAACACCACGGGGCCGGCTTTTACAATATAATTAAGCATATTTTAGCCTGTTCTTTATTTATTTATAGATGCACGCTGTGGGTTATTCGAAGCCGAAGGGCTGACTTAGATGACGTATTGAAAAGGAATGGCCCAGAACATTTAAAGAGAACTCATGTTGTATGTTCAGACCACTTTGTGGAGAAAGATTTCAGGAATAAAAACTTGTCAAGTCAAGAATAATATCTTTATAGGTTGTTGATAGTAGGCCTAATGCTAATATTGAAATAACTGCATAATTATAGAACGAGGTGACTACGGTACAGTAGGCCTAACATTTAACAACATGCTTCAATATTTCCGATTGAAAGTGTACGTAGTTATTTGTTTTTATAAGGGACGGAACAGCGAGGTCATCTGCCTCTTAAGTGTACGTATTGCACTATTAAAGCTAAAGGAGGTTGGTGCAATCTAACAAGTTCAGAAACACAAATGTTAATTTTACTGACTTTATTGGGAAATATATAAGAAGGTAACATTTTTTAATGTAATTAAGCGTGTTCAACTCGTTTTTAAATACCAGTATGTCAAAAAGGATAGATTAAAACCAATGTCCTAATATTTCCTTGCAATTTCGGTCGGTGCACACTCAAAAATGCTAGCTGTGGGTGGCAAGGAGAGAAATGCTGTCAACTCGCACCAAGAGATGGCACTGTGATCGCTGTCTCCAGGCGAGCGCATGCTTTAACGGCAGAGTTTCCGCTATTATCTTTATAAGCTATTTGGTCATATTACCCGTTTCTATGGTAAAATGTTTGTTATTTTCATGGCGGGCCGCCCTATGAACTACACGAGTTCCGAAGCTTGTGCATGTTAAGGCTAGGGTTAGAAAGGAGGCGGTCATAGCTTTTAGCCGTGTTTGGTGAAGTAATTCTATAGTCACGTTATTGGTGAGGTGGGGATTTCTATGCCGAAGGTCGCGGGTTCAAACCCAGCCGAAGTCGTCGGATTTTTTAAGAGCGTTAAAAATCCCTCAGTATGCCTTCCTTCGGAGGGCAAGTAAAGCCGGAGGTCCCATGTCATAGATTTATGGCATGAAAAAGAACCTTCCTCTAACTATAGACCCTACTTGTGTGAAGCCAAAATTTGTAGGTTAGGTTTGATTAATGCTCTTAAGTTCCAACATTCGTCACTGGGCGCTGGTTGCGATGGCATATAGTAGTAGCGAACTTCGCAGCTAGGTGTCGTGGACGGTAGCATTTGGTAGCGAAAGTAGGAACTACTTGAAATTATCGTCTGCAGTCCTTACTTGAATTAAAAACAGATGACACACACTGATACAGCCATCACAATTAACACCGGTTATCAGATTCTACACACACCCAAAGTACACGGGGCTACAAGACCGCGTTGTCGCAGTCTCTAAACTAAGGAACCAACCAACCAACACTTGCCCAACCTAAAAGCAATAATTTTAATCACGTAAACAAATATTCTTATTTGTTTTAACTCGGATCAAAAGGAAGTTAAGGGTAAAGAATAAATAGAAAGTAAAGAACAATATTTGTTAGGATGCTGCCAGAAAACAGAAAAGCTGCATTTAGTCAATACATTTTTGGTTGGTTGGTTGGTTCCTTAGTTCAGGGGCTGCGACAACGCGGTCATGTAGCCCCGTGTACTTGGGGTTTGTGTTGAATCTGTCTGATAACCGGTGTAAATTTTGATGACTGTAATAGTGTGTGTATCTGTTTTAATTCAAGTAAGGACTGCAGACATTCAATTTTCCCAAGTAGTTCCTACTTTTGCCGCCAAACGCCACCGTCAACGACCAACTAGTTCAGAACCCAGTTGTCAGATGCCATCGCAGTCAGCTCTTGACGACGGACGTAGGAACCTAAGAACGTTAGTCAAATGTTTAACCTATATACAGGGTGTATCTTAATTATACCGACAAAAAAATCAGGGACGCTCTGCGTGTTATGTAAAAGACGATGCCGCAATCGGATTGGCGGAGAAATTTTTTCCCTCCGAGAAAATGAGGTTACTTTGTTACTTCCGGGCGCGCAATTCAAATCTACGAACTCGCCGTATTTGCTGAGCCAGGCAGCAAGCCGCTGGCCACTGCTGTGCTTCAGGCAAGGGAAGGGAGTGTGATAGAAGGAGACAGAGATATGCTGGCGGGCATGCGGCAAGCCGAGGCGATCGAGGAAACTTGCGCATGCCCGCCAGCATATCTCTGTCACCTATCACACTCCCTTCCCTTGCTTGAAGCACATCGGTGGCCAGCGGCTTGCTCTCTATAGCTCAGCAAATACGGCGAGTTCGTACATTTGAATCGCGCGCCCGGAAGTAACAAAGTATCCTCATTTTCTCGGAGGGAAAAAATTTCTCCGCCAATCCGATTGCGGCATCGTCTTTTACATAACACGCAGAGCGTCCCTGATTTTTTGTCGGTATAATTAAGATACACCCTGTATAATATAGCTTCACACAGGTGTAATTAGTGGAAGGTTCTTTAACATACCATACATCTATGACATGGGACCGCCGGCTTTACTTCCCCTCCGAAGGAAGGCGTACTGAGGGATTTTTAACGTTCTTAAAAAATCCGACGACTTCGGCCGGGTTTGAACCCGCGATCTTAGGCATAGAAGCTCAGCATGCTACCAACTACGCTACCGAAGCCGCTGAATACATTTTTAAATTTACATGTTATTTGGAGACTATTAGAGTCACTTAATGTTTATCATTTCACTAGAAAAGAATAAGGTGAAAATTCAAATGATTATTTTTTCAGTTGGTCAACACGTTTTTGTGCCCAAACATATTAGGCGAGAAAAAAAATGTAGGCCTACCTGAAAGAGAAAAAAAATATACGAGCCTTACAGTAGTCGCATATGATGTGTAACATGTGACATGTTATCCTACTATGTGTGTCCCGGGAGCGCAAATCCCTTGTTGACAGTGAACTCTGTTGGTCATTGAAATAACTACATGTATAACTCCAGTGCCAAATCCTGACCGTAATTAATCATAATTGTTATTTGCCGTGGCGGAAGCAATCCACTGCCTACTTGATGCGAGCTGCGCTCTATACCGGCCAGTTAGTGAACCCATGCCAGCGATGTTATTGAAAATGGCCTCGTTTAGCCGATAGAGCGCACTGCCAAGTATAGACGCGAGTAAAAATTAGGTGTGCGGAAAGTATATTAAATGTGTTTCTCCCAGTGATATGTTTAGACCAACGAAGTTTCAATTATTGTTAGTAGTCGGCGTTAATATACTGAATTCCTACGTTGTTTGGAGTGTTTGTTGATGCGATATAGATTGAACATAGCCACATGGCCGACAGTACATCGAGTGCTTACATTAAATAAGAATACAGCAAAAGTATGAAGATTTAATAAATCGTAATTGTTTTCAGCAAATATGATAAAATGAATATTTTCACACCAAAGAACGACAACTTGAAGATGATTTATTGTGGGAATATCTTAAATGGGGTCTCCAAACCTTGAACTAAACTGTATGCGATATACATTCCCCATAGCCACACGACCTTCAGTACGTCGTTGTACCGATCTCCGCCACCACGCGCGCTTATTGTTTCCGTCCCATGCACTTCCGTCCCATCCATTTCCGTCCCTTTTCCAAAATCACTCCCACAAACATGTCCAGCCACCGAGCGCCACAAAAATATCCAGATACCGAGTGGAAAGATGTCACACATCAATACAAGTGATTGATTAATAGTGCTGAGAACATCAGTAAATACAAAGAGCTTGCGATTGATGCGAAGGGATGGTGATGATTGTTGTTTTTTAAGGGGGCGGAACAGTGAGGTCTTCTGCCCATAAAATGAAAATAATTTGGAAGATGCAGCTGTCAATGTACCCGAATTTTGTTCATTCCACAGGAGTTTGAAGGAATTCGGACTTCCATCCAACATCTACCGGTTGATGCAACGTGCATTAGCCTAATCTTATCATCATGCAGTACTGGGCGACCCTTCCTTACGGAAGGCGACTAACAGGAAGCTTGTAGTTTACGTGACTGTAATCTTGCGATTGTGAGCCACGGGGCCCCCTTTAACATGGAATCCGAACCATTGGACGTGACATTTCCCTTCAAAAATCTCATCTGGTCCGCCTTGGTGAGAGGCTTGTAACTTGACTACTGCACCATCACGTCTCCCGCTGTCCCCCCACACACTTTCCCAAGTTTATGAGGACAACAACTTAAGTCATATCCCCGTCACACAAAGAACACAAGCCCTATGACAGAAAGATGGAGGACAGCCTTGCGCTCTAAATCGCTAATAGTGGAGCACAAGGATAATATAACTTAGGCCCATTCTAATTAGGCACACTCAAGTTTTCCGACTGAAAAATATCTACTAATAGCAGTGGCGGCCGGTGATAAGTTTGAAGTGTTGCACAACGATCCGATTTTAAGAACAAACCAAAAATTATAATACTGTAATGATCTTCTAGCAATAAAAAAATAAAATAAAAAAGTGACAGTCAGTCTGAAAGACTAAACTTTGTATCATTTTAAATGCTACCAATGCTGAAAACTGCTAGAAAGGCTGGAGGCTTCTCGCTTCGCTCGAAGCCAAAGACTCTTCACATGTTAGAAAATGATCTGCATAATACATATCTTGCTTTATAATACTTTACCTTGTTTCAAATTACTCGCGAACGGCAAGTGCAAACCAAGGGCAAAGCAAGGTCAAGCGCGCGGGATGCCGTCACGCTCACCAGAGCGCGCGGGGACGTGCCCCTACCATCCAGTCTAAAAACACTTATAGTGGGCGATGCATTGAAGATAGAGATATGCTCTCGCGGACTTTTTTGTAGAACTTTTCATGCTGACCAATTCTTACGCTCATAGTATAACTTATTGATATTTTTAACGGTTTGCCCAGCGTAAGCTTAAGAAGCGCACGGACGCCAAGTTTGTTTTCGACTTTTTCACTGAAATCGTTACTGCTTGGCTTCCTTTGATCATACATAAATTATTTTCTTCAGAATCTTTCCTCGAGATATCCTTTACAGAATGGTGAAAACCGCATCAAAATCCATCCAGTGGTTCTCGAGATTACCCGTGACATCCAAGAATCGGGGATTTTTGTCTTATACTAACGAAGTAGAGATTGTCGGGGAACACATGCACCAAGCGGTACTATGACGTCAGACACCTCAGTGCATCTGGGTACATTTCGTCCCGTCACCGTAACGTTACGCCAGACCCCAGTGTAACGACGAAGTCGACAAGATCATTTAAAATGATAAAACATGCGTTTCCTCTTACATGCATAGCAATTCAAAGTTGTGTTATTTAATAATTCAGAAAAACTTGTAGTAATGTGAATTGTTTGAGAAAGCGAAACGCTCCAACACGACTGAATAGGAGTGCTCGTCTTGTGGTCGTTGCCAAGCCTGAGCATCGACTAGAACTCAATAGTGAAAGGTATGCCAGAGATGCTAGATCGGGTCAAGTCCTATCCCAACGGCTGGTCGTTGCTCGCTGATTACCACAAGGGGGGAGGTAAGCGGACGAAGACATACGAGATTTGCTGTCTATTGCCGATACCATGTCTCACAATGTTATTTGAGCGTGAGTACGACACTGTGGTTATCTCTCGCCTTCGTGTTCAGCTTACGCGGGTTTGTTCCCGTGAATTTTTTCAAATCAATTTAAATTCGAGTTGAATGTGATGTTCTCAGAACTGCGGCATTCGTAACGAATATGCTACATCAGTTTTACCGAGCATGTGTATACCGTCTTCTCTGGTATCAAGCAGTCTTTTACCATAACCGACTCCTCATTAGTGAAAATAGTGCAACACCCTTAACAATACGCCAGCCGCCACTGGCTAATAGAACCATACGATCTAAATCGGTAGACTCTCAAAGATTGATCTGCAAACTATCAGCCCTAATTTATAATACAGTGTGTTATTAATTGAAATAAATGTGGAAGCTGGCAAAGAAACACTAAAACCATGATCGGTATCATAAAATAAAATGTGTTCTCTTTTTGATGTTTTACAGTATCTCTTCATATAAATAATATAGCTTTTCCGCAAAAAGAAAATAATTTCTACGGCTCCATCAAGAGGCTTTCAAAATTATGTCGATGTTTAGTTCCACGGTTTGTGAACGATTTTGCTCTGTGAAGCAACTTAATAAGCCACGGTTACGCTAATTTTGCTATAATGTTTAGCTCTCATAATTCCGATCTAGTGGATGTTATTACAGCGACTGTGATGAAACCATTATATCCTCTTGCGAAAACTTTTTGTCTTCATCTTTATTTTTTTACCTCTTATCGCCTGATGACATAAACTGTTGTGCTCTTTTTGTTTTGGTAAAAAAAAAAAAAAACAGAAGAGAGTTTTGGTGTAATAAAAGAGGCAAAATTAATAATTAGGGCCAACAAAAAAAAAACATGTAGCTTTTGATGTTCATGTTTAACAGTAATCTGTAACAACGTTAAATTAATGTTTTTGCTGACTGAATTGGCAATAACCGATAGCTGTGCATTTCGTGATTACGGAAGGTATACAAGCGTAGCCGCGTGAGTCCTGTCCTATCCTTCGTAGGCCCTACCACAGAACAATAAATGGCCGTAGCCGACCGGCTCTCTACCTCCCGCCCGCCATTCATCTTTGGAGGCGAAGAGTTGCTGCGATTGGCGTACAAGTGTGCAGCCGTGCAAGGACTTTCACGAGAGCAAAAATCCTGACCGTCAACAAACGAGACTATCATTGCATCCCAGCAACGAACGTAAACAAACAATACTGTACGTATGGCTTCGATTCGATATCCGCGCATTGTCACACTTTCGACACCTGCATAAGTCAGAGCATTACAGTAGGTTTCATGGCAACCTAGTTAGCAGTGGCGGCTTTAGGGGTAGTGAGTGACACGGTGACATGTCACTCCCCAGTGGTATAAAAATACTGAGATTAGTTATTTATTCTTAAAATATGTACTGTATAATGATGTGTAGAATGAAAGTAATGGATTGGAGTAAACCCCATTTACAACCTCTCAAACACAACGCCTCACTCTCGCGTGACAATCAAGCTGTGGATAAAATACATTATACTCTCGATTATCCGGGCTAATGTCTGGGGTGAATGGCACGTATAATCGGAAAACACGGATAATCCAAAAGCATGTGTTTATTGCAAGAAGAATGCCTCCTATTTTTTTAAATACAGTACGGTACCATATAAAGTAGGCTATAAAACATTTAAAAAGTTAACTCACCCACTGTACACTGTATTCTCAATTATTTTAAATTAACGTGCACGTGCACGGTTAATCCGCGAACCGGATAATCCGCGCACGGATAATCGGGAGTATACTCGTAAGGGGGGGGGAGTGGTAACACGGGGTTTCCGTGTGACAGACCAGATTTGTCACCTAGCGCTGCTTTACAGTACAAACTCTAAGGGTACGGTTTGGCTACAGTGATGATCGCTCGGCGCACAAAGTCAGAAAAGCGGTTTCCCTAGCCGGCGATCATCGTCCTTCGTCCACTGCCTCCAGAACAGAAGCAGTGTATCTTCTATCAGCTCTGCAGTAGCCTACTCTTTGCTTATAAGCTACAGGTTCGTGGGGGTAAATAATAATCAGCTCATTATAGTCTGAATTAATATAACTTTGCCAGAATGACCAAGAGGGGGGAGGTACACCTTTACATGTCAAAAATGTCATTTTTCAATTTATTTTTTTCCTTATAGAATAATCTTCTCTCTTTAACATGTTGAAGGAATTTCATAATTATCTCTTACGGTACCCGAGATATGTCTCGTAACGTTTACGCGCGTCACGTAGCTTGTCCTTTTAAACTGTAAAACACATGTATAATGTAAAACATTACTAAGATAGAATTTATGTTCTTGCAATAATTTAAAAAAAACAACACTGCCATCTTTGTAATAATCTTGATTATACTTGCAAATAGTCATTTTGCAATTTCCACAATCCATTTTTAAACAAGCTTACATCGGCACGCTGCTATTAGAGTTTTGCCTTTCGAATACGAATATCAACAATCGCAACAGATATGGACTTAAAGCCGAACCTTGGTGTAAACCTACTCCAACCGGAATCCAATCTGTAAGTCCAACGCTGCTGTTAACCTGTGTTCTTGCTTCTTTGTACATTTCATGAACCAACTGCACGTACTTCTCTGGGACTCCCTTCGCGCGTAAACATCTCCAGACTTCTCCCCGGGGCACCCGGTCATATGCTTTCTCTACAGTAGGTTCATGAATGCGAAGTGTAATCCCTTCTGTCTTTCACGATACTTTTCCATTACATGTCTCAGGGCAAACACTGCGTCTGTGGTCCCTTTTCCTGGCATGAAGCCAAATTGTTCCTCGCCAATGCTAGTCTCATCCCGGATCCTCTTGTCTATCACTCTTTCCCAGATTTTCATTGTATGAGACATTAACTTAATGCCCCTGTAGTTAGCACAGTCCTGAATATCCCCCTTCTCTTTATATATAGGCACTAAAATACTTTCTCTCCATTCATCAGGTATTATTTCCTGAGAGTACATTTTTTGCATTAAATCCAGCAACATGTCGATCCCATCTTTCTCCAGATACTTCCACACTTCAACTGGAATTTCATCGGGTCCTGTTGCCTTTCCGTTTTTCATTTTACTAAGTACTAATGTTACTTCTTCTCTTCTAATATCTATTGTCAGACTCTGGTGTTGTTCTCCTTCTCCTAAATATACCCTTGGATTCTCTTCATTGCGAAGTTTTCCGTAGTAGTTTCTCCATCTGCACTTGATGTCGGAATGGTCCGTTAATACTAGACCATTTTCATCTTTGGTCTGCTTTATTTTGGGTGTAGTCCTTCTTGTCATTATCTCTCGCCTGCGCTATTCTGAAAATTTTTCTTTCACCTTCTGTAGTTTCCAACTCTTCGTACAGCCGATCCATCCTTTGTGCCTTTGACTGTGCTACTACCTTCTTTGCTTCCTTATTACATCTCGTGTAGTTCTCTTTATCCTCTTGTCTACCTGACTTATCCCATAACTTCTTTTCATCACTTTTGGCTTTCATGATCTCCTGTACCTCCTCATTCCACCACCATGTTTCTTTGTCAGCTAGTGGTTTCTTGCCAGAAGTTCTCCCTAGCACTTCAGTTCCTACCTACTGTTGTGCGCCCACCACTCCTGCACATCATTGCAAAGAACCACTCCATTGAGTACTTTCTCTTTAAAGTGGTCCTTCAACGCCTCTTCATTTAATCTCCACCACCTAATTTTTGTTAAGACTCGCACAGGTCTGCCTTTCTTCCTAATCCTCATTTTCCAGTCCATGACTACCGTCCTATGCTGTGCTGCCACTGCTTCACCATTAAAAACTTTAGAGTTTTGGATTTCCCTTAATTGAGACCTTTTACACATTAAGAAGTCAATCTGGCTTTCTCTGGTCCCACTTTTGTAAGTCATATATTGACCTGTGTTTTTCTCGAACCATGTATTCACAATCGCCAAATCATATGCCATAGCACAATCCACGATTCTATGTCCATCATTATTCTTCACTCCTACTCCCCAGCCTCCATGTACTCTTTCGATTGTATCTCGACTCCTTCCGACATGTCCATTTAAGTCGCCACCCACTATCAATCTTCCATTCGCTGGTATAACTCCAAGCTCACGATCCATATCTTCCCAGAAGGATATTTTCTCTTCCTCACCGCAACCCACTTGTGGAGCATAAACACACACAATGTTTACCAATTCTCCATCAAGACACAGTTTGATGCTCATTATCTTGTCACTCCTTCTCTTAACTTGAACTATGGTCTCCTTTATGTCTTGGGAGAGGATTATTCCCACTCCATTCCTCCCATCCTTGTCTGCTCCACTGTATAGTAGCTTATAGCCACTACCCAACTCTCTAGCCCTATTTCCCTTCCATCTAGTCTCTTGCACACACAATATTTTCACCTCTCTCCTTTCCATGTGATCCACTAACTCCCTTCCTTTCCCAGTCATTGTTCCTACATTCAGTGTGCCTATTCTTCGTAACTCACCATATTTTTGAGCTAGCCTCTTTAGCCGGGTTCGCTCATGACCCAGTAGCCCTAGCCCATTTCTCACAGGGGTCGGGCGAAATCCCTACACGTCGCTTCTGGGGTACGCCCTAGCATTTTCCGAGGCTAAATTAAGATTCGCTGTCATATTGGTTTTGGCATAGTTTTCCGGCCGCATGCCCTTGCTGACGCCAAGCCTTTTATATCTAAGGCCAGGTAGAAGTAAATCAGCCGCCCCTCACATGGGGAACAGACGCTGTTTGTAGCCGCCCGCTCCGGGTCAGACGCTACGGGTGATATCTGTCTCTGAAGTGAGAGCGATACCGTTTTTACTCAATTTCCCGAGCACTGTTTGCCACTCCAATCCACTGCAGGCACCGTTGTGGTCTTCACTCATAACCCCGAGCTGGGCCCTCCATATTTATGACCCCTGGAGAGAGGGTGTCCCAGCTTTGTGAAGCCCCCAGGAATTGGGCTACCTGTTGGTCCGTGGGTTTTATTGGAGGGTATTTGAACCAACCCTACTAGTGCTGTAGGCCCCCCCCTATCCGCCACCTGGGGACGCGCCCTCTAGAGGTTACAGGTTCCCCCGAGGGTTAAATGCCACTCTATAAAATACAAAATATACCAGTAGACAATGAAGGCCCATTTGATGAACATCTGAGAATATAAATTAACAATACATACAAAAATTTACTTCCATGTAAATACTTGAACTAAACAATGTAAGCTACGGTAGTCATATTCAAATAATTAAATCGCACACTGCCGAATGAATCGATACAAAATATACTGGTACCAGTATACAAGAAGGCATACAGGTTTTATGCACATCTAACACAAAAATAATAATTAGGCCTACCGGTACTGTACATACAAGAAATAACTTCCATATGAATCCATAAACATGTAGGCTAGTCCCATTGATAAGATTAAATGACACTGTACCAAGTGCACTCGATAAAAAATATACTGATACCAGTAGACAACGAAGACTTATTTGATGTGTAGTTTTGTTATTTTCCTAGGTACAGTTACAACTGAGCCATCTGCACAATAATAACAACAATAACAAATTCAGGGACAAAATGTTTCACACAAACTGATGAATTAGCTGTCTGAGGAAAAGCATCACGATGAATGCTTCTTTCCTAACATCATGATGTGATTTTGTCTGCTGTTAATTCATTTTATGGGCTTGGCACTTCTTGGTCATCATCCCCGTGCAGTTGGGTGTGGGTTGAATTCCCCCGATAGGAAATAGGAAAATAGGCACCAATGGCTTATCTTTATAATAATTGGATTTGCATCCAATCACACAACAGTTTCGAGGCATATCACCACAATTTTAGCATATGCATGGGTAAGCCTACTGGTAGTTTATAAAAACAGGACTCCACACCAAGTGGTGTATAACTGGATGAGTGCACACTGCAGCCATTTTTAAAAGTAGCCTAGGTTAGGCTATGTTCCTACCTAATCAATTTTCATATCTTCTTAGACCTTAAATTGGAATACGTTAATTATTACTATGCTTGCTCATAATTAATTATCATTACTAATAATTTATAAACCCTAAACAGAATAATAAATAAACCAACTTATCCACTCTTTGGCAGTAGAATTGATTGTATCACAAGAGTAACAGAAAGCACCGGTATCTCATTTTTATGAAGCACTAATGCTGACATTTACTTACACGAACGTGTAATATCATAAAACAATCAGTAAGCACAGATAATCAAGGGAGACGATTGCTAAGCAAAATTTTTCACACCACTATCACATCGTAAATAAAACTACACAACATATAAATAAAGCATGTAGACCACTGAGATCGTCAGCCATGTTTCCACTGTCCTGCCGCCAGTGTCAGGTGCGGTAGTTATAAAACAGAAGGTCCTGATGTGGTGGACTGCTGTGGTCTCGGAGCAGCGTTCTAGCTGCTCGCCCAGGTGGCCTAGGTTATATTCAGAGCACTGGCCAGGAGGTCTGGAACGTCGTTGATCCTGCTTCGTAATGGCAATTGGGGAGCTACAGTGAGTAGCGGCACCGGTCCGAAATCCAAAAATTGCGGTTGTGGGAAGCGTTGTGCTGACCACATGACCTTCCTTCCTCTCTGGGCCTTGAGCCGGGCAGAAGCCGTCTTCGACGCTATGGGCCTTTGTAACAGTAGCCTCATCCCCCCTTACCCTGTTTATTAGCCAAAATGATAATAATAATAATAATAATAATAATAATATTAGCATATCAAAATAAATGATCACATGACATTACCACACCCAGAATTAATAATTAAAAAAAACACATGAAAGGGCTAATTTAATTACTCGCTAGGCCAGCTGAGTTCACAGCAAAAAAAACTAGGAGCGAATGTTCCGATTTGCTTGGTTTTCAAGAACACCCTCATCGATTTAGAAAAGAGAGAACAGGCGGGACGAAACCAATGTCAAGACCAGCTTGTTGAGTGGAGCGCTGGATGCGTACCTCAGCAGGCCATATTAAATTGACCCTGCCAAAGATGAAGAAGAAAAGGGGAATAATCTTCCTAGTGACTTCATGCAATAAATAACATGACAAATCGAAATAAGCTAACATGTATTGAGCAGTAAAATAAAACAATTACAAGAGACAGCCTTCCACCACTTAATTAACTAACTGACAAATATGATCTAATTAAAACACCAATGAATCACTTAACCTAAACTAACCAGGCACTTGCCCGGGTGGCAAGATTACACGCATCTACATTTGTGATAGAAATGAAATTGATTAGAATGATTCCCCTGACGACAAACTAAAGGAATAACAACATGAGAAAGGCAATGCCTTCTCAAAAACAATGCTGCATCAAACAACCGAAACGGCCCTTAATGGAACGGAAAAGATCTGACAACCTCCACAGTGCAGCATTGACCGTCCCGTCGAGGCTGTCTGACCAAGAATTAGAACCCACGAGGTTCCCATCCAGCTAACCGGAAAATAGGGCAATAAAAATACACCCTGCAGTAATTACATATAAAGGTACCACCAAAATATTACTAGACCCTCCAAAAGATTACATACTAAAGTGTTAAAATAGACTTTATCTAGTTAAGCTTACGGACCGCCGACACGCGGCCTTAAAATGACGTTACAAAATTTAGCAGTCAAAGTTTGTATAGATCGTCCTTGGTTATGCCCCTTAGTAATTAAATCATGATAGTACCACCTGCTGTCTTCGAACCCTCCGGGGAAAACTGCACACACGTTTTCCCCGGAGGCAAGTGCTCAAGAGTCTTTCTGTCAGCAAACTTCCTCACACACTGTCCGTGGAGTCACAGATTCCACCCTAGTATATCAGCGTATCCCCCTCCACAACCCTCCAGTAGCACCAACTGCGACCAGTAGCACAACCGGCCAAAACAAAGCCAGAGTTCAAGGTCTTGAGTGGGTACAATAGAATATCAGCCCATACAGGTTACTGCGTAGAAACCTTCTAGGAGTCGAGGTGTTACACAATGTCCTTTGTAAGATCTTTCTCATAATAAGAGCTTGGCGAATGCAGCTGACATTAAATGTTCACCTTTCAAAAGTTCACGGATCAAAGCTTGACTTATCCCTCTTTTCCATTTACGATAAATCTTTAGGTGACAGCACACACAAAGGCACAAATCCTGGCAGGATGGTGTGGCGATCCCATTTCAGCAGTAGCCAGGTGCCAACTTGGTGAATGGAATTCTCAGAAGAGCCCTGATGTATGCTCTCACGATAATCCGGTCAGACGTGGACCTCCTGCTGCGTCTCGAAGATAAGATGAACATGTACCGATTTGCAAAATTGGTACATCCTCCTCCTCCAAAGGAAGACGATGGGGAGATGATGAACAGGGTGATGGTGTCCAGCTGGTCTCGTGGCAGCTGAAGAGGCTACTCCAATCTCCGCCAGCGGACCTTGAAGTAGATCTCCTCGGGTAGAAAGATGCCATGGGACCTAGATGGTACCTCCAAACTGGGCCCAGATTGGTAGTACACGTCCCACATAGTGACCACTGAAACACACATCAGAACAGCAGCGTATGGTCCAAATACAGTTCCCTTAGAGGGAACAATCGTTCCAGGCCAGTCAACCAGCCCATAACAGCCGAAGTTATCCCAGGAAGGATAAAAAAAAACATATCACACGAAGCATTAGTGTGCCATCGAAGTTCATTTAAGAGTCTTTCAAATCACAAGGGATACTTGATGCTTCAAACAAGGTTCTGCGCAAAGAGATAGTGTCCAGGGCATAACTAAAGGTCCACTGAAGTACGAAAAACACACGAAAGGGGCAACCAACTATACGATATGACTGACGTTAACAAGCTTAATTGAAAGTTCACTACAATACTTAGCAAGAATAACTAAAATCTAACTAAGGTGTACAGAACCCAGAATTTTTCTTTAGAATATGCAAATCAAAGGCACCTACAAACTTGCCCATCAAAATTTTTAAACAATTTTTCAAAAATGAATTTATTTTAACCAAAACCGAAGGACCATTTTTCTGCGACTTTACGAAATCAGGACAGCACGTAACTATTTCCAAAATTCACAATGACAATTACATTAACATGCCGCACGGGGCATTCCATCAAAACTACATTCATTATACCGCCCGTGGTATAGCTCAATTTAAATACATTACAAAATTACCTACCGCACTGAAGGCATCACACAGAGCTCGTTTTGATATGCACACAAACACAAATTACATGTCTTGCTCAATTTTACATGTTCCCGACCCACACTGCCCTCAGTGGCCTCCAAGGACAGGAGGAACAGAGACCACAACATCCTATCACACAAGCATACTAGCAGCAAGACAAATAAAATAAGGAAAAAACCACGTCACCCACATAATTCACACACACATTCACACTTTAATAATAAGAATGCCCTTAATTCCATCGGGCTGTCACCCCGATATTTCTCCCACTCCATATCTGCCAACGGGCACTGTTCCCGGTGACAACACAAAACATAAATAACCCTAAATTCCATAGGACAACTAGCGAACCAGGAAAACAGCACGAGGACTGCAGTTCATAACCTGACGTGAATTATTAAAACAGTATGCACTGTCATTCACACACTACATAAACAAACACCGCCCTGTCCTTCACATGACAGGTCCTCTCCCTTATGACACCGGGAGGAACATCACTCTTGCGCCACCAAACCCTGGCCATCACGACAAAATCAGCTCGGTACCTGAGCTCCCCCTCCGGATCAACACACGACCCCACAGAGGGTAATTAGCATCTTCCCCCACAAAGGCACGGCCGCCTCAGAAGATGACAGTACAACACATTACCAAGACATAAATACACATTCGACACAAGGTAGGGCACCCACCAAGCGTCACACACACCCAAGTGCACGTGGTTCACCTTCCACTCACACAACACAGACAATCACAACCCCGAAAATTTCTCTACGTGGCGTTACCACAGACTACAGACGTCTCCAACTAACAACGTGTGTCACCTACCATTAATATTCACCATCCAAATACCGGGTGACACTTTATGACCACACTCAAATCGAACCCATGATGCTTCAACTCACCACTGTCATCAAAACGTTCTTAAAACATTAACTTCACGAAGCTACTTAAAATCTCAAAATTTACAACCTCCTTGACTAACAACACGTGTCTGTATCTCACCAAATGCTAACGCCAATAAAATCTCTCCCAGAATATCAAAACTAATTTATTCAGAATTACAAATCACAGCAGTGACAGATGTTACATCTCAAAAGGCACGAAGCAATTAAAATCTTCAAAATAAGTCCATAAATCCAGCTCGCACCTAACCACATTGGAACCTCGCACCCAAAAAAAAACTGCCAAGCTATCAACACTCTATTACTCAGAGAATTTAAATTATTTTTACCACCAAACATGATTACTCCAGTAACTACCCAGGACACTAACTGTCACTAAGGCTCACAATCGATCAGAACATCCGGTGGCAACAGCCGAACTCTCACACACCCAAGGTGACAGGGCTATACAAAATTTTAATGAACCCAGAACCTTTCAGAGTTGAAACTACAACAGAAACGCTAGCGGTCTAACAGATCAAGGCTGCAAGTTATAAATAACTAACCAACTAATGCACTGAAGCACCCTCAGGTGAAAACTCCAGAATCAAAATATCAAAATATGCATGAACGCCTACAACAGCTGATTGTGAAGTGAACACACCCAAGCTAACGGGAGTCTACATGAAATCTCACGAACCTACAACCCTTCAGAAATGCGACCACAATAGAGTAACCTAGCCGCCTAACAGCAAGAAACTGCAAGTTATGAATAACTAACGAACCAGCCTATTTCAATGCCATCGCAAACCAAACACTGCAACCTCCCAAAAATCTCAAAATCAGACTAGTGAACACAGCAGCTGACATACAACGACAGCTCAGCATGCCACCGCAGGATATCTCCCTAAAGGAAAACTTTCACCAACCGAACTACCAAATAATTTTTTTTTATATATACCAAAAATCAACAAGTATTCCCAGAGCTACCAACTTCATCACTGGAACTCGAACACAGGACTCCAGTTCCTAACATTCATCCATCACACATCCTTCTCAAACATATCATTATAAGATTTTACCACCCACGACAATAACCCATTACATTCAATTATGCAAATTAGCAATCGTACAGATATCATGAACACAAAATTAATGGTATTGCGGACTCTTACCAAGAGGGCCTCCGTAGAGGTCTTTTAACCCCGACTCCCCACTGACTGAGCGGCCTCAACTACCCCAAAAAAAATTCGCCTTTCACCGAGATAACGAAGTCACATACCTATAGTCACTCGACTCGGGCAAATACTATATACACCCTGCCCGGGCCCAATCAAGATGGTACTCACACCCCAAATTAAATGGACTCCTGACAGTAGATCCCCATACGAAGCACATCTGCATAATAGGTCCATTTTCAAAATGCAACTAATACAACTAATATAAAATTAACAATAATCCATCTTACGTTACTGGCAATTAGGCCTCAATTACTCCCACCCACATTCAAATTGCAAACTTACATCAATTCATTCACACATGACTTTCATTCAATCAGCAGGATTAAAAAAAACTGAAGGATTACAAAAGAAAATAAATACAATTTTGACCACCAAAGAACACCAGTTCGATTCCTAGTCAGGGCAGCAATAAAATTCGCATCACACACACTCTTTCATCCTGAACACAATCAACCACAGAAATACATTCATGCATGCACCAGACATACGTGCTCCCTTCCCTGGACAATCCTAAAATTCCCCATTTACATCAGTATGTTAGTATTCGGATCGTCAAGACACTATAACGCCAACGGAGTATCAACTCACGTAAGGACCTGATAAAACAACCCAAAGTTGTAGCCCTGAAATCACAGTTCTCCTTACATCGTAGAAAAACGTCCTAAAACGAAAGACACGAATCGGGGGAAAATATTTATTTACACCCTAAATGAGATGCGACGTGAAGGTGACTGCCTCCCAGAAATATCCCACTTAGTAAGTCACTCAACGAAAAACACACTAAGATACTGAATATTAAAGCCATTTAATACTTGACCAATTTAGATGACAATCTAACCTTAAAATCCCCATGTCACAACAAGACTATTTACTCTCCCCCCAATTACTAAGCAAACTTAAACATAAATCATACATACATAAACACTCACCTGATTCATTTATACTGAATTAGCACACACGCAATTCGACACTTAACATCATTCAAAACACAATTACCGAACGTACATATAGACAGCAATTCGACCATTTTCCAGAATTAATTTAACGCAGAATAAGTTGACAATACCAAATTTTAATACTCTCACGGTCCAATTTAATTTGACAGAACTACCAACAGCGAAATAATTAACCCCCCAGCTAAAGAAATGACAACAAACCATGAAATGTTTGGCCTAATGAACAGCTGATCACTACCAATTATACCTCACACGTATTATGCACAGCGAATCGCAGAATTTCAGCCTTACATCACTAACAATTATTAAGAATAATTACAGATTTACCCCAAGGAACCTGCTGATGATAAATCCACACACGCAATTCACATTTTTACTGATATCAGTTGCATAAAACAATAACTTGGTCACAGTCGCCGCCATGATGGTTCAAAATCACTACGTGATTCAACAGGCGTGTACTAAACGCACATCAAAACAGACACTAAGTTATTCTTACTGGAAATACAAGTTTATCAATTTCAGCCTATTTTCAAGAGAATTTAAAACGTCACTAATTTAAATTTTACCAAAACTACTTCCAATCAGACAAAACTTTATTCTTTCTAAACACGTGACACAATTTAGTCAAAACAACACTTCCCGAGGTGTAGATTTAACACAGGCGCAGTAAAATTGAGCTGGACTATTTCCTACAAGAACAGAATGAATATACAACCCCCCCAAAACCATACAAACAGCATATCAAAACTCACCACGTGTGAAATTCCTTCAGCCGGTCAACTCGTCAATCTGGCAACGCAGCACGGCCATTACTCTCCCGTCAGTCCTGACTTTAGTCCAGCGCACGTGATCGCCACTTTCGGCTATCTGCTCGACTTAACAGCTGCGAAAGAATTGTTCATTTGGTCTTCGGTGTACATAGCAGGTTATTTTACATGAAATCAAATCACAACATGTATTAGGTTCTGCTCTAATTACTAGCCTACCTATTGGAGAAAAGATTAGTAGTATGGAGGGCCCAATCTACATTAATTAAGTTACTGAATTTAATTTTAATTAATTACTGCAATCAGTCAATAGGAAGGATTGTTTACTAATGGCAAGATCACAGAGCAAAACCATGCTCATTGCTACCATTGTAACAGTAGCCTCATCCCCCCTTACCCTGTTTATTAGCCAAAATGATAATAATAATAATAATAATAATATTAGCATATCAAAATAAATGATCACATGACATTACCACACCCAGAATTAATAATTAAAAAAAACACATGAAAGGGCTAATTTAATTACTCGCTAGGCCAGCTGAGTTCACAGCAAAAAAACCTAGGAGCGAATGTTCCGATTTGCTTGGTTTTCAAGAACACCCTCATCGATTTAGAAAAGAGAGAACAGGCGGGACGAAACCAATGTCAAGACCAGTTTGTTGAGTGGAGCGCTGGATGCGTACCTCAGCAGGCCATATTAAATTGACCCTGCCAAAGATGAAGAAGAAAAGGGGAATAATCTTCCTAGTGACTTCATGCAATAAATAACATGACAAATCGAAATAAGCTAACATGTATTGAGCAGTAAAATAAAACAATTACAAGAGACAGCCTTCCACCACTTAATTAACTAACTGACAAATATGATCTAATTAAAACACCAATGAATCACTTAACCTAAACTAACCAGGCACTTGCCCGGGTGGCAAGATTACACGCATCTACATTTGTGATAGAAATGAAATTGATTAGAATGATTCCCCTGACGACAAACTAAAGGAATAACAACATGAGAAAGGCAATGCCTTCTCAAAAACAATGCTGCATCAAACAACCGAAACGGCCCTTAATGGAACGGAAAAGATCTGACAACCTCCACAGTGCAGCATTGACCGTCCCGTCGAGGCTGTCTGACCAAGAATTAGAACCCACGAGGTTCCCATCCAGCTAACCGGAAAATAGGGCAATAAAAATACACCCTGCAGTAATTACATATAAAGGTACCACCAAAATATTACTAGACCCTCCAAAAGATTACATACTAAAGTGTTAAAATAGACTTTATCTAGTTAAGCTTACGGACCGCCGACACGCGGCCTTAAAATGACGTTACAAAATTTAGCAGTCAAAGTTTGTATAGATCGTCCTTGGTTATGCCCCTTAGTAATTAAATCATGATAGTACCACCTGCTGTCTTCGAACCCTCCGGGGAAAACTGCACACACGTTTTCCCCGGAGGCAAGTGCTCAAGAGTCTTTCTGTCAGCAAACTTCCTCACACACTGTCCGTGGAGTCACAGATTCCACCCTAGTATATCAGCGTATCCCCCTCCACAACCCTCCAGTAGCACCAACTGCGACCAGTAGCACAACCGGCCAAAACAAAGCCAGAGTTCAAGGTCTTGAGTGGGTACAATAGAATATCAGCCCATACAGGTTACTGCGTAGAAACCTTCTAGGAGTCGAGGTGTTACACAATGTCCTTTGTAAGATCTTTCTCATAATAAGAGCTTGGCGAATGCAGCTGACATTAAATGTTCACCTTTCAAAAGTTCACGGATCAAAGCTTGACTTATCCCTCTTTTCCATTTACGATAAATCTTTAGGTGACAGCACACACAAAGGCACAAATCCTGGCAGGATGGTGTGGCGATCCCATTTCAGCAGTAGCCAGGTGCCAACTTGGTGAATGGAATTCTCAGAAGAGCCCTGGTGTATGCTCTCACGATAATCCGGTCAGACGTGGACCTCCTGCTGCGTCTCGAAGATAAGATGAACATGTACCGATTTGCAAAATTGGTACAGCCTTAACGGCCTGCGTACACGGTGTATGTAAGTAGACATTATATAAAATAAAATTCGTCTCGGCATGCCGGAAGGCGGAGGTAGATTTCACCGGGCAAACTTGGGGATAGGCGAAAATAGGCAGAATATGCAGGTTTTTGTAGATGGATCAGACCTTAATTATTGCGAGAAAGTATTTTATAATTGGAGCTTAATTAACTTAGTTTTTCGTCATTTTATGGATATTTTAAACATTTTATTGTCTTATGGGGATGGTAACCTTCTCGTCATTAGGAGTCCATTTTTATACTCGTGGTCACACTGTCCTTATGCAAGGTTTCGACACCGATGTGTAACTATCTAACGGTGTGTTACTTCTTCACGCAAAATTTTATCTCCCGCAGAGATTTTGGTTGGTTCCTTAGTTTAGGGGCTGCGACAACGCGGTCATGTAGCCCCGTGTACTTTGGGTGAGTGTAGAATCTGTCTGATAAACGGTGTTAATTGTGATGGCTATATTACTCTGTAATTCAGGTACAGACGGTCAATTTCAAGTAGTAGTTCCTAATTTTGCTACCAAATACTACCGTCAACGACACATATCTGTGAACTTGGCTACTAGATGCCACCGCAACCAGCTACTCGCAACGAACGTTGGAACTTCCCCTCCAAAGGAAAGCATACTGAGGGATTTTTAGCGCTCTTAGAAAATCCGACGACTTCAGCCCGCTTTATACCCACGACCTTGGCCATAGAAGTTCAGCATGCTACCAGTTTCGTCACCGAAGCCGCTTCCCACAGAGTCAGATGGAAAACTGAATGCGATCTCGTGCAATGGCGTTGTCATGGCAACGTTTGATGGCTCATCCCTCATCAATTTAGTAGTGTTGTCATGGCAACCTCTGATGGCTCTTGGCATTTTCTTCTAATCCCGAAATCATTTTGCTCATCCCTTGGCGTAATGGTGGGTCATATCAAAAATTCTTTCAGACAAAAGTTTTAGGTAATTATTAGGGGAATATTGTCCATTTTGTACGGTTTTGATATTGTGCCTATTAAGAGAGATATGATTAATGTTTCCCGAAAAAAAAAACACTTTTTCCCACCCCTTTGGTCAATGGTTGGTGCTATCAAAACACTTTTCAAACATAAATTTTTGGGCCATATCCGACACATAGTATGAACTTTGAATGGATTCGATATTTCAAATATTAAGAGAGTTGTAGCGATATTTCACTTTTTTTGAAGAAAAAAAGCCCCCCATTTTCACCCCCTCCGACCGATTGTGCCCATTAACGAACTCGACCGAGATTTTATAGGGATACATATTCTGTAAAAAATTCAAAGTGATTGGTGCAAAATTGCGGTAGGTATCGTGTCCACAAGAAAGTGATATATGTACATATATATATATATACATATATTATGTATAAACTTTTGAACTGACGGTGGTTTTGGGGTCTAGGTGATGTGAAACGCGAAGATATGTCGAAATTTTCCGGAAGTCGAAACAGGGTACCCATTGCAATAGTTAGCTTTCTAATGAAATCTACCTAATACAAAACACATATTATTATTATTGTCACTACCAGTAAAATTGTCACCGACCGCCACTGCTAGTCAGTGTTACCGCAGCATCAGGCCACTCTCGAATAGAAATAATCGACTGTTCAGCGACAGTGGTGCTTTATCTGAGATCTCTTGGAAATATTGTAACACAATGTGATGGTGCCTATCATTGGCTTGTTTCACTTAATGTACTATGCCTTTCTCCAATGAGATTTAATGTGTCTCCTCCAATAGCTTAGTGGTCAGAACAACGATGTACAAAGTGGGAGATCACTATTTAATGTAGGCCTACCGCACCGCATGGGTCAGAAATTTTAATTATCGTACCTAAATGATTTGTACTTTCTGTTCAATACTCGACCTAATTAGCCGAAAGTCTCCATGCGCCTTCTTATAATTTTTTTCTTTTGTGGCACGATCTTGCTAATCTACGAAGAAACCTTGGTCTGCAGAATAAACTCAATGTTATGTTGACTATCGATCGCGTCATCCGCTATATAAGTGCGAGTGGGTTAGGGCCAACGATTTAAATTTTTTAAGTGTAATTTGACTCAAAGTACTTTAAAATTTTTCTATCTCGTATATTTTTGTTATTTAATTATTCGTTTTTTTGTTTGTTTGTTTGTTTTATTAATATTATGCTCTTTGTCATTTTAGGCATCCATCTCTAAATTTTTACTACCCTAAATTTGTATTCTTAAACTGTGTTACAAGGATCGGATGACCTTGTTGTTCCGTCCCTTAAAACAACAATAACATCATCATCATTATCGTCATTCTTGAGTCGTACTTGTACGGCGGACCAACAAAAGTACCTTCGCCTATTGTAAATGTCTGATTTAGGGTGTCTGGAAGGTGCTACTATACCGGTCCATCAAGAAGCACAAGATGTCCTGATCACAAGGAATGTAAATTCACAACCTGGACGAGTGTGGATACAGAGAATGAGTGGTCAGCGAGAAATTCACTCAAACTGAGAAAACTATGTCCCCGCAGATTCAACGCAATCCAGCCCGAGTCTTCTCACGTTCTGTGCCCACACCACCAACAATCCTCCTATGTCATCATCGGAAGTCGTTTTGCAGGCCTTACTGTAGCCCAGAAGTTAATGCACTATGGACTCTGCAACTTCATTCTGCCTGAAGCGACTAATCGTTAAGTTCTTTATTTTATTCCTCAAGGCCTCTATGTTGTAGTGGTACCACGGGCCACAGGCGCAAGAGACCGGAGACAATAGAGTCCCTAGAGCAATTGTTCCTTTCTCGCTCAGCAGACACATCGTGACATGAGAACCAGAGGGTTCTATCTGACTTTTTATTTTGTTGTGGTGTTTGAAGCCATATTTTCAGTGTTGCCTTAGTAAACAAGAGTTTAGTGCTTTTCAGTCGGTCAACACGAATGTACCCAAAAGAGATGGGTTATGCCCTAATCCTGAAATAAATTACATGAGATTAATAAAACACTAGGATGACCAGTTTCGATCGTCAAGCGATCATCATCAGATCCATTACACTTAGGCTACAAAATCTATGTTTGAAATACAGGTGAAAATATTTACAATATGTACAATTATTTAGTTGCAGTATTGGTACTGCAACTGTCAGTGTATGCTAAATGCAGTGTATATGTTAGGTGAAATGCTAAATGGTGATAGCTATCCGTAGATTGTACTTTAGAGAGATTATATGGTTGTAAACTATGGTTAAACTATAAAATTTTAGGCTAACTACTTATCTGATTGTCTTCCGTACAACAGCTACTCGCAGTTTTCATGCTCACTGGAACTCACTTTGCGGTCGACTGCGGTGGTTATCTTAACGACTGGTTTTTCCCTGCTTTCTCCCCCCTGCTCCTACGTGCTGTGGGGAGTGATAGCGATGTGTTTATGTGAGGTGTTGCCAACCTAGATAAGATGTATGTTATTGAATGAGGTGGGTCTACAATTATTAAAGACCGTGGATTAGCCCTCGCCACGCGTGGAGCATAACCCATTCGAACTAAGCGTTGACGGTCTTATGAGGACGTCCCGGCACCTTTAATACTGCCGCGAATATGGGCCTTGGTTTATTGCAGAAGAAAAGTACATCGTACACCTGATCCAGATAACA
Organism: Meconema thalassinum; assembly: GCA_946902985.2. NCBI lineage: Eukaryota > Metazoa > Arthropoda > Insecta > Orthoptera > Tettigoniidae > Meconema > Meconema thalassinum. The sequence continues at coordinate 343,598,324 of OX336392.1, forward strand.
TTTACCTATTAATAACACCCCTAATTTCCCCCCTTTTTTTATCTAGCTTGGCTGTGTCGCTAAATTGTGTTTTGTTTCCGACAGGGTGTGTTATAGCCAAACATAAAAATAAAGATAAAACGATTCCCAAACCGGACAGTAATGAGAAAAAATTTGCGCGTTTCAACTATGTGAATGCGAATACATATAAAATCACTAACCTATTCAAAAAGCAAGGCATAAAAATAGCTTTCACGACGAAAAACACAACCGCTAGGCACGTCCTAAATAGTAATCTAAATAAACGTGACCCGTATTCAAGGTCAGGGGTATATTCTATAACGTGCCAAGACACCGATTGTCAAGCTAATTACATCGGGCAGAGTGAAAGGTGAGTAGACACACGTTATAATGAACATAGGAATGCGATAAGATACGGAACACATTCAGCCGTGTGCGAACATATGTGTGACGCAGGGCACAGCTTTACCAACATAGAGTCGGACTTTAAATAAACCATCACGAATCGAAACGCAGAGCTCTTGACATAAAGGAAGCAATCGAGATACACCTAGCCAAACGAAACAATCCCAACAATCTAAATGAACACACGTTCATGGAGAGCTCACCCCTCTTCACGCTACTAAAAAACACACCCTGTCGGAAACAAAACACAATTTAGCGACACAGCCAAGCTAGATAAAAAAGGGAGGAAATTAGGGGGTTATTTAGGTAAATGTTATCTGGATCAGGTGTACGATGTACTTTTCTTCTGCAATAAACCAAGGCCCATATTCGCGGCAGTATTAAAGGTGCCGGGACGTCCTCATAAGACCGTCAACGCTTAGTTCGAATGGGTTATGCTCCACGCGTGGCGAGGGCTAATCCACGGTCTTTAATAATTGTAGACCCACCTCATTCAATAACATACATCTTATCTAGGTTGGCAACACCTCACATAAACACATCGCTATCACTCCCCACAGCACGTAGGAGCAGGGGGGAGAAAGCAGGGAAAAACCAGTCGTTAAGATAACCACCGCAGTCGACCGCAAAGTGAGTTCCAGTGAGCATGAAAACTGCGAGTAGCTGTTGTACGGAAGACAATCAGATAAGTAGTTAGCCTAAAATTTTATAGTTTAACCATAGTTTACAACCATATAATCTCTCTAAAGTACAATCTACGGATAGCTATCACCATTTAGCATTTCACCTAACATATACACTGCATTTAGCATACACTGACAGTTGCAGTACCAATACTGCAACTAAATAATTGTACATATTGTAAATATTTTCACCTGTATTTCAAACATAGATTTTGTAGCCTAAGTGTAATGGATCTGACGATGATCGCTTGACGATCGAAACTGGTCATCCTAGTGTTTTATTAATCTCATGTAATTTATTTCAGGATTTCTCTTTTGGGTACATTCGTGTTGACCGACTGAAAAGCACTAAACTCTTGTTTTTATTTTGTTTTGCACGCGCTCTTTGAAAATTACACTTCGAAATAGTGTTCATCTTTTCCACAAATATTTGTTCTATTCCAAATAATCATATACAGTATATAAATCGCTACGATGCTCAAGCTCTTAAACCAGAGGAAGTTAGAAGGTGCGGTTTGTACCAAAATCTTATAAATCATCTCAATAGTACAGGAAAATTCTTACATGTCTTGAAAAGTCACGGACATATATTTATTTGTTTGTTTATAACGTGCGTTTAAACAAATAAACATCGTGTTCATTCAGTCCATATACTGCGGTGTGTGGGTAGAATTCTTGGTGTGATAAACTGTGTTATTGCGATGACTTTGCGGAGAAACCATGATTAAAAACCTTTTCCAGGATGGATGAGGTGGTAATCGAACCCACCTCTTCTCAGTTTTGCCTCATGAGGCTGATTGTGCCCCAGTCCCACATCATGTTCATTTAGCCCCGTGTAATTGGGTGTGTGGAATTCCTTGCGTGATAACCTGTATTATTGTGATGATTTTGCATCATGTTGTCTGATTTCCTCGTTTGTGGCTGAGATGAGTTTGGATGGACTTGTCTATTATCTTCAGAAAAGAATATAGATCCTGGGGCATCGCAGTTAAGGGATTCAAAGTACTTTTGCAAGGACTCAGCAATTTTCTTTGTCACTACGAGCTAGTTTTCCATTGTAATCTCTGAACCATGCTCTGAACTGTAAGATCGGAGGGTTGTATTTCCTCAAGTTGCTTTTGAATGTGTATTGTGACCTCGCAGTTCCGCCCCTTAAAACTACAATAACTAACTAACAAACTAACTAACTAATGTGTATTGTTCTTCTTGAAACCCTGCTCAATTTGAGCCAGCTGGTGTTTATCAAAACCGCGTTTAACATTGCGGATGGTTTTTGTTGCACATTTTATCTCATTCAAGAAGTTCATCAGTGGCTTCAGTGGTGTAGTTGGTAGCATGCTGAGCTTCTATGCCCAAGATCGCGGGTTCAAACACGGCCGAAGTCGTCGGATTTTTAAGAGCGTTAAAAGTCCCTCAGTATGCCTTCCTTCGGAGGGGAAGTAAAGCCGGCGGGCCCATGTCATGGATTTATGGCATGTAAAAGAACATTCCACTAACTACAATTGTGTGAAGCCAAATTTGTAGGTTAGATTTGAGTAATGCTCCTACGTTCCAACGTTTGTCACCAGGTGCCGGTTGCGGTGGCATCTAGTACCCAAGTTCACAGCTAGGTGTCGTTGATGGTAGAATTTGGTAGCAAAAGTAGGAACTACTTGAAATTCCCCATACCTGAATTACAGATAACAGATACAGATTAACCTCAGGAGATTAAAATCACTGATGGCCCGACCGGGAATCGAACACGGGACACGTCGGGCCAAAGTCTAGCGTGCTAACCATTTAGCTACGCAGCCGGACGTGTAGGTTAAGTAATGATGGTTATTAAATACGTTAAAAAGTGTGATTTTGAACTAGTTGGGCGCTACGCAAGCGTCAGAAACTTGCTCGACAGGCGGCTAGTCACAGTGCTCCGGCCATGCGAAGTTCCGTTCTGCAGAGAAGTCTCTCACTGTATAAACTATTTTCAAAGCAAAATATGTCGCATAATCTAACTCCACTTAACGAAGTCACGCGTCGCGTGAGGATTGGCTAGCTATGCTACGGATGGGATGTGGTGAAGCTTCAGGGTCGCGGTACAGTATGAGTGGTGGGGAGCCAGAGCACTGGAGGAGACACCCCTCACTTAACAACACCAAGTTCAATACTTTTGCATGCACAGAGTTGAAGCATTAACACGCGATGCCAACAGTACAGCGGACGACGAGTGACTACTGTCGCTGTTCCTCCCACCACTGAACCGTGGCTGTAAACCTGTCTGCCCAGAGCGGTCAGCTTGACCTTGAAGCCTCATCATATACCGGCAGTGAGGATTAGTGCGTTTTATGGTAGGTTTGGTAGTTTTTGTAGAACTATTTTGTCTTGTATATATCTGGATTTGATGACGAAACATGTCATCCCTTAGTTTTCTCCCTCTTCTGTGGGTCAATATATATACAGGGTGTTCCTAAATTCCCATTACAAACGTTGAGGGCTTGTAATGGGGACCAAGACGGTAACGTACCGTCTTCCCGCTGTATATTAATCACATGTATTTTTTCAGGTTATTTTTCGCATGCCCCAGTTATTGTGTTGACCGACTGAAAAGTTGTACTGTCAACTTCCTAATTGCGTTGGTGCCTGTTACACCCATCTGAAGCAAAGTAATACATCCCCAAATCATTATGGCGTCATTCATTCATTCATTCATTCATTTATTTGCAATGGGGGGAGTGTCCCCCGGTGGCAATTTGGATATACATAACAAATACATAATTATACATAACAATACATAATTATACATAACGATTCAATAACAATTATACAACAATTAAACTGGAGTATTTACACAAATAGTCAGTCTTTTCTTGAACACACCTATATGTTTGGGAAAAGGCTCTAAGACTGCGGCAGGTAGAGAGTTCCAGTTATCAATGGCACGGTTTACAAAAGAATATTTACCATAATTTGTTCGCTGTGGTCGGCCCTTAACTTTGAAAGGATGATCGCTCCTACCCATGTAAGTGGGCTTTCCCAATCGTTTGCTAAGCTCACCCCATGCTGGTTGATTTGTATACGTGTTGTACATAGCGCAGAGTCTAGATTTCATCCTCCTAGCCTCCAGTGATTCCCACCCAAGTTTCTTTAACATACGGCTCACACTGCTCCTGGGATTAAAGTCACTGAGCACAAATCTAGCGGCCTTTCTTTGTACCATTTCCAACTCATTGATGAGCCCTACTTGATATGGATCCCAAACCGCCGAGGCATATTCCAGAATAGGTCTTACAAGTGACAAATAGCCTAATTCTTTAGCAGAGGTACTACTTCCTTTTAATACCCTCATTACAAAGTGCAGGGATTTGTAAGCTTTTGAAACTACACATCCTACATGACTACTCCATTTCATATCATTCCTTACGTGAACGCCCAAATATTTGCAAGAATCTTCTTCTACAAGTATTTCCGAGCCAATGTTATATTGAAAATCCTGCCTTCGCACTTTCCCTATTTTTAAGAGACTACATTTTCTTGTGTTTATTTTCATTTTATTTACAATCGCCCACTTATAGACCAGGTTCAGGTCCTCTTGCAGCACTGCATTGTCTTGTGAGTCATGTATCTTTCGATATATTACACAATCATCCGCAAACAATCGACAGTCACTGCGAATTCCATTTGGTAAGTCATTTATAAACGCCAAAAACAACAAAGTTCCGATTACGCTGCCCTGAGGGATACCCGACGTTACGGTAATTTCATCCGAGAATATGCCTTCGACTTTCACTTTCTGGGAACGACCCGTCAAAAATTCTTGGATCCATAAAATTACTCTTCTATCAATCTTCGTCGAAGCTAATTTATGGAGTAGCATGTCATGCGGCACGACATCAAATGCCTTCGCAAAATCTATAACCACGGCGTCGACTGAAACTCCATGGTCTAACGATTCGCTAATGTCTTGAAAAAGGGATAGCATCTGACTCTCGCATGAGTAACCTTTCCGAAATCCATGCTGCCTATCATTAAACCATGATAATGTTTCCCACTGTTCCCTCAAGTAGTCGCAAATGAGATGCTCCATCTGCTTACAAACGATGGACGTAAGGCTAACCGGCCTGTAGTTGCCCAATTCAAGTCTGCTCCCTCCCTTAAATATTGGGACTACCGTAGCTCTTTTCCAGTCATCTGGGATTTGCGCATTGTTTATGGACACATTAAATATCACCTCCAAGTATCGTGCCACGGCCCTACCTCCTAATTTAAGTACTTCACTAACAATATTATCAGGACCCTTTGATACATTGATACGCAGTTTTTGTATTAGCATTACAATTGCTGACTGGTTTATTTGGAACAGGGGAGCCCCTGATTCGTCGTTAAGGTCCAACACACAGCTATTGGATTTGTTGAACACACTACCGTAAAAGACATTTAATTCATTAGCAATGGCCTGTTTCTCAGTAATTAATTTACCGTCACCGGACATTATCATCGACAAATTATTTGAGTTTCCCTTTCTTCTCCTAACATAACTGTAAAATGTTTTCCACCCACCCCCTCCCGAACCAAGTAAACCTTGCATATAACTGTCATGAGCAGCCCTCTTTTTTAAGACGAGCTCTCTTGATAAGGACTTAAATTTCAGCATATACTTGTCACTATCATGTCTTTTATTGTATAATTTCCTAATTTTCCGTTTTAGTCTCCTAATTTCTCGTGTGTAATACTCAGGGTCTGGGTTTTGTTTCAGCAATTTAAATGGGACAAATTTATCAACAGCGCTATTTAAAATTTTCAAAAAGTTAGTCCACAGGATATTAATGTGATTTCCTTCCGATGCCCATCCTACAAATAGCTCATTCAAATACCCCTGAAACTTGCCCTGATCCGCTCTGCGATACTGGAATATGATCTTTTTTGCTACATCAGAGTCTAATTTTGTAACGCCACCATATCTAATATTTAATTCAACCCCAGAATGGTCACTAATTCCTGGTACTTTCAGACAGTTAATATACAGCTCTACAGGCCTTACGAGGTAAACATCTAAGGTATTATTGTCTCTAGTTGGGAAGTCAACTACTTGGGAAAATCCCCCCTCCCTTAAGAATTTATTTGCAGCGCTCTGAGCTTGACCACAGCTAGTTGACTCACCAGACCAGTCTACTTTGGGGAGGTTTAAATCTCCAGCAATTATTATGCTCTTTTTCATAGCATTACCCGTACAAGTTTTATCATACAGTGTTTCGAGGAGAGAAAAGTTATCTTTCGGTGCTCTATACGCCCCTATCACCTGAAGAGGGAATTTATTTCCTTTATCCGAAATTTGTACACATAACATTTCATGATCCATATCAGCCCACTTTAAGAAACTAGCTATATTTTTGCGCACACAAATAAATAGCCCACCACCTCGCTTCCCCCGATCCCTTCTGTACATTTCGTAGGTCCCTTGAATTATTTCGCTACTATTTATGTCCTCATATAACCAAGATTCAGTTGCAATGACAATGTCCGGAGAATACGTCTCTACAAGATTCCAAAATTCAATTACTTTATTTCCTAAACTCTGACAATTAACCTGCAGTAATCTTAGAGTCTTACCTCCGCAGCAAATATCTTGAAGTAGCTCCTTCTGTTCCCATCGGCTGGCAACCTCTGGACCTGCTCCTCCTCACAAAAGCCGGCACGAACCGATGACCCTGTCATGTAGGCTCCCTAGGTTGTAAGCGCCCCGTCGATTTAGATGCAGCCCGTCTCGGGCGAAGTCACGGCCACCAATCCAGCAGTCAGCTTCTACGTACACTAATCCCAGTTGTGCACATACCCAGTCCATGCGGTCATTTACAGTCTTAACTCGCCTTAACGGAACATCTCCCCGCCGAACAATGCCACTCATTATAATTTTTGCATTTCTAAACTTGCTTTTAGCTTTTCTGCCTAGTTCGTAGAGCTCCCCCATGATGTAATCAGCTGTAGCCCTCTTCTTCAAATCGTTCGTCCGAACATGGAGCAACAACACTTTAACTTTGTCACAGTCCTCTACATTTGATTGTTCCACTTGTTGGGCAAGCTGGTCAATTTTAATCCCCGGATAACACCGCACTTTTGCACCTGATTTCCTCGAGATATTCGCACTCAATCGTATCATAGAATCACCCATTATGATAACGTCATCCTCAGTTTGCTCCTGCACGCCCTCTTCCACACTGATCCCAGTAGAAAGCCGTTCAGTCACATCCTTCACCGTTTCTTCTGATTCACGAAGCTTAGCTCTAAGTTCCTGTATTATTTGATCCCTTGCTTTGATTTGCACCCTCAAACAGTCCGGCGTATCACATACTTTACAAAACCAATTTCCGACATCACAATCCTCCTTCTTGACCTTAATACAGCCGAAGTGAAACCATTTCTCACATAGTCCACACTCAACACCATTCTTCAATGTTTTACTGCACGTCGAACACTTTAAAACTGTCACTGGATCATTTGCCTGATTCACATTTGGAGTAACAGACCCTGGATTCACTTCCACTCCACCAATAACTAGCAATGCAGCTATCACTAGGGCTATGAACCACAAGTTGCTAGGTCCCGTACGCACACACAAACACCGGAAATCCCGACTACCCTTCACATACCACAGTCCGATCCTCGCCCGATAACACTCCAGAGAACAACCCATTCCAGCACACCTGAGAGCTTGGGAAAAACACGTCAGGATCGATATTATTGACATAATCTACAGTTTAGCAAATGCCTTTAAATCTTTGAGTTATATCACTGTTGCAGCAAATGGGCGATGCGTAGACAAGTTACAAGATGCAGTTGCGGTGTTGACAGATAAATAGTGTATGTGTTAACAGAGCGTACACAGGACTTTATGATTATATTAATGCAGCCAATGGCATTTATTTTCTTTTCAGGACGGGTCAGGGAAGTGATTTTGGACGGAAATCGGCCGTGGACCTATTAAAAGGAACCGTCCTGGCATTTGTCTGGTGGTAAAAATAGGTTAATACGAAGAAAACTATTTTCAGAACGTCCAAGGTGGGATTCGAGCCTACGCTCACCGGATGCCAGCGAGGCACGTTGTAGCGCGGTAAGGCGATCGGCCACCGCGGTTGGACTTTATCCCCACAACTCTTGCATTAGTGGACTAAATTTCTAAATTAAACAACTTAATATAGGCCTATACTTCGAGAATGAGTTCGCAACAGATAACCCCATGCTAGCACAGAAGTCCAGTAAACATTTCCCATTGGTGTTCGCTTCCCTATCCTCACCCCACTTACCCATTACCTTCTCATATCCCTCATTTCTATTTCCTATCCTGGCATTGGAATCCCCCACCAGTACTACACTATTCGTATTGTTAACTCTCACTACCAAGTCACTCAGTGCCTCATAAAATTTGTCTACTTCCTCCTGATCCGCCCTTTCACATGAAACGTACCGTACACTGGAACAATCCTGACCCGATTTCCAAATTTATCCACAGTAATTGTTCATTTACACACCTCACAGAATCTATGTTACGCTCTAACGTTCTCTTGACATACAACCCTACTCCCCACTTTGCCCTGCCTCGTTTTACACCTGACAGGTACACCTTCCTACTTCCTCCTCTATATCTCCCTTTATCTGAACTTCATTAATCCCCAATAAATTCAATCCCATCCTACTTGCTGACTCTGCTAGCTCTACTTTCTTCCTTCCATAATCACCCTTGATATTAATTGCACCCCAACGAATACCAATCCGATTGCTTGTTCGTTTACAAGGAGTCCCTGATCTGTCAGATGGGAGTGGGACTCCATAGATCCGAGGCTTGCTCATGACATTTTTGCAGGGAGGTCATGGTCAGATGAACGATCTCAAAGTGAGAGGTGTAGAAGCAGTGGATGCCGCAATACTAACTGCTAATAGGCCATCATGGAGGAGACTTGTTCGCAAACAGAGACTTCCAGACTTGACTGGATGCTAAAAGGCAAATCAGTCTCAAATGAAAATGTATGTAATATATGTACATGCAATGTGACTGTACGCCTTATGCTTAATAATTAGGCTCTCTGTTTAGAAGGTGCTACTGTGCCCGGCCACCAAGCAGCGCACGATGTCCTGAACAAAGTAGATGCAAAACTTGGACGAGTGAGGATTCACGGAATGAGTGGTCAGCAAGTGAACCACTCAGACTGAGAAGACTATGTCCCGGCAGATTCAGCGAAATCAAGCCCGAAATTACTCATGTCTTGTGCCCACACCATCAACAACCCTCCATCGTCATCATCGGAGGTGGTTTTGCAGGCCTGACTGTCGCCCAGAAGTTGATGCGTTATGGACTCTGCAACTTCACTCTGCTTGAAGCGACACATCGGTGAGTTCATTGTTTTATTCGCCAATGTCTCCATGTTGTAGCGGTAGTCTACCACCAGCGCGAAAGACCTAGAGTATATTGTTCCTTTGTATACGGCCTCTCTCAGCAGGTACATCTGTCTTATTTTTTACTACTACTAATAATATATAATAATGTTTATGTACGACGATGTCGAAATGTAAATATTATATCTCAGAAAACTGTGTCATAATGAGGGTCATTATAACACTATTTTTCTTTATGAAACAGTTTCTCCCACCAATCAGGGCTCAAGAAACAGTTGTTTGACCAATTAGGTGATGATAGCATCGCACCTGTGCTGAGTTCCAAGGCCTTCTAATTTAAATTTCACTGCGCGGCCTAGTGTCATTGTGGGGTAATCGAGGAGGCCATGGTCAAATACAAGGTATTCTGTGCGTCCTATGCGCTCTGTTCAGTACATAAAACTGGCGAAATCTCGACAGATATTATGAATATTTATGTTCGAACAAAAAATAGTTATAATAATTATCGTCGAACATAAACAGTCGTATGCAACTCGCATATAATGGTAATTAAGACACTAGTATGGAAATTATTAAACTCGCTTACGCTCGTTTTATAAACATACTCGTGTCTTAATTATTGCCATTATAGGCTCGTTGCATAATGTACTATATTGGTTTTATGCCCCTTTTAACTACTGTGACTTCTCGAGACCCCGGGGTGCCGGAATTTTGTTCCGAAGGGGGGGATCTTTAACGTGCCAGTACATCTACTGACACGGCTCCCTCGCATTTGGGCACCCCCAAATGCCCACTGACTGTGCCAGGATTCGATCCTGCAACCTTGGGAACAGCAGGCGAGAACGTTACCGCTGAGCCACGCAGCCAGTATTTCTTTTGCACTTATTGTTCTAAATTTTTTCTAAAATTGCGTATCCTTCCAGCTCGGCTTCACCCACGGACTCTGCGAAGGATCATTCCTCTACCGTCGCAAGGATGGTGTCTAGGAACTGAACACACTTTGTCAGCCGATATAACTGAGGATGGTGACAGACTGATCGGCCAGGCGACAGCTAACTCTAATTAAGGAAGGGTCAAGGAAGGGATTTTGGAAAGAAATCGGCCGTGGGCCTGTTGAAAGGAACCGTCCCGGCATTTGCCTGGTGGTGAAAATGGGAAACCACGAAAGCCATTTTCAGGATGACCGAGGTGGGATTTGAACCCACGCTCTCCCGATGCCAGCGAGCTAGTGGTAGACTATCATCATTTTGTACAGTTTCCAGCCCCAGGCTGGGTCTGTTTGGAACATAAGCCTCGCCACTTAGTCCTTTCTTCCCACCAGCTCTCCGCTGTCACTCTGGTCCAGTCCTCGCCTCTCTTCTTGACATATTCCTCCACTCCTTTCAGCCATCTATCTCTTGGTCTTCCCCTTGGTCGTTTCTTCTGCATCTGCATCTCATGTATCCTCTTGGGAATCTTCTTCTCTTCCATTCTCTAAGCGTCCATACCACCTCAGTCTTGATGTCTCAATCCTACCTTGCAAGGGCTCCTCTTTCACTATTTCCCTGACCTTTTCATTGTTACTAGTAGACTAGTGGTAGACTATACACATAAAATATAAAAATAAAAACATCACCCGCCCAAGCTACACATGTAACTGCCTCCCCGACATTCAGTGTAATGGGAATGCTTCCGATAGTTTGAGCTGTTCGCAGGTTTGTTTACATGTTTGGGCAGTTCACAGGGCGAGATGTTGCGAATTATATCAACGTAGGTAGAACAGGAATGTGTTAATGGCATACACAGATGCAGTGGTGTGCGCAGGATTTCTTTTTGGGGAGGGGGTCATTCATACAGTAAGGTAGTTGTGACAATTATTAAAAATGATATTCCTATTATTATTCATAAAAAGCAATAATTAAATAAACATTCTCTTTGCATGAAAAATATATTTTCCAACACAATAAAAATAATTTAAAAACTGAAAATTAAAAAAGAAAAATGGAAAACCGTAACTAAATATTAAAGCTGATATAATCCAGTGGTATCATGTCCATACGTGACTGCTTATAATATTGATATTGTGAAAAAGAATAAAGTTTCACTCTCCATGTTCTTACTGCCATTTGGCTACTATTCACTCTCAAAATCTGCCTATCTTGATGACTTTATCTGCATCAATGATAGGAATATATTGCAGAAACACCTCATGTACCGAATTATCTTTAACGAAACGGGCACACAGTACACGCATATGCACATTTGACGCAGCCCGAAGCGACGTGAAGTTACCGATCACACACTTAACAGCAATACTGATACATGACTACTATCGACCAAAATATTATGTGCACTCGAGTTTGAAGGTTGTTTTTGAATTAACCAATAGACCGACATAAAATCCAATAACATCAACATTTTCGTCGTTCTATTTTACGTTAGTTCATGTAGGTTTGGAATTTTTAATTTATATTTTAATATTTTTTATCGCAGTTGGAACACAAAAAGTGCCCGTTTTTTAAGCGCGTTTCAACCATGCGTCACATTTAAGATTTTTTAATCTAAAAAACCCGTCATCAGATCGAATACAAAGTTTAACACAATATACATTGGAATGTTGTATAACTGGTTTATTAATTTCAAAATTTTGTGTGTCCAAGAAACAAAGTTGTTATCATTTTTGTAAGGTAACTTTTTCTCTCGTCTCGGGGTGGTTGGAAAATATAGTTCTTGGTCGCATTGTAATCCTTATTCATCAAAAAGGTATGCTGTATGACTGTGAAATACGTAAATTAATTCACTTATTTTTATATCGGTTTGTATTTGCACGGCGAAATAAGACATAGTTCACCAGCTAGCCGCTCCGGAGAAAGTTGTTCAGCGTTGCTGAGATGGAGCCCATCACGCGTCATGGCGCGCCTCGCTCGGAAGTGGTAAAAAGTAGTAAAAATGGTTGAAAATTGGTTAAAAAAAAGTGGTATAAGAGTGGTAAAAAGTAGTAAAAGTGCTAAAAAGTGGTAAAAGGTAGAAAAGTGGTAAAAAGTGGTAGCCAAGTGATAAAAGTGTATGCAATTGGGTTGATTTGGGTTTGGTTCGGTTTAGTTTGGTTAAGTTAGATTCAGTTCGGTTGAGTTCGGATTGTTTCGGTTTGGGCTTGTAATTATTATACAATTTCACAAGTTACAACCTGTTTGCTAATACAATTGTAGAATGTTAAACACTTGCATAGTATTACATTTTGGGTAATGCAACATTCCCATACAATAACAAAAATACTGAATGCAGCCGAAATAAATCAGAAACCTCTATGGAGATCAAATTGGCAGGTGAAAAGCTGAAGGAAGTAGGAGACTTCTGTTACTTAGGAAGCAGAATAACCAGTGATGGACGAAGCAAAGAGGATATTAAAAGTAGGTTGGCTCAGGCAAAGAAAGCATTTCTACAAAAAAGGAATCTGCTGACATCGAATATAGATTTAGGTATTAGGAAGTCATTTTTGAAAGCCTTTGTCTGGAGCGTGGCGCTCTATGGAAGTGAAACTTGGACTATTGGTGCAGCAGAAAAGAGGAGAATTGAAGCATTTGAAATGTGGTGTTACAGGAGAATGATGAAGATCAGAAGGGTAGATAGGGTTACAAACAAAGAGGTATTAAGACGAGTGGGAGAGGAGAGATGTTTCTGGCGACTGCTAATGAAGAGAAGAGATAGGTTGGTAGGACACATACTAAGACACCCAGGAATAGCAAGCTTAGTTATGGAAGGAAGGGTCGAGGACAAAAACTGTAGGGGTAGACCAAGGTTAGAATATGTTAAACAGATTGCCCCCGATGTAGTGTGTCGGAGCTATGTAGAGATGAAACGATTAGCTCAGGACAGGGAGGCATGGAGGGCTGCATCAAACCAGTCAAAAGACTGAAGACTCAAACAACAACAGCGTCAATTAACTCTTTTGATACATTATTTAAACAAAGATATATTTGTATTAAACGAAAAAGCAAACCCACTGTGTGTATTGTTAGTGGTATGAACAATTGCGCTAATTATTGGAATGCATGCTGGTAGTTGAGTGGGTTGTCAAATTGACCAATACGTAGCATGCTGGTAGTTGAGTGAGTGTTGATATCGACCGCTAGATAGCATGCTGTTCGTTTAGTGAGTGTTGATATAGAGCGCTAGGTACTATGCAGGTCGTCCAGGTAGTTCTCATAGTCACCGCTAGATAGCGGCAACATACTTTGGGTGTCGCATTTGACTATCTGATAAAGTTTTACCGCTTGGAAACGTGCTTGTATAAGCTGTGTATATAAATGTAATATACAATTAACCACTAAGTGTTTAGAACTAACATGTATAGCCTTGTGTAGGGAATATAGAGGTCCTTAGCAAGAAAGAGTGTCTAACACACGAGTGTACAACCTTTTGATATGCTGTAAGTACCTGATAACCTTGAGTAGGGTGTAAGAATATTTTCAGTTGACTGCTACCTTTGACAGTGATCACATCGTGAAAGATCGTCTCACCGACCATTGTACAGCCTTGTACTACGTGGTAACTAGCTGTTGGTCTTGATTAGGGTATATAAGAGGTCTCTTAGCAGGAATACTATTAGTTGACTACTACCTTTTACAGTGTTCACATCGTGAAAGATCGTCTCACCGACCAGCCTCTAGCCTTGTGATACGCAGTAAGCTGCTGTTTGTATAAATCAACATCCACAATGAAAGAAACTATTCCTAGCTATATGTGCAAAGAGCGTGGAAAAACTTTTCTTCGAGACTATCATCGGAAGCGACATGAAGTATCGTGTGGTGAATTCCATGAGTGCAAGACGTGTGGCAGTAAATTCAACAATGTGTACAACGGACGTCGTCATGAAGAATGTTGTAATGTTGTGTCATCATCTAAAAGACAAAAATTGGAGCCGACAAAACATTACCTACTTCAATGGTTCCAGACAAAAATGCACTTAGTGAATATGAAACGTGTTTTGAAGGTCGAATTTAATCCTATTTTATACGTTGTGATACGCGTAAGGATTTAAATTCATGCCTTAAGGAGTCCAAACAGCAAATAATACAATCTGTGCAGAAAGCACTAGCAAAACACAAGTAGATAAAAGTTAACCTTGTGGATGAATGTAGATTTATTCATAAGTCCACCAACGAAATTACAGATCGGGCTTTTAAAACACGAAATCAGGCCCTATTTTTGGAAACAGACTTAAGTAGTTTCTTGGAAACACAATTTACAAAGTTAACTACAGAAATGGAAGAATCTGAGCTAAAAGGCAGTAATTGGGCTTTGTTACCAGTGGAAGGAGTACGATTGAAAATAAATAAGTACAATCCCTTGCGTGGCAGCACATATATTCCATTACCAGCAGCTATAAAAGCAAGAAATGCCTGCATTAATCCTCAAAACTTGAAAGATGAAAAGTGTTTTATGTATGCCATTTTAGCAAAACTGGTTAAAAAGAATGCTCAACGCATTAGTAAATACAAGGATCTGAAAAACAAGTATGAATTTTCAGTAATATCGTTTCCTACACAACTAGCTGACATTCCCAAATTTGAAAAAGCCAACGACATATCCATTAATGTATTTGGACTGGAAGAAGACAACAAACTGTTCCCTCTAAAGGTTGTGGATCAAGAGCTACAAGACCATCGCGACCTCCTTCTGATAAGTTCTTTATCCGGCCAGAACCACTACGTCTTTATCATAGATTTTGATAAACTAGTAAGACATCAGATTACCCACCATCAACAAGATATATACGTGTAAACGGTGTTTTACTCACTTCAATAATCGATATGGTCAACAAGGAATGGAAAAATTGAAAGCACATAGAGCTTTGTGTGTCCAGCATGACATTGCTAGGGTTGAAATGCCTATTAAAAACCCAATTGGTAAATTCATAAATGTGGAAAAAATGCTTAGAATACCTTACGTTATCTATGCAGATTTTGAAATTATACTGTTATCATATCAAACATGTCTACCTAATCCTGAGGCAAGTTATACAGTGCCATACCAGAGTCATGTTCCTATGAGCTTTGGTATATACGTTAAACCCTCACCAGCTGTGGACACATAAAGGCAAACCTTCCAAGCCAACCTCTTATTTATCGTGGACCTGGCGCTGCAGAAAAGTTTATGGACTGTTTGATCTCAATAGCTAATGAAATCGATCGCCTTTACAGCTTAAATGTTCCAAAGGCCTTAACTCAGGATCAAGAGGCAGAGTTCCAATGTTCTGAAACCTGTTATTTGTGTCATAAAACATTTACCAAAGAGGACTGGAAAGTTAGAGAACATTGCCATATTACTGAGGAATACCGTGGAAGTGCTCATAATAACTGTAATTTGAGGTGTGAAGCACGTAACCCCGTTCTTGTATTTCTACATAATATGAGTGGCTACGATGCAAATTTCGTTGTAAAGCAATTGGGGTGTACTACTGAGAGAGTGGATGTTATCGCTAACTCCAAAGAAAAGTAAATTTTCTTCACCAAATATGTAGGAAATGTTAAGCTTCGATTTGTGGACACGTTTCGGTTAATGCTGATTAGTTTGGAAAACTTAGTTTCCAATTTAACATCATACCCTGAAACAGGCAAGTACTTTGGAAAAGAAAATGCAACGCTCATGACTCGTAAATGGGTATTTTGTTATGATTACATTGATTCATGGGAAAAGTTAAGTGAAACGTGTTTACCTACAAAAGAGGCATTCTTTAACAAATTAAGTCAAGAAGATGTTAGTCAAAAAGACTATGAACATGCCAAAAATGTCTGGAATCAGTTCAAAATTAAAACTCTAGGGGAATATAGTGACCTCTACCTAACTTCAGATGAACTCCTCCTTGCAGACAGCTTTGAAATGTTTAGAAACAAAACATTAGAAACACACCGAGTGGATGCTGCACACTTTTTTACTTCGCCTGGTTTAAGTTTCGAGGCAATGCTCCTTTACACAGGAATTGAACTGGAATTGCTACAGGATTACGATCAGATTCTTTTAATCGAGCCTGGAATACGTGGAGGCATATGCCAGGTGTCTCATCGGTATGCTGAAGCTAACAATAAATACATAGGAACCTATGATTCTGAGAAACCATCGCAGTTTATTACCTATGATGATGCCAACAACCAATATGGGTGGGCTTGGTGTCACTCTCTTCCTTATGGTGGATTTCAGTGGGTTTCTCCAGATACTGTTGATCTAGAAAAATGAAAGAAAGACGATCCTGTGGGATACATACTAGACGTTGATGTTGATTACCCATCTGACCTTCATGATCTACACAACGATTTACCTTTCCTACCAGAGTGTAAACAACCTAAGGATTCGTCTCTAAAAAAACGAATTACTCATCTTGGAAATCGAAGGCGATACGTTGTTCACTACATGTCACTTAAATAGGCTCTAGATCATGGTCAAAAATTGGTAAAATCATCGTGTGTTAAAGTTTAAACAAAGACCTTGGCCAAAGGCATACGTTGCTTTTAATAACAACCTTCGACAGCAAGCCAAAAATGATTTTGAAATAAATCTGTACAAATTATTCAACAATGCCATTTATGGAAAAACAATGGAAAATATTCGTAAAAGAATAGACATACGTCTTGTGACTGACAGCAAAAAGGCAGAAAAGCTAATAGCAAAGCCGACATTTATTGACAGAACAATGTATGGTCCTAACCTAGCTGCTTTCCACATGGCTAAACGTAACATTGCATTCAATAAGCCTATATATATATATATATATATATTGGAATGTGTATACTGATTGTTTCAAAAACTCACATGTATTCCCACCACTATGATGTCCTGCTACCCTATTATGGCATGGACAATCTTAAACTCATGTATATGGATACCGACTCGTTCATTTATTTGGTTAACACCCAAGATGTATATCAAGACAAGTTGTATTTCCTAGAACACCTGGACACATTTTATTAACCTACTAATCACATATGTTACTCTACATCAAACAAGAAAACGTTGGGGAAATTTAAATACGAGGCTTGTGGACAAAATATAAAAGCATTTGTTGGACTTAGAGTTAAAATGTTCGCTTTAGACATAAATGGTAAAGAAATCAAAAAGATTAAAGGTATTAGCAGAGGCGTTGACAAAAATTGTATAAGCTTTCAAGATTATAAGGATTGTATTATGAAAAAAAAACGAGGTAAAAAGAATACAAATGGACATTATTGCTTCTAAACAACATGGTATATCATCTATAAGACTAAACAAAAAAAAACAAAATTGCTTTGTGTCCTGGAGATGATAAAAGAGTAATTGATTCAGATGGTATAGGTACACATGCCTATGGTCATTACTCAATTATAGACCATGCTTAAAGAGTTAAGTTATACATATCAAAATCATCTACCTGTATATAGCAAAAACGAAAACAATTTAGGATATAAAACAATAGCACTAAAAATAGAAAACAGCAGCAATCAAGCAATAAGAAAAGAAAAAAGGTATGATTCATACTTAAGCATAAAAAATAGAAAACAAATAAAACCAACTCTACAATTTATAACAAAAACAATGCATTATGTGTAAATATTGTACCGTATATGTATTTAAAAATGAATAAAAATATTGTATGGTCACCGCTTGTACATTTTAATTACTACCCACCTGCCACTCCTAATGCAAAATGAACTTTGTACATGGACTAATCAAAAACATGTAAACAACAAAATTGGAAAATCTATGTTTCCATATCGACAAAATTCAAAAACTTAGAACTGACATTTTTAAAAACTGTAAATTGGAAATTGGTAAATGGCAATGTGTAAAATATGAAAAAAAAAGAATAAAAACTTTTACTTTTAAAACTGGTTGTGCGTAGTGAACATTTTTCACAGTAGCCACAGTGCATGTGTTAGCTTTACCTTACTCTCTATGCGTGTGCTCTTATATACTTTGGGTGTATGTATTAGCCTTTGACTTAGCTTTAAAGGTTAGGTTAGGTAAAGTTAGGTTAGATTACGTTAGGTGAGGACATGTTTGGTAAAGGAAACTGAGGTTAGGTTAGGTTAGGTTCGGTATGTGACCTTGTAGTTTACTCTTTTCGGAAAATCTAAAATTTAAAATTTAAAATCAAAAAATCTAAAATGTAAAATCTAAAAATGAAAAATCAAAACAAAATCTAATATTTAAAATCTTAAAATCTAAAATGTAAAAATAGAAAATCTTACATGCATTAAATTAAATCTTTAAATGGGGCTTCTGCGGGTTAGCATGCCATATGTGTAAGTGGTTGCGTGAAGTGACCATTTTGTGTATTAGCCCTGTGCTAAAAATAATAAATTAAATATAAATTAAATAAAAATTTGTAAGTAAAAAAATAAAGATAAAATCTTAGGTCAGTGACCTTGTAGTTTGGTCTTTTTTCACAAAAATCTAAAATGTAAAATGAAAAATCAAAAATCTGAAACGTAAAATCTAAAAATGTAAAATAAAATAAAAATATAACGTCTAAAAATAAAAATATAAAAATATAAAAACTAACATCTAAAATTTAAAATGTAAAATGTAAAAATAGAAAATCTTGCATGCATTAATTTAAATCTTTTGATGATTTTTCTGTGGTTTAATAACCTTGCTTTGACACAATAAAAATAATAAATAATAAATTAAATATTAAAATAAAAATGATTAAAAATTATATACATAATACATTAAATACATAAAAATATAATAAATAAATAATAAATAAGTAATAAATATTCCATTTAGCAACATAACACGGCCGACCTCTCCCTGTGACGTCATTCAGCTATGACTTTCCCCTCCATAAGAATAACATAGTGCTGGTTGCGCGTGGCGGCAATCTTGCCCATTAGCCCCTGTGCTGAAACCGCCCTTTTTATCCTACTATTGTCTATCTGTAGGCTATTGAATGACAGGCGGTAATTTGATCACTATGGTATGACGGGAAACAATAACTGGCTGAGAATTGTAACACCTCGACCAGTGTTAGATCTTTCACAGGGTGGACGAGTCCTGGGCCTACCTCTTCGAGAAATCATATCTCAAACTAAAATAACTAGCCTACAATACTTATCTACCTATAACCTACCTATAATTAAACTAACTAGCTAACTAAGAACACGATAGAACTAGAACATAATAATAATAAAATAAATAACGAAGTAAAAATGGAAACAAAAAATATTAAAACTCGATGCTAAAAGTAAACGAAACGATGTCAATGAAACTAACTCCGACACATAACCGGTTAACAAGTGACTGAATCATGAGCAATGCGCTGGCAACGTGTGGCACTAATTGTCAAAATCAAGCCAATAGGAGCCCGTGGCGGCCATTTTATATCGGTGCCGCCAAATACGCCAGGTTTTACTCTTGAAATACAAATAATAACAACAGCGGCTTTTAGAGAAGCTGAGGTGCCGAAAATTTGCCCCAAGGGGATTTTTAACGTGCCAGTAAATCTACTGACATGGCTTCCTCGCATTTAAGCCAACTGACTGCCAAGATTCTAACCTTGGGAACAGTAGACGAGAACGTTACCGCTCCGCCACGCAGAAGTCAGTAATAATAATAATAATAATATTGGTTTTACGTCCCTTTTAACTATTCTGTCTTTTAAAGACGCCGGGTTGCCGCTAGAATTGTGCCCCGTAGAGGATCTTTAACGTGCCAGTAACTCTATTGACACGGCTCCCTAGCATTTGCGCACCCTCAAATGCCAGCTGACTGCGCCAGGATTTGATCTTGCAACCTTGGGAACAGCAGGAGACGTTGCCGCTGAGCCACGCAGCTAGTCGAGTAGTAGTATTAGTAGTAACTGAACACTTTACTATGAGATAGTTGCCTTTACAATCAGGTGAGAAGCAATTGTATGCCTGTATCATATTTCCGAATCGTACTGTATATTTCTATTTATTCCAGATTAGGAGGCAGAGTACACTCCGTTCGCATGGGAAGAGGTATAGCTGAACTGGGTCCCGAATGGATAGAAGGAGGTTCGATTACTAACCCTGCCTACGTTTTGGCCTGCCAAGAAGGTTTGATATCGCCTGTTGTAAGACCAAGTTCTTATAGTCTTTGTAACTGTGTCACTAGCGACGGATATGCAATTATCCGAGAGATTTACCACAAAGCCTATGAATCGTTCAAGTATATCGAGCAAGAAGCGCAGGAGATGTTCAAATCAGAAGACAATGATTACCGGTATAATAAATTTAGGAACTCGTCACTTGGAGACTTCTTCAATCATAGAATTAGCAGAAGAATACAGTGTTTCCCAAAAGAACACCGGAAAGATGCGTCATTAGCCATGACTGGGTTCGTAAATGAGCTACGTTCCCGTATAGGAGAAGATTTATCATTAGTAAATATTAAAATGTTGGGCAGTCGATGTAAAATCCCTGGTGGTTTCGTAGGGGTACGTACTGGACTCATTCGAATAATGACTTCTGTTATCGAGAGTCTTCCAAAGGAACGGGTTTGCCTAAACAAGCCTGTGAAACTCATCCGATGGGGTAGTATGCCATCGAGTCCTCGCGCTGTGGTTGTATGTGAGAATGGAGAAGAATACACCGCAGATTATGTGGTAATAACCCTCCCTCTAGGCGTGCTCAAAAAATATTCTGGAAAATTATTCTGTCCTAGATTGCCATGTTACAAGGAGGATGCTATTGAAAAGTTCGGATTTGGTAAAGTGGAAAAAATTTTCCTGTTTTATAACAAACCATTTTGGGTCAAACGTGAAGGTTGTATGACGTTTGGCTGGATTTCTGATGACGTTGCAAATCAATGTAAGTGGATCAAAGGAATTTGTAAGATTCATGAGTTAAGCAAACATAAGTTATGTGCGTGGGTGTGCGGTGAGGAAGTGAGTGAAATGCAGAGGTTATCTGAAGATCAAATCGCAGCGGATATAACGCGTATGTTACGCGCTTTCACTGGTGATCCTACGCTTCCTGGCCCGGATGCCTTGAAGCGCTCTGAGTGGTGTAGCAATAAGTTCTTCTGTGGTTCAACTAGTTACTTGAAGGTTGACACCGTTCCCAGTCACCACTTTCAACTGGAGTCACCTCTTCCAGAGGGGGACGCATGCGGCGCGCCAGTGTTGTTGTTCGCTGGAGAACACACATCAGAATTGTACCATGGGACAATGCATGGAGCAATCGACAGTGGCTTGAGAGAAGCTACTCGAATAGCTGAACTCACCAAGAGGTACCAGGGTCCACCCATATCAACAGAGAGGGTGGAACTGCTTGATTGCTGTGCTGTAGATACATAATAAAATGTTTTGTGTTGGAAGCCATTTTTAGCCTACTTTCATTTTTGAAAAATTAGGCTTATGAGATCACGATTTGTTCGCGCGCGCGCGCGCGTGTGTGTGTCCCTCTAATAACTGCTAAATGGCTGGAGCGATTTCAATGAAATTCGGTAAGGTTATAGCACCATTTCGGCCGACCCCAACCGTGCACTTCAAATTTTATTACGTCTTAACAATCCAACATGGTGGCTGTACGAAATATTTCACCGGCATTCTATGCCTCCGAATCTATTACCGATATCAGCCTGAAATTTTTTATGGTGATGAGCACTACTAGACGTTCACCTTTGAGACTTTCAAAAACCTGTTAACTACAAAACGAACATGGCGGCCAAGCAAAGTTGAAACTTTTAAATAGACTTTTCTCGCGATTTAACCATCGAAACGCAAAGGAACTTGGTGCGGCAAATGTTTATACACATTGTAACGCACTGGCATCTAACTTAGTTCAATTGTTTACATAATCTCAAGATGGCGGCTATGCGAAAGTATTCCACGGGCATTCTATATCTCCGAAAATATTAATGATATCACCCTGAAATTGTGTACGGTGATAAGGGGACTACTGCAAGTTCATTTATGTAACTTTCAAACACCTGTAAAGTACAAAACGAACATGGCGGCCAAGCGAATTTGAAACATTCTAATTGACTTTTCTCGCGATTTAACCGCATGAACGCAGTGAAATATGGTACAGTAAATGTTTATACACATTGTAATGCACTGGCATCTAATTTAGTTCAGTTGTTTACATAACCTCAAGATGGCGTCTGTTCGAAATTTTAAAATTAAGTTTTTTTTTCTTGTCTCGTAATCATGCGATTGAAGTAAAAGTTTGAATAATGAACCTACGCAATAATTTTAATTTAGTTATTGATGTTTTAAGGGGCGGAACTGAGAGGTCATCTGTCCCTAAATTTAATTTAATGTTACATAACTCCATGGTCTATACATATAACAATCCAACATGGCGACCATCCGAAATATTTACACGATTCTCAATATCTACGAATTCATTACAGCAATCAAACTGATTTGTTTATATTCATAGAGGTTATGAACATAAGTTCACCTATGGGACTTTCAGGCCCAGTTGTACGAACTCGGGTTATCCATCGGAATAGCTATACCTGGGCTAGCGTCTTCCTTGCTATATCTCCAAGGGTGGGTTGTACGACAAGATTTTATTCCTGGGCTCGCTATTCCATGTTTGTCTGAGAGACTAGCTAAGTTGGTAACAAACGGAGCTAACTTTGTGGACATATTGACACGAAATTTGAACTTCTTTGGAAACAGATGCATATCGAATCGACCACTGCGATACTCCATGAGAGGCCGTGAGAATAACAAACCACGGCCGTGGACAAACATACCGTAATAAATCCATGAAATGAAAATCCACAGCCTGCTTCCAGTCTCCGACCGGGTCAGGAATGGAATGAATGAAGCCCCCATCTAGCGGCGAGGATATGAACTGTGCCGGCTGCCGGCAATGATAAATGAATGACAGATGAAATGAAATGATAGTGGAGAATGTTGCTGGAATGAAATTTTGACAGGGAAAACCGGAGTACCCGGAGAAAATCCTGTCTGCCTCCGTTTTGCCCAGCACAGATCTCACATGGAGTGACCGGGATTTGAACCACGGACCCAGCGGTGAGAGGCCGGCGTGCTGCCGCCTAAGCCACGGAGGCTTTAATAAATCCATGCATTTAGATCGTAGGCTTTCGCGGCCGGTGTCAAGTTTATCATCTTGGCTTACAGGATTGAGCCGCGTCGCATATCGGTTATTATTTCCCGACGTTTCGGCTGACATTGCAGCAGCCTTAATCATGGGTAGGTACGAGTTGGTGTCCGTACTCAAACTAACGGTTGTTGCCAGTCAGATGTGCTTGCTTGCCCTGCGTTGACGTCACGCTGCTCGCTGATTGGTCCCCGCCCCTGGCCGTTGCGCGCTAGTAGAATTTTCCAGATGTTGCTGAGTTTGAACCCATCTTCGCGATTGAAATTATTGGGATGCTTCACGACCTCTATTGCCTCTCTAATTAACCTGTTTTGGTATCCGGGAATTTTAGCAACAGTTTCGGCCTTATCAAATTCGATGGCGTGTCTCGTGACGTCAGCATGTTCAGCTATTGCAGATCTGTAGTTTATCTGTTTCGTGTCCCGAATGTGCTCTGAAATCCTAATGGAAACGCGTCTCTTTGTTTGCCCTATGTAAACCTGTCCACAGGAGCAAGGTACTTTGTAAACTCCTGCGTCCTGGTTTGGCAGCTTTATCTCGTTTGATTTACGCACCACTTGCGTAAGCTTGTTTATAGGATGCATTACAGTAGTAACATCGTGTTTCTTGAGCAGCCTGGCGATTCTATCTGTCAACCCCTGTACGTACGGCAGAAAGGCTTTATGGAGGGGCCTATCTTTGTTCTTTTTGCCAGTTCTTCGGCTTTGTTCTACCTTCCGTGTGGCCCTATTTATTTGTCCTTTGCTGTAGCCATTAGCTAGGAGCGTGTTCCAAACATGTTTCTTTTCTTCATTCACGCTATCCTTATCGCAAATGTGGTTGGCTCTGGTGAGGAGTGTTCTAGCTACCATTTCTTTCTGCGATGGAGGATGACTTGAGTTAGCATGTAGGTACCGATCTGTGTGAGTACCTTTCCTATAGACCCTGTGTCCGAGTGTGTTGTCTGTACGTTTATAGAGCAGAACGTCTAAGAAGGCCAGCTGATTATTTTCTTCTACTTCCATTGTGAAGT
The DNA here is from genome assembly GCA_946902985.2 of Meconema thalassinum. Classification (NCBI taxonomy): domain Eukaryota; kingdom Metazoa; phylum Arthropoda; class Insecta; order Orthoptera; family Tettigoniidae; genus Meconema; species Meconema thalassinum. The sequence goes on from OX336392.1 coordinate 343,622,845, forward strand.
TGATGCTCGGATGTCTGGAGCACATGAAGTCTAGAAAGTCCTGAAGTGTGGTGCGTCCATGTTCCCATATTAAAAAGACGTCGTCTACGTATCTGAACCAACACTTAGGCTTCAATGGGCTCTCCTTGATCGCTTCTTCTTCGAAGTTAGCCATAAACACGTTAGCCAGTAGTGGGGATAGGGGGGAACCCATGGCTGCTCCCTCCGTTTGCTGAAACATCTGGCCATTGAATACGAATACTGTGGAGTTAACGCAGTGTTCAGCTAACTCCACTAAGTCCGTTGGACCTCCTGTGGCTGTAAGTTTTTCCCTGATTAACTGTATGGCGTCAGGTACAGGCACTCTGGTAAATAGGGACTCCACATCGAAGCTTGCCAGTAGATCACCGTCACTCAGGCTTATACTCGCTATGATATCAGTAAAGTGCTGCGAGTTTTTCACGTGGGAGGCTGGCGGAGGGAATAATGGCTGCAGTACCTGGTTCAAATATTTAGCCAGAGCGTGAGTTGGAGACGCTATGGCGCTAACTATAGGCCTCAGGGGCACATCGGGCTTGTGTATTTTAGGTAGGCCGTAGAACGTGGGAGTTGAGTAGCGAGGTACTAAGGATTTCTGCTTCTCTTCTGGAATAGATGACTCCTTAATTAGCCGCGTCGTCGTTAGTTCTATCTCCCTTATTGGGTTCTTCGGGATCGCCTATAAGCTGTGTCTGAAAGGAGGCTGTGAACTTTGTCCACGCAGTCTTGGGTGTCGAATACAACCGTAGCATTCCCTTTATCTGCTGGCAAAATCGTACTGTTGTCATTGCTTCGTAGCTCTTAAAGGGCCTGACGTTCTTCCCTGCTGATGTTACTTGAATCGGGCCTGGCATGTTTGATGATCTGAGAGGCCTCTGCTCTAATTTCTTCTGCTTCTAAGGCTGGTAGATGACGAATAGAAGCTTCTACCCCGCAGATAAGATCTGGTTGGTCACATTTATTTTTAAGAACAGTTACAACTTTCCCTATCCACTCAGTCAAGATATTCTGCAGATCTCTCCTGTGGGCCTCAACATTATTTTATTCTTTCTCTGATGGAACTCCGGTAGTACCTTATTTCAACTCCTGGGGCACCTCCCCATGCCTGTCCCTTATACAGCTACACACACTACTACAGTCATCACACAATCGGAGGAATTCAACCCACTCCAAACTGCCAGGGCTGATAAACAAGATGTCCCAAGCCCATAAAATGAATTAACAGCAGACAAAATCACGTCATTATGTTATTTTGTGTTGTGTTGGATTCTGACACACGTCATGCATTTGATGTCCGACTACCACATACGGCGTCCATCTTTGATTGCCACAGTGTCAGGTTCGGTAGTATAGAAGGTCTTGCTTTGACAAAGGGAAACTGAGAGGAGCTTTTGGTGGCCATTAGCCGAGTGGTTTGGACACTGTGCTTTGTTACGTGTGATTTTGCTGACTTTGTCATCTTGAAATATTGTACAGGTATGTTTGTTTTACTTTTTGTAGGGGGATCTAAGTAATCTGCATATTGTTAAGGGCACCAGGTAACTCATACTGAGAGCCTCTATTTTCGTAGATTATTTATTGAGTAGTATTTTGTAATAAGGCTCAGGACACCTGAAAGTGTGGCAATGCTATTGGTCTAAATAAGGGCTAGTGTATGTCGTTTAAATATGGGCTAGCCTATATTTAGACCACATTTATGTCCACACGAAACAGAAAGACTAATCGTGGTCTTTTGGGTTTCAGCATGCCCAGAAGTACTCCAACATACAAACCAAAAATAGCAGAAAGCGTTGGAAAGAGGACGATATGGAAAAATCCATTGCTTCTGTTAGGGATAAAAGGATGGGGACACTAAAAGCAGCCAAGACCTTTAATGTGCCTCGCACAACCCTTCAAACCTTAAGCAAAATAGCCGACTTGACCCAATCTCAAGCAGGTAATACGAAACTTGGAAGAAAACCTTACTTAGGGGAAGAAATTGAAGAACAACTCTTACCTTATTTACTCATTATGGAGCGGAAGTCCTTGCGATATTTCACGAGTTCCTACAATAAAGAAGAGAGTCACCACTCGAGGTCACAAGGCTACTAGTTCTTGTCTTATCATTGGAACTCCATAGAAAGGGAGTTGTCAGCATGTCTTGAAAAGTCTACAGTGAATAAGGGCAAGAAGAGGCTGACTTGCGAAAGCAACGACGCAACGGAGAAGAAAGTACTTGCGGAAAGAAACAGCGACCCAATTCACAAACAGAAATTGGTGGAGCCTCAAGCTGTGGGACAGCGTCTTCTAGCAGAGAAACAACATTAAATCATATTCTATTGTCTTCAGAATCAAAAGAAGATATTTTTTCAGATCCTTTTCCGTAATGTTACGTGCCACCCCCCTAGTGACACTTTTGTTAACTGGATTACGGTGGGTTGAAGCACAACACAGATTGTTCCTTTAAATAAATAATTAACTTTATTGCGGCCAGAAAGATACACTACTCATCAGCAAATACAAGCAATTAGAACCTTACTCCAGTTTCCTCAAGTCTCTTCCTTATGGAGAGCTCTTGCCCCCTTCCACTTGTCAACAAACCACAGAAGTTAATCCGTCCTAATGAATCCGGTGGCCTTGACAGAAACTACCTGTACCTCTCCCTTATGTACACAAACTACAGTTACTTACGATAACCTGCTACACGCTGCTTCGCTGTCCTCGAGCTGGGAAACAATGTCATTGGATTTCGTAACTCGCACGGCACTTCGCCACAATACCTCTGTCGCTCAGTGAAATCACACTCGCTCAAAACACAGGCAGTCCCCTGTATGCTTCTCACTCCCTCGCTGTCAAGAGAATCGGCTTCACTAGGGCTTTCGCAAGTCACCACACTTCTGTCGCTCAGGATAAACGCTCGCACTAGCTCGTAAAACACACACTCACTGCTTGACAGGTTGCTCTTATATAGCAGGCCGGTGACTCAATAAATGCTTATAGACCACTCCAGGGTTCATGGCTTCTCGAGGTTTCCATCGCTGGCTGGGTCACGAATATTCTGGACCATCCCTAGCACGCAATACACTGAGGCAGAGCACAGCCCAGCCCTGGGGCAGTTGTGACTCATGCGGCGAGCGATGAAAAACTCACAGCCGTAACACCACCCCCTTCCTAAAAGGCTGATCGTCCCGATCAATCATTGGTCCGTCTGTGTCCCTCCGTAGGCTGCCAGGCGATCTCGATGCACGATCTTCATCTTCGCCCTTGGCTCCGCTGGATCCTGTAGACGACATCGTTGATCCGTTTCACGACTCGGTACGGGCCCTCCCAGGACTTCTGCAGTTTGGGTGACAGGCCTTTCTTCCGTAATGGGTTGAAGAGCCAGACAGGGTCGTCCTCGTGGAATCCGCCGGCATCCGTCTGTTGGTCGTATCGGGTCTTCATTCGGTCGGTCTCGATCCGCAGTTTCCTCCTCGCGAACGCGTGCACGTCCTCCAGTTGGTCGACCAGTTCTTGACAATACTGGCTTACCGGGACCGGATCATTCCCAGGTCGACCGAAGGCAAGATCGACAGGTAGACAGAGCTCCCTCCCAAACATGACCCGGGCTGGTGGCTTCATGCACGGCGGCGCGGTAGGCCAGGAGAATTAGTGGAAGATGTTTGTCCCAATCCCTCTGGTGCTCGCTGACGACTATTTGGAGATGGATCTCGATGGTGCAATTGAATCGCTCTACCATCCCGTCGGACTGAGGGTGTAGCGGCGTTGTTCTTGTCTTCCGGATTCCCAGAAGCTGGCATAGGTTCTGGAACACCTGCGACTCGAAGTTTCTCCCTTGGTCGGAGTGCAGCTCCAGGGGTACTCCTTACCGGCCGACGAATTCCTTCACCAGGGTCTCTGCGATCGTCGCGGCTTCTTGGTTAGGGAGCGCATACGCCTCCGGCCATTTGGTAAAGTAGTCGCTGACGACCAATATGTAGCGGTTCCCTGCCTCGCTCAACGGGAATGGCCCAGCAACATTGATGGCCACTCTCTCCATGGAGCCGCCCACGTTGTAGGTCTTCAGTGGACCCCGTCCTCTTCGTCCTGGGCCCTTGCTGGCTGCGCAATCGTGGCACCTCGCGCAGTGGTTCTCCACGTCGGTTCGGCATCCGATCCAGTAGAACCGCTCTCTCAGCTTCTCCAGGGTTTTCTTTATCCCTAAGTGTCCACCAGATGATCCTCCATGGACTTCCTTCAGGACTTCCTCCGTCATAGCCTTTGGAACGACGACTTGTTCCCGAGATGTCTTCCCGCCGGTGCTCTCCCAGGCGCGGCAGATGAGGCCATCCCTTACAATCAGCGAGTCCCACTGCGGCCAGTAGGACTTAAACTTTGGGCTGCAGTCACTCACAATGTTCCACCCGGGTCTGGGGGCACAGGCCCTCTTCCATTCGGCTATCAGTCCCACGTCATCATCTTCTGCTTGTGCCCGCGTGAGAGATGCGCGGCTCCAGTTCCCTTGAAGTTCCACAGCAGTCCGTCGGCACTGTATCCCGGTGTTCTCCTCCCTACTAGTACAGAAGGTGCAGTCCTCGGGGCACGGTCTTCGTGACAGGGCGTCGGCATTAGAATGCAGTTGGCCTTTCCTGTGCTGGATCTCGAAGTTGTACTGTTGAAGCCACTCTAACCAACGCGCGAGTTGACCCTCGGGCTGTTTGAAGTTCAGGAGCCACCGCAGGGTTGCATGGTCGGTCCTGATGAGAAATTCTTGCCCGTACAGGTACTTGTGGAAGTGTTCGATGGTCTTCACGATGGCGAGCAGTTCCTTCCTGGTGACGCAGTAGTTCCTCTCTGGCTTTGACAAGGCTTTGCTGAAGTAGACCACTACTCTCTCCTCGCCGTCCACTATTTGCGACAGGATTCCCCCTATACCAAAGTCGCTGGCATCGGTATCGACGATGAACTTTGTTCCAGGTCTGGGGTAGGCCAGAATAGGCGCGGTACACAGAGCCTGCTTGAGTTGTTCGAAGGCACTGTGGCATTCTGCTGTCCATGTGATGAGTTGGTCCTTCTCAGTCAGTAGATGCAGTGGTTTGGCGATGTCGGCGAATCCTCTCACGAAGCGACGATAATAAGTGCATAGTCCCAGGAAGCTTCGTAGTTGGGACTTGTCCTTCGGAACCGGCCACTCCCTCACAGCTGCGGTCTTGTCTGGGTCGGTGCGCACCCCTTCCTCGGAGACGATATGCCCAAGGTATGAACCTGCTTCTGGAAGAGCTGACACTTCTTGGGGCTCAACTTCAGCTGGGCAGCCCGTAGCTTCATCAAGATCTCCTTCTGGTTGCTGTAGTGCTCCTCGAAGCTTCTTCCCAGAACGATGACGTCGTCTAGGTAGACCAGGCAGGTCTTCCAGTGTAGTCCCCTCAGAATGGACTCGATTAGCCTTTCGAAGGTCGCAGGGGCGTTGCACAGACCGAATGGCATGACGGTGAACTGCCAGAGCCTGCTGCCCACAGTGAACGCAGTTTTCTCGCGGTCCTTAGCGTGGACTTCCACCTGCCAGTAGCCACTCTTCAGATCCAAGGTGGAGAACCATCTTGACCTTGATATGGTTTCCAGGGTGTCGTCGATCCGGGGTAGAGGGTAGCTGTCCTTTTTCGTGACGTCTTTCACCCGCCTGTAATCCACGCCGAACCTGGTGGAACCGTCCTTCTTCCTCACTAGCACGACCGGAGAACTCCAAGGACTATGTGATGGCTCGATCACTCCTTGCTCCTTCATCTCTTCTACCATCCGGTCGACTTCAGCTTGCTTGGCGAGCGGGACGCGTCGGAATGGGTCCCTAATCGGTGCGCTGTCCCCAATGCCGATTCTGTGCTGGACCAAGCTTGTCCTCCGAAGTCTTTGCTCCCCACGGAGAAGACATCCTGGAATTCGTGTAGCAGGTCCCGAAGTTGGCGTGATTGTTCCTCGTCTAAATGGTCCTGGGATCCTTGGTACAGCTTCTGTAGTTCCTCTGGCAGGGCGCGTCTTCTTCGGTTGTCCGTCTGCAGGTGTCCGTCCGTCGTGTCTGTGATGCGGGCAATCCAGGTAACGGGCTCACTGACTCCTAGGTTGGTGTCCCGGTGAACCGTGATATCGTAGTCGTTCAGGTTGGACAGGCGGACGTACGGCCGAGACGTCGTGTTGATGAGAGTCTTGACAACTAGCAATCCTTTTGTCTGGATGTCCTCATATTTTGGCTCGATGACAGCCGCCACTCCCTCAGCTGTTCCGTCGACAATTATGGCAGCGCTGACTTCCGTCCTGGCGGGAACGATGACGTCCTCTCTCAGCCTTACTTGTCGTGCGGCGACGGCCTCGTGTGCTGGTTGCAAAGCAAGTTCCTCACTTCCGAAGTGCAGAGTGTTGGTACTCAGATCCAAGATGATGTTGTTCTGGTCCAGGAAGTCCAGTCCGATGATCACTTCATTTGATACGTCAGCCACAAGCACTGGATGCTTTATCGCCTGTCGACCAATGACGAACTCCAGTGATGCTTCGCTATGTACCGGTGCGGTCTCTCCGGTCGCGGTTATTAGCTGGAGGTTCCTTTGTGTGGGTTTCACTCTCCACTTCGGGATCACGGTGGGACTGACGATGGCCCTCGATGCTCCCGTGTCGATTAGGATGAGCCAGCTCTCTCCGTTGACGACTCCGTCGACCATCAGGCTGCTATTATCCCTCCGTAACTGCGTCACACGAACTTGGACTGCCGGGGCTTGACGACTGTTACAAGCCAACCTTTGCCCCCCAAGGCTGGCTGATACTTGCTTTCCTGGGCCACGCGGTTTTCGGACGACTGACTGTCCCGACGGAAACCCTTGGCGGCGGCGATCACCGCAGTCCTTGCTCAGGTGGCCTCTCTTACGGAAGGTCCAGCAGGTCGGTAGTCCTCTTCCGGGCCGCCTCGCCGGATGTCCATCGGCTACGTTTTTGTTGGTGGTACTGCGACTCTTGAAGAACCGGCCTAGCGTCTCCATCAGTTCATCGGCCAGGGACTTGGTCTTGTCGGCTTTGGCTGGTTCGTCGACGTCCACCTGACGCACCCGCGCGTGCATTCTAGATACCTGCTTTGCCGTCTCGAACTCAAGTGCGTGGCTCAGCGCTTCTGCCAGGGTCTTATTGCGCGCGAGTCGGAGCGCCTGTTGAGTGTCCGAGTCCCGTAGCCCGTCGGTGAAGGTCTGCGTCGCAATCTGTTCCAGAAAGTCGGCCGGCGCTGTTGGATAGGCGAGCCTTACGAGGCGTGCGATGTCCATCTCGATCTCCTGCAGGGTTTCCACGTTCTTCTGTACCCGGGTCCGGAGCTGCATCTGGTAGGCCTGCTGAAGATGGCTATCTCCATATCGGGACTCCATATGGGCGATCAGTGAAGCGTTGTCCTGGGATCCAGTCGGGATGGCCTGAAGGACGTTAAGGGCGTCACCTCTCAGCGCTACAATGAGAGCTGTAGCCTTTTCTGTGTTGTTCCAGTTATTTATGGAACAGGCCGCCTCGAACTGACGTAAGTAGGTGCTCCACGGGACCTTTCCGTCGAAGGTTTGGGGCGTCACTCTGCTATGTCCTGTTCCTGATATTCCCTGTGTAACGGTGGGCGGGCGTTGGCGCAGCTCGGCAACTTCCTCTTGTAGAGCGTTGAATTCCTCTTCCACCCCCGTCAGTGGGCGTTGGCGCATCTCGGCAACTTCCTTTCGTAAGGCGTTGAATTTCTCCTCCACCCTCATCAGCGGGCGTTGGCGCAGCTCGGCAACTTCCACTTGTAATGCGTCGAACTTCTTTTCCACTGCCGTGACTTCCTCACGCAGACCCAGTTCGAATTTCTTCAGGTCCTGTGTCAACTTATTCTGACTGTCTTCCATCTTCTGGCCGTCCTCTATCCTCTTCAGGTCCTCCGCTAGCTTATTTTGACCGTCTTCCATCTTCTTCTGGCCGTCTTCTAGTTTGGCAGTTAAGTCCTCGGCTAACTTCTTCGGGCCGTCCTCCATCTTCTTCTGGCCGTCTTCCATCTTCTTCAGGTCATCCTTCAGGTCCTTGGCTAATTTCTTCTGTCCGTCTTCCGTCTTCTTCTGGCCGGCCTCCAGTTTGGTTTCCATGCCACTTAACTTTTCTAGCAATGCTGCCAATTGCGCCTCCATATTAGTTGTTTGTCTTGTAAAGGGCATGCACTCACAGGAAAATTAGAGAAAATGACCTGCTCGGGTTTTGAAACCAGGACCGCCAGGTGTTGTGCTTGTGTTTGAGTTCGTAATCCGGCTTCTGACACCAGTTGTTACGTGCCACCCCCCTAGTGACACTTTTGTTAACTGGATTACGGTGGGTTGAAGCACAACACATATTGTTCCTTTAAATAAATAATTAACTTTATTGCGGCCAGAAGGATACACTACTCATCAGCAAATACAAACAATTAGAACCTTACTCCAGTTTCCTCAAGTCTCTTCCTTATGGAGAGCTCTTACCCCCTTTTACTTGTCAACAAACCACAGAAGTTAATCCGTCCTAATGAGTCCGGTGGCCTTGACAGAAACTACCTGCACCTCTCCCTTATGTACACAAACTACAGTTAATTACAATAACCTGCTACACGCTGCTTCGCTGCCCACGAGCTGGGAAACAATGTCACTGGATTTCGTAACTCGCACGGCATTTCACCACAATACCTCTGTCGCTCAGTGAAATCACACTCGCTCAAAACACAGGCAGTCCCCTGTATGCTTCTCACTCCCTCGCTGTCAAGAGAATCGGCTTCACTAGGGGTTTCGCAAGTCACCCCACTTCTGTCGCTCAGGATAAACGCTCGCACTAACTCGTAAAACACACACTCACTGCTTGACAGGTCGCTCTTATATAGCAGGCCGGTGACTCAATAAATGCTTCTAGACCCATCCAGGGTTCAGGGCTTCTCGAGGTTTCCATCGCTGGCTGGGTCACGAATGTTCTGGACCATCCCTTTGTCCTAGTAGTCCTGTTGCATAAGGCGCACGCAATACACTGAGGCAGAGCACAGCCCAGCCCTGGGGCAGTTGTGACTCATGCGGCGAGCGATGAAACAAACTCACAGCCGTAACAGTAAGATGAGCTTGATTCACCATGTTGGGGCTTTCCTGCAAACGAAGATGCAAGTTGCATATTCTGCGCTGGTCTCTACTCAGAAGACTCTAAAGGAGAACTGTGGGTAATGTGCTTTCAGTGCCATGCGTGGGCACATAGTGAGTGTGCTGGAGTGGAGAACGATACATATATTTGTGATTAATTTCAAATAAAAAATCAAGAAACAATTTTAATTTTGATAAAATTTTAAATGTCTCATGTGTTTGATTTTCCTGGTCTGTTATAAAATGTCGCTTCTTAATTTTAAAAGGTAGACGCTTATTAGTTTTAAAGTTAATATTCTGTAGTTATCTGCACCAAGAAGATTTTTCATGCTCCAATTTTTCTTTCTTCAATTTATTTTCGTGAGATATTTGAGGGTAGCCCATATGTAAACTATGCTTTCAATTTGCAGCATTTTGAGTTACTAATTAAAACAAATGATTTCAAACAAACGGAATGTGTTTTAAAATTCTCTGACTCATTTTATAAGCCAAACATATCCCAGTTGTGTTTAGACCTGTTACATTTAGATATTTTCTTGTAGGTTAAGCAGTAGGCCCTATAAACAAAGTGGCAGCCCATATCTGGTTGGTTTTTCCCTTCAGTTTAGGGCCTTCGACAACGCGGTCATGTAGCCCCGTGTACTTTGGGTGTGTGTAGAATCTGTCTGATAACCGGTGTTAATTGTGATGGCTGTATTAGTGTGTGTTATCTAGCCCATATCTAAACCAGTTCCTACTTATAAACATAGATTCAATATCCTAAGTGTAAATGATGTGATGATGATCGCTTGACGATCGAAACTGGTCATCCAAGAGTATTTATTAATCACATGCATTCCTTTCAGGATTAGGGAACCACCCAATAGAATTGGGTACAATCGTGTTGACCGACTGAAAACCTTACATTTCGATGTATTAATAAACGTGTTGCTGAATTTCTTCTCACAACTACTGGGACGTGGGTTGGCGACCACGGAACCCTTGCTGAGTCAGGCAATGTATCAACTTACTTGTCCCGAGGGGCAGATGACCTCGTAGTTCAGCCCCTTAAAACCTCAATAACTACTACTACTACTTGTACCGGGCTCCTCCCTAACATCTACCTCGCCGACCTCTCCTTGGTCAGCTATTATTACGGTGTCCTTCATTTCCCAACTTAATTGACCATTACCTCATCTTTCCTGATGCCCTCATTCTTCGAGGGGTCAGAGCTCTTCTGCTTCCTGCACAGGGCCCTAAAGGAGGCAAGGTGTTTGTGGCCCCATCATGCATGGTGCACCCATGCAACTGTTAACAGCTAATGAGCTCGGGAATCCGCGACCCGGAGGGATTCCTAAGCTGGGACCATTTTCTCCCTTCTCCAGTGTTTTTGGAGCAGACCCTCTCCTCTTTCCCGACTCCGCCCAACAAACTGTGAGCATAAAGGAGACAACGAAGGTATGGAAATCTTCCTTCCGATCTAGTCGGAAGGAAGGTGTGGTATTCTGTCGACTCCGGATCGGCCATGGGATTTCTACGCACTAATACTTGTGCGTTTGTGTCTACTTTCGGCGCCCACCTTACCGTTGCACACATTCTCATGGAGTGTGTGGACCTGGCCGATCTGCGAAGAACACTCAAACTGCCTAACACCCTCTCCCTTGTTCTATGTGATGACGGGCTGTCAGCAGATCTCGTCATCTGGTTCATCAGGAAGAGTGGCTACTTTTTAAAGTTTTAAAATAGTTTAAGAGTTTTAGTTCAGGTTTAGTTTGTTTTATGCTTTTATTGTGTACATTCTGTATCTATATTTGCTGTTCAAAATGCCTTATTTTTTATTATTTTTATTATCATGCACGTGTTTTCTTCTTTTATCCATACAAGGCATAGCCTAATTGTTCGGGGTCACTGTCTGTTTTATTTTCGTTTTCATCCCTGGTTGTGGACTGTTTTTATTATCATCCTTTCATAATATTTCATTCCATTAGGCGCCGATAGCCTAGATGTTAGACCCCTTTAAACAAGAATTATCATCATCATCTCCTCCTTTCCCTTTCCTACCAGATTTTCATGACTTTACGTCTTTACGATTCCTTCAGTCCTCATTTTTGATGGTTGAGAGCATTTCTTGTCCCTGTCTTTTATTTCCTTAACATCTTGTTTTCCTCCGTTATTTCTTCTCCTAGTATGGAAGTTAGTCAGTAGTTACACATTGTCCACTTCGTTGCGTAGTGGCTAGCATTCTTGGCTGTCACCGTGGAGGCCCGGATTCGATTCTGGATCTGACAAGAAATTTAATTATGGTCTGAAGACTGGAACACTCAGCCTCGTGAGGCACAACCGAGAAGAGGCGAGTTCCATTTCTATCTCACCTTCCTGGAAGTGGTTTATCGTGGTTTTTAACTTCTACTATGATAGCTATGAAGCCATATTTTAGTGTGGCCTCATTAACAATTAATGTTGTTGTCTTAAAAAATCATTCCAATTACTAGAATACGACTGTGAAAAATAACCTGAAATTAATTACACGTGATTAAGATTTATTATATTGTTGCGGACTACCCATTAGTTTTCTTCTTCTTCTTCTTCTTCTTCTTCTTCTTCTTCTTCAATAGACCGCAACAACATATGTAGAGGCAGATGACCTCGCAGTTCCGCCCTGTAAAACAACAATAACTAACAATATATACATCTTAATCACATGCAATTTATTCCAGTTATTTTTCACATATTCCAGTAATTGGAATGATTTTTGTCTTGACTGACTGAAAGCTAAAATATTAATTTCCAACTTCTACTCCAGGCAAATACCGGGATGGTACCTAACTTGAGGCCTAGGCGGCGTGGTGGTGCAGTGGTCAAGCTGTTGGCCTCTCACCAAGGTGGACCGGGCTCGATCCCCGGTCAATGCATGTGAGAATTTCGAAGTGAAATGCCATGTCCTGTGGTTCAGATTCCACGTAAAAAGGAGGCCCCGTGGCTCATGATCGCATGATTAACAGTTACGTAAAACTAAAAGCTTCCTTCCTTTTTTAACTTGAGGCCAGGGGCAGATTACATCGTAGTTCCGCCCCTTAAAACAACAATAACTAACTAACTTGTGGCCACGGCCACTTCCTACCCAAATCTTACCTTAGTTACAAGTACACACATCACAGTGGCACGGTACACGGGGCAACATGACTACGATGTAAAAGTGTGAAAGCAAGATACCTGAAGAGAGCTCTCGGAGTTGGGATATATGCACCCTCAAGGATAGTATATGAATTAGCAAGGGAAAGTTTCTTCGTGGAGGACTTAAGACTTCAGTTCATGCTACCATCTACAGGCCCATTCCAAGCGCTACTCGAATCGCGATGGATGGAGAGGAAGGATATCGATCCCGATTTCTATGGCACAAGCGCAGTGGAAGACCGACAATGGACAGAGTCCGGGCAGGATCAAAGGCATGTGGTACCAGAATTGTTACCCATGGCTTCTACCATAAAATCTGCCGAACCCAAAGGTTTCACCAACCTGGAGAAGATTGTATATGCTCATTGTGCAACAGGAAGGGCCACCATTACCACCTAATACTGTGTGGCAAGAGAAGAACGACCATCAGAGAATGTAGTGTAAACTAAATGGTAATGTATTAGATGTAGGTTTAATGCTCTTCCGAGCGAGTCTTAGTAAATTAATTAAAACCCCTAAAAGAATGAACATTAACAAGTTATACATTGCCAGTATCATCTTATCCGTTAGGGGCCATTAACCTACATGTTAGGCCACCTATTAATCATTACCTTCTCACTGAGGTGGTCTTTCTTCTTTATTCGTGTCAGAAGTATCAATATTTAAAAAAGAATATAAATACATATACCATACATATATAGAGGTCTAAAACAAATCACATATTGAGCAACAAATTTGAGAGCTAGATGATTTTTGCCCAGTATTGGGCGACGCCAATAGCGCTGGAGGAGGTTGCAATCAAATCGTTCATAGTGCACTTTGAAGGACATAAGTCACACTGACATAAATGTTGTATTGTCTGCTGCTCTCCACAGTCACAATATGATGAGTCGCTTCCGCAGATTTACTTTTGTTCTGCCGACTCCTGTACGGAGTCTGTTCCAGGTTGTCCACTTTTCCTGGTGTCCACATGGAAGACTTTCCTTCGGCTCCATTCAGTTGGAAAGGTGGTTAGTTCATTCTTTCCACACCTTGATCCTGGAATTCTCTGCTTTCCCTTGAAGCTTAACTGATGTGCGAAGGAAACACTTTCTAGATTTCAGCCTTCGTTTTGCAGGATGGTATCCATAGAGGGGATGTGCTTCTGAAGTAGATGATTGGAGCCTCTCTTTGTTCCTTCCTACGAATCTCACCAGGAGCAATACCAGCTAGAAGTTGGATCTTCTCAATAGGTGTTGGTTTTAAGCATGCTGTAATGATGATTGGTGGTGGTGATTGTTCTGAAGTAAAAACATTAATCATGACGGAAAATGTGTTTTAAAGACGTATAAACGTATGTACGAGGAAAGTAACTTTCGTCATTTTATTGCACAAGCAGATGGTATACCAGGTGATACAAACAATCGCCATAAGAATCCATACCCGTGGATGGTTCAACGACGGAAGGAGCGTCAGTGGAGGGGAATGACGCATGCGCAGAGCGCCGACGAAGAGAGAGAAGCAGCAGTCTGGCGTGCCCGATGTCATTCGGTTGTGTGTTCAGTGAAGGACGGCAGAGTGTGGAGGATGATGATCGAAGTGGGCGTCCCTCCACATCATGAATGAAGACAACATTGCTCGAGTACAGGGAGATGGTGTTAGCGGAGAGACGCATAACGGTGACAGACGTGGTGTATTGGTCGTGCCCGGGCCCATCACATGCTCCATACTGAGTTGGATTACCGAAAAGTGTCCGCAAGTTGGGTACCGATAAACCAGACCCCAGAACAGGCTGTCCGACAATTTCTTACATCGCAGGACACCGAATTTTACCGGAGCGGTGTCTTCAAATTGATTGCACACTACGACAATTGTTTCAATGTAGGTGATGACTATGTCGAAAGATTGTGCTAGGTGTATGGATCATGATGCCAGGATGTATGTCAGTTTGGCAGTAAAGGATCCCTGGGAAAAAAATTACGAAACATTTTCGGAACTTCCCTCGTATTAATTGAATTCACAGAGAGACACCTGTTAATACTATAATGCTTATTGTAACATATTTTCAACCGTTCATTGGGGTCTTCATGGGTAGCATTACTACAGAATAACATACTTGGATATATGCTCAATATTGTTACGTGCCACACCCTAGTGGCAAGTTCCGTTAACTGGATTCCTTTAAAGAGAAGTTAGCTTTATTGCTTGCAGGTCAGAAATATACACCGTACAATAAGCAGATAGAAACAATTAGCTGTCTTACAGAAGCTCGCTCCTGTATGGAGCCCGACTCACCCTTTCACTCGGCCTTGCAGTTAATCCTCTTGCTAATGAGGTGGTCCCGTGCACTGGCTGGAAACAGCTGCACTAAGTCTTGTCACTCACTGTTTTGCAATTCACCACAATGACCTCTGTCGCACTAGGTAAGCACACACTCTTCAATACACAGTCTCTCCGAATGATTCACACTTCTTCACTGCCAAGAGAATCAGCTTCACAGGGTTTCGCAAGTCGCGTCACCAACAACTGTCGCTCAAGGTAAACGCTCGCACTAGCTCGAAAAACACACACACACTGCTTGACAGGTCGCTCTTATATAGCAGGCCGGTGACTCAATAAATGCTTCTAGACCCATCCTGGGTTCACGGCTTCACGAGGTTTCCATCACCGGCTGGGTCACGAATATTCTGGACCATCCCTTTGTCCTAGTAGTCCTGTTGCGTAAGGCGTACGCAATACACTGAGGCAGAGCACAGCCCAGCCCGGGGGCAGTTGTGACTCATGCGGCGAGCGATGAAACAAACTCACAGCCGTAACACCACCC